>CM053625.1:243591154-243622759 GCA_028646595.1 Phalanger gymnotis
GCTGCCTACAAAATCTGACATCAGGGACTAGGGAGGGTCTCTCATGCTACAAAATACCTCACCACCTACACACTGAAGCTTGAAATTCCTTTCTCAGAGAAAGCCTTTCTTTTCACAATGAGATACAATGCTTAGAATGCCAATGCTTTTGGGAGAGGAACCAAATTAGCCTGGAGGCATAGATGGCATGCTTATCAAGCTTGCTGATGGTTTGAAGTTGAGACGGGTAGATAATACATTGGATAAAAAAAAATTGAGATCACCCCTCCCCCCAAAAAACTCAACAGGATAGAACAAGGGGAAGAATATAATAAAATGGAATTTTTATAAAGACAACAATCAAAAGATAGGCAACCTGGCATGGTGACCTCAGAACTATGTGCATTACAAATACTATCTCATTTAACCTTCCTACCAACTCTGGGAGGCAAGTGCTACTATGAAATTAATTTTACAGTTGAGGAAATTGAGGCAGAGGGTTAGCTGATTTTCCCAGAGACCACTTCTAGCAAGTTTCTGAGGCTGGGTTTGAATTCAGGACGTTCTGACTCTAGGTCCAACACAATCCACTGTGCCACCTAGGTAAAAGAGCTTCTACTCTCTAAAACTGAGTGAGTTTTTTTCATCTGGAATTCCCTATACTGATGAATTCATAGATCTGGGCCAAGTTTTGAAAACTGGAGCTAAAAGAAATGATTCTGAAGCACAAGGAAGTAGAATGATGGCTAGAAAGCAGTCCATTGAAAACTGGGGAATCATGGAAATTTTTCTGAGCTCCAAGATCTGAATGAGCCAAAAAAGTTCCTGTGATCTTTGCAGTGTATAGGGATAATCAAGCTGTTTGCTCTCTTGATCAAACCACATATAGACTGCACTCTGTTCTGGCTGCATATTGTAGGTGGGACATTGGCAAGCTGGTCATGGCCTGAGGAGGGCTACCAGGGTGGTGAAGGGATTGAACAGCATTAGCTGAAGGAACTGGGGATGTTTAGCCTGAAGAAGAGAAGATTGGAGGAGGAAGCTGCAGCTTCTGGGAAGAGAATCAGAGCAGTGTTTTCATGAAGAGTTGTCATGTAGAATTACACTTGGTCATAGCTCCAGAGGGCAGAACTAGGAATCAAGGGTTGACATTAAAGGGACATAGGTTTCAGCTTAATGGAAAGAACTTCTGAATAGGGAGTCACCCCACCCCCCATCCCCCTATCCCGGGTGGAATGGGCTGCCTCTCAAGGCAGCATCTTTCCTGTCAAACTGAAGCTGGATGTCCACTAGTCAGCGATATTCTAAAGATGATCAACTCTGAAAGACTAAGCTACTGTGATCAAGACAATGATCCAAGATAATTCCAAAGGTCATTGCAAAGGCTATCCACCTTCAGAGAGAGAGAGAGAGAGAGAGAGAGAGAGAGAGAGAGAGAGAGAGAGAGAGAAACAGCCGATGAACTCTGAATGCAGTTTGAAGCATACTTTTTTACTTTATTTTTTGTCTGTGCTTTCTTTTACAATATGGCTGATACGAAAATATGTTTCTCATGACTTTACATGTATAATCAATTATAATCAATAATCAATACATGTATAAATCAATAATATCAAATTGCTTGCCTTCTCAAGGAGGGAGGAGGGGCAAAAGGGTGGGAGAGAATTTGGAACTCAAAATTTTTAAAAATAAATGTCAAAATTCTATACACGTAATTAGGAAATATTTAACAAAATAAATAATATATTTAAAAAATAAAATTTAAAAATATTAAAATAAATGCTAGGCCTTTCTTCCCCTTCCTCCTTTTGGAGAAAGTGAGTCTAAGTTTAAGTTGTTTCTCCCTGAATTTTATTTTTCTAAATCTATTCTATTCTAAAAACCTGATTTTTTGTTCCTTTTTCCTGTTACATCATCTACAACTATAATGTTCCTAGAAAATGATTCAAACTTCATTAGGAAATTCTTTGAGAAGATCAGGTACTACTTAGTTGTAAACTGAGGCCTCTGGAAAAATTACATTAATTTTCAGCCAAAAGGAATCATGGTAAGGTAATGGAAAAATTTCCTTTAATTTTTCAAGGAAAGAAGTGACTCAGCAAAACGTAAAAAAACAAAACAAAACATCAAAAAAAAACCTCACCCAACTACTGTGTGGGTTTATATTGACAAATAATTTTATCATATTTAGCCACTTAGGGAAAATAAGTTTTTAAGAGAAAGAATAAAAGCCCCATGAGCTGCAGAGGAAAGGAAGGCATTTCAATTGAATAAATGCTCCGTAGCATTCAACTCCCTTGAGATGAGAGAAAGTAAGGGGAAGTGTGTCACAATATCTTCCTGGAGTAGAATGAATCAGTCATCTAGACTCCACCCAGATTTTAGCTACACTCAAATCTTCCTAATCTCCCAGGCTCAGAATCACCCCCTCGGCTAGCTTGCCCTCAATTATCTGCTCCTCATGGCTGTCTCTCATGTCTGCTTCTTGCCTGCAACATTTTCTCTCCGTTTCTTGTTTTTGTTAGATTCCTGCTTCTCCCGCCTACAAGCTCTCTAATTTAACCCACAAGGTCAGGGTTAGAGGCAGAAACTGGGAGTCTGGGTCACTTCCTCTAGGTTTCTTTTTGCCTGTCTCTGGGTATGCCCAATGATGATTACACTAAGTAGTTTAAGTATAATTGTTCCCATTTTGCAAATGAGAAAACTGAGACCCAGAGAGCTAAAGTGACTTGCCCTTGGTAATATTGGTACTGTCAGAACTGGAATTTGAATCCAGTTCTTTACTATCAAAGTCTAGTTTGCTCTTGTCTACACCAGTAGTTCTTAAAGCGTGGTCCTGGGACCTCTAGATTTATCTAAGACCTTTTCAAAGGGTCCACGAGATAAAAACTATTTTCATAATAATACCGAGATGTTTTCATTTCTAATATGTAAATTTCAATAGATATAATCCACATAAACAAAAACACTTTGGAAAGTTCTCAATAATTTTGAAGAAAGGGAAGGGGACCTAAGACAAAGAAGTTTGAAAACTGCTGCCTTACTCTATGCTACAGGCTTCTCATGGCTATCATATATCTCTCTGTTCCTCTCTGGATCAGTGGAAATTTTGATTCTAGCTCCCAAAACCTATTCTCACTTTAGGAAAAACAACTCACTGTGTGTGAGAGGGGCCCTGGAATAATAATAATAGCTGACATTTATACAAGACTAAATGTTTTGCAAAATATTTTACATACTTTATCTCATTTGATTATCAAGAGGTTCTGGAGGCAGGTGTTAGAAGTACTGTTATCATCCTCTTTCTACAGATAAGGACACTGAGGCTTTCAGGGGAGTGAGTGTTTTGCACATAGGCACATGACTAGTTAGCTTCATAGACACAATTTGGATCTAGGCTTCCTCTTCTGTCTACTACAGCATATCACTTTTCATGGTCTTAGGAGAGACTTAGTGGTAGACACTGAAGGTTCAGTGACTTTCTGTGCTAAGGACAGTATTATTTAAAGATAAGAAACATGTAGTTTCTGTACCCCACTTTTGCTCCTCTTCCCAGGACAGCTGCTCTCCCCACCCACTTCTTGTCCAGCTTCTGTCGTAGTGGCACTGGGTAGACATGACTTTTCACAGACAGCCCGTGGGCTCAAAGTGGCTAGAACAGTTCCCTTTTCGGCAGGATTATTTGCAGATATGGGAGAGTTGACTGGCACATTCCCAGGGGCCAACTTCTCACTTCATGGTATTGATTTGGGAGATTCTCCCCCTTCCTCCATCTCAGATACAGATATGGGCAGAATGCCATGGGAATGTTCCCTTTCCTAAGGGGAGTAGATGAAGCCTTCCTCCAACCTTTTTGGTTCCCCCCTACCTTCCCTTCCTAGGCACAGATCACAGCTCACAGCGATCACGGGCAGGGTTCCTCAATGCTCTCCTTCCGACCCTCTGCTTCCCCCACTACCTCTTAATGTAGAAGGAAACCTGGGTAAGCCATGACCTCCTCTGTCCTTTGTGGCTCTGCTCCCCTATCACTGAGTCATAGTCATCTCATCACCTGAATTGTCAATCCCTTCTCTAGCCTCCCAACAAGAAGACATCTATCCACTGCTTGAATGATTGCATTTATGGGAAACTCATCACTTCCTCAGGCAACCCTCAAAGCCAGTAATCTTCACCTTCAAGTGAGCTGAAAACTGCTTCCCTCAACTTCCACCTACTGCTCCTAGCTCTTCCCCCGAAACCCAGACAAAGTGCATCTTATCCCTCTTCTACATGACATCAAAAAGAGTAATCGTGCCCCACTCCCCCATGCCTCCCAAGTTCCTCCAATTGATTCTGCCTCTAGTCTCTTCACCTTCTTGGATGTCCTTTGGAAATACCCCTCAATATAGGATTTGGGATCAGAAGGGGCCTCAGAGATCTATTTCAACTAAGACTCAGAGAGTTTGAGAATTGCAGATCAGATGGTCAGCTTCAAACCCAGTTCTTCTGACTCCAAATCCAGTGCGAATTTTACTAAATTCACTGTCTTGAGAAGGGGAGCATTGTGGGACCTCCTGGGCTCATCTGAGTTGGGCTCCGAAGTTTTCATCATTTGTGAGTCTTTGTGATTGTCATTGACCATCTTCTTCATTCAAGCAGCTTTACAGTAAACAAGTGCCAATGAGCAAAGTCACATTATGCTGACTGCCATACTGGGTAACTGGAAAGATTGTGGGGTTGTGAATAGAAATAAGAAAGTTTGGCAGAAGGGAGAGTTTTAGGATGGGGTGGGGCAGAGGGAGAAGAGAAGATTTTGAAAATGTTGAAATTGAAATGCCAATGAAATATTCAGGATAAGATATGTTGCATGCAGAACTGGAGATCAAGAGAGAGAGAGACTGGGGTTAGATATATAGATCTGAGAGCCATCTGTACATGATGATTGAATCTATGGGATAAAGTGAGGTGACCAAAGGAATACAGAGAAAGAAAAGGTTCTAAGCCAGAGCCTTGGAGGACACCCACACTCTGGGGGCAGGAGATGTTTGATGAGCTAGCAAAGGGTTTCAGAGTGATGATGTCAGAGGGAGAGTCTGGAAGGGTGAGAAGAGAGCAAACAGCATGCAGACGTCTCATGGTCCAGGGTGTTGGAATTACAAGAGAAGGAGCAACCTGCATTGAAGAATGTGTCCAGGGCTGGTTCTGATGAGATCCAGGTTTCTTTTGAATGCCTAAAGATGGAAAGAGTGTGAACAAGAGATGTAGGAAGAGGGGGTTTATTTATGATTGAAGGGAGGGTGATTCTGGATGGAGGAGGAGAGTTGGGAAAAAGCAGGGTCACAGAAGCCATGTGAGTAGAGAGTGTCCAGGAGGAGGGCATAATTGTGTCAAAAGCAGAAAAGAAGTGAAGGAAGAGGAGAACTGAGAAAAGAGTATTGGATTTAGAAATTAAGAGATGATTTGCAGCCTTTGAAAGAATTCTTTCATTAGAATGGTAGGTAAGCCAGATTTGCAAGGAGCTAAGAAGTGAATGGGTGGTGAGGAAGGAGAGGAAAGAAGTGTAAATATTCCTTGCCTCACTGCCCTAGGAGTTTGGCAGTGAATTGGAGAAGAAGTTGATGAAGGTCAAGTTGTTCAGAGGGACATCAGATTGTGTCCAGAAATCCTCACGTATGAAGGTTGTGGTTAGAGGAATGAAGAAGAAGATTGTGTGCTAAATGCTGAACCCTTGGACAAAGGAAGGAGAGTCATCTGGAGGCCAGGAGATTATAGTAACAAGGATGCAGACTAGGTGATATTGATGGAGTGAAATTTTTAGGAGCAAAGGTTGAAGAGTAATGGAGTCAGAGGGAGGGTCAGGACGGAGCAATGGGGAGTAAGCAGGATGCAGACTGTCATGGGCCAGTGTATTAGGGAGTGGAGGAGGAGGAGGACTGAAGAGGGTGTCTGGGTATGGTTCTGACAAGAATTAGGTTTCTGTGATTGTCTGAAGATGGAAAGAGTGTGAACAAGAGAGCTAGGATTAAGGGGTTTCTTAATGATTGAGGGGTGATTCTGGAGCAAATGGAGGAAAGTGGAAGGCAGAAAAAGATAGGGACTGGTGAACGGTGGGGGCCAGATGGATGGAGAGAAGAGGACAGGGAAAGGTAGGAGGGGAGAAGGGCTTTTATCTTGTAAGTGACCATGATGAGAACAAGAAGTGAGTGTTTGCAATTCATATGTCTAGGGAAGTGCCAGTTTATCAGGATCCTTGCTTTCCATGACTCTATGATGACAGAAGCTAGTTTTGGTGAGGGGGAAGCCCATTGTTTTCCCAGACATATTCTCTCTCTGAATAGTAATATAACCTCTTAGCTCAGAACCAAAGCTTATGGCTTACACAAACTAGGTCCAGTCATGGTGATACCTTACAAATCACTCCTGCCTTCACATAGATATTCCCCTGAGAATATCAGAATTTAGTTTGTGTCTAGGTCATTTGAATTGCTAAATAATTTATTGCAACCCAATAAGGAAGAAGTCATTCTGAAAAGGGGCATGAGATTCATTTGCCCACCCTTGCTTTCTACCAATGAATTTGTAACACTGTGCTTGTCCACAGTAGGGGTGGCTATGGGACAGAATTTAGTCTCAGCCCTGATGCTTCCAGTTTATGAGCTAGGGGAAAGGAACCACAAAAGAGTCCCATTGGGTGAGGGCAAGCACACTGGGTTCTTTCAATTCTTGCTGGGAAAGACAAAGATGGTAGCAAGTGAGGAGTAGTGCTTCCATCACACTTTTATAAGGTCCAGAGTATACAGAGGCAAATGGGATGGGAAAGTATAGAGGCAGATGGGGGGGGGGGTGAGATGGTGGAGAGATGGAGGTAATGTGGAGAGAGAATGTGGAGGGATAGGGGCACAGAGAGTCACTTAACAGATTGGCATTGGAGGCATTTGGGCAACAGGGACCTACAGTAAGTGGAGGAGTACCCAGGAACAGGAGTTTGGGACCCCATTTTTATAAAGTTTGGCTGGTGGGTGATGGATTAACCCCCATGCCATCTTGGGGTTAGTTCATTAACGTATCAACATCATCTTAAAGCTATCAATATCCCTTTAGGTTTCCCTCATTTATATAATGTTTTGCTGGTTTTACTGCACGTGTCTGGAGATTTCTGGTAGCTTATAGATCATGGGCAGTTATCAGCTGAGGAGCCATTGAATTAAAGGCCCAGCTGGTTTCCCCTAATTTAGCACATATCTCAGGATGTGACCTCAGTTAAATTATAAGGCAGTTGCCAGTGGCTCTTATGTTCCCTTAATTTATGAGACAGTATCCAAGTAACTGTTATGCTCCCTTAACTCATTGGAAAGCTCGTACGTGACTTCTCTGTTGCCCCTTTTTAAATCTTACTGTCTACTATTGTTACCTTAGACTAGCTACTTATAAATTTACTTTATAAATGGGGCTGGGGGGTGCTAAGGGGAGAGCCAGAACAAGATACAATTTCAATATACTACTACAGAAAAAAGATTCATAGACTCATGGATTTAGAGACAGAAGGGACATCTAATCCAATCCCTTCATTTTACATGGAGACCTTAAAAATTTAAGTGACTTGTCCAAGCTCACAAAGGTAATGAATGATAGTAAATGGCAGTGCTAAAATTTGAACCCAGCTCTTTTGATTGCAATCCCAGCACTTTCTCCTTTTTCCTCTCTTACATGTAAAAAGGCCCTCATCTTTCCCACAAACATTCAGGTTAACAATACATCATATACAGAATAAACATTATTTTACCTGAAATACACACACACACACACACACACACACACACACACACACACACACACATGAAAAGATCTGTAACTCAGGCCATAAACAATCAAATAAATCTCTTTCCCTCTCCAGTGAGTCTCTGCCCTCAGGGGCATACACACTAGACTGTCCTGGGTTTGAGGTTTCCCTGAAAGGGGAAAGCATTTGGGATCCTTAGAGAATCACTGGAATTCACAGAGAGACTTCCTAACTCATCACACCAGTAAAGAGCAAGGTCTGGGTTTGCTCCTCCACATCATGGCCTTATCTTTACTATTCTTTGGCTCTGCCTCCTTCTTGTTCCTAGAACTTTTCCACTTGATCCAAAAACTTGCTCAGGTGGTATGGGCCTATTGTCTAGTACCTAGTCTTGGTAACTTGAGGGTTGATATTTAAGCCAGGCATCTGCTTCCATAGATACCCGGTGTCCCAGTTCCTAGGCACTGTTCTGAACACAGATGTTGCGCCAACTCTTCGGTTTCATCTCAAGATGGCAGGAAATGTGGCATATATTGAGTGATAAATGTGCAACACAGAGGCCAGGGTGTCATGGAATCTGGGGTCTAGGCTCTATTTTATGTGGGGCTAGGGTGGCTCTGGCCCCAGGTGACTGGGTGGATATAGCAGGTGGCTCTAGGTTGGACTCAGAGGAAGCAAGGAGAGGAATAGCTGCAGAAACATGAAGAGTTTCAGCCCTAAATTTGTGATCCTATTTCCTGGGCTATAAAGGAATCCATTGCCAAATCTTGTGTTTCTCCCCTTCTCTCTATTTACATAGCTGTCATTTTAGTTCAAGCTCTTATCACCTCTCACCTGGACTATCATAGCCTTCTAATTTGTCTCCCTGTCTCAAGTGTCTCCCCATTGCAATCTATCTTGCACTCAATCGCAAAAAATTATTTTTTCTAAAGGACAAGTCAGATATGTCAACTCCCTATCCTCCCTGCCCCTCATCTCTATAAACTCCAGTGGCTCCCTCTTACCTCCAAAATAATGTCTTTCGTTTGCCATTTAATGTTCATTACAACTTGGCCCATTCCTACCTTTCTAGTCTATTTATACCTTCCTGTCCTCCTTGTCTATGATTCAACTACATTGATTTATTGGCTTATTGACTGACTGACATGGTCCCAATGCTGGTCATTGGTATCATTGGTATCAATTTAGCTAGCTAAGTGGCCTGTGGAGTGTTGAATATGAAGTGTTCAGAGAAAAAGGATTTAGAGTGGGAGGTAAGATAGCGGTTGGAGTGATTAGGGCATGTATCAGTGAGTGGTTAGAAAATTATGGAAATTTATAAAATCAGAGGGATTGTGAGTCAGTGTGTATTATAAGTTCTAGTATTTTGGGAAGTGTTCTGGGCACTTTGAGGGGGTGGAATTTGGATGTCTAACAGTTTTGTGAGAGACTCCAGATATAGGTTCCTGGTTACTGGCTTGCTTTCTAAGCTAAACTTTAATTTGAGGGAGTAAGGGGAAATTTATGGTAGCAGGAACTCTCAGCTGGCAAGATCAAATTCATTGTTGCTCCTGGTCCTAATGAGAATTTCCAGTTTGGGGCACTCTGGTGACAAAACCTTGTCAGATCCTAATTGATAACTAAGTGAAACACTTCTGAGTCCCCAGTAGTCTCTGCATGGAAAAAGAGAACAGTGGAGACACAGCTTACAGAGGACAGCAGAATGGACCCAGGGTCAGACTGTCAAGGTGAGAATGTTAATGGGTCAGAAAACTTCTCAGAGATGTAATGATATTCCTAAGTACTTCCTTTCCAACCTCTTTTGAGATAAACTTCCTTTTGGTATAGTTTCCAGCCCACTCATCCTCCTGGCTGGTCACCTTTAGATTCATACCGGCTTGTTAATAACGTTCCTAAAACATGATGCTCAGAACTAAACACTCTACTCCAGGAAACTCAAGAGATTTTGGGAAAGTCTTATTCCTGACAACATGCCTCCATTTGCTTCAGCTGAGCTTTGAAAAAGCTCACGTGATATTCAATGAACTGAGCTTACTATTTCTAAGTAGGGCAAAAGTTGGTTGTACTTTATGTAAATCATTTTTCTCATTCTGAACACTACACCTCTATTAATAGAGTCTAATATCCAATGCCTCAGCAGGATGTGAAGGTGCCTATTGGTTCTTGAAGGCAAGACTGCTGGGACACACACTACAAAGGCTTCAAACAGAATTCTAATGATAATGACATCTTCTGTTCAAGTGCCAGCCTGGAGACTCTCTTTCAACTCCACTTAACAAGCATTTGTTAATATCTCTTAACGTACCAGGAACAACGCTAGGTGCTCCTGGTCCTTAAGGGAAACATATACAGATCACCAACTTTGACATCTGTACTGAAAATTTTTTTTGCGAATAGTTATGTTGGCTGCACTGTGATGAATTTTCAGGTAAGGCAACTTTCAAAGACCAACACTAAGTTATAGAGGATTCAAATCTAAATTGGTAGAAGGAAGACATCCCTCACAACATATAGTTCACAGGATCAGCCTTGGTACTTACACTGCATCAGTGTTCTCTGCCCCACTGATTGGAGGGCATAAGGTTGAACTCCTCGCAAAATCCGCATTTAAGGAGAAAGCCCAGGCAGCCATCTCTTCATTTCTCATCTGGCTGCATTCCTTTGGACTTCTCCCAAAGAAGTCCTACTCTCTGGGCACGGTATCTTTTCTCCTCCTTTTCAGCTTCCTTTTATATGGTCTTATCTGATTTGATTGTAAACTCCTTGAAGGCAAGGACTGCCTTTCTCTTTTATATTTGTATGCCCAGCACTTGACATGGCATCTAGCACATAGCAGGTGCTTAATAAATGTTGCTCAACTGACTGACAACATTGAAGATTTAATTATGGTTTTGAGCTGCCACACTAATGACATATTAAGCAGCCTGCTAAAACCATCAAGTCATTAAGAAATACAGAAAATCATGTGATCAACAGAAAATAAGCTTACAGAAAGACTTTTGGAAGTCAAATATTGGCTTGGTACATCATGCATCCCTGTAACGAAAGAAAAATATGAAATTAGAACTTCTAGAGTTGTCTCCTTAGGCAACTCCATTGATGCTGCTTGGATTTGCCTTAACTAAATAGAGCAAGAACTCAAAGTCTTCCTGCTGAACATCTGTCATGTTCTTCTTCCACATAAGGATTCCATATCTGAGCCATGTCATCAACTAGAGAAGTGCCACAGTACTCTGATCTTCCAAGGTACTAGACTTCCCAGCAGAAGAATGCTTTCTGGACTGCCACATACATGATTTCTGAGTCTATTTGGAGTAGTATAATCAACATAAACCATTACTCCACATTACTGATGGTTTGCCTGATATCACTGGAGATAGGCTTAGTAACAAAATGTCAGGTGTCCCAATATGCCAATTTCTTACTACTCAAGAACAATGCCCTCATTGGAATAGAACTACACCAAAGTGAAAAAGATTGTGAAAAAGACATTATTGTAGGGGGTAAGACTTTCCAAAGTTATCTTCCTAAGCTCTCCCTTTATAATTTACACCAAACGCAATCCTCTTATTGGTTTTTTTTCCCCTGAGGATAATTCATTATATCACCATATATGTAACCATTGGCAGCTAGGTAACTCAGTGGATACAGTGCTAGGTCTGGAGTCAGAACGACTCATCTTCCTGAATTCAAATCCAGCCTCAGACACTTGCTAGCTATGTGACTCTGGGCAGATCACTTAACCCTGTTTGCCTCAGTTTCCTCATTTGTAAAATGAACTGCAGAAGGAAACAGCAAATCACTTTGGTATCTTTGCCTAGAAAACCATAATGGGGTCGCAAAGAGTCAGACATGAGAGAAACGATTGAACAACAACAAATATGTAACCACAGTGTCTTGCTCAGTGCTTATAACTATACGTTTGGCTTTCAAACTTAAAGTGCAGTATGAAGACTCATATCCTGACTTGTCCACTACTGCTAATGACGACTTATGGATCATCTCTCCTGGAGAATATGATTTTAGAAGAGTTCTCTGGCCATCTCATAGGTCAAAGAAGTTGACAATTAACTGCATGAGATCTCAGATTAGCCTCAGCCTTTAACTGGGTATGCCCCTCCCTCCCCAAAATAAAAGACTTTCGGAGGAATTGAGCCATTCATAAGACATGGATGTGAATTATCTGTCTACCAATACGCTTTTTGTTGAGGGAATTACAATGTTATTTCAGAAGGCAGTTGTTAAGTTATCTTGGCTATATTACATGCTGAACATCCAGGAATTGTTTACATGAAAATATTGGCTAGAAGTTGTGTCTGTTGGCCTGGAATTGATTCTGATATCAAAGAAGTGATAAAAGAGTGCAAGACACGCTTAGCTACTCAAAATAAATCACCAAAAGAATTTATTACTATTTTTTTCATGAGAATTGATGCAAAAACCTTGGCTAATATCCACATTGACTTTGCAGTGCTGTTCCACGGAAAGAACTTAAAAAAAAAAGGTTGAGGTAAACTCTCAAAATGGCTCCGTCTTAAACCATTATTTCAACAATTCTAGCTCCGCACCAGTCATTTACAACACAGATGGTCATACATTCTCATTTCTGACTATAGGTCTCTATTTCCTTCATCTGAACTCAAACATATTTTGTGCAAGAATTTCAACTGTAGTGCATACCATAATGCATCCTAACCCCCAAACAAAAAGTCAGAGTAAAAGGAAAGTACTGACCATTGTAGATTCTCTGAAGTGGATTGTGGGAAGAAATTGGCTGATAAGACATGCCAAGTTTCTTGATGCTCAACAGGTCATTCTGTTTCCAACAACAGGGGTTAGTTGTACTCATGGCCTTAGGGATGAAACCTGAAGGACTTGTCTGGGCTGAGTTCATTCAATCTTGGGTAAGGACTTAGACAAATAAGGCATCTAGAATGTCTTCTCCCTGCCCCCCTTTTCTTGCATTCTTGTCATATCAACCTTTAATAAGGACTATGAGAAAGGTAGATTCCTGTTACTGTAATTGAGGTCATGGAATCTACGTCTGGCAAAATCCAGAATGAAAATATGGCATTTGCCATGTTGATCTGCTCTACAAAAATTGCTCAACAGCAAGATAATTAGAAACACATCCTCTGTAGTTTTTTTGGCATTTATTTTTTTAGATAGAGCTCTTGAAGACTCACCAGAGAAATGAAGGGAAGAAAGCAATTCTACCTGTTCTCTGGCCACTACAACTATTGTCACTGGTAATTCTATATCCGCTGATATAATATAGAGATATTCTAAGGGGTGTGAGAGGCAGCTAGGTGACTCAGTGGATAGAGTGCCAGGCCTTAAGTCAGGAAAACTCATCTCCATGAGTTCAAATCTGACCTCAGACACTTAGTAGCTGTGTGACCCTGGGCAAGTGACTTAACCATGTTTGCCTCAGTTTCTCAACTGTAAAATGAGCTGGAGAAGGAAATGGCAAACCACTACAGGATCTTGGCCAAGTACCCCACCCCCCTTCCAAAAAAAGGGGGTCATGAAAAGTTGGACATGACAACAGGGGTGGCCTGGTAGCAACCAAGCTTAACAACCAACTCTCAAGAAAAAAAAGTTCTCATGACACACTTCTACGTTTAATCTGCATTATTAAAACCTTCTCCATCACTTTCTCAAGTCTAGTTGTAGTGATATGCTGGAGCCAGCTTGTGAGAGCCAATCGCTACATTTTCATTGCGAGCATTTATGCTTCAGAAGTCATCAAATGCTATAAATCAAATTGTCTTATTGATTATCTAAACTTAGGAAAGTGATGGAGAAAATGTTATTAATTCAGATCAAACTTAAAAGTGCGTCCTGAGAACTTTTTTTTTCTTTGAGAGTTGAAGGCAGCTAGGTAGAGTAATTGCTAAAGTGCTGGGCCTGGAGGCAGGAAGACTCATCCTTGTCAGTTCAAATTTGGCCTCAGACACTAGTGGCTGTGTGACCCTGGGTAAGTCACTTAATCCTATTTGCCTCAGTTTCCTCATCTGTACAATGAGCTGGAGAAGGAAATGGCAAACCGCTCCAGTATCTTTGCCAAGAAGACCCCAAATGGGGTCACAAAGAGATGGACACAACTGAATGACAACTTTTAAACATTTACAAGCACATCCCTGCTGCTGGACATTCTTGCAAAAAGGAGCATCCTTACTGGTTAAAAGATTGTTTTAGCTAGGGCAGTGGTTTTATGTATATCTTTAGAATCACAGAGCAACGATATCAGAGTTGAAAGTTCTAATCCAACCCATAACTGAGAATTCCCTCTAGGGATTCAATGCTAGAGTGTTTATATTATGGAGTGTTCGTGGTTTCATTAGTTCTTTATGTCTACCTTTTGGTGTCTTCTTTTTGAGCTCTCAGGATTGTAGGTAGCAATGATTTAATAGAATACTAGAGTTACAAAGGTCCTCAGAGGTCTATTTCTTACAAAGCATCCTCATCTCAGACATTCTTGGCAACGTCATAGTTGTAACAAAAACCATCTAGCTATTTGAATTAAGGAAGAAGGGGGAATGGAGATTAACTTACACCACCCTCTAACTTGGTTCTATCCAGAACAAGAATAGTATCCAACAGGTCATAGATTAAGAAGACAGCCTTCTGTTGTAGATAGGGAAGGACATCCTTCATTCAAAAATGATGCTTTCCTTAGAAAAAAGTATGCTACTTCCACTGGCCTAGCAGAGCTTGGAGTATGGGAGATAAAACATTGCCTCATTCCTAGTAACTGAGGATCAGGTATTTGATTCTAGTGCGAAGGGGCGTGACTAAGAATAAATGATCTGACAACCAGCAGTAGAAGGCAAAGATTCTAAATGCAGGTTTTCTGCAATCTCTCTCTTGTCTTTGCTCTTCTGTGCCTTCTGGTTGACAAGAAGCCTCTTGGTTTTTCTATGCTAGCCTGCTCTCTTTTTCTTCTGGTTGAACAGAAGAGCAGAGGACTGTTTCTGTTCTCATTCTGTCTCAATATACCTTTTCCATTCTTTTGTCTTGGCTTGAACAAAGGAGCACAGGGTTGGCCCTGCCCCTAAGCTTTCTGCTTTACTTTTCTTATTGGCCAAGGGAATAGACAGAGTCTCTATCTCTGCTTATCTATCTTTCTCTTTTCTCTGTCTCTCTTTGTCTCTCTCTGTCTCTGTCTCTCTCTGTGTCTGTGTGTCTTGCTGTCTGTCTCTGCTCTTCTAGAAGAAAAGGCAACAGAGAACATAGCGGCACTTTTATTTTCATTTGTATGGTGGTGGATATAAAATGATTTCTCATGGAGGCAGAAGAGTAGCTAGTGGTATTTTTTCTCCCATTTCTCCCTTCCCTTCTCTCTCTGTTAGGCAGTATGTGAGGCCTCACGTTAAGGTAGACGCCACTGGGCATAGCACGTATTAATCCATTCAAGTGCTGTATGCTTTTTGTTGTCATTACTATTAAGACTTCTATTTTCAAGTGATCAGAACTAGGAAAACGATAGACAGCAATTATAACAATAAAAACAGAAAGAACCACAAAACAATTGAAAACAAATACAGTGAGATTATGAAGAGCCAGCTTGGCCTCAAAGAAGAAATAGGAACAGATACCTCTCTCAATGCCTTTGAAGAAGCTGGGGGGTCTGTGGGAGAGGAGCAATGCATACAATGTCAAGTCTTTAGTGCATTAATCAGTTTGATGGCTTTTTTTTCTTTTCAACTCTTCATCTTTTTATCTTTCTTTTCATCTTCAACAATTCTTTGTTATAAGGGATGGCATTTTGGGAAAGAAGGGGAGGGATGTAGAGGGAATCTAAGGTAATGTATAAACAAAAGATATCAATAGAATCTGTTTAAAATAATTCTATTTTATTCTTTTGGAGTCATTTTTGCTAGATTTGGGTGCTTATTATTAAGTTCTCGATTCTCCCTACAATATATGAGTGTCCTGGTTCCCATCAAAGACTCGTCTCTCACACTAGACTTGGTAAGGTTTAGCTTCTAGGTGCTCTTAGGGTTAGTGTACAGAAGATCCGGAGTACTGACCTTCAAAATATTTGGACTACTATTAGGCCAATAAAGCATTTTGACCTTTAAATGAAGGATGAATCCCCTCTATAGCACCTATTACCAATAGCCATTCAAGTTTGGGGTGTTAACCAGAAAAGTTTTTGAGGCAGAAAAAGGACTTGAGTGATAAGGAATAAGGCCTGCATGCTCTTTGTCTGATACCAATAGTGTAAACGACCCGATTAAAGATTTTAAATAATATCATAAACATAAAATGTTTATGTCTTAGATCATCTTCTTGTGGATAGGGAAGGATATCTGTCTTTCTGGGAGAACAGTACCTGCTGTCTTTCTAGTAGAAACACCTTTCAAGAAAATAAAAAAGTCATCTTTCAAGTGAGTTCTGAGCCCAGATTTTCCCATGGTCAGGTTTATAAGGAATGAAATCCATGTAGGTACAGGGACATAAGTTACTTGCATAGGACCTAGTATTAAGCGGGGCAAGGACACATAAACTATAAGATGAAGGGACCTCAGAGGTTGTCCAGTCCATAGTCAGAGACAGTGCCTCTAAATTTTGTTTATTTTCTCAATGCAAGGTATTGATCACAAAACTGGTGAGGCAGTGTGAACGGAACCAGCAAATCCATCCCCACTACTACGAAGAGCAACTTTGTTTAATTGTTTCATCTTTGCATAGGAAGGACAGAGTACATTAATAGAAATTCTTCCTCTCCTCCTCCTCTGCTACTTCTGAGAAACTCAATTCTGGACGGAAGGAATTCTTGCAGTATTTTGAAGGACACCCACACAGAGAGACATTCCTATACAGATTGTGTAATTATATTAAAACAAAAGTTAAGGGCTGCAGTCGCCATAACTAAACACACATGTTCCAGACTTCAAACGGACCTAACCAATGATGTGCAATCATCTGAATGCTAAAAGTTCTTTTCAGCCATTTTACTCAATGGCAAAAATAACCGATTTGGAGAAGAGTGAACATTGTTTTTGGAAGACCGTAACTCGTTCAATATGTACTAGTGAAGTGCATCTACAATTTTTCCCCTCTTCTAAATCTCTGGGATTTTATTCAGCAAAACAGAAATTGGGCCAAAGTTTTGTGTCAGAAATAAAAACTCAAGCTGTTGCTAACCTGGTCTGATTCCCAAGGCCTGTGAAGGTCCCTGGGATGCCTGGAGTATATTCTCTTTGCTTTCCTAAGGACTTAGTCCATGAAAGTTGACAGATATTACCACAAGTCTGCAGATTAATATTTGATTGCCTTTAGGAAAAAAATAGAAAGATTCTTCTTTTCTGGCTGTTAAATTATCCATCAACTTCAACCTTGGACTTAGTAGGGGCTCCAAAAGGGTTTTTTTGAAGGAAAAATGCAAATGAGATGCTCTTAGAATGATACAACAATAGACAGAACTGGATTAAATCTCAGAGATCATGGGGCCCATTCATTTTACAGATAAGGAAGCTAAAGCTCAGAGAAGTGATTTAGGATCATAGAATTTAGGACTAGAAGTCATTTCGTTTACTTGAGGAAACAGGCTCAAAGACGAAGCACGAAGATAGTAAGTGGTAGAGTTGTTCAGTTGTGTCTGACTCTTCGTGACCCTATTTGGGGTTTTCTTGGCAGAGATGCTGGAGTGGCTTTCCATTTCCTTCTCCAGACCATTTTACAGCTGAGGAAACTGAGGCAAACCAGGTTAGGTGATTTGCCCAGGGTTACACAGCTAGTAAGCATCTGAGGCTGGATTTGAACTTGGAAAGAGGAGTCTTCCTGACTCAATACCGGGCGTTCTGTGAACTATAGTGCCACCTAGCTGCCCCAGTAAGTGATAGAACAGGAGCTCAAATCCAGGACTCCTGACTTGAAGGTCTGGATTCTTTTCCCCAGACCATGCATGCTACTTCACCTAGGTGCTAGAACCCGAAGAAGTATAGTAAATGGTTCCTACCCTCCAGAAACTTACAATCTTGGTTTGGTTACAATCCAGCTTGGTTAAGGAAGCAAATGAAGGTGAACCCATTCAAGAATACCCAAGTACTATTATTATCAACTGTACACACACACACACACACACACACACACACACACATACACACACACGCACACACGATATTAGCTCAAATCAGTGTTGGCTAGAGTATTCAGAGTCCCCGTTATGGAGTACTCTTTCTATCTCTGATGAAAAGAGTTTGTAAAGGTGGAGTAAAACTGGTTGCGGGTAGATTGAGGCAGAAGGGATTCTAAGCAGCAGGAACAGAAAAAAACAAAGACATGGGAAGGGAAAAGAATAAGTTTGCTCTCTTCTTTTGTTGTGCCTCTACATTATATCTAGGACGGCCAGGAGGCACAGTGGATAGAGTGCTGGGCCCAGAATCAGGAAGACCTGAGTTCAAACCATTCCAGTATCTTTGCCAAAAAAAACCCCCAAAATGGGTCACACAAAGCTGGACATGACTGAAAATGACTAAACAACACCAAATATTCTATCTCTTCCTTATATCCTTTTCCCTACTCCCACAGTCCCCAATCCAGTTCATGCCCTCATCGCCTCTCCCCTAAATTCAGACAGTAATCTATTGGTAGGCCCCTCAACTTCTAGCTTCTCCTCCATCTAGCTCATCCTCCGCAAGCTGCCAAACTGATGTTCTTGAAAGGGGAGTGTTTGACCATGTGACCTCCCTGCTTGAGAAGCTGCAGTGGTTCCTGATCACTAATTACATTTAGCATTTAAAGTTTTTCATCTGGTTCCAACCTACCTTTCCAAATTTATTACATGATGCTACCCCTCATGTATTATACATTCCAGCCAAACAGACTGTTGTTTCCTATACACAACATTTTAGCTCCTGCCTCTGTGTCTTTCCACAGGAGATCTCCCAAATCTGTAAGGCTCTCCTTCTTCATTTTTAGCTATTGAAATTCCACATGAACCACAGGTAAGGAAACTGAGGCAAACAGAGGTTAAGTGACTTGCCCAGGGTCACACAGTTAGTAGGTGTCTGAGGTTGGATGTGAATTCAGGTCTTTCCACCTATGGCATCCTGGGCCATCTCCAGTCATCTTGATCTTTGTCTTGCCACTGGACTTCCATGACTGTGGAGGAGAGAGTAAGGCTGACGACCTTTCTGAAACTCTGCCCTACTCATATCCAATTCATGAGCAAGTCAAGACATCACCCTTATGATATCATTGGTCCTCTTCAAGAATGAAAGACAAACAATGGCAACGGCAACAACAAGAGTCTGTAGGAAGTCTCTGCACAGAGAGAAGGACTTCCAGAGCAGGCGCTGCCAGTTAAACCTTGTCACATATATTTCTTAAATGTGTGCCTCACTACAGTTATGGTGGTCCAAGTTTGAGCTTACTCTTCCCATGGAGGCTGTATTTGTGCTAAGTAGTGAGCTAGGTTCTTAGGAGTACATTTTTGCATTAACTGGCTTGACCATGTTATCTGAGAGTAGTAATCACTGTCCTCTGGGGACCCAACCTGCCAATTTGAGCAGAAGTTGGGGGATGCTTCTTCTTCTTTCTTCTTCTTCCTCCTTCTTCCTCCTTCCTCCTCCTCCTCCTCTTCCTCCTTTTTTATTTTTAAAAGATAGGACAATTTACTTTTCATCCTGCAAAGTTTTCATTTTTGATTTCTTGAAATATATAGTTCTAGAAATCAGGCTTTTAAAATGTTTAAAGTGTTTTAAACAGAGCTACTTGGCTCTACCTTAAAACTAAAATCACTCTGGCCCTCACTGAATGGCCAATAATAGCCCTACCCAAGCCTCTGTAGCTCATTATTTAGATTTCCATGACTTAGAATAAGTGTAAATAGCAATTATTTTCTGTTCTGGCCAGAAATTCTGGGGCTCTTCCCCTCCCAGATTGATATCTTTGTGATCACAAATTGACCTATCTTTTGTCTCAACTCTTACCCAGCAGGCATCACCTTCCAGATGTCCTGGTCCTCTTCAAGGAGAAGTACAAACAAGGAATAAAGGAACCCCCTTAGTCATTGAATGGGTGTAGCCTCAGATAAACTAAGTCCTGGAAAAGACTTTACTTTAGAAAGGCTAAAGTCACCCGCTGCATCCTGGGCCATTGTCAGTCATCTTGAACTTTGTCTTGCCACCGGACTTTGATGACTCTGGAGAAGAGAGTGAGACTGATGACTTTATGCAGCATTTCCCCACTCACATCCAAGTCATGAGCAAGTCAAGATGTGATGTTATTGGTCCTCTTCAAGAACTAAAGACAAGGCTGAACAACAAGTACTAATTTTGTAAATGCTGTTAGCCATCAATAGAATATAAGCTCTTTGAGGTCAAGAATGGTTCCATTTTTTGTTTTTGTATTTCTCATGCCTAAAATATAGAAGGTCTTAATGAATGTTTCTGGAATTTAATTTAATTGAATGGTATATTAAGTAGGTGGACCAGCAGTGGGTGATACCTTTGGATGGAAGTGGGACCAGATTATACAAGGCCTTGAAGGCCAGACCAAGAAGTTCAGATTTATTAGCAATAGGGAGCCCCAGACACTAGAAACTTAGTCTAGCAATGACTTTTATCTTAACTGGAATATTCTAAATGTTGGTAATGGGTTAGTAATGTTGAAAAAGTCTACAGACATAAACAATGGTGTTAGTCCATCTCTGAAGAAGCAGCAATGAGGACAGGGTCCATGACTATGTGTTGTAGGCCTGAAGGATATCAGTCCTGGTCTATAGAAAATCAAGTGATGGATCTTATACTGGTATGAGAGCTAGAAATCTTGGATTCCTATGGAAATATTTCAAATGTAGCCTTGAATCCTTTGTTAATACCCCAAATATCTAACATTAGTGCCTAACAGAATCCAGTAGTTTCTTAACTGGTATTTCTGTCTAAAACAAAACAAAACAAAACAAAAAAGGAGTCAGGTATCAGGAGCTATTTGTCTTTTAAAAAATATTATTATTATGAACTTGATAAGTATCAAAAACATAAACATTTCCTTATACAAAAACAGCTAAGGAGAATTGGATATCACACTATTAATCATATGCACATGCAAAGAGAATAGACATAGAACTTGTTTTATTTTAAAATCTACATTCAACTTAACACAGCAGTACCCATGCCACCTTGCTTGCCTATGTCCCCTTCTGAATTACATTCTGTCCTCTTTGCTGTATTTTTGACATGTTTCAATTCTCTTTCTTTCCTTCCTTCCTTCCTTCCTTCCTTCCTTCCTTCCTTCCTTCCTTCCTTCCTTCCTTCCTTCCTTCCTCCTTTCTTTCCTTTCTCTTCTCTCTCTTCCTCTTTCTTTTTTTAGATATCACTCTAACTTCCCTCCCTCATTCCCCCCATTACTGTCCTCTCCCCCAACCAAAAAATTCCCTCATTTATAACAATAAATGTTAACTAAGAGCAAATCCACACATTGGCCACGGCCAAACAATCTATTTCTTTTGCTTTGGCAGCACAGTGTAGTGAAAGGGATACTTGATTTGGAGTTAATCTGGGTATGAATCTTAGCTTTCTTTAGGACATTTGTGATGCTAGATGAGTCAGTCTCTCTGGGCCTAAGTATTGTCATGTGTTAAAATAATAGTAATAATAATAATAGCAACTAACATTTTTATATAGTGCTTAAAAGTTTGCAAAGTGCTTTTTAAATATCTCACTTGGTTATAAAAATTCTGGAGAGTTGGACTAGATAATTTTTAAGGTCCTCTGCCTCTTTACATCTTAAATTGTCTTTCATGTTTTCTTCCAGCAGGGCAGAGTCATGGATGGATATGTGACCCATGCCCCTTTAAAACTAAGCCCCAGGGATGGGCACAGCCAAGGAACATGCATGGTTGTACAATTCCATCAAGAAGCATTTCTTAAATATCTAAAAGTAATGGAGGAAGCCTGAGGAGGGATTTTTGAAAAGGAAAATGATTCTGAACTTCTAGGGTTCTCATGCTGCTTGTGGCTGGGAGGTTAATGGAGGAACTAGACTAGGAGCCAGAGTCTCCAAAAGTACTCCATGGGAGTGAGGATATCAACGTGCTCTGATTTACTGCCATCATTTTGATTGGAGTCTTGCTTTGAATGTGACAATGAAGTCTTTTGTAATTGCTCGACTGCCTTCCCACTCAAACTACCTTATATTTAACTACTTTTCATATATTTATATTTATTAGCTATTATTGTTTTGTCCTGCATTTCAAAGGGGACTATTGACGTCATGGGGTAATATCTTGACTCTCATTAATTGGATTTAAGTGAGGCAGAGTTGCACAAAGTTGCCAGCCTCACTATTTAGGCACATATGCAATGTATACATATATACAATGTATTTGTATGTATACACATGTAATGTATTTATAAATACAATGTATATATGTGTGCTATGTATATACAAACACATATGTCTGTGTATATATATATGTATGTATATATATACAGACACACACACACACACTGTATTTGTTTGCCTCCCTTGTTAGAGCATTAGCTTCTTACAAGCAGGGATTGTTTCTCTTCTTTGTGTTTTTATCCCCATCATCTAGCATAGTGCTTGCCATATAGTAAGGACTTGATAAATGTCTGCTGAATGAATGAATGAATAAATGAATGTGGATGGAATGAATGAAGGCGTTTTCCTAAGTAGGATGGGGACTAAGCCATTAGATTTAATTGGGTCACACAGACATTAGACTAATATGAAAATTAGACCAATATGAAAATGTTGCTACCATCCACAAAGTTGTGAAGCTAAGGGCTGTTGATTTCTCTGAGACCCTGAGAAAGGTGCAGGGAGGTTGATGAATGCACCAGAGTACCCTTTGGGGCTGGGTGGTATGCATGACAGTTGGGACTGAGGGCTTGAGTTATAGCCACATGGCTGGGGCCGGTTTACCTGCATTAGAACAGACACATTGGTCCGAGACCTCCTCCTTCTTACTTGCTCAGATAAATTAATCCTTAACAAATGGATACTTTCTTGTGAATCTTAGAGGATTTAACTCAAAATAGTTTTTCATATTTCTGCAGCTTTTTGTGGATCCTTTGAAGCCTCTCTGACTACTTCTACTCAGTCATATTTCTTGTTGAATTAGTAATGACTTCTGCGAGGCAGCCTTATGTAGTGTAAAGATCAGCAGACTGAGTCAGAGGAACTGAGTTCAAATCACAACTCTGTCCCATAGTAGTTGTGTGACTTTAGGCAAGTCATTTGTTCTTTCTTGGGCTCTTTGCTCCCTAAATCATAAAATGAGAGAGTTGATCTCCAGGGCCATTACAATTCTAAGACCTTCTGATTCATAAGATTATATCAAATCTGAGAACCTCTTTGGCACAGACTTTGATGTAAATCTTTTTTTTTTGGTTGCCATTGGACCCCCCAGGGAGAATTGTTCTCTTGGCTTCTTCCTTAGGAAAACTAGTGATGGAGAGTAGGCATCTTGGAAAGTGGCTGTGATGTCACCAACAGTTTCATACCAGAAGCAGACTGGAACATAACTATTTCTTCAAACACCTTGGAACTCCTTTAGAAAAGAAAGTTTTATTGTTAGCTCTTGTTTTCATATCACGGTCACATCTGCTTAAATGCTCGCCATTACTATCCCACCTCCCCCAACACACACACATTTAACCCTTCCTGGAAACGAAAAAAAACCCAAAACAGTTAAGCAAAGCCAACCAAATACAGCAATTATGTCTGATAATGCATCCCACTCTTGATATCTGAAGTTCCCACCTTTTCACTAATGGGAAGGATTTATGTTACCTTTTCAGTTCTCCAGGGCAGGAGGTAGTTTATCACAACTAATCTGAGTGCAACCATTTTTTGAGTGTGATCTCATAGAATCCATTCTGTCTTATTCTTCCCTCCCTATCCCCTGCCCTCACCCCTCCCCTGTGCCCCCATCATTGCTGCCGGTGCTTCTACTTGTGGTTCAGGCTAATTTCTTTTTCTTTTCTTTTTGAAAGGTAAGCATTCAGGAAAAGCTGGGAGCCCCAGAAGCTTTGTCTCTAGAAGAAGATGGAAGAACAACTGCCCCCCTTTCCCCTCACCCTCACTCCAGTCATCAAAGTGTTTACATTCTCTTTTCTATTTCCCAGCTCAGCCTCCTCAGTCATCCCAAATGTTTATTTAATGATGCTGAAAGACCTTTTAAGCTTCCTGGATTTAATGTTTGCTAAATACCCTGTCACTTCAAGTTCTACTGATAATTCCCTGGCCACAGCTTATGGCCTGTCTCAGAGCTCTAGGTAGGATGACTAAAGGCCTTGCTCCTTAGTGACCGATGCTCAGAAGCCAGGTGGTACAGCCCTGGGGACCAGGATCAATTTCTCCATGCCTGATAACCAATGATAGATATGATTCAAAGGCTTTGGGCCAGAAGAGTTCTGCTGCAGACACTTTAAAATGATCAAAATTGTTGTCTTATCCTAAACAGCCACTGGTGGGTACAATCTGGGCACTGCTCATACTCTAGCCCAGAGATAAAAAAGATTGCCCTGACCATGGTTGAATGCTGAAAGATATGTCAATGGAGAGATAACAAGGAAACAGAAGAATCTCAATCTCTCTCTCTCTCTCTCTCTCTCTCTCTTTCTCTCTCTTTATCTATCTAATATAGATAAAATATAGAAATAAGCTTAAAGGCTTAATGCTTGACCAACCTCTTCAAATAAGTTCTGTCTCCACACCGCCTGTTATCTGAATACGTCAGTGGTCAGGATATCGCCATCTGGACATTGCAGCTTTAGGTCATGACAGCAGCGGATTTCATGTAGCTTTCCAAGTTTTACAAAGTTTTTTGTGACACACACACATTTTCTAAAAATCTTTATGGGCATTATGTCAATTGATCTCATGAGGTAGCTGCTGTTGGTCCATGAAGACACTGAGGATCAGAGAGTTTTAAATGCGTTGTCCCTAAGTGACTGGGTCACATAGCTAAACAATTCAAGGTTTGTGACTTGCACTTAGGGTGCTCCTGATTGCATAGCTCCCATTATTTTCCCACTCAGCTGTATTTCCTCTCTCACATGGCCCCGATGGCAAGATTGAGGCCCAGGGAGAAGTCTTGCAGCTCTCAGCCAAAAGGATGGAGGGAGTCCAGAAGGAGAGCTCTATACATGGTGTCTAGGCTGTGATGAGTCTATTCCTCAACCAATGCCAAACTGATCGTGATGAGTCTATTCCTCAACCAATGCCAAACTGATCGTGCCTACTTGGGAGCTTGTTCTATGGTCCTGAAGAAAGAACCATAGGATTGCATTGTTACACAGATTTTAAAGACCATCTCTCTGGTGAGACACAGTGTGGTTTGGTGGGAAAAGGGCTGATTTTGGAATTTGAGGGTCTGGGCCCAAATCTCAGCTCTGTCACCTAGTGACTTTGGGACATTGGGTAAGTCACTTCACCACTGGACACCTCAGTTTCCTAAACTGTAAAGTGAGGGAGGTGGCCTAGATGACTTCTCAAGATTATAGCAATCATTTGTATAGAATTTTAAGGTCTGCTGTACCTTACTTATTACTTACATTACTTTGATCTTCACAACGATCCTCTGAAGTAGGCGCTGTTATTATTTCCCTTTTGCAGATGAGGAAACTGAGACTGAAAAGGGTAAGTGATCCGTTCAGGGTCACAGCAGGGGGAAGGGAAGAAGCATTTATTAATCACTTACTATGTGCCGGACACTATGCCAAGTGCTTTATAAATATCATCTCATTATAGCCAAAATATCAGAAGCAAGATTTGAACTCAGGTGTTGCAGACTCCAATACTCTATTCTCTCTACCACCTAGCTTCCTCAAGGTCCTTTCCATGTCTAAATGTAAGATCCTTGATCCTAATCTAACTCTTTCATTTTATTTTGCTTCATAAAAATTAATTTTTTAAATGAACAAAAATTGATTTTCCCCTATTTCCCACAATAGTCTCTTCAAAGAGGAGAACACTGAGGTCTGGAGAAGGAAAGTATGTTCAGGTCCACATAGCTAAAAAGTGGCATAACAAGGATTTGAACACGCCTTCTGATTCTTGATTCAGGTTTCTTTCATTATACTATTCTGCCCCCCAGGACCTTGATACAGTCTGACCCTAAGCATGAATTCACTCATTCGGCAAATATTTATTAAATACTTATAATTAGCACTGCATTAGTTGCCAAATTGGAATATCAAAGACATGTAAGACATGGTCCCTGCACTCCAGAAACTCACCATCAAGTTTGTGAGACAGAACAATACGTATATGAAACAATTAAACCACTATGCAAAGGGATATGAAATTAGGTTTCAAAAAAACCCTACAGATAGTAAGTGTCATCGGAGGTAAAGGAAGGGAGAAATCAGTGTAGGGTGAATCGCTATGGGGCATTGTGAGGCACAGCAGGAAGAGTACTGCCTCTGGGGAGACTAGGGGCTCCATAGTGCACAGAGCGCTGGGCCTGTAGTCAAGAACGCCCATCTTCCTGAGTTTGAATCCGGCCTCAGATACTTACTAGTTGTGTGACCCTGGACAAGTCATTTAAGCTTGTTTGCCTCCGTTTCCTCATCTGTAAAATGAGCTGGAGGAGGAAACGGCAAACCATAAAATATCTTTGCCAAGAAAACTCCAAATGGGGTCATGAAGAGTTGGATACAACTGAACCACAATAAATTTTTGTTCTGCCACTTATTACTTATGTGGCCTTGGACAAATCCCCCCATCTCCACGGGTCTGCATTTTCTCAAATGTAAAAGTGGGTTGGATCACATGATCTCTACAGCCCCATATATTCTTAAATCCCATGATCCCAGTCTAAAAGGCTCCATGGGGGAATTGTAACTTGAGCAGGTTCCTGAAGGATGGGTAGACTTTGAATAGAGAGCGAGAAGTAGAGAGAAGAGTTCTTCCTGTAAAATTCAGTGACACGAAGAGATGGATGGGAATGCTGAAGGGTAAATTATTGGGTTTAACACCATCTCTATCTGCACCACCCGCGGTTTCTACAACCTCGAAAATACTTGGAATGACCCTGAATGGTCAGTCAGCTTTGTTTAACTCAAGCCCCCAACCCAGGCCCCTTTCTCTCCCAGACAGGATGGCCAACCTGTTAGGGCAGCCCACACAGACACTTCTGTGAGAGGCTTTTTCCCAGGGAAGGGTTAGTTCCCTAACAATGCCCAGGGCACAATGAGCTGTGCGGGTTGAAATTCTGCCTTGCTGCCTCTGCTCATTGTGGATGGCTGGCTGCTTCTGAATGGCCGCTAAATCTCTGTATTTCCTGCTAAATGAAAGGGGCCCCCAGGGGCCTTTGTGGAGACAGAGGACAGGAAGATCCTTGGTAGAACTTAGGTGTAGCTCGTTTGGGGCTCAGAGCCCTGCTAGTCCCACTCCCAATCTTCAGAGTTAGGCCTGTGCCACAACACTGAGGGTGCAGTGAGCAGGTCTCGCGTCAGCTCAGTTGCAAAGACATCAGCCCCATCTGGAAGCATAGATTCCACTAGATTATGTCCTATCCATTTACATGCTCTCCCTGTCCCTCTGTGGTCCTGTCTCTCCCTAGTCTCTGGCGAGCCTGCCTCCCTTCCCGGTGAAGCGATGATGGAAGAAACCAACAAAACTTTCTTGATTCAGTTTCACATGTCATTGAGGAAAGACATCTGCTTGCAATTACAGCCCCAAGCAATTGAGCGGTGGACAGGCAGGGCTGATTTTCTAGGCTGATAGGAAATGTAATCGATCTTGAACATCCCCCAGAGCCCAAGAGTAGGTCTCGGTCTGATCATTCATCTCTTTATCAACTTAGGGGAGCTCTCTAGCCCCAAGGTGATCTCAGCACTGATTGCCGGCTGGTGAGCACAGGTCCCAGAAAGATAGTGACAGAGACCTCAGAATCCATTTTTCTATCCCCACAGCCTCACTCCAGCCAGGAGTCTATTTTTCTCACTGATAAGAACTCGGCATCTAAAGCGGTGAAAAAACTGGCTGGCGCTTTCGTGTATCTTTCAAGTACAGCAGAGACCCCAACAAACCCACGTGGAAGCTGAAGGACAGCAAGAGTCTTTTCAGGAGCAAATGACGTTTCCCCAGGATGCCAAATCCTTACTGAAAATTCTTCCTGTAGCCAAGAAGGACTGAATTCTATCTATTTGTGTGTGCACAGTCCTGAGATGAAGGGAGGGAGGAAGGCAGGAAGACATTGCTCTTTTCTTCTTGGGTCAGCTGGCCCCTGACCTCTTAAACTCCTTGGAGATTCTTATTTGAATTTCTCCTACATTTGCATTCAAGTGGGGCTCCCACAGGGGAACGTTAGAGTCAAAAAATGTCAAAGCTGGAAGAGGCCATAGAGACCCGCTAGGACAACTCCCCTATTTTGCAATGAAGCCCAAGGTTACACATGTAGTGAGCAGCCAAGCTGGGACTCGTATCCAAGTTCCCTTATTTCAGTTCCAGGGCTTCTTCCATCAAATCATGCTCTCTTATTTTCTATTTGAGCATTTGAAAAAAAACTTACATCCATCCTGTCTTAGTGGTATTTGTGGAACACAGAATGTAAAATTTAAAAGACATTTTAGAGATTGTCTAGACCAGCCTGTGCATTTTATGAAATAGGAGACTGGGCAGTCTGTGGAGAGAGAAATGATTTGCCCCCAATCATACAGCAGGGACATAGTGCTCAAAAATTCAACTCCTAGCCCAATTTTCCAAACAGGACACTGCCAATTGAATAAGGATTTAAGCATCTACTACGAGCAAAGCAATATGCCAGAGGAGAAGACACAAAGAAAACAGAAAGTGGCTGCCCTCAGGGAGTTTACACAGATGAGGAAATATAAAGCACTTGTTTTTGGAGGACAACATTAACAACTATAGTATATGGGGATAGTTTTTTGGAAGAACAGCCTTGAAGAATTCTAAGAAGCAGTGATATGGAGGACATTCCAGGTGTGAGAGAATTCAAATGAGCAATTCCTGAGAAGTGGGAGATGGGGTGTCAAATTCAGGGAACAGTCACTAGTCCAGTTTGATTGTAATGTAGAATATATGAAGGCAAGTAATGTGAAATAAGGTTGGAAAGGTAAGTTGGAGCCAAATCGTAAGAGGCCTTTCAACTAGGGTAAGGAGTATGTATTTAATCTAGAGAACATGAGAAAGCAATAAAGGCTTGTGAAGAGAGGTATGACATGGACAGACGAGTGCCTTATTCTGGTAGTTCTGGGGAGGGTGGATTGAAAAATGGAGAGGTTGGATGCAGGGAAATCAATTAGGAAGTAATGTAATATTCCAGGTGAGAGGCGATGAGGGGCCTGAACCAGGTTCATAGCCCTGGGTGGGTTGAGTAAGGATATTGACACTAAATGTGCCTACATGGAGTCAATAAGGCTTGGCAATGGCTTCAATCTAGAAGCTGAGGGAGAAGGAAGAAGCCAAGGTTTACTACGAGGTTAACAAACTGGTGACTGAGAAAGAAGAAGGATTCTGCTTTGAACATGTTGAATTTGGGACCTACAGTTGTGCAGCAGGCAGTTGGTGATTCAGGACTAGCTTTGAGGTTTCTTTTGGGGAGGGAAGAGAGTGACTCTGGATTTATGATTTTATCAGTATAGGGAAGTTCTAGTTTAGAAATTCCCTCCAATGATAAAGATTGGCAACTCATCTGTCACATATAAGAGATAGTATGGAGTGGACAGAGTACTGGAGTTGAAGTCAACAAAACCTGGATTCAAATTCTGTCTTGCACATACTGGCAGGGTGACTTGTGACTCTGGAGAAGTGTTTTAACTTCTCTGTATCTCAGTTTCTTCCTTTGTCAAATTAGGAGATTAGACTAGATGGCCTGCAAGGTCCCTGCCAGCTCTGAATCAATGATCGTAAAATATAGTCTTAGAGAGTTTCTGAGACACTGAGACATTAACTGAATTGCTCACGGTCCCACAGCTAGTGTGTGTTAGAGGCAGCATCTGTAGATTTTCCTGCCTCCAAGGCCAGCTCTTTATCCACTTCACCATGCTGAAAGATGAGTGAGGACATATTGATTTAGTGGTCATCTGTGTAGAGATGATAATGGAACCCACAGGAGCTGATGAGGTCACTGTGAGATGATGTAACCATCCAGGGAGATTCCTGAGAGAAGAGAAATGAGCCTAGGACACAGCCTTGGGGAGACGTGAACACTTTGGGACTGGAAGATGGATGATGGGTTCTCGGAAAACTGAGAAGGAGTAGTAAGGCACGTAGGAAAAGAACCAGGAAAGAATAGCGTCACAGAGACCAAGAATATCCAAGAGGAGCCTTTTTAGGAGCTTGGCAGGGAAAGAGGGGAGAGGTAGGACAATAGCTTGAATTCAAAAGTCACTTGAGATAGGTTGGAGTGATTTTATTTTTTAAGGCTGGGAGAGAACTGATTATATTTATAACCAGTACAATAATTAGCAATAATAATAATAATTGCTAACATTTATACGGTGCTTTAAGGTCTACAAAGTGCTTTAAAAATATTATCTCATTTTATCCTGATAACAACCACCCTGGGACATAGGAGCTGCTATTATTTCCTTTTTACAGATGAGAAAACTGAAGCAGACTGAGTTTAAATGACTTGCCCGGGGCCACAAATCTAGTGAATATCTGAGGCCAGATTTCAACTCAGGTTTTCCTGACTCTATCCTGACAGTAACCACTACAAAAATTGAAATGGAAGCTAGGGAATGAATGATCTGGGGCAAGCATCTGGAAGAGTGGGAGCAATGACACCCCGGCAACAGTGTCTTTGGAGGGGACTGGCCCTGGAGCAAAGGAGGAGAAGATGATTGAAGAAGATGTGTGGAGCAGAGGGGATGAGAGAGCTCATGATGTATGGCCTCTGTCTTCTCGATAAAGTAGATTATATAGTAAATTATATGCAAGTGTAACAGAGACAATAATGGGAAAATCAAAGGATTGCCATGTACCTGAAAGAGCCCAATGGAGGTTAAATAGCATAAATTTACCGTGGCTCCAACCAGAGGGGCGTTCAGCAGCATGGGAGTAGGAACAGAGAAGACAGATGGTGAGAATGATCTAAGTTTGGGGACACCAATGTGTCAGTAGAAGAGAAGGAAAGAGACATTAAGCATCTACCACATACCAGGCACAATGCTAAGCACTCTACAAATGTTGTCTCGTTTGATCCTTACGACATCCCCAGGAGGTAGGTTCTATTATTATCACCTCCATCTTACCATTGAGAAAACCGAGGCAGACAGGAGTTAAACGATTCGCCAAGGTTTGCATAACCAGCAAGTGTCTGTCGTAGGATTCTAAATCAGGTCTTCCTGGCTCCAGGCCCAGTGCTCTATCCATGCTGCCATCTATCTGTCCTGTTTTCTCTTACTCAGAAGGTAAGAGATCAATGGTATAAGATAGTCAGTAGTTGAAATGGTCAAGAATGTGAAAAGAAGAAAGAGGGGTTGGAGGAGAGGTGATGGATCGGGAGAACAGAGAGGGACAGAGGGACCTGAAGTCATGGCGAGTGCCAAACATTGGTTTGGAAAGAGTGATGTGAAGATGGAAAGACAGGAAATTATGATCAATAAGGGGAACTTCAGAGTTTGAAGCCATAGGGGTACAATAGTTAAAAATTTCAATTTTATATAGTGCGTTACATTTTTCATAGCAATTTTTGTCACAACAAGGGAAGACAGACCTTATTATCATCTCTATTTTACAGACAAGGAAAGTAAAGTGTCTTAACTCGAGGTCCAGAACTTTATACAATATATTATTTTGCTTCTTGAACTTATTTGAGTTCAAGAACACAACTTGAAGATGGTGTGTGGAAAGCAGGGATGGGCCTAAATCTCTCCCCCAGGACCCTCCAAACACCTATAAAAATGGCT
>CM053625.1:243623259-243647536 GCA_028646595.1 Phalanger gymnotis
GTTTGTCATTTAGAGCCTTTCAGTCTGGCTTGAGCTTATCTTTGTAGGCTGATTACACATTACTTGCCCTCAAATACTCAAGTCCAGCCAAACTGGCCTACTCTTTCTTCTCTCTACAAAACTTGTTTCCTACCTCCATGCCATTATAGACCATCTCTCAATGTTGGAATGTTGTCATTTACCTCTGCTTCTTGGAACTGCTCACTCTTGTCAAGGTTCAGTTCAGGTGCTACCTCCTACAAGAGTCCTTCCTAGGTTCCCCTGTCATTACTACATATTGAGCATTTACTTATCTGTGTTCAATGGTAATTAAACTCTCCCCTGCTTTCAGGCCACAGTATTGTTTACAATAAGGAATTGTGATACACTGGACATTTAAGTCAGCATTTCTAGATAGTTGGGAGACTCTTAGAATGTGCAGTTTCCCTTTAATAAAAGCAGACATTTTGTTGAGATCTTTATGAGTTCAAGATCTAGTATGTTTTAAAATTATTATGTATTTCTAATAGGCAAGAGTTGTTAATTTTGCAAGTACTATACTATGTATGCTGGGAAAGTAAAATTTATACTAAACAAAATTATGTATAAATTTTCTTTTTATCAGCAACATCCAAATTTTCATGGCATACATCGAAATTCATTGAATACCCTTTGATAACCATAGGCAAATATATTGCCATTTTAGAGGATACAAGTTCCTTGAGGGTTCATCTCATTCATGAATGGGTTCATTTTTGTCTTTGTAATCCCATTGCAGTGGGAACTTAAACTTTTATAGAATTGAATTCAGTGAAGTGACATAGATGGATGGAATGAACCTCAAAAGAGAAGAAATTGCCATGATGGCAGCAGATGGACATTCTGGAAGGGGAATTGAAAACAAAATAAATAGGATAAGGGTAGAGACTAGAGCAGGTCAACTTCCCCTCCTGGCCTGTGATGATGGGGGACAGGAGAGAAGGGATGACCTGCATTGGAGAGGATGGCCTGGAATGTACTTTCTTCACCCAGTCTAAAGGGACTTTGGGAGACCATGTAATCCAACTCATTACTAAAGAATCCCCTCTATAGCATACCAGCTGTTAATCAGCCTCTGCTTGAAGATCTCCAGTGAGGGCCAGCTCAGCAACAAGTCAGGTAGATCATCCCATTTTTGGATAGCTCTAATTGTTAGGAAGGTTTTTCCATACATCAAGCCTAAATTTGCCTTTCAACTTCCAACTGTCACTCCTAGTTTTGCCATCCAGGGCCAAACAGAACATGTTGGAACCCTCTGTAAATACCCCTCCTTCTCTCAACATTTACTTATAGTACAAGATTTGAAGATCCATCACCATTGCTGCTTGTCCTCCTCTGGACAATCTCTAGCTTATCAAAGTCTTTTCATAAATTCTCAATGGATCCTGCTTGGGGCAGAGCACAGTTCTAGTGCTAGATGCTATGCCTCTTTTAATGAAGTTTTAATTGGCATTAACCTTCTTGGCTGTCATAGCCCACTGTTGACTCATATTGAGCTGACAGAACATGAAAACCCCTAGGTATTTTTCAGAAAAAAGCTGATTTCTAGCTACCTCTAGTACATCTTATATCTGTTCAGTTGACTTTTGTGAAACCAAGTGTAAGACTTCACATTTATCCTGATTGAATTTCATCTTCTTAGATTTAGCCCAAATATTCTAGTGTGTTGATATCTTTCTGGATCCTAACTCTATCATCCAGTGTCTTAGTCATCTATTGTAGCTTTATATCATCTAAAAAATGGATAAATGTGCCTTTATACCTTTGTTTGTGTCATAAATAAAGTTTTAATTTTCACAGAACCAGCTTCAGATCCCCAAGGCACCACACCAGAGACCTCCTCCCAAGGTAATCCTCTAACTATTATTAGTGACAATTCTTTGCACCTGGTCATTCATCTAGTTTTGAATCTACTTGGTTGTGTGCTCTGCCCATATTTCTCTATCTTATCTACAAGAATGACAGGGAAGACTGCTCTCAAATGCTTTGTTAGAATCTTTGTAACTATGTCTGCAAACTCCCAACCTGGCATTTGAAGCCATTTGCTGTCTGTAGGCAACACAGAATAGGGGAAAAAGTGTTCAGCCTGTACAAAAATATTTATAGCAGCTCTTTTTGTGGTGGCCAAGAATTGGAAATTGAGGCAATGTCCATCAATTGGGGAATGGCTGAATAAGTTGTAGTGCGTGAATGTAATGGAACACTATTGTGCTATAGGAAATGATGAGCAGGTGGACTTCAGAAAAACCTGGAAGGACTTCTATGAACTGATGCTGAGTGAAGTGAGCAGAACCAGCAGAACATTGTACACAGTAATAGCCACATTGTGAGATGACTAACTTTCATAGACTTGGCTCTTCTCAGCAATACAATGATCCAAGACAATTCCAAAAGACTCATGATGGAAAATACCATCCATATCCAGAGAAAGAACTATGGAGTCAGAATGCAGATCAAAGCGTACTATTTACTCTCTTTTTGTTGCTGATTTGTTTCTTCTTTGTCATGGTTCCTCCCATTGGCTCTAATTCTTCTTTACAACATTACTAATGTGAAAATATGTTTAATATGAGCGTATATCTAGATCCTATATCGGATTGCATGCTGTCTTGGGGAGGGGGAGGAGAGGGGGGGAGACAAAATTTAAAACTCAGAAGCTTATAGAAGTGAATGTTGAAAACAGAAAATAAATAAATAAATATTTTAAAAAAGAGATGGCTTTGCAATCTTACTTCTGACATTTAAGGTGTTGTGTGACCATGGACAAATCACTTAACTTTTGTGGACTTCAACCTCCTCATCTGCAAGTTGGGGATAAAACACTTGTTATTATCTGTTAAAATAGTTCACAGGCTTGATGTGTAGCTCAGATGAAATAATGGGTGGAAGATGCTTTTAAGACTTTAAGTGTTATATAAACACCAGCTATTATTAGTTGACATTTCCAGCTTTCCCTTCCAGATTTATTTCATTGCACTCCCTTCAAACATTGCTCGTTCTGTTCAAGCTGGCCTGTTGGCTACTCTCTGAACTTGGCATTCCTTCACTATGTCTTTGCACAGTCAGTTCCCTGTTCCTGGACCTCACTCCTTCTTCACCTCTGCCTCTATGAATCCCTAACCTTCTTCAAGACTCAATTCTCTTGTCTCCTTCTATAAGGAGTCTTTCCTGATTTCCCTTTCCTCAAATGACCTTGTATTTACTTATCCATATAACTAAGGTATCTCCTCTACTAGCATATACACTTAAAGGCAGAGGCCATATCATTGTTATCTTTGTATCTTGGCACCCAATACTGTGTTTCAAACACACACACACACACACACACACACACACACACACACACACACACACACACACACACACAGAGTAGTAGAGGATCAATGAATGTTTATTGAATGGAGCTGAATAGAGAATAAAAGGTGAAGTAGATCAGGTGATGAATACCTGAATAGAAGTTCTCCTGAATTCAGAACATATGGGAAATCTATCAGGTGAGAATTAAAGTCCTGGGATGGTGTTAGTAGACCCTGGGAAAAAATAGTTGTGAAAGGGGATAGAAGAATGGGTAGCAATAGCACAAAAGCTTTTTGGGAAAGGGGAGGGGTAATAGCTGCAGTTAGAGGATGGGGGTCAGTATAGTGTGTGCAGAAGGCATACCAACTGTAGATACGTTCATGTAGAGAGAGATGGTGGCCTATCCTCTCCTCCTTACTTTATCAGCCTACAATCCTATTCCTTTGACATCATCCCACCTTTCCATCCAACTTCCATTGGGGCACACAGCTCATTACACTGTGAGACACAAGGCATAAGAGGAACAGTCTGCGGACTACCACGGGAAGGAAGTTAGCGCCTTCCCCAAATGATGGTGCCTTGGGCAAAGTCCTGACCACCCCACCCTAGTTATGGCTACAATTAATATTGAGGATGGCTTTAGAAATTATGGGCCTTTAGAAAAAAATTATATTGGTTCCAAAAGGTTGACTAATCTGTTGGAAGAGAACAGAAAAATTTATTTGAGCAACTTAATTCAACAGATTTTTTAAAAAATAGCATAGCGTTGTGGAGAGAGAGCTTGCTTTGACATCAGAGGGCCAAGATTGGAATCCGATCTTTGCCACTTACTACCCGTGTGACCCTGGACAAGTTGCTTAAACTCTCCGGGTCTTACTTTCCTCATCTGTTAAAAATGGGGGAGAGATTACCCTAGATAGCTTATGGGGTCCCTTCCAGATCAAAATTTATGACTTTGACTTTATGACTAACAACATTTCAAAAGATCTGGGGTTTCAGCAGTATGTGTATGCCTTCTGTCAAGTTGAATTATAATTCCTCTGCATCACAGTTACCAGTTAAAAGGCTGTCATAAAACAAATGTTGTAATGACCAGCTTCCAAAAAAAGCCTCCAAACTTAGCCAAACTGATCCTTAGGTACTGGACAAAGCCAGCTCTCATGTCTATAAAGATTAGAAATCTTTACAGTTTGGAAGAAGGATAGATAGTAGACCGATGGAGAGAGAGAGGAAGCATTTATTAAGTTCCTACTTTATGCTAGGCACTGCGCTAAACACTAGAGATTCAAAGAAGATAAGCAAGACAACCCTTTCCTGCCCTCAGAGAACTTACATTCTAATGGAAAAAGGCAAGACATAAAGAGGATCTAGAAAGTTGTCAGGGGATGGGGTAGAGGAGGAAAGGTTACCTGTGTAGATGCAAGGCTGCTGGCAAGAGGGTGGAGAAACCCAGAGGATAAGAAGTCAAGCTAAAAGTGGAGTGAGCATGGCCTGATTGTTGTTGAGTTGACTTAGTTGTGTCTGACTGTCTGTGATCCTATTCGGGGTTTTCTTGGAAAAGGTACTGGAGTGGTTTGCCATTTCCTTCTCCAGCTCATTTTACAGATGAGGAACTGAGGTAGACAGGGTTAAATGGCTTGTCCAGGGTCACACAGCTAGTAAGTGTCTGAGGCCATATTTGAACTTAGGAAGATGAGTCTTTCTGACTCCAAGCCTAGTACTGTATCTACTGCACTACCTGGGATTCCTGACACAGCCTTGGCACCCTAGGAAATAGTAGTCTGGGCCAGAGACTCACCAATCAGAAGAGACAGCTGAGCAGAGGCACTTTCCAGGCTATTGGAGAAGGAGTAGAAAATTCTGGAGAGTCAGGAATGGGGTTGAGAGTGAAGTTACTGATGTTAGTATGGACTGGGTGCCTTAAGAAATGAGGCAGAAACTGCAGCAACATGCATTTTCCTGAAATACCTTTCAAATATATTGTTGAAAGGGTATTTCTTTTATGTAGGATAGGCAAGAGACTCTTTGAGATTCCTTCTGGCTCTGAGACTGTGATTCTGACAACCCAGGGTCCTCCTTCTGCCATGATGAAGCATATTAGTAACAAATTGCATTGCAATAATGTGGATAAAAATCTTGGGAGGAAGCTAGCCCAAGTGTTAATATGTCCATTTTACAAATGAGCCCTTGAGACTCAGAAAGATGAGGTGATCCAGTCCTGGACCTACAGTTAGTTGGGGTCAGACCTAGGATTCAAACTCAGATTTCATGAGACCAAGGCTGAAACTCTGACTTTTATACCAGAGGTGGCAAACATTGCAGCTGCAATACTCTCATGTACAGCCTGAAGAGATAAAAATGCAATTGGGTGAGATCAAGGATACTCTTTTTTTTTTTTTTGCATGAGCTGAGCTATCTCTCTCCCAGTGGGGGAGCCTTTTCACTCCGCATTGTCTGGTATATATTTCCCTATGTATACATTCTTTAATTTCTATTGTGCTATGATCGAATAAATGTTTTTGTTTTGTTCTGCTAAAAGATGCAATTGGGAAATACTGAACGAGATAAAAATAACATAGGACATAGATAATGTTAATGTGTTGTTTTCTAAATAAATATGGCTCTAATAAGGGCATAAGGATCCTTACATATGGTTGGGTGGCCCCGTTTCTTTCTGAGTTCGACACCACCACTTTCCACCATGCGCTGGAGGAATTAGAGGAAGACCTGAGTAGAAGGTAGTAAATGTATACTTATGAACTGAATTAAAAGAGGTTTCTTGGGGAAACTTTTTATGACATCAGCTTTCTAGAGAAGGAAACAGTATGTAGTTTGGTGTAATTCTCTGGAAAGAAATTAGTCAGCTCTTGAGGCAGGTCTGATTTAGGAAAGGACTTTCCATGAGGAATTAAGAAGTCCACCTGAAGCCCTGACAGAAAGTACTTTCCTTTCTAAGTGGCTAGAGGAACCCAGGGAGAACTCTGTTAGGGGAAAAAAGTCTAGAGCTTGGAAACACAGGAACCTGGGTTCAAATTTTACCTGACACTTACCACCTGTGTGATCTTTGGCAAGTCACTTCACCTCAGCAGGATTCAGTTTCCTCAATTGTAAAATGATGGGGTTTAGAGTAGATGGTCTCTCAGGTCCCTTCCAGCTCTAGATCTGGGGGGGGCGTGGCAGTGTCAAAAGAGAGAAGGAGGCTCATTCCAGAGATACTGTGAAGGTGAAATGGACAGGCTTTGGCAACAGCCCGGATATTGGGAGGTGAGAGATAGTGAGGAATCCAGGATGACTTCTAGGTTGAGAGACAAGAGGACTTGGAGGATGGTGTTGCCCTCTACAGTACTAGGGAAATAGGTGGGGTGGAGGGTTGAGAGGGAAAGATGATGAGTTCTGTTTTGGACACATTGAGTTTAAGATGTTTACTGTGCATCCAGTTCAAGTGTCTGAAAGGCAGTCGGAGATGTGAGATTGGAGGTCAGCACAGAGTCTGGAATACGAAAGTAGATTTGAGAATCATCTATATCGAGATAGTAATTAAATCCAGGTGAGTGATGAGATCACCAAGTGAAATAGTATAGAGGGAGTAGAGAAGATGGCCCATGACAGAACTCTGAGGGACACCTATGATCAGAAGGCTTGATCTGCATGAGTATCCAGCAAAGGAGACAAAGAAGGAGAGGTTAGGTAGAAAGTGGTGTCCCAAAAACCTAGAGAGGAGAGAATCAAGTTGGAAAAAATTTCAACAGTGTCAAAGGCTTATTCTGAAGAGCAATTTGGAACTGTGCCCAAAGGGCAATCAAATTATGCACACCTTTTGATCCAGCAATATCTCTGCTAGTATCCCAAAAAGATCAAAAAAGGGAAAAGCACTCACGTGTGCAAAAATATTTAGAGCAGCTCTTTTTATGGTGGCAAAGAACTGGAAATTGAGGGGATGCCCATCAATTAGGTGGCTGAACGAGTTGTGGTATATGAATGTAATGGAATGTTATTGCTCTATATGAAATGATGAGAAGGTGGATTTCAGACAAACCTGGAAAGATTCACATGAACTGATGAAAAGTGAAGTGAGCAGAACCAGAAGAACATTGTATGCAGTAATAGCAATATTGTATGATGATCAACCATGAATGACTTCGATTTTCTCAGCAAGACAATTCTCATCGAAGACAATTCTGAAGAACTCATGATGAAAAATGCTATTCATATCCAGAGAAAGAAGTGATGGAGTTTGAGTGCAGAGCAAAGCATGCAATTTTTCACTTTTTTGTGTTTTTTTTCTTTTGGTCTATTTTTTTCACACCATGACTAATTTAGAAATATGTTTTACATGATTGCACATATATAACCTATATTGAATTGCTTACCATCTTGGGGGAGGGAGAACATTTGGAACAATTTTTTAAAGGAATAGTAAAAATCATCTTTACATGTAACTGGGAAGAATAAAATGCTGTAAGAAAAAAGAAAAAAAAACATTGTCGAAGACTTCAAAGATGTGAAGGAGAATGACGATAGAGAAAAGATCATTGGCTATGACAACTAAGAGATCATTAGTAACTTTGGAGAGAACAGTTTGATGGGATAAGTTCAGAAGCTGAATTATAAGGGGTGAAGAAGAGAGTGAGAAGAGAGAAAATGGAGGCATGTATTTTATCCAGATGGTCTTTTTGAGAAGCTTAGTTACAAAAGAGAGAAGAGACATAGGATGATAGCAGAGATGGAAGGATCAAACGAAAGTGTTTTCAGGATGGGGGAGACATGGCAGTAGGGAATGAGCCAATAGAGAGAGAGACATTGAAGGTATGTGAGAGTGTGGATGACAGAGGGGCAATATGTTGAAGGAGATGGGATGGAATGAGTAAGTAGGGAGATTTGCCTTGGCAAGGAGCAAGGTGACTTCATCATGTGAGATGGGGATAAAGGAGAAGATAATGGCAGACAGCATCTGAGTGATGTGAGAAGAAGAAGAGGGAGCAGAGAAAGCTCATGGCAAATGACTTCATTTTTTTTCTTTAAAATATGAGTTGAAGTTCTTATCTGAGAGAGCAAGGGGAGAGGGAGCCTTGGGAGGTTTGAGGAGGGATGAACAGGCTTGGAGGAATCACTGTGGAGGGTGGGATAGTGAATTGATAAGGGAGGTATAGTAAGATTGCCTAGCAGTAGTGAGGGTTCACTTGAGACTATGTAACACAAATTTGTAGTAGCCCTAGTCAGAACGATAGTGTTATTTTCTCCATCTTCATTGGAAAATGACCCTGGAGCCCTGCAAGAGCAAGAGAGACCAATCCTTTCCAGGTAAATTGCTGTGAGCTTAAAGGAACAGGGAGGGTGGGTGTTAGGATGTGGAAGGAGTAGGGGTAAGGGTAAAGAGAGCCAAACCATCATGTTCAGATTAGGCCCCTAGACATTTGGAGGTACTACTCAGTATCTCTGTCCCAGAACATCTCCCCTGAAGGAGCTTGGCTTGAGTTGGTTCCCCAGCCCTCTGGGAAGTAGTAAGTTGGCAAGGACTTGTGATCCATAGCTCTGGCTTCAGAGCTGCCTAGGCATGCTCCTTTTTCTGAGAAGTAATCCCAGGAGGATGAGAGACAGGGATTCCACAGTTCCAGCCTCTCAGGAGCTTCAGTGGGGACCATAGGCAGCAGGGGCAGAAGGTTAGGCAAAACTTGGAAAACAAGATTATCCTAGAGGATTGGGAAGGTAAGGAAGGTGTAAATGATGTACTTTCTTCCTTCACGTAACTTCCTAAGAGTGATTTGGAGCTCATGGATCAGAGGAGAGCTACAGAATTTTCCTGGCTAAACATATTTGTGTTTGTGAAGCTTGGGAGAGCAGTCCTGAGCAAAGGGAATGTGATGACTAATGGAGACATGTACTGGCAGATGGGCCAGGCTTGGTCTGGTGCTTATTTGTGTACTGACAAGACATGGGCTTACCGCCTGGGTTGGCTCAAGCCATTGTGGGGAGTGGGAAGGGGAAGTTCCAGCCCCTGTGGGCACCAGCCTGGGTCATTATTCCTAGGTCCATAGAATTAAGAGAACCACACAGATGTCTCCTTTAGCCACTTGTTCCACATCTTGTCTGGTGGGTATGAAAGATGAAAGATTTAAAGGAAAGCCAAGGAGATGATGGAATTGCAGAGAAGGGGATGGCAGGCTGAGGACTGCTAATATGCACGATCTAGTCTGTACCCTGACATTAGCAAGGCCAGACATCATCTGACCTGTAACTGACAATGGCTTCTCCAGTAGCCCTTATTTCCAAGTCCAGGTCTCAGTCATTGTTGCCAGGGAGCCGTTCTCCCTCCCCATCTTCTTCTCCCTCTCCTCTCTATGCACTATCATTTCTGTGCCTAGTTCCCTCTTAGTTTGTTGTATTATTTCCTTTCTCCTTCACTTACAAGTCTAACTATTCCTCTTTCCCCAAAACACACACACACACACTCTCAATCTCTCTGCAAAATTCCACTTGACACCTACAGGTATCTGTCTTTGCCTCCGCATTCGAAATCATCCTGGTTGGTGATGATCTTGTTAGCTTATCAGAGCAGCTGTGTCTTGGATGGCTAATTCCTGACTCTTGACCTGGAGTCAGGAAGACCTGAGTTCAAATCCAGCATCACATACTTAGCTGTGTGACCCTGGGCAAGTCATTTAATCCCTGTCTGCTTCAGTTTCCTCATATGTAAAATAAAGATAATAATAGTACTTGTTTTCCAGGGTTGTTGTGAGGATGAAGGGACATAATATTTGTAAAGCACTTTGCAAATCTTAAAGGGCTATATGAATTCTAGCTGTTACTATTCTTAGGCCTTTCCTCCTTTTGTTCATATTTTCACCCTTTCTCTCTCTTTTCTTCTTCTTCCTCTTCTTCTGGCTTTCTCCTCATGGTTTCATAAATAAATTCTTGGGCTGCCATGACTTCTTGGTCTGAGGCAAATCACTTTCCATCTTATGGCCTCAGAGGTGTCAAAAATATTCAACCTGCCTTCACTAGTGCAGGTGTACTAAATTAAAATGTAATTGGAATATATTTAACAAAACAACTAAAAATAACATAGAACATAGTTAATGTTAATATGTTTTCTAAATCATTAGAATAGTCTACCTACCAGACACTGCTAAGCACTTTACAAATACTATCTCATTTGATATTCATAACCCTTCAAGGCAGATGCTATCATTATCACCCTTTTACAGTTGAGGAAACTGAGGCAAATAGAGGTTTATGTGTTTTGCCCAAGTCCATACAACTAGTAAGTGTCTGAGGATGGACCAAACACAGGATGATAAAGGACACTCTACAGAGAAATAAAACCAGACCGTAAGAAATTCATAGATTACAAGGACTCATTTGTCAGAAGTGACCAAGAAAACACATTTTCAAGAAAGTAGAGCACATTTCTTTATGAATTGGCAGGTGCCAGAAGCAAAGGAGGTTAATCAGAGAGATGCTATGCTGATCTGTCTCTCAGCTGCCACCCCTCGAGGTGGTTTTAGAAGGCTGATAACGGTTGGGGAAAGATGCATTGCTGTTAGAAAAGACCCCAGTTATTGGGTTGATGCATTGTTATGACTATTGCTCTATTTCTAGAGATGGGGAGTGGTCTCTCAAAGCCCCATTTTATTTGATTGATTTCCCTGATCCAATCAGGATTTCTTTGTCTAACAATGTCATTGGCATCCGCCTCCTTCCACAGCACAGGAGCAATTTAAACACTCTCACAATCAGTCAGAATTGCCCTTGGGCCAAACCACATTTATGATATTGTTGAAGCAGGTGTATGTACCTTAATGTAATTTTCATTCATAGGCACATATAGCATGGACTCTTTGTTTCCAGGAGTGTTTGCAAGGTGAAATATCATAGCTTCCCTGTTGGCCATTTCTTCGTTTCTCTCTTCCTTCTCATGTATCACCCCTTCCCAGACTTCTCTTCCCCTTCAAACAATTGGGAAAGAACAGGCTTCTTGGTGTCTTTACCAAAGGATGAACAGAAATAAGAGAGTCATAAAAGTCATAGCTAGAAGGGACTTTAGAGATCATTGAATTCAACCTTCTCATATTCAGGTATGAAAACAGGGATTTGTCTAAGGTCAGATAGGTTGTAAATGCCAGTCAGGAATCAGACTGTGGTTGTTTGATTCCCAGACCAGTGTGCTTTCTACCATATGACCTTGCTTCTTATACATCTTCCTTTAAACCTTTCAAGTTAACAAAAAACCTTCTTAATTACAAAGCGCTGAGGAAGGTGGTACAAGCGTTATCCTTATTTTACATAGCAAGAACCTGAAATTCAGAGAGATTAAATGAGTTGGTTACACCACTAGTAAATGCCAGAGCAAGGATGGCTTCAAGGTCACTCTTTGTAGTATGTTGGTTTAAATCGATACATTCTGGTGATGATAAAAATTGCCCAAGGATTATCTTGTCTCCCCTCAAAGTTATTTGTAAAAGGAAATGTAAAAAAAGAAAGCAAAAACATGAACAATTCATGTCATGTGAAGGAGGGAAACTTGGTGTCAATCTGGTCCGCCAGCCCCTCATTTTACACAATAAGAAATGGAGTTTGGGAGAAGGGAAGCTAAAGAAATTGGCCAAGGTTATATAGACAGTGGTGGAGTACAGATGTAGAGGTAGGGAACCTATGGCCTCGAGAACACATGTGCCTCCAGGTCCTCCAGTGTGGCCCTTTAACTCAATCAGAAGTTTGGATTCAGTCAAAGGGCCATGCTTGAGGACCTAGAGGGCCACATGTGGCCTAGGGGCTGCAGGTTCCTTACCACTGGATTAGAGAAACACATTTTCTGAGATCACTTCCCCAGCTAGGTTCCCACAGAAGATATGGTCCTAGTACTTGTTCTTTTATTCTTGAATAGTATTTTATTTTCCCCAATTACATACCAAGAAAATTTTTAGCATTCATTTTTACAAGATATAGAGTTCCACAGTTTTCTCCCTTCTTGTCTCTCCCCGCCTTCTGAAAATGGTAAGCAGTTTGATATAGTTTAATACAAGTGCTATCATGTAAAACATATTTCCATATTCAAAACAGACCAAAAGAAAAACAGTTCAAAAGAAAGAAAACATAAGAAAGAATAATGTAAATAAAAATAATATTTCTCGATCTGCATTCAGAGTCCATCAGTTCTTTATCTGGATATGGATAGCATTTTCCTTCATGAGTCCTTTATATATTTATATCTTGTGTTGCTGAGAAGATCTGAGTCATAGTTAATCATCACAATATGTTGCTGATTCGGTGTGCAATGTTTTCCTAGTTCTACTCATTTCACTTTGCATCAGTTTGTAGAAGTTTTTCCAGGTTTTTCTGAAATCTGCCTGTTCATCATTTCTCACTGTTCAATAGTATTCCATTACATTCATATACCACAGCTTGTTCAGCCATTCCTCAATTGATGGGCATCTTCTCAGTTTCCAAAATTTTGCCACCATAAATAGGGTTGCTATAAATATTTTTGCGCATGTAGGTCTTTTCCCCTTTTGTATGATCTCTTTGGGATACGGACCTAGTAGTGGCATTGCTGGATCAAAGGGTATGCAAAGTTTGGTTGCCCTTTGCGCATAGTTCCAAATTGCTCTTTAGGATGGTTGGAGCAGTTCACAACTCCACCAACAATGCATTATTGTCTCAATTTTTCCACATCCTTTCCAACATTTATCATTTTCCTTTTTTTCATATTAGCAAATCTAATTGTTGTGAGGTGGTATTTCAGAGTTGTTAATCAAAATCATATGCTTGATTTTTTCATCTGAAAACTGCCTGTTCATATCCTTTGGCCATTTATCGATTGGGGAATGGCTTGTATTCTCATAAATTTGACTCAGTTCTCTCTGTATTTGAAAAATGAGATCTTTTTCAGAGATGCTTTCTGTCAAGATTTTTTCCTAGCTTTCTGCTTTTCTTCTAATTTTGATTGCATTGGTTTTGTTTGTACAAAAGTTTTTCAATTTAACATGATCAAAATTATTAATTTTACATTTCATAATGCTCTCTATGTCTTGTTTGGTCATGAATTCTTCCCCTCCCCATAGATATGACAGGTATACTATTTGTTGATCTTCTAATTTGAATGCTTCATTGTCTGTGGTACCTTTTAGGAAGATGTACTTTCCTTCCTTACCTCTTTTAATTAGGTCTATTTTTTGCTTTTACTTTGTCTAAGATCAGGATTGCTGCCCCTGCTTTGTTTTTTAACTTCAGCTGAAGCATAATAGATTATGTGCCAGTCCCTTGTCTTTATTCTGTGGGTGTCTCTCTGCTTCAAGTGCGTTTCTTGTAAGCAATATACTACAGGATTCTATTCTTTGATCCATTTTGCTATCTGCTTCCATTTTATGGGAGAGTTCATCTCATTCACATTCACAGTTATTATTACTACCTGTGTATTTCACTCCATTCCATTTCCTCTCCTGTTTGTCCTCTCTCTCTTTTCACCCTTTCCCACCTTGCCAGTGTTTTGCTTCTGTCTACCACCTCCCCATATCTGCCCTCCCTTCTGCTATCCCCCTCCCTTTACTTAATCTCCCCTATATTCAACTGATTATGTATATTATTCCCTCTTTGAGCCAATATTGATGAAAGTAAGGTTCAAGTGATGCCCATTGCCCACTCTCCCATCTTCCCCTCTACTGCAATAGGTCTTTCTCAACTCTGCATGAGAAGTAATTCACCCCTTTCTACCTCTCCCTTCCTTTTGTGCCCATTGTGCTCCTCTTTCTCATCCCTTAATTTTTTTATGCCATTACCGCAAATTCACCCATACTCTTTATGTATCTATACTTCTATCTATACTGTTAATGATACAATTTTTAAAAGTTACAAGTATCATCTTCCCATGTAGGGATGTAAACAGTTTAGCTCTATTGAATCTCCTGTTTTCTTTCCCCCTTTTACCTGTTTATGCTTCTCTTGGGTCTTGATATTGGACGTCAAATATTTGGTTTAATTCTGGTCTTCTCCTTATGAAGGCTTGAAATCTTTCTATGTCATTGAATAAACATTTTTCCCCAGATGTATTATGCCTAATTTTTCCAGGCAAGTGATTCTTGGTTACAGTCCTAGCTCCTTTGCCCTCCGGAATATCATGTTCCATGCCCTCTGATCCTTTACTGTTGCTCCCAGGTCCTGTGTGATCCTAATTGTGACCCCCCAATATTTGAATTGTTTCTTTCTGACCACTCGTAATATTTTTCCTTGACCTGACAGTTCTGCAATTTGGCCATAATGTTTCTTGGGGGTTTTTTTGTTGGGATCTCTTTCCGAGATGATCAGTGGATTTTTTGATAGCTATTTTGCCATGAGGTTCTGGACATTAGGAAAGTTTTCCTTGATAGTTTCTTGAAAGATGCTGTCCAGGTCCTCCTTCTTATTATGGCTTTTAGGTAATCCAATGATTCTGATATTCTTTCTCTTGGATCTATTTTCCAGGTCGGTTGTTTTTCCCATGAGATATTTTATATTTTCTTTCATTTTTTCATCCTTTTGAATGTGTTTGTTTGATTCATAATGTCCGATAGTCATTAGCTTCCACTTGCCGTATTCTAACTTTTAAGGTGTTGTTTTCTTCAATGAGTTTTTGTATTTTCTTTTCCATTTGGCCAGTTGTACTCTTTAAGGAGTTGTTTTCTGTAGTGGATTTTTGTATCTCCTTTAGCATTTGTCCAATTCTACTTTTTAAGCAGTTTTCCAAGCTGTTGAATCTTTTCTTTCATAATTCTATTGCATCACTCTCATTTGTTTTCGCAATTTTTCTTCTAACTCTATTATATGATTTTAAGCTCTTTTTTGACCTATTCCATGAGTTCTTTCTGTACTTGAGACTACTTCCCAGTTTTCTTTGGGGTTTTGCCCATAGGTGTTTTGACATTGTCATCTTCTGAGTTTGTGTCTTGGTCTTCCCTATAACCAAAATAACTTCTTATGGAAAAAATTCTTTTTTTTTTGTTTGTTTGTTGCTCATGTTTTTTTGCCTTTTTCTTTTCTTTAAAATGTGAGCTGTGTTCTTAGGGCAGAGGGGGCACTGTCTCTGGCTTCTTATGCTAGTGGCTGCAGGCCCTGGCTATTTACTTAGTGCTATGTTGATGTTACCCTGAGGCCCCAGGGGGACTGCCATGTCTGATGCTGTGTTGAGGATGTGGGTGGGGGTTGACTGGCATTGCTAAAGGCAATAAGTGGCTCACTGCTTACCTGGTGCTGAGCTGGGGTCCTAATGGTGGTGTCCAACATGTGCTGAGGTCCAGTGGAATGTTTCTCCATTTCCCAATGGCTCCACTGAAGCAAATGATAGTTGTTGGAGCTGGAGTCTGCTGCTTCCCTGGCTATGGTAACGCATATAGGGGGTTCTGGTGTTGGTGTTTGCCTGCTCCATCACACTGGGGCTCAGGATCTGCTGGTTTGCTGAGGTGGGGCTTGTTCCTGGCTTGCTGGGATGCTTCCTGTCTTGGAATGTGCTCCTCTTTTACCTGAATGGGACAGACCTTTCTTGACAAGCCTTCAAGTCCCCCAGGCTAAAAGACCACTCCACCCTATCTTTCCCCTGGCTCCACTATTCCGAGATTGCTCTGGGATGCAATTTTGTGATTGTTTGGAGGTAAATATGAGAGAGCTATGGTAATTTACTGCTTACTCTGTCATCTTGGCTCCTTAAAGTCTCTAGTACTCTTGCTCATAAGTCCCTACCAGTGTGCTTGTCATTGAAAATCTGTCAGCCAGACTTAATTGGCTTTTAGAAAAGGTATTCATTGAGAAAGTACAGTAAGTGTAGCAGTTACCAAAACATTATCCCCAAACCAGGGGTGCACACACAAGGTCTCTGGGAAGAGTTGGTTCAAATTTTAATTACGAAGGAAGTAAAGCATATACATAGAAAGTGCACGTAGCAACCTCCCGGTTATGATCCTCCCAGGATCTTCGCAAATTTCTCTCAGAGGGGTAGTTTTCTTTTGCATCTTGAGGGAAAGTCAGTTCCTTTATAGAGTTCATAGTCAGCATTCTGGCCCTCCTGTGCTATGTAAAGACTCCAGGAACATGCTTACGTTGTATGATTAGCCAATGCTGCTATTCCCTTCTTGTTCTAACGAAAAAAAGGGAACGTATGCCTAATAACAGGAAGAAAGGGGGCAGGTAGGTAATGCAGTAGATAGAGTGCTGGACCTGGAGTCAGACTTATCTTCATGAGTTCAAATCCAGCTGCAGACACTTACTAGCTGTGTGACCCTAGAAGAATCACTTAACCCTGTTTGCTTCAGTTTCCTCATCTGTAAAATAAGCTGGAGAAGGAAATGGCAAACCATTCCTGTATCTCTGCCAAGAAAACCCCAAATGGGGTCACAAAGAATCAGACATGACTGAAACAACTGAACTACAACAGCGAAAAAGAAATAAAAGGTATAGCTATTTTTGTTTACACATTTTAAAAACCTAATCATTTCACTTGATTGATGGTGCTGGGGATATTGAACCCTTTTTCTTATACTAGGACTCAGGTCTCCTTTCTGACGGGTGTATTATTTTTTCTACTATACCTTTGCAGAAACACAGGAAGCAAAATTGAGCCCATGATGCTCAAGTTCAAGAATAGATTGAGAATTTCAATTCTAAGAAATTTATTCCGCTGGAGACTCTCCTTTGTGTCAGGGAAAGTGAATTATAGTAGAGCTGGGTTGTTGCTGTGATAATTTCTTCTCTTATTTGGAGTTGAGAGGCACATTCACATTCTCTGAAACTATAATTTCTTACAGTGGTTTATCCAACCCCCTGACCAACTTAATAGCTTAAAGCATTCATTTGCCAGAATAGAATTCCATGTTGTTGGCTCACCTCAATGATGTCATTCCCACAAACTATCTGAACTCTTTCCCAGTGGGCCTTTGAGGCAAAACATCAAGAAATGAGTAGTAAAAGAAAATCAGCTCACCTCTCATATGGTTTTCTTGGGTCGTTGATGAAGCTTTCCTTCCTTTCTCATCCAAAACCAATGAGTGCCCATCTGCCTTCTGGCAATCAGCAGTGGAAGATAGATAACTATTGCATTATAAATTTCCTCAGGGCAGGAATTGTGTTTTACTGTATTAGCCTAATTATAAACTTTACTTTCTGTCTCCCTTCCCTTTGCCAAAACAAATAAACAAACAAAAACACATAGCTTGTATAAGACTTGCATGCAGTTTTTTAATGTATAGCTAAATATTTTTTCTTTAAGGAAAAAAACAACAATTCATTTTAGGAATGTGACCGACCTATAATTATAAGGAGCTTATATTCACACTAATATGGCATGTTATCTCTTGTACCCCACACTTCTGGAGTCAAATACAAGACCTTACACATTGTGGGTACTTAATAAATGTCTGTTGAAATCAATTGTTGAACTGAAAACTGTCATAGACATATTTAGACAGGAGAAATACAACAAAACCTCATTAATTTGTACTCTAGTAATCTTGATTTTGGGATAGATCTAGCAAAGTGGATTGATGATTGCCTTTCTAATTTTTGTAGATACAGACTCCTCATCCAGGGATTTAAGGTCTAATAAACATACTTTTCTGTCTCTTACCCTGCATTATTACTTTCCATGTACTTTATATTCCAGCCAAATTGTATTGCTAGCTATTCTCTGAACTTCCATGGCCAGCCATCTTTCACCTTTATGCATCTGAAGAATTTTAATGTCATAGCTGGAAGGCACTCCTTCTTTCTATCTCTTAGAATCCTTCTTTTCTGTCATGGCTAGGCTCAGGTACTCCCATGAACCTTTTCTTTATTCCTCTTAGTTATTTTGTGGTTTATCCCTTCTCAGTTTACTTGGTATTTACCTATTAGAGTACATGTTGTATCATCCTAATAGAATGTAAGACCCTTAACAGCAAGTACTATTTAATGCTGCTTCTCCCCTCCCCCCTGCCTTTTTTTTGTTAACTAAGGTGCCTTACGCAGTGTAGACAGTAAATACATTTTCCGAATTGGATGTATGCTGCCCTTGATGAAGTTTGATGATTTTGCTAGCCTTTTTGAAAAAAAAAAGTTTATTTTATTGTTTCTAAAATACTTGCTTTCAACTTTTCCCATTTCACCACTGATTTTAAGATTTTTTTTTGCTTGCTTTAGGATTAGTTTTTTTTCCTTTTCTCATTTTAAAAGTCTTGTGCCTGGCAAAATGATATTTTTTTTTCTATTTTGTTGCCATATGTTTTCAAAGATAAAATTTTTTCCCTGACGCAAACTTTAGCTGAATATCAAAGATTTTATTATGTGGTATTAACTCATTATTTAGAACATCATTACTTGGTGTCCATTTAGAACTTCATTTTTTTTTGCTTATGCTTTTGGTATTCATTATTTTTATTGTTATGAGTTTTCAAAGGATGTGTTTAGTATTTCTGACTTTTAGCATTCATTTGTAATTTTTTTTTGTTCTGGTACATATAAATTTTTGTAAAGGAATCATTTGGCAACAGAGCCAAGATGGCAGAGAAAAGGCAGGGATTCACCTGAGCTCTCCCCCAATCCCCTCTAAACATCTTTAGATTATGTTTTAAAACAAACTCATGAAAAGATGGAGTGAAACAATTTTCCAGCCTGTGACAACTTGGAAAGTTGGCAGGAAAGGTTTGTTGTACCTGAGCGAGAGTGGAATGTAGTCCATCACAGGCCATACATCAGCAAACCAGCAGTAGATTTTGGGGGTCACTGAATCAGTGGCAGCAGTAGTGGTTTCCAGATCTCTCAGTTCACAGACGGTAAGGGGGTCAAACAACAGGCCAGCAGGAGATTAGAGGGGTCCCCTTTGCTGGTACTGGATGCAGGCTCTGTTGTATTGTCCATAGCTGGGTATAGGTCTCAGTCCCAGAGTGAAGAGGAGCATTAGCACACTTGAGCTTGTGGCCACTGGGGAGTTGGGAACCTGGTCACAGTTCCATGGAGGAAAAGAATGCTTGTGGTTGCTCACAGACCAGAGAACAAACCAAGAGAATGGTAAACATGAGTCTCCTTAGATCATATCACCTTGCAAGAACTGAAAATTTACATGTCCCCAGAAATATCTCTGAAAACAGCTGCACAAAATCCTGAAGCTTGGGAAAGTGTCCCCTTTACTCTGAAATCAGAGCCCCACTTTGGAATAGAGTTTAAAGTCAAGAAATAGGTTGGAAAAAATGAGAAAACAGCAGAAAAAGATCCTGATTATAGAAAGTTACTATGGTGACAGGGAAGATCAAAACACAAAGTCAGAAGACAACAAAGTCAAAACTGCTATATCCAAAGCCTCAAAAAATGAATTGTTCCCAGGCCATGGAATAGCTCAAAAAGAATTTGAAAAATCAAGTAAGAGAGGCAGAGAAAAATTTGGAAAGAGAAATGAGACTGATGCAAGAAAATCATGAAAAAGGAGTCAATAGCTTAGTAAAGGAGGCACAAAAAATACTGAAGAGAATAACACCTTAAAAACCAGAATGGGCCAAATTGTAAAAGAGGCACAAAAATCCATTGAAGAGAAGAATGGCTTGAAAAGCATAATTGGCTGAATGGAAAAAGAAGTACAAAAATTTACTGAAGAAAATAATTCTTTAAACATTAGAATTGGGTAAATAGAACCTAATGACTGTATGAGACATTAAGAAACCATGAAACAAAATCAAAAGAATGAAAAAAATAGAAGAAAATATGAAATATTTCATTGGAAAAACAACTGACGTGGAAGTAGACCCCGGAGAGATAATTTAAGAATTATTAGACTACTTGTAAACCACGATCAGAAAAAGTCTAAACATCATCTTTCAAGTTTTTTTTTAAAGAAAACTGCCCTGACATTCTAGAACCAGAGGATAAAATGGAAATCCAAAGAATCTACCTCCTGTAAGAGATTACAAAGTAAAAACTCACAGGAGTATTGGAGACAAATTCCAGAGCTTCCAGGTCAAGGAGAAAATATTGAAAGCAGTCGAAGAGAAACAACTCAAATATCATGGAGCCACAAAGGATAACACAAGATTTAGCAATTGCTACATTAAAGGATTGGAGGGCTTGGAATATGATATTCCGTTGGGCAAAAGAGCTAGGATTACAACCAAGAATCACCTAGCCAGCAAAACTGAGTATAGTCTTTCAGGGGAAAAATGGATATTCAATTAAATAGAGGACTTTCAAGAATTCCTGATGAAAAAAACCAGAGCTGAATAGAAAGTATGACTTTAGGGGGCAGCTAGGTGATGCAGTGAGTAGAGCACCTGCCCTAGAGTCAGGAGGACCTGAGTTCAAATGCAGCCTCAGACACTCAACACGTCTGTACTAGCTGTGTGACCTTGGGCAAGTCACTTAACCCCAATTGCCTTGCCTCCCTCGCTCCAAAACAAAAACAAAAACAAAAACAAGAAAATGTGACTTTCGAATATGAGACTTAGGAGAAACCAAAAAAAAAAACAATAAGAAAGAGAAATCATAAGGGATTCAATAAGGTTAAACTGTTTACATTCCTAGATGGGAAAATGATTCTTGGTAACTCCTAAAAATCCTCTCATTATTTGGGAGGTTAGGAGGCATATACACAGATAGAGGGCACAAATATGAGTGAAAATGATGGCATAATTATCTAAAAAAATAAAATTAAGAGTGAGAAAGAGAAATGCACTGGAAGAAGAGGAAAGTAGAGGTAGAATGGGGTAAATTATCTGACATAAAAGAGGCACAAAAGAGCTTTCACAGTGAATGGGGAAGATGGGGGAAGTAGGGAGGAGCTTATGAACCTTACTGTCACCAAAACTGACCAAAAGAGAGAATAACATCAGTTGGGTATAGAAATCTACCTTACCCTACAGGAAAGTAAGAGGGGAAGAGAATAAGGTGGGGAGGCTGATAGAAGGGAGGTCAGATTGGGGGAAGCAAAAGTCAGAAGCAAAACACTTTTGAGAATGGATGGGGTGAAAGGAAAGAGAGAGTAGGATAAATGGGGGAAAATAGGATGGAGGGGAACATATAGTAATCATAACTGTGAAAAAACTTTATCACAAGTTTTTCTGATAAAGATCTCATTTCTCAAATATATAGAGAACAGAGTCGAATATAGAAACAAGAGCCATTCCTCAATTAATAAATGGTCAAAGGACATGGACAGGCAGTTTTCAGACGAAACAATCGAAGTTATATATAGTCATATAAAAATTCTCTAAATCACTATTTATTAGAAAAATGCAAATTAAAACAACTCTGAGCTACCATCCCACACCTACCAGATTGGCTAATATGGCAGAAAAGAAAAATGACAAATCTAGGAGGGGATGTGGGAAAATTGAGATACTGATGCACTGGTGGCAGAATTATGAACTAATCCAACCAGTCTGTAGAACAAAAAAGTGTCCATACCTTTTGACTCAGCAACATCACTACTGGATCTATATCCCAAAGAGATAAAAAACAAAAAGGAAAAGTACCCATATATACAAAAATATTTATATCAGGTCTTTTTTTTGTGTTGACAAAGAATTGGACATTGCGGGGATGCCTATCAATTGGGGAATGGCTGAAAAAATTGTTGTATATGATTGTGATGGAATGCTATTATGCTATAAGAAATGATGAGGAGGATGTTCTCAGAAAACCCAGAAATATATGAACTGATGCAAAGTGAAATGAGCAGAACAAGGAGGACGTTGTATACAGTAACAAAGTAACAATATTGCACGATGAGCAACTGTGAATGACTTAGCCATCGTTGGCAATACAATGACCCGAGCAATTCCAAAGAACTCGTGATGAAAAATGTTATCCATCTCTAGTGAAAGAACTGATGGAGTCTGAATGCAGATTGAAGCATTCTTTTGCTTCACTTTATTTTTCTTGTTTTTTTTCTTGTTTTCTTTCATAACATGACTAACATGCAAATATGTTCTGCATGACTACACATGTACAACCTTAGCAAATTTCCTGACTTCTCAATGAAGGGTGAGGGAGGGGAAGGAGGAAGGGAAGGAGAGAATTTGGAACATAAAATTTTAAGAAATGAAAAATTGTTTTTACATGTAATTGGGGAAAAATAAAATATTAAATAAAAATAAAGGAATCATTTGATGCAATTTGATGCTAATAATATGCGTATTCTTTAATAATCCCATTCAGAAAGTGCCATGTCAATCAAGACTAATTTTTCAACAGCCTGATCAGCTCTAACTTTTCCTTTATGTTTATTTTTCACGTAGATATATCCAACTTCAGATGAACACCAAAGTTTTCTACAACTCTTATTATTACTTATATCTTTTTACAAGACCTATGCCAACTTTACCTTTTAGAATTTTGATGCTAAGAAATGCATTTATATGTTTAATGATATTGTTTCATTGTTTAAAATGACTTTAAGCATTAAAACGTTTTCCCGTTTATTTCTTTTGATATTGTGAGTTTTTAATTGTTGCTTTATCTGAAATCATGTGAAACCTTGGCTCAAGCCTGGGTAGTTAAAAAATGGTTCATGCTTACTCCCTCAGTTGAGAATACAATTATTTAACAATGGGCTATGAAATGTTCCTCTCTCCTGCGTGACTCCCACCAAGCCTCGATGTTGCAAAGAGATACTTGCAATATAAGAGTAGGGTCAACCATAAATATTTAAATTTGGCAAATGTATTCTTTAGTAGAATAAATTTAAGAAAAAAAACAAACTGAAAGAAGGCTGGGCAGGATAGGGTCCACCTGTTCTCAGCTGACTTGTTTCTCTTGGGGCTCCTGCTACTGGGGTAAGTGCCAGTGACAATATACACAGTTACACTCACTTTCAAGCTTGTCCATTTAGATAGAGGTCTCCTCTTATGGTCTTAAAGAAGGGTACTGCAGATGTGGCAGACACCAGCTGCTACCACCATCATGATGCTACCATTATAGTATTGCCCCCTCTCCCTTCTCCCTTCATTCTCAAGGGTCCTAAATGCTGTGCATGAAAACCTTTGCTCCCTCCCTTCCCTTCTTCCTTGGAGGACTGATTTCACATTCATTTTCTTTCTTCCCTAATTAGAAAGGACTAAAATCTCAGAGCAGTTTATAACCAGCCAACCCCTTGCTAGGGGATATGTTACATGTATTTCTAACTTATGCTGCTTGGGAATCCCTTAGTAAATTTTATTTTAGTCCCTCAGTTTCATTTCCATATGTTTTTATTTTTAAAATCTACTTCATATATTTGGCATTTAGGTAGGTTTTGTTTAATCCATTCTATTCTGTGTTATTTGTTTTTGTTTTATTCTGATATTTAATTCACTTTTAAGGTTACAATACTAGGCTTTCTTTATTTAACTTTTTTGTGGTGATTTTTTGGGGGATCTTTTCCTCTCTTCTTTAAATGAGCACTTCATCCCTGTGATTAGCTTAGCTTAAAGTAATTTGATCCCAGTTCCATCCCCCATACTTTCCACTATCTATTCAGCATAATTTTATTTTTATTTAATAAATTTATTATTTTATTTTTCTTTTCTTTTTTGGTTTTCCCTTTCCTAGAACAGATCTAAGTTTTTATATTCAACAGATTTTCTGGAACACTGATGAGCTTCTTTTAGGGTAATATTTTTAACTTATGTAGAATTCTTGTTCTGTAGCAGTACTGTTGTCCTTTGATTCTTTTTTGTAAAATTTTCTTCCATTTCTGCATTTTTCAGTTCCAAATTTAGCATTCTTTTTTCATAATCTCTAATTTTTGAAGAGATTTTTCTTATGAATTCAAAACTGTTTACTGCTTTGTTGATTTCTTCTAGAGATCTTATTTTTGTTTTAAGTTTTGCCATAATTTTCAACCTTTAATTATTTAAGCTTTTATTTCTGTTTCGAAACATTCTAACATTTATTGCTGTTATTCCATTATTTCTGGGGAGAGAGTCCCGTAGAATTTTTTATCTTCCTTCTCCATTAGAAGGTTTTCATTTCAATAACATTACTGAATAATATCCATTGT
>CM053625.1:243648036-243730952 GCA_028646595.1 Phalanger gymnotis
TTCTTTCCTTCCTTTCTTCTCTTTTGTTTTTGTTTGTTTTAGGCAGCTTTGTAACAGGCTTCCTTGCTGTGTGCCCCTCCCCCATGCATTATCCCCTGTTAAAGACATTTAGGTTTGGTATTTTCAATGACTTCAGTAAGTTGAATGAGGAAGGGGTCTGACTAGATCTTTGCTGCATGACAACTCCATGGGAAGATGACCATACTTTAATAGTCTCTCTTGGTCTAAAAGAAATACCATCCACTTTAACCGTTTTATGTTGCTAGTTCTCTACCCTAGCCACAGCTGTCCACTTTCTTATGTCATGGGTACTAATTGAATTAAATGTTTGTCTCCTTGTAAGGAATGGGCATTGTGTTATACTTGGTTGTAGCTGAAATGGGACAAGAGAGAAGCCACCACAACCAAAGCTTAATATATAGGCTCATAGGGTCAAATTTTTCAGGGCATGAGGCAGACACTGTTAGGCAGAGAGGGCCATTGCATGGACTTCTTTTATTATTCGGAACAATTTGCATTGTGGAGAAATGTTTCTTATTATTTTTTCTTATTAAAACATTTTATGAAGAAGCAGCTTGATAGGGAGGAAGGAACACCAGCTCTACAAGGATGTATGTGTGTTCAAATGCTGCCTCTGACATTTTATTACTTACATGACTTTGGACAAGTCATTTGGGATGTAGGGTGTTCATCCATCCGTGTTAAAATTTTAGTTACAGTATTTGGTTAATCTTTTGTTATTTTAAGATGGTTTCCAAGGAATCATGCTGAGAAGCCATCACCCATTTTACTATCATTCTCAAAATATCCTCAATTATTTGTTATTGCTATTGTCATCACTGGCGAGTTTTGCCTCTTCTGCCTATCAAGGCCAAAGCAGCTGCCAATAATGGATGGAAATAGAACTGGAATCAGGAGTGAGGTTTTATTTCACAGGACAAACTTTTTCTTCTCTGATCCTGATTGGATGCAGGAGGCATGGAGAGCTATAAAAATGGCCTGATTATATTCACTGCACCCTGTTCCATTTGCATTAATTACTCTCGAATCTCAAAACTAGTCAATCTAAGGAAGATTGTGTAGAAGGTCTCTCTTCCTAGGCCTCTTCTTTTTTCTTTCTTAACTCTTTTTCCTCTGATCATGTTTCTTTTCTTTCTTTGCATGGGTGTGGCCTTTCCCAAAGGAAAAATGAGTGGAGGCTGCTGGGCAGAAAGCCAATTGGTCCCTCCTTTACAATGTTATTTGTTGCTTCATGGAGGTTTATGATAACCCTTCCCTTGCTTGGGCTTGCAAGTTAAACCCTTTTGAAGCTATTTTGGAAGATTTCCCCCTTTTTCCCTACTTGAGTTCAGAGAGAAGGGGATGGGTGTTGAGATTTGGGGTGGCTAGACTTAATGGATTTTCCTTTGTGAGAATAAACCAATAGGAAGCCCAAACTGCTGATTGTGCCTACCTACTTTATGTTATTATTCAGTCATTTTCAGTCATGTCCAACTCCAAGTTGGGCATCTAGCTGCCCCTCTATTTTATAGGAGTTATGCTAATAAATATTTTTATAATTGTTTTCCCCCTTGGGTCACCGTTTCCCAAGGTCAATTTCCAAAGCTGTATGCTTTATTATGGGACTCATTTGTATAAACAGACAATGTCTCTTGAAATGTGTGGCTATCCTTTAAAAGTTGTCAAAACAGAGCCGGCAAGTAGAGAAGTCATTTCAAGAGTATTCAGAGCATAGATCAGGGCCCACCTCTGGCCAGAGGAAGTCCCATCACTATTAGAGAACAGCACCCTCTCCTCTCCATTCTGGCCATTTTCACAACCTGATGTCAGAGCTGTTGAAAAGCTGTGTGCAAAGTGCTTCATAAGCCTCACATCAAGGCTATATCAAGTTTAGAAACTGTTCTTGAAGGACTACGTGCAGAAAAAGGGTTACTAATACTTCCAAGTACTGAGATCTTTGCTGTGGTTGTTTGTCCTTGGAAGAGGACCAGTGACGTCACAGGGCGATATCTTGACTTGTGTGTTAATTAGATTTAAGTGAGTCAGAGTTGCGCAAAGTTGTCTGCCTCACTCTCTCTTCCTGAGTTATTGAAGTCCAGTGGCAAGACAAATGTTAAGCTGATTGGTGACAGCCCCATGATGCAGTGGATGACCTTGCTGTCTTTGAAGTCTGAACAAGCTGCAAGCACTCCACAGCATCTGCTTCAGCCACCTTTGTGACTGTAGGAACAAACTGTTCTCATTTGTCCATTCTCCCGGCGGGGTAAGTCTTCACATACTTGGAGTAGATATCCCCCTAACTCACCAATGGGTTTGAGGCCTTTTGCTTACCTTCAACCAGGTTTAGCCTGTCTGTCCAGACAGTTTACCAGGGTGTAGATGCTGTTTATGCTATAGCTTCTTGGAACTGTGGATGAGAATTGAGTGCCAGGTGGACACCAAAGGTGGTTGAGTATTCCTGAAAATGTCTTGGTTAGCTCTCACAGTAGAGGCGCTAGCCTTCCTTGAATACCCCATACACCTTACTTGGAAGTATTGCTTTAAGCCTCTGTATAATATCCATGCAGACAGTTTTCTTGGAGATCCTGTTTAATTCTTTGTGCTATGCATTGGCTTGGACATTTCTGTTTTAGAACACTTACCAAATTGATGCTTGGAGTGATTAACCTGGGGTCAGGGTGTAGGGGTAGGAGCAGATCCATAGTCCAACAATGAAGGGAAAATGTCCACAAACTGGACATTTGAGCGTGGAGAGGCAGCACAGCCTAGTGGTAGCACCCTGGACTGGAGTCAGCAAGATTCTGGATTCAAATCTGACCTTAGATACTTACTAGCCAGTCATTGCCTCTCTGAGACTCAGTTTCCCCAAAGGTAAATAAAGATAGTAATAATGCCTACCTCACAGAGTTGTTGTGAGGAACATATGAAATGCAACTGGGTGGTACAGTGGATAGAGTGCTTAGTTAGACCTGAGTTCAAATCTGGCCTCAGAAATGTAATAGCTGTGTGACCCTGGACGAGTCACTTACCTTTTCTTTGCCTCGGCTTCCTCATTTCTAAAGTGGGGATAATAATAACATCTACCTCCCCAGGTTTTTGTGAGGATAAAATGAGATATTAGTAAAGTGTTTTGAAAACCTTGAAGCACAATAAAAACTCTCTAAAGTGTTTGGCAAACCTTAAAGTGCTATATAGGGGGCAGCTAGGTGGCACAGTGAGTAGAGCACTAGGCCTGGAGTCAGGAGGACCTGAGTTCAAATGTGAACTCAGACACTTGACACATGTACTAGCTGTGTGACCTTGGGCAAGTCACTTAACCCCAACTGCCCTGCCAAAAAGCAAAAAAAAAAGTGCTATATAAATGGGAATAATAATTATTTAACAGATGACATACTGAAATGCCGCTCAGTAGCATATTGGAATATTGAATTGGTCCAGATTACATATTTAGAAGCAACAGAAAGGATTGGAGAGCAGATCTGTGTTGTTTTTTTTTTTTCTGAGGAGATCTCCTTTTCTTCCCTTGAGGACTCTGGGAGAACCCCAACCTGAATGACCACAAACTTGTCAAATAAAAACCCCTTGGTGTATGAGGACCTATTGTATTGGGATTCTGGGCCCAAATTTCAACTGAGATCCAAACAGAACAGAAGAAGCAATGAAACCGAGTCAGTTCAGGGAAGCCTCTCTCTCTGGTTGAATGTAAGGTGAGAAATGCTGTTAATTAATGATGATGTCCCAGCATGTTTTAGAAAAGGGTGTCCTTCTACCAGGAAGCTGCTTGTAAATACATTCCAGCCCCTTTGTTCCTTTCCCTCCTCTGAGTCTTTGTTCATTCCATTCCTCCACCGGTGATACTCTCCCATGATTCATCTTTACCTATCAAAAAATAACAAGCTTTAAATGACAAAAGAAATCCTAATCTTTCCTGACTCACTAGAGTTGGAAGAGTGGGTTCCCTCCCCTGGTTTCCCTGGATCGCTAACTGCCCTTTACCTTTCCTCTGACAATTGGCATTAACTTCTTTTTGTAATTATTTATGTGAAATATTGAGTCAGCTGGGTGGCATAGTGGATAAAATATGAGGCCTAGAGTTAGAAAGACTCAAATTCAAATATGACCTTAGATACTCATTAATTGTGTGGCCCTGGGGAAGTCACTTAATGTCTGTTTGCCTCAATTTCCTCATCTATAAAGTGGGAATAATAAGAACACCTACCTCCCAGAGCTGTTGTGAGAACCAAATAAAAGAGATAACATTTGCACTATTGTATTATAGTGCCTGGAACGTAGTAGGTGTCATATGAATGTTATTATTATTGTCAATCCTATCCTACAATTAAGGTCTAGTACAGATGCTTCACGAAGTTAAGAGGCTTTGAGAAACATCTATCAGCAAGGCCAAAAGTAATAGTTCTTTATAAGTCCCTCATAATGAAGGCTTGGGACAAAACTTGAAATACTCCAAAGCATAGAGGAAAGAAAAGAAAATTCAGGGCAAAGGAGACAACTAGATATCAGTTCACAATTGGACCATAGTCACCAGAGGAGACAAACTACATCCATTGCATCTCAGGCACTGGAGAGATGAGGCTAAACCACATTTCAGTCAATAGAAGTACCTCATCATACCTCTGATGCAATGTTTTTAGGGCCATAATAAGAGTAGAAGGAGGATCAATGTGCCCAAGAGAGGCCAGCTTCACACCTCAGGATGGCACACTCAGGATGCAGGGGCCACATGTAGCTGTAAGAGCGCAGGTTCCCCACCCCTGCATCTAGGTTCTTATCATTACTCCTAGTTATCATAGAGGAGTTCCATCACAAAGGAGGCTACTTACTGGATGCTAATGTCTACTACCTCAATGATGGGGCAACCAGGTTGTGAAGTAGATAGTGCACCTGGGCTGGAGTCGGGAACACTCGAGTTCAAATCTGCCCTCAGACTTACTACCTGTGAGACCCTGGGCAAGTCAGTCTGTTTACCTCAGTTTCCTCATTGGCAAAATGGGAGTAAAATGGATCTGCCTCCCAGGGTTGTTGTAAGGATCAAATGAGATAACATACGTAAAGTGCTCTGTGAACCTTAAAGTGCAACTTATTACTTAATGTGCAATAACTTAGCCTCAGCTGAATAGCAGGTTGCATAGCAGGTGTTCTTGTTGGGGTCTGTGAGCTCGTTTTCAAAATTATGTACATATTTCAATGTTTGTATTCAACATGTTCATCACAAAGCACATGGAATGTCAGAGATAAAAAGGGATCTTAGAGATCATTTACTCCAGTCCTTACATTTTACAGATGAGGAAACTGAGGATCAGAGAAAGGAAGTGACTGTACCAAGGTCACACAGATAATTGAACTCGTGCCTTCTGACTTCTAAAGCAAGCCTATTTCCAGGCTGCTTCCCTTGGTTACGGCTCATGTGTTCTAAGAAAATTCTTCATGATGAAACTTTATGAATGCTGGGAAATCCTTTCAGACTTCATGGGTCACTTGGTTACCATCATTGTCAGGCTGCCGAATATATATTTGCCAGTTTCCTTTTCCTTTAATAAAACCTTTCTGTGATTCATTGTCAGGCTAGTCTGACAAGCAATCTTCTCATACAGCTGCATGTCTGATCAGGGCAATGTGTTTAAAAAATGATTTACTATAAACACTGTTGAACATCTATTCAATGATTTAAACTTGCTTTGCAACTATTTACATTTAAACAAATGAAATTAACCTTTAAAATGTCATAACAACTCTTCAGTCACTCTATTTCCACCAGGGTTTTTATTCATTGTGCATTCTTATTCACTTTTCCTCTTATGGTTGTAATTAGTGTCCACTCTCTTCGTTCTGTTTTTTTTTCCTTCTCTCTTCATTATTTCATAAAGGTCTTTCCATATTTCTTCATCTTGCCTAAATTTGTCAATCTTAATGGCATTATAGGATTCTATTACATTAATGCATTACAACTTAGTCAATCATTTCTCCATTGTCAGACATTTGGATTTCTTCCAGTGTTTTAGTGATTACATATCAGTCTCCTATGAACATTTTAGAAGATCTAGAGCTCTTTTAAAAAGTAAATAACCCATTCAGGGTATATTTCCCAAAGTGGAATTACTGGTTCAAAGGACATGATTGGTTTTGTCACTTTTGCTCTATCTTGCCAAATTGCTCTCCAAAAAGATTCAAGTCAACAGTCACTCCAACAATTGGTGATCCTAGGTCATAGAACTAGAACGGGGCTTAGAAGCCAGCTAATTCAATTCCCTCCTTTTACAGGTGAGGAAGTTATAGCTTAGGGAGATTAAGTGACTTTTCCAAGGTCATGCAGATTGTTAGTGGCAGAGACATGATTTGAATGTTCTTTCTGCAGTGATTTTCATCACTTTTAATTATTTTTTTTTCCGATTTGGTGGGTGCGAGTTGGTACTTTGATGTGATTTTAAATGGCATCTCTAATTATTAGTGAATTTAAATGCATTTTCAAGTAATTATTATCATTTTTTCATCCATTAGCACAAGTTCATAGCATACATTAGGTGCTCAATAAATGCTTACAAATTAAATTGTTGCACTGAGGTATGACCAATGAGTTTCTGAGAGATGTCTTTGGGTTTCTAATAGAGGGGTCAAAGCATGACAAACATGATACCTTTGATAATAACTAGGCAACTTTATTCTCCATCTCTCAAACATATCTTACACCATTATTATTGTCTAGCTTCTAGTGAATACTTGCCATGACAGGGAGTGCAACACTTCAGAATGCAGACCATTCCATTATTGGGCAACTTGGATTGTTAGGAAATTTTTCTTATATTGAAATCTGGCTTCTTGTAACATTTTTTGGTTGCTTTTCACTCATGTCTGACTATTCATGACCCTATTTGGAGTTTTTTTGTCAAAGATACTAGTGGTTGGCCATTTCCTTCTCCAGCCCATTTTACAGATGAGGAAACTGAGGCAAACAGAGTTAGGTGATTTGCCCAGGGTCCCACAGGTAGTAAGTATTTGAGGCTACATCTGAACTTGGGTCTTCCTGATCCCGGCCCCAACACTTTATTTGCTATATCCCGTTTCCTCTATAAAGTGTAGCAACTGTACTAGGTGCTGTACAGGATTCCGCCTTGCATCAATCTTGGAAGTCACTACAATGTAGCAGAAAGAGCCCAGGATGTGGAGGTGGGAGACCTGGATTCTATTCCAAACTTCTGAGCTTAGATGAGTTGCCTCTTTTTCTGGTTAGGGAGTGGTATTTTTAGAGATAGTGATAGCATTTGAGGGTAGCCATCCCCACTTCCTTTGCTGTTGGGCAGACAATCCTATGTGAAGGAAATAGGTTTTTAGGGGATTTTAATCCATGACTTCCTTATTCTTTCTCTTACTCCGAACACTGTTTCTCTTTCCTGGCTAGTAATACATACTGAACCCTTGGTTGGCTAGTGCCATGACCCATCATGGGCAGGTAGCCTCCAGTATGGTGCTTCTCCGAACACGCCAGTGGATGTCTTGGAGTTGCCTGTGTGGTCCATCCTTCCATATGTATAGGTTCAGAACTTAGCAATAATGGCCCACTTCAAAGTCAAGAACTCCAATCTGTGGATGAGACAATCATACTCTCAGTCAATCTTCTACTGCCAAATGTCACAGGCTTCTCTATTTCTAACTTCTTAGCTACCAATTCTAAGCAACTGAATGACTATTGCTGTTCAGTCAATGATAGGTCTCATAAGTTTTCATCATCTGTCATCCTCCTGCTCCTCCCTTGTTTCTGTCTGACAGAGTTTTGAGGAATTCAATATAGATTCCCAGTGCAATTTCCATACCACCAGATTGTCCATCTGACCTCCAGGAGCCCTCATTCGCCATCATCTTAAGATGCTGCATTTTCAGGCACTATATGACATCAAAAGTCTTAGGCTTCCTGGTAGCTCACTTTGTTTCTCTGTATCAGTCCACTTCTGCATTACTGTGCTAGGTGGCACAGTGGATAGAGTGCTGGCTCTGGAGTCAGAAAGACTCATCTTCTTGAGTTCAGATCAGGTCTTAGACACTTACTAGCTGTATGACCCTGGGCAGATCACTTAACCCTATTTACCTCAGTTTCCTCATCTATAAAATGAGCTGGAGAAGGAAAAGGCAAACTACTCCAGTATCTTTGCCAAGAAAACCCAAGTGGGGTCATGAAGACTCTGACATAACTGAAGTGACTGAACAACAAAAAATTACTTGTGTGATATATCTCAGCCAGGAATCCAAAGATGTTCCCTAGAAAATGATCAGAGCATTCCATATGGTATCCTGGCTGATGGTATCTTAATGATTGGCATAATCACTGGCTGATGAGGATGGCTTGGATACCAGATTCCTGGCTATGGAGAATAGTCTTGTTACTGATTCATGAGGTGCTGAAATGATAGCCTTATCTAACTATCTCTTCTCTTGTTCTCTAGCAGGTTTTTCATGTCATCTTCATCGAATCTTTGTTGCCCCAAGAGGATTTTAAAATTTTAAAAAATCTTTCTTCCCATTTCCTCATTAACAGTGGAATAATTAATTCATAAGTGGTACCATTAGCAGTTATTTCTTGGGGGATACTGGAATCCCACACAGCTCCAGGCAGTTCATACGATATCCATGCCTCATTGATTCCTATGTACCTTGTAAGTATACTTTACATTCTCCTGAAGCAAAGGTTTTTAACGTGTGTGTGTGTGTGAGAGAGAGAGAGAGAGAGAGAGAGAGAGAGAGAGACAGACAGACAGACAGACAGACAGACAGACAGACAGACCCTTTTAATAATCAGCCTGGTGTAGCCTAGGGACCCCTTCTCAGAATTATGTTTTTAAATGCATATAAGAACCAATGATGTTAAAATACAGTTATCCAAATATTTTTCAAAAAAAATGTTCGCAGGTCCTGGATTAAGAATTCCTGCCACAAGGCATTGATAACATAGTAAAACAAAGCCTTTCCTATATCCTCAGTGTCCTTACAGCTAATCCTATAAATCCTTAGGCCTTGATGAGAAGGCATTCCTATTTTGAGGCGTTTACTTTTCAAAAATTGTAAAGCTATGGTGAATACTTAGCTCTGTACTCCCGATGCAATATATGGGATGTCCTAAAAGTCTTTAAGCTTTACATAAAAAAAGCTTAAAACAGCTCTAAGACTTTTTCAAACACTGTATTAGTTACAATTCAATAATGTGTCTTTAACAATAATATCTATTATCTAGTTATCTGTTGTATGTATATAGTGTTTTAAGTTTTGCATATATCATCTATTTGAGTCCCACGGAACCCCATGAAGCAAGCGCTGAAGGCATTGTTGTCCTCATTTTATTTGGAAATTGAGGCTCAGAGAGGTTAAAGGGACTTACTCATGGTCCCAGGGATGGGTTCCCTGTTTTGTTACAGAGAACTCCCAGGGGGGGAAATTCCTTCTAATAATATAGGCTAGCACCTTCTCTGTAGCTTCACGTCTTAGAGACTTGCTTAGAACACTCAGAGGTTTGGCCAGAGTCACAGAAGTAGCTAGTGTCAGAAGCAGGACTTGAAAGCAGGCCTTTCTGGCTCCAAGACCTGGCCTTCTATTCACTAGGTCTCTGGCAGTGGCCATAGTCACACATGAACCCAGGCCTTTGGATAAGAAATAAGAAAAGTGCAATGATGCTTTAAATCTAGGTCTAATAGCAACCACCTGTCTTGTCTGTAAAAGTTACACTAGAAAACTTATTGCCAGCTTATAGCCAAGAAAGAAAAAAAAATGGAAGTATCTTCAATGGGTCCCTGCTGTATGTAGGTATTGTTACCTAGACTCAATACTCAAACAGCTTTATTCATACAAAGAATACAATCCTAGATGGGCCTCTCACAAATCTAAGCTCTAAGACTCACAACTTGTCACTCCTTTGAGATTTTCATCATCTTTTTAAACTGCCTAGACAGGAAGCCTGCCAGTATATTCAACCACAGTCTATTTCGAGTGCTACTGTCATGCTATAGGACCCACTCACATACTTCTGGCAGGCATACTGCAAAGACAACATGGGTCTGGACACAGACATAGCTCCCTGCCCCCTCCCATCCCCCAGCCCTGAAGTTTTGAGAACCTACTATATGCCCTGTACTCTCACTCCTATGCTAGGGTCTTTAGGATATACAAAGAAAGTATAAACCATAGACTTTGTTCTTACTTCCTGGCCCTCAACGCCAAACCATGCTGCCTCACTTCCTCCCCAAAGCTCTTTTATAGAGGGCAGAAATTGGATTTTCAGCTCATTCCACCTTCTGTCTACAAATCTGCCTCATTCCTTGTGTTTGTCTTTGTGCATTTAGATTATAAGCTCCCTGAGGGCAGAGATTGCCTTTCTTTTTATTTGCTTAGCAATAAGTTCTTAGCATAGCAACTCTCATGTAATAGGAATTTAATGTTTACTGAATTGAACTGGAACCGTTCTGAGCTCTGCCAGATGAACCTTTATGTTATCTTGCCCGGAACAGGCCACAACTTCACTTTCTGGCCCTTATCTATAAACCATGCTAGCTTCCCTTTATGCGTAGTTTTCTTTTATTAGAATGTTAGCTTCTTGAGGGCAGGGATTATCTTGCTTGCTTTAATTTGTATCTACAATGCTTGATGAATGCTCCATCCATCCACCTATCCACCCCTCATGTATCCATGTATCTGTCTATCTATCCATCTATCTATCTATCTATCTATCTATCTATCTATCTATCCATCCATCCATCTATCACTTCCTCCTCTACTGCTACTAGTACATAGTTTTCATTTATATAATGCTTTTTAAGGTTTGCAAAACACTTTACAAATATCATCCCTTTTGATCCTCACAATATCTCTGGGAGGTAGGTGCTATTCTTATTCCCTCTTTACAGATAAGGAAACTGAGCGCAAAGAGAGGTTAAAGTGAGTAGCCCAGCATCATACAGCTAGTGAAGGCCTGCCTGAGATTATATCTGAACTCAGATTTTCCTGACTCTACTTACTGCACTCTATCCACTGTGACACCTAGCTTCCTCAGAGGCTCCCTCTGTTTCTGTTTTAAGCGTGGGAGACAAAGAGGCCAGAGGTGTCAAAGCAAGTAAATTCAGAGACTTCAGTTGGAATAGGACTCAGCCTCTTAGCTTCCTCCCCAAGAAACTCCCCATCTTCTCCCCAACAGAGTTGGGTGACAATCATGCTTTAGATTCTATGATTCTATCCTCATAGAATCAGAGGCGTTTTCAGCAGGAAAGAGTCATCCCCGGAGGCTATCCCAGGAGGCGAGCTCCAGGCTTTGATATAAGCCAGGCCTGAGTGAGGTTGTGCAATAATAGGAAATATCATGGAGTGGCTGAACGCTCCATCCTTCACTGCCTCAGGCACCATTTCTGCATCCCACATGCCAAAAGGAATAGAAAACAAAGAGAGAGGAGGAAAGAAACAAGTGTATCTCTTGCTCTGATTAACAAGACTCTGGAGACTATGGTCAGGCCTATTGGGTGTGTCCGGGCAAAGAATGGATGAACTGAGAGTTGAGGAATTACCGATGGGCCAAATCTGGCAATCAGTAGCATGTGTCAGGGAGTAAATGAGCTCAGGATTTGCCTCAAGTGACATTCCTCTCTTAAGTCCTAGGACTCTTCATTGGAACTCAGTCAGGAGGGATATGGTTATATACTCAGGCTGATTTTATGAAAAACACACCTCTCCCCCCACCCCCAACTTGCAGAATAAAGAAGACATTTTGGAAAAGTTAATTCTATTTTCTTGCATCTTCTACCATAACACAAGTAAAAGAATACACCTTTACATAAACTTAGTATTTTTACAATTCACAGTACATTTTCCTCACAGTAAACTTGGTAGGAAGACAGTGTAGGTTTTTGGACTCTAGGCTTAGAACTCTTTCCACCACATACAGTTAAAAGCAGGGTAATGGTACTCACACCATTCAACTCTGCATACTCATGGCCTAGATCTGAGGGAGTGCCATTGGACTTAACAGCCTCCTGGGAGTAGGGGGCAAATAGTATGAATGGTGTATGAGAGACCCCAGAATACTGTGCAACTGGGATCTGGAAATCAGTAGGAAAAAACAGGCTAACAATGTCTTTTGTTCAGGCAAACCCCTTCGTTTCAGGCCCTTAAAAATTATCTACAAGTTCATTCCCTGGATCAGTGGGAAGTTTTCCATTACTCTTCTAACTGTCTCCCCTAATGAAGAGAGACACCTTTCTTCCCTACTAATGCCCAAGCTTCAGGGCATGGCAGGCAGTCTGGAGACTCCTGGAGTCAGGAGATTTAGGTGAGCATTATGTTCCACTGGGCCCCGTTTGATCTTTATACCATCAACACAGGGCCCAGCAACTTTTCTGTTTCCCCCTCGCTTGCTGTCAAGTCACCCCTGGACTCTTTGATGTTCAAAGAAATTCTGATCTATTTGCCTTGTCTTTTGTACCTAAGTGTACAGTTGGCAGAATTTTCCCCAAATCAAGTCAGGACAGATTGAGATTCAGAGCCCCCATTTGAGGCACATCCTTAAACAGTTAGAAGCAGAAGGAGGAAATTCTCAAGAAAATTCCCAACTCTACTGGGTCAGAACTGAAGCTTTAACCCTTTCCCCACTATCTAGGGAAGAGAAAATGGGAGAAAATGGTCATGAATTCCATAATAACTCACTGCTGCTTGGTCCTACACATTATTCCTTTCTCCACTCTGTCCACAGTTCTGCCCTCCCACCCCTACCTCTATCCCCTCACTTCCCAACACATCAGGAAGGGAAACAGAAAAAGAATCAGTGTCAGAGATAGATGGAAATTCTAATACAGCCTGTTTCTGAACACAAATCCTGCAACAACATCTCCAACTAGTCATTCAGAGATAAAAATCTCCAGAGATGTAGAACTCACTACCTTCTGAGGCAGCCTGTCCCACTTTGGAAACACTTATTAGAACATTTTCCCTCAAATCCAGATTCACTCTACATTTTTGTGACTTTTGCTGACTGTTCCCAGGTTTGCCAGGGCACAATAAGTTTAATCCTTTCCTAGGACATCTTTTCAAATACTTGCAGCCAGTCATTTTATCTCCTCTAGGTCTTCTCCTTTGCATGTTAAAGCTCTCCAGTTCCTTCAGCTGATTGCTACGAGGCAAACTTCCCATCAAACTAACAAAATATTTATTAAGGATTATGTGTAAGACAGCAAAATATGCTGATTACTCTTCTCTTGTTAATGCCTTATCAAAATATGGTACTGGACACAGTATTCTCTATATGGTCTGATCAGCCTTTTCACTCTGCCTCCAGAGTATGGTGGAACTAGCACCACCCTTATTATTTGCCTATTAGTGAAGCTCAAGCCTATTTTTAACGAAGCCCTGCCTATTAATAAAACACAAGATGGCATTCACTTTTTTTTGCTTTCGTGTCCTGACTGTTGAGTCACACTGGGTTTATTAATCTTCTAGTGTTGTTGTTTTATGTCACGAATTGTTGTCTAGCCATGTCTTCCCAACTGTTATTGTGTGGCTCATTGTTTTAAATCAAGGTGTATATTTATTCCTATTTATTTTTTAATTATTATTATTATTATCATTTTTTAAGATCGAGCTTTCCTACCTTACCCAGGCTGGAATTGCAGGGGCTACTCAGGATCTGATCACACTACTGATTTGCATGGAAGCTCTGACCTGGGCTACTTTGTCCCTCCTTAGGCCTATAGGTGGCCTATTTATTTTTGTTTCTATGTATTGAATACAGTCTTTGATTTCTGGTAGGCTCAATTTTTTAAAGTTTTGGGCAACTGCTTTCTGGGATGCAGCCTTTTGACACTATTTGGTACTTTCTGATCCTTCTAGACTAGGACATCCCCTCTAGGTACTGTTTCATCTCCCTCTTTTCTTGAAATCCTCAAGAAGGCTGTTTAATGATTTATTCCCCTACTTCTTTTCCTCTGTCTCTATCTCTGTCTCTCTCTGTCTCTTTCTCCCCTCTCCCTCTGTCTCTGTGTGTCTGTATTTCTCTCTTAGCTCTCTGCAGTCTGGCTTCTGACCTCGTTATTCAGTCTTCTTTCCAAAGTTACCAATGACTTCTCAATTGTCAAATCTAAAGGCCTTTTCTTAACTTTCATCCTTCTTGACCTGTCTGTAGCCTTTGACATTGCTGATAATCCTCTTCTCCTTTATACTTTCTTCTCTCTAGGTTTTTATGACGCTGTTCTATCCTGATTGTTCTCCTACTATCAGACTGCTACTTTTTCTGCATTTTCATCTAGTTCACATCTAGTAATGGAGGATACACCCAAGGCACTGTCCAGGGCTCTTTGCTCCTTCTATACAATTATTTTTGGTGTCTCATCAGCTCCCATAGATGCAATTATAACTCTGTGCTAATGATTCTCAAATCTACTTATCCAGCCCTAAACTTTCTCCTAATCTCTAGACTTGCATCTCCAAATAGCTATTGGACATATTGAAAAGACAATCAAATTGGGATGTCCAGTGGACATTTCAAACTTAATATAACCAAAACTGAACTTATTATCTTTCTCCCTCGTGCCTGGCATCCTTTCCTTCCTCATCCCTGCCTTCTGACTTCCCTCAATTCTCATCTTCTACAAGAAGCCTTTTCCAATCACCCTTCATTCAGTGCCTTGCCTCAACAGATTATCTCCAACTTAACTTGCATATATCTTGCTTGTACATAGCTGTTTACACATTATCATCCCAATTAAATTGTGAGTACCTTGAGAACCAGGGATTCTTTTGCCTTTCTCTGCAATCCCCCACCTTAGCTCAGTGACTGGCACACAGTAGGTAAATTCATAGTAATAGATTCTTACTGGCTTGACTGGGGCTTTTGAGTCTGAGCCTTTGCCTTCTTAGTGGGAATCTTGGCAGAAACCTTTGGGGCAGGTGCTGTTTTCTGGGCAGTTCTTTTCTTAAGAGGTACCTTCAGATCAGATGCCTTTTGGAGTTCCTTCACTTCGTAGTTAATAATTCTGCTTTTTATTTTTAATTTTTTTGGTCTTCATGCTTTATAATGGCTAAAATCTGTCACCTTGGCTTTCTTTTCCCTAGCTTCATTCTTCTTAGGTTATCTTGTAGCTTTTCATTTTGAATTGATAATCTCTTTCTCCCAAACAGCCCAGGCATGTTACTGAAAAACACTGAGTAGGAACTTAAGAATGAAGTCTGTGAGTTACATCTGCAAATGGTGACTAGCAAATGAGCCCAGTCCCAAGGAGCAGATGTATAGTGCTCAGCTGATGCAATCTGCACATGGACTTTGGAGCATGTGTAGACATTCTGCATCTGGTTCTGGTGTGCTAGCCATGTGCAAGGCCATGGAGCTGCAACTGCAATAGACACAAGTCAAAAGACACTGGTCAGCTGGCGGGTAGCACGGTCTGGCACTGATTGGTCTTTTACGTCCAGCTACTCTTTGGGTGAGAGTTAATGATGTAAGTGGATGCGCCTTGTACCCTCCCCATCTGAAGCTAACATGTGGCCCATGAACATTGTTCTTTGCCTCTTAGTATTTGTCCCTTGCTGTTTTAGATGAAGGAGATTGGAGATGACTATGATCTTGTGAGCTTTGAGAAATCAAGAGAGAGAGCCGCTAGGGTCTAGGAGCTGAAGTCCATGCTGAGATTTGCCAGACTGTAAGGTGTAAGGCCTGAATGACTTTATTTTGGGGGGTGGGGCTAAAAGAAGTCTTTTTTTTTCTTTGTAGTTTTCAACATTCACTTCCATAAGTTTTAAATTTAGAGAACCTCCCTCCTCTCCCCTTCCCCAAGATGGCATGCAATCTGATATAGGCTCTACATATACATTCCTATTAGTCATGTTGTATAGAAGAATTAGAATGAATGAGAGTAACCATGAGAAAGAAAAAACATAAAACAAAACAAAACAGAAAAAGAACATAGTCTGCTTTGATCTGCATTCAGGCTACATATTTCTTTCTCTGGATGTGGATGGCATTTTCCATCATGAGTCTTTTGGAATTGTCTTAGATCATTGCATTGTTGAGAAGAGCTAAGTCTATCAAAGCTGGTCATTGCTGTTACTGTGTACAATGTTATCTTGGTTCAGCTCATGTCACTCGGCATCAATTCATATAAGTCTTTCCAGGTTTTTCTGAAATTTGCCTTCTCATCATTTCTTGTGGAACAATAATATTCCATTACATTCATGTACCACAACTTGTTCAGCCATTCCCCAATTGATGGGCATCACCTCAATTTCCAGTTCTTGGCCACCACAAAGAGAGCTGTTATAAATATTTTTGTACATGTGCTGAATGACTTTCTTGATCTAGCTCCTCAATAGCAGAGATGTGGACTCATCCATAAATCAGCATCACTGCATTTAGAAGTTAACTTGATGGAATTAATGCTATATAGACAGTGCTTTTAAGTCTAAGATCACTTTCCTCAGGAACCAAGAAAGTATGCAGGGCAGTGTGCTCCCAGGCATTGGGGGGAAAGTTTGCATATTTCTGTTTTTTGAGGTCTCTTCACTATCCGTTTCATTCTCCACATTGCTGTCACAGTGATTTTGCTTAAGCCCAGATCTGACCATGTCATCTTCATACTCATTGAACGTCAGCAGCTCTCTATTGCCTTTTAAAGTCCCTCATAGCCTGGGCCCAATCTATCTTTCCTGCCACATTGGACATTACTCCCTTTCCTGAATTCATAGATCAAGTCAAACTGGCCTCTGCTCTTTTCCTTACTAACGATATTCCTTCTCCTGTCTCCATGCTTGCTGTCCCATACACCTCTGACTCATAGAATCTCTTTCTTCCTTCAAGATGTACCACCTTCTTCGTGATGCCTTTCCTGATTGCCCAAACTCCTAGTGTGCTCCTCTCTAAAACTGTCTTACATTTAACTCCATTGTATTTATTCTCTTCATATTCCTTGTATATATGCTGTAATTCTTGTCCTCACCATTAGAAGGTAAGCTTCTTGTGAGTATGGATTGTGTCCCAAGTACTTCCCCTAGTGCCTGACACATGGTAGGTCCTTAACTGATTATCTTGGGTCTTATCCAATGCCCTTTCTATTATACTACATTGATTCTCTTTCAACCTAGTCTCTCTAACAAGATCACAAGGTTTTTAAAGGTCAGGAGCCATGCATTTGTGCATTCTCTTTCTTTGCCTACCTAGCACATATCACAGAAATACAGACCTAGCAGGAAATCAGTAAATGTCAGTTAAATGAATGACTAATAGCAGTTGGCCTAGCATGCCCTGGTTTCCAAACAGGATAGATTCTCCTCTGAAGTGGTTTGGCTATGGAGGCAGGAGGATAGATTGGATCTCCTCTTCAGATTCTCCTCTAGTTGTTGTGGATGAAGTATGGTTTTTCCTTCTGCCTTTTCATGATCCTATTCTCTCAGGTTCCATTCTGTTGTCTCAGAACTCTTAACTCTTCTCAAAGTAGAAACCTGGCCTTCCTCGCCATCCAGAATCCATCTGCTGAGCACAGTTTCTTGTTGATTCAATTCCTGTCTTTTAGTAGCTGCTTGTTAGGGGATGGTTAACAACTCTTGCTTCCAACATACAGTACAAGCTGATGGTCGTTAATTACTTCCAAATGCCCCCTGGACTTTAGGTTATATTGTTTCAATCCCTAATTTTTAAAATCTCTGAAATAAGTCCTCTGCACTGAGACATGTGCTTCCAAGCAATTCTTCTATAGTCTGCACTTTTAAAGAACATACATGTGGTTTGATTCAACAGGAGAACTGAAAGGGGGAGGGGAGGACATGTTCCATAATTTCTTACTTTTCCTCCTTTGAGCCCTGACTCTGCCAAGGCTCTTGGCCAAGCTCCAGAAACCAGCACGTTCGATAACACCCGATGTGCTTGGAGGCTAAGGGATATGTTTTGGGTATGTACTATTCCATAATTATGCTTTTGTTAGGAAAATTTTTGTCTTGAGAGTAAACAGAAAGTCTGATTGGTGGTTCCCTTGGTGTTTCACCTGTGGTGGGGGAGGAGGAAGGAAAATAGAAAGACATAGAAAGAAAAAAGAAAGGAACACTCAGAGAGAGAGAGAAAGAGAGAAATACAGAGACATACACAGAGAGGGACAGAGATAGAAAGACATGCAGAGTTAAGACAGAGAGATAGAGGTATGGATTTTGTATAGGCTAAAGCTTAGGCTGCAGTTAGTAAAAGTTTAAAAAGGGATTTTAAAATGGTGGAATCAGTTGAGAGAAAGAGATGATATTAAGAGTGCTTCAGTGTTCTATTAGCTGAATGATTTATGTGTTAAGAGGGCAAAGTGAAAACTAGTTTTGTTCCTAGAAAGCTAGTTGGGCCAAGTGGTGTGTGGTCTGATTTTGAAGGGATTTTGAAGATCTGTGAACCTTCTGTTTTCTCCATTCATGAGTGTGAATTTTCAGATGGTTGTCCCAGACATATCACCCTCTGTTGACTATTACCCCCGACGCTGCTCTTTGTGAAGACTGGTGTTACAGTTTAAACCTGCACTCCCAAAGGGAAAGTTCAACAGCCATTCCTTTGCCACAGGCATTCTCAGATGAAGGATAAATTGTTGTCTTTCTGTGGTATACAATGATCTGGGAACCAACATTTGTGTACCATTGACTGGTAGAAGAAGGGAAAATCACAAGGTAGTTTCTTATGAGAATAAAGGGCTGAAATCTTGGCTTTGCTACCTACAGCATAAGCTTGGGCAAGATAATTGACCTCTTTGTGCCTCAGTTTTCCTCTATACAATTAGGAGCTTCTTGGACTGGAATGGACAAAAAGGCATTTATTTAATATTGTCTATGGTGTTTACAATATAATGAGAAAAGAAACTTGGATAGGAGAGAAACATCCAGGGAGAGGGACTTTGGTCAGATAAGTTAGAGGGAAGGTGAGTGGGGCCAAAGGGGAGAAAATTGACACGCTCTATCCAGGAACAATATCAGAATTGATTTGATGACGGTTCATGGTTCCAGAATTGGTAGGGAAAGGGAAGTAAAGGATACATTGTTTAAGAAACTGTAGAGGAGGTGATAGTCAAGTAAAACAAATAGTGTTCCCAGAAAGGCAGTCACCAATCAGAAGAATGGAGTCCCAAGTTAGAGAATGAACCCCTTCTAGCTCTACATCTTTGAAACTAGAAGGACCAGGAATTATCTTAGAAGTCAACAAACATTCTTTGAGAGCTTATGACGTTCCAGGCACCATGTTAAGTGTAAGGCATATAAAGAAAGGTCAAAGATAGTCTCTCTTCCCAAGGACCTCACAGTCTGATCGGGGAGACAGCATGCAAAAAGCTATGTACAAACAAGCTATAGACCAGGTAAACTGGAAATGAACTCCAGCACTAGAATTAAGAGGATAGGCTAGCTTTTGTTGAGGGACCACATTATAATCAAGTATGGTAAAGTTTAGTTGAAAGATCACCCACCTTGGATCGAGGAGAGAACCAGGTTCAAATTTCAGTTCTGATATGAACTAAAGTGGAGAGAATGATGTTTGTAGTATTTACCTCCTAAGGTTTTGAGAATCTTATGAGATAATGCATATAAAGCATGTTATAAACTTTAAAGTAATATGTGTATATATGTATGTATGTGTATGTATATAATCAATAATTATGCTTCTTTGGATAGGATGGATGAGATCCAAAATGGTCCTGTTCTACTTCAAATTCCATTGTACAATCAACAGTATAACCCCTTGATGCCAGAACCAGCTACAGAAGGCAGGATTCACCAAGTGAGTAGTCTCTCTAAGGCTGTTGCCCTCAGTCACCAGGATGGTGGTTGAGAGTCTGCCCTTTGAGAAACTGCAACAGCAAGAAGGGAACATGAGACCAGAGGGGTCACTTGTGGGTTATTATTGAGTTCTGACTTGAATTGGTGACATCAGTGTGAGCATTCCTTGTCTTCTTGACAGCGCCAAACAATAAATGATAAATTGTTCGTGATGGTTCAGCCAAAAAGGGGAACTTTTCAGGGGAGGTCAAGATGTTATTTATTAAAACAAAACCAAAAAAATTCTGCCCCAAACCACCATTCCCTAACTCCATCCCCAAATCCAAGAAGAAGACGCAATGAGCAGCGGCCAATGAAACAGTGTGCGCTGAGGGGCAACAGTGAGAGCCAACCATATTTGGAGGAGGAGAGGGGGATGGGATGGGAGTGGGGACAGACATTTCAGGCTGGGACTAAAGGGGAAGGATGGGACAAAAAGGTTTAGCTTTTAACCTGCTCTGCTTCACAGTAAGTTTCCACCAGATCTGCATGTGTGTGGGAATTTTCTGTCTCCCCCACACATCTGGGCACACCCCTCAGTCCTCTCACAGCTGTTTCAGATGTGTGATGTCAGCAGGTGGGAAAAAATTTCCAGCATCTCATTCCACTACCCTTGACCCCCCCACACTTCCCAGCAATACCCTCTTCCAGCACTGGAGAAAGAACCCCATTTTGCTTTCACAAGTTCTTCAGATTTAAGCAGGTTTTTCTCTATTCCAATTCAAAATTGTTTCCTTTCTGTCACTTCAATGTATGTTTATATAGAGCCTACTTTGGGCAGAAATCTGTGGTACTCACAATTGAATAGCTCGTCCTAAGGTTAGGGTCCTATGGACATATAACTATTGCCACAAGTTTTGACTTAAAAAAAATTTTCCCATAAGCTTTGGTCCCCAGTTCCTTTGTGGGCCTATAGGAAAATTAGTCAACTTGATTTTTTAGGCCAAGCCTTAGAACTTTATGGAGTGGGAGTCAAATAGAATAGTTTGTATTGATAGAATTATAAAACCCAGTGCTGGTATGTTCACCATCTCTTCTCATGTTCAAACAAAATAAAATAGGAATGAAATATAAGAAAGCAAACAATTTCCCAAGTTACGGCTCAGAGTCTGAGTTCTTGTTTGTTCACCTGAGATTCACTTCAATTCAAGAAACATTCATTGAATGCCATGATCCCAAAGGCAAGAGAGAAATGCATTGGGGGTAAGGAGGCTGCAACGTACTACCAGTGGTAACTTGTGAGTAAGAAGTTACATAAAAGGCATGAGTGAGGATGTGTATCATCTGATGGACCAGTCACACAGAAAATGAGGAAGGAGAACAGATAGATCATAGTAGAATTTCCAGCAACTGGATAGATCCTTTATTGGGGATTTATAGTCAATTGGTTAGTCAATAAGAATTTATTAAGTGCTACCATGTGCAAGGCACTGTGCTAAGCACTAGGGCTACAAAGAAAGGCCAAAAAAGAGCTACCTGCCCTGAGCTCTTCACAATTGGATGGAGGAGGCAATGTTTAAAAAAAAACAACTATGTATGAATAAGATATATGCAAGATAAATTGTAGATGATAAATGGGAACAAGAAAATCACTAGCAATAAGGAGGTCAGGAAATATTTTATGGAGAAGACAAGATATTATCTTGGACTTCAGGCAAGACAGGGTATGGAGATGAGGAAAGGAAGCATTCTAAGGATGGAGGACAGCCAGCGAAAATGATCAGTCCAGAGATGGAGTATTTTGCATGAGGACCAGCAAGGAGGTCAGTGTCACTAGAAAATGGACAACTAGGTGGGGAGGTGGATAGAGTGCTAGGCCTGGAGTCAGGAAGACTCCTCTTCATGAGTTTAAATATGGCTTCAGATACTTATCCTGCACAAGTCACTTATCCCCATTTGCTCCAGTTCCTCACCTGTAAAATGAACTGGAGAAGGCGTTGGCAAACCGCTGCAGTATCTTTGCCAAAGAAACCCCAAGCGGGGTCATGAAAATTTGAATGTGACTGGACAATAACGACAAAAATGGTGAGAAGTTGGGTGTTGAGACTGGAGAGGTAGAAGTGACTAGACTGTGAAGGACTTTGAATGCTAAACAAAGGATTTTGTATTTGATCTTGAAGAAGATGAATCACCCAGGATGAGAAACGAATGATGGGCTTCAGTATTACTTAGAATCACTAAATCTCAAAAATTTACCTGCAACAGAATGCCCTCTGTATCACACCTAACAAATGGTCATCTAGTTTGTACTTGAAGACTTTTTTGAAGATGAACTTGAACTTTTACTTGAAGGTGAACCCAACACCTCTTATTTCAGACCATTTTACTTTTTAATAGCTCCACTAGGAAGTTTTTCTTATATACAATCTAAATTTGCCCACACCTTCCTTCTTCTTTATCTTTTTTAGGGCAAATAGAACAGCTTAATCTTGCTTCCACGTGACAGTGCTTCAAACACTTGAAGTTAGTTGTTGCGCACTGTATTTTATCTACTTCAGGGTAAATATCCCCAGTTTTCAACTGAGCCACCTCTTCTATATGACCTCCAGCCTATCAGTGTCCTTCCTAAAATGTGATGTCCAGAAATGAGCACAAATTTCCCTATGTAGCCTGACCAGGGAAGACTGTGACCTCCTTATTTCTTGGATGATTTTCCACTTTGATTGAAGCCTAAAACTTGTACTTGCCTTCTTGGCTACCATATCTTACCATTAATATATATTGAGCTTGACATCTGTTTAAACCCCCCAGATTTTCTTTGGACCAATTGCTATTAGCTACCACTCCATGATATTTCATGAGCGAGATTGATTTTTCGAACCCAAATGAATGGTTTTCTATTTATCCCTATTAAATTTAATCTTATTAAATTTGGCCCAGTGGTCTAGCTCATTGAGATCCTTTTGAATCCTGACTTTGTCATCTGTTGTGTTAGCTCTTCTTCCCAGCTTTGGGTCATCTGCAAATCTAATAAGCAGACAATTGCTGCTTTCGTTGTATAGAGGCTACATAATACAGCTAGAAAGAGTGCTGGATTTGTGGTCAGGAAGACCTGGGTTCAACTACCACCTTAGACACTTACTAGCTATGTTATTATGGGTGAATCACATTATCTCTCTGAACTTCAACTTTCTCATCTGTAAAATCTTGCAATAACAACTTAAAAGGTTGTCCAGAGGCCAAGATGAGATGTCTGTAAAAAGTACCTTGAAAAATGTTAAGTATTATACAAATGTCAACTGCCATTGTTTATTGTTTTGGGGGGAGAAAGTGTCCAGATTTGTAATTTTATTGGTGCAGGCATTTCTTTGTGTGGAAAATCCCTCTACCAATGTTGATTGATAACTTATCTATAAACTAGCCTTAAGGAGTTGCTTGGACCACTCAGAGATATGTGTCTTGCCCATCTATACATAGTGTGTCAAAAGAAGAACTTGAATGCCCTTCTATCAAGGCTGCCCCTTTACTCATATTACAACACTTTTTTATCATTATTATAATTCTCTATGGATATATTGTCATTATTATTATTCTGCATCCCAAGTCATTGATCAAAGGATTTATCGCCTTTAAATCAGGGCCAGCAACATATCCATGAAACACTTCAATGAGATACCTCCTTCCATGTTGACATTGAACTCTGACTGACTTCTGTTTGGATCTGGCCTTCCAGATAGCTCCAAATCTACTTCTCTATGATATAGTCTAGTCTACACATTTTCCATCAGTATGATGTAAGAGCCTTTATTAAATGCTTTGCTGAAATCTCCATAAAACTTATCTATATACAGTAGTACTCTGTTCTATCAATCTAGTAGTCCTTTCCAAAAAGGAAATAGGGTTAGTATGGCATGACCTTTATGTGGCCTGATCACTATTTGCTTTTCTAGATGTTCACTGGTTATTCTTTAAATGACAGGTTCTAAATTTTTTCCCATAAAAGTGAAGTCAAGCTTATCCTCTAGGTTGTAGAATACACCCTTTGATTTTTAAATAGCTACAACATTTACACTTCTTCAATTTCCTGGCATCTCCCCAGTTTTCTCCTGCATTTGAAAGATCACTGACTAGCTCTGTATTCATATCTGTAAGTTCTTTTTTCCCACTAGCCTCATGATTAGTTCCTATTCCTCAAGCCTTTCCCCATCCAATTCATCCTCTATACAGGCGTCGCAGCAATGTTGCTAAAATACACATCTAACCACATCCCTCACTCAATAAGTTCCAGTAGCTTTTTAATGTCTCTAAGATCAAATATGTGCATTTGTTACAAATGTGTGCCTGGCCCTCTCCGGTTCTCTTCCATTTTATTCCCCTCCAGCCATACTGGCCTTTTTTCTATTTCCTTACATAGAACATGCCATCTCCCATCTCTTCTTTTGTGCTCAATGGCTGTTTCCCATACCTGGAATGTCCCTCTCCCTCTATGTCTCTGTCTTCCCTCCCCCCATCACTTAAACCCCACTCTCCCTCACGCTCTCCCCTCTACTCAACTCTCCTCCTCTCTGCTTCTTGGAATCTCTGGTTTCCTTTAAGACTCAGCTTAAAGGGCTCCTTCTGCATGAGACCCTTCCTGGTCTCCATAGCAACTGTGCTTTCTTCTCCAAGACTACTTTATATTTGTTTTGAGTATTTTGGAAATTCCATTATATATATGTTGTCTCCACCATTAGAAGGTAAGTTCCTTGAGAACAGGGACTATTTAAATTTTTTCTTTTTTATCCCCAGCACTGATTCCTAGTAGGTACTTAATAAATGTTTGCTTGCTTAATTATCTTGGGATACATTTCTTTCAGTCCCGGTGACCTGAAGTAATAGAGGACAGCTACGCTTACTTTTATCATCTCTTTACTTATCTTGTGTTTCAGCTTCCTGTTAAACATTTTTGCTCTGTCCTTTCCTACAAAAAGAACATTCTCCCTGTCAGAGAAAACAGATATAGGAGTGGAATGGTCCTGTCTTTTTTCTGCCACCGTTTCATTCATCCTGTGCAGTAGTACCATTTCTTCTTTGGGCCCCTTGAAATTATTCTTTCAGGACTGGGACATTCTTTTGGATTCCTTTTCCTTTTCTTTGTCTTGATTCCATATTTTACACTTGTCTCTAAAAGATTTTAAAAAATCAATGTTTGATAATCTCGCTGTGCATCCACATCAGACTCTTTAGACAGTTCCCTTTTTTCTTCCTCATCACAATTGTTTCTCTTGGTGTCTTCAATATTTCATTCTTGAGATTGTCACATCCCTCCTGGTACCACTTCTTTCAAAATTTTAGGTCATGATGTCCTTTTTAACATCTCTCTAAACTCTTTGAGATACGTTTTTCTAAAATATAGGCTATGTGTGTCAAAGTTTCTCTGACTTTCTTCTCTTCTATCACCAGTTCTAGGATTGAGTGGTTACTAACTTCCTCACAGAGCACGAGTCCCTTCTACTTGAGCAATGAGGTCATCTTGGTTTTGGAAAGAATCAGGTCCAGAGTACCTGTTCCCCTCATTAATTCCCCCAGCTTTTGAAGGATAAAATCATCCTTAAGGCACCAGCGGAAGGAGCATTCCTATCGAAGAAATCACAGAGGCATCAAAACAACGGGGTTATTATGTGTTCAGTGCGGAGGGTGTCCCAGTGAAAAGATGAGACTGTCCTTCACCTGAAGGTGCTTGCAACCTGATAAGGAGAACAAAAGTCAAACAAATAAATATGAGACAAGGTCAAACATGATGGGAGCAAAGGAGAGATTCAATCCAACTGCCCTAGGAAAATGTGATGCCGAAGAGTTTCCTCTCAATTGGCAGGGACAGTATAGAGAGGGAGGAAGGCATCAGGCAAGCTTGCATAGAGGATCTAGCACCTGAAATGAGCCTTGAAAGAAAGAGATTTTAAGATGCTGGGATGAGGAAGCAGTTGGGATAAAGAGTGTCTCTTCTTCAGCCCTCCTATCTTACTATCACTTTCCTTTGTCACCTCCTCTCCATTCCCAGCCAGACTTTTGTAGGCAGCCAGAGGTGACAGGGCGCTCCAGGGCACACACTTCTTTCTGAGTCACAGCAATAAGTCTGAACTGAAGTAAATGCCAAGTAGGGTTCAGTTGGTAGGAAGTCACAAGGATCTTCAATAACGTAAATCCAGCCAACCCCTTTAATTGACCTGCCTGGAATCTCCTCAGACCCAGAGCTTATAAAACTGGGAGTAATCATCTGGGAATATTAATAGGCTCTGTCATTTAAAATATTTGCTGTAAAGTCTTTAGTTGAATTCCAAGCTGACAATTTTTACTACTGGAGCCAAAGAAACCTTTGTGCTTTGGCTTACATCATTTCCTTATTATCAGAGTCCAAGCCTCTGGCACTGGGAGCTAATCTAACCTTGTCCATCCACTGGCCTTCCCTACCCCCTACCAATCCCTTGGCAACCTCCCAGAGCTGGGCACATGCTCTTGGGATGATTGGTACATGCTTAAGTTTCTCTAATGAGTCAAATCCACCCCAAGCCCCTCTGTGTAATCTCCATGTGAGGCATGTGTGGCTCTGTGGGGGGGATACTTTACAAAACTGCCCTGGGCAAAACGATTAAATAGCCAAAATTTCTGATGCCCTAGTAACCACTGCGGGAATACGAGTAAAGACAGAAGCTTGGAAAAGGCTAGCAGGGTTGCATTTCCTGCCTTGTCAGGCTTAAATGGAAGAGGCTTGTTGTTTAGAAAACCCTAAGTGCTATATAAATGTGAGCTATTACTGGTATTTATCTACTAGCAGACACTTTATCCTATCTCAACAACAGTGAAAGAATCCACTCCACTCTTCAGGATTCTCTGTGGATGCCCAGACTTAATGTTCACAGAAAATCTGTATAAAGCACAAGTTAACAATCTTATTCTATCACTGGCTGGAACTAGTGCTAAATCATATACAAGGAACACTGGTGTGCTTCAATTATGGTAGGAAATGGGACTTTGTAGGTTTGGGTCATATCACTTTTAAAGGTCCAAGCTGAAGAACCAAAGTGGGAGACCCTTAGAAAATAGTCTTGATAAATCTTGCTCAGTCCTTGGATTGGCTGTTTAGGTAGAGGTTAATTTGGGAATTCACTCAAATGTGAATTGGAAATTTGTGGCATGGGATTTTCACACATTTTGTGTGATTGGGAAGTTTGTGCGTAGCATTCCCACCTGCCCTCCTTTCTTGATATCCTACGTCTTCGTCCTCTTCAACAAATCATAAGATTTAGAGCTGGAAGGGACCTTAGAATCACCTCGAAAATTGAGGTCCCCCAAAAGGTGAAGCGACTCGCCCAAGGCCACACAGATGGTAAGTAGGAGAGGTATGATTTAAAAACCTAATGGAGAAAGGTCCATAGCCCAACTCATAAGTAATCTCACATTTTTGTAGCCCTTTTCGAAATCCTTTCAGCTCATGCTCACAATAACCCGAGAAGTAGGCAGGATGGGAACTATTACCCTCATTTTGTAAATGGGGAAACTGAGGCTTAAAGAGGCTAAGTGATTTTCCCAAAGTTACACCGAGTTAACATATGAAAAGCACTTTGCAATCCTTAAGGTGCTATAATATATAATATAATATAATATAATACAACACAACATAACATAATGCTATATAAATGCTAGGGCTGTCATCATTAATAGCAACACTTGGGATTAGAACCTAGGTTTCCTGATTCTAGTTCAGCATTTGGTCTACTATGCCACAAACCTGGTGAAAATGCTGTGGGTGATGTCTTTTGATTCATGCATAAATTGGATTTAAGGGAGGCAGAGTTGGGTGAAGTCAGTGGCCTCACTCTCCTTTCCAGACTCATTAGAAGTTCAGTGGCAAGACAGTTAAGACAATTGGTGATGGCTTGTGATGCAGTGGATGACCTTGGTGTCTTTGATGTCTAACCAAACTCTAAATGCTCCATGGCGCTTGCTTCAGCTGCCTTTGTGGCTGTTGGAACAACTCGTTCTCATCTGCCCATTCCACCGGGGGGGGGGGGGGAAGTCTTCACATGTTTGAGGTAGATACCCCACTAATTCACTGATGGATTTGAGACCCCTGGTTATACTTAACCTGGTTTAGCCCATCTGGAGAAATGGTTTACCAATGGTTAGCCAGTGTGGCCACTGCATGTGCTACACCTTCTTGGAGCCACAGGTGAGAGTTGGGTGGATCAGGTGGACCCCAAAGATGTAAAGCAGCCCTGAATAAGGCTCAGCAACTCTCACAACAGAGGTACTAGTCCTCCCTGAACACACCCTACGCCCTGCCACATAGCTGAACATCAGTGGAAAGATTTAGAAATATAGCCCAGAGAAGAGAAGATTTGGGTGGAGAATGGGAGGAGATACACTGAAACCACTTGATTAAGCATGCTATTAAAGTCCCAAGTTTATAGGAAAAACAGAAATAAAAGGGTTAATACAGCGACAAAACAAACAAAAAACTAGCCCCCCTGCAAGATACAAGCTAGAGAACCAAGATTAATTGCCTACATAGCAATAGACCAGAATCCTCCAGGATTTCACAGATACAAAAGCCTCCTGTCCTAATAATCTTACAATTGCTTGGACCTTTGTGATTTGCAGAACTTTTTTATCTGATCCTGGAGTCCTTTGAGGCTATGTATAACTCATTTGCCATGATTTAATGCCACAAATCTGCTGTCACATAAATACTTTCTTCTGAGTTGCAACTCTGATGCAAGATATGAACGTATCACTAACTGCTTAGAATTCTCTAGAAGCCCCTTTGAAAGGCATATTAAAAACTCTTTTGTTAGTAGGGATTCTTGACTGGATAAGGAGGAATCAACATCTGACTCCTGACCCCTATGGGAGTTTTGGGCTGGGGTTGGGGTGGGGAATCACTTTTGGATTTGAAGTGGGAGAGACCTTTAGTTTCTTGATAATCCAATAAATGTGTTTGTGATAGAGCTGATCAAACCTCCATTTGAGGAGGCACTCATGCTAGTCCTGCTTACTCCAAACCTGTTCAGCCCATCATTGTCTAGCCTCGTTCTGGACTTTACCCCAACACAGGTTATCTTTCCTCAGCTCTTTCAGCTCCTTTTTTATATGTTGTCTTTGCCCATTAAAATGTGAGCTTATTGTGGGCAGGGACTGTCAGATTTTTGTATCACCATAGCTTTGCAGAATGACTGCCACTTAGTTAAGTGCTTAATAAATGCGCGCTCTCTCTCTCTCTGTCTCTCTCTCTGTCTCTCTCTCTCTCTGTCTCTCTCTCTCTCTCTCTCTCTCTCTCTCTCTCTCTCTCTCTCTCTCTTTCCCTCCCTCTCCCTCTCTCCCTCCCTCCCTCCCTTCCTCTCCCTATCTGTCTGTCTATCTATCCTACCTATTCTATCACTAAACACAATGCTAAGTGACTTGGTCTATTTGCTTCCACACATGTCACTTCAAACATTTGTGGAAGGTTTAAGTTGGTTCTGATTTGTCCTCAGTAGAACAGCATTAACTTTTCTTTACTCTACTGGTGCTGTTCTCATAGGAAAATTCTATCTAGTGCCTTCCTCTTTCTCTGTCAAGAGATACAACTATGCTCAATACAAGGACATGTTATTGGCCAATATAAGGAAAATGATCCTAAAAATTAGACCTGTCTAGAAACGGAATAGGCTGCTTTGTTAGGTAGTGAGTTTCTCATCAATGGAGATGGGGTCACTACCTGTCAGAGATATTGTTGAAAGAATTCCTGTTCAGGTAGGGGGTAGACATGGGGAGCACTGCAGTAGGAGCCAAGAGATCTGATTTCAAGTTCTAATTCTCACTTAATTGTGTAACTTTGGGCAAAGTCATTTAAACTCCCTGAGCCTCAGTTGCTTTATCTATAAAAATGAGAGTATTTTATGGAATGATTTCTATGGTCTATTCTAAGCCCGACCTTCGGATTTTATCCTAACTCTTTTCCAACATAAAAAAAAATGACATCTGAAGTCCCTTTGAGCTCTGAGATTCTGAAATCCTGTCATCCATCACTAGAAATGACAGCTACAGGGAACTGACTGTTAAAAGGCAGAGATGAGCAGTGTGGCCACCCCATTTGGCCTAGGTTATCACCTAGCACAGGAAGCAGGTTTGGACAATATCTGCAGAGCAGACCATGCAAATTCCCATTATATCCATTGCTTCCAGGATTACTATTCAACTCCACACCTCCCATTTTACAGATAAAGAAATTAAAGCCAGAGAGGTAAAGAGCTGAATATTCCACAGGCCACTGGAAAAAAAAAAAACCAGTTGATTTCTGTCAAGCTGATCCTTCATGGAGAGCATTTCTATGGGGATTGCAGGATGAGCCATTCTTGTGCTATAGGGTAAGCTCTCCAGACACTGCTCAGGTAGGCTCCCACTGCTGGCTACCAGGCAATGACTAAGGGAGGTATTTCAGTGGGAGAGAAAGAAGGACATTACTTACTGTTGTTCAGAAAGACATAGAGTTCATATATAAATGCTCAACTAATAAAACCCTCTCCCCCAACTCAAAGCAGATGAGATGGCTCTACTCTTCCCCCATACTTTTCTGTGCTGATTTCATCTCCCTCTACCTCATGACTTATTTTCCCTCTCAAGGTTGTTCCTGATGTTCATTTTAACCTCATTTCACCAATGAAAAACTTTGGGATGGAAGATGCAATGTATAAAATCTTAGACCCTTAGAGTTCTAAGGGACTGCAAATACCAGCCATTTGAACCCATAATGAACAAGACTGCTCCCCTACAACATTCCCAATGATTGGTTTCAACAAATCTCTATACAAAGACTTTTTTGACTTGGTATCCCCCATGCTCAAATCCCCCGCCTTCCACCCCAGATTGGCTTGTACGTAATAGGTTTTTATGCTTATTGAATTGAATTCAACTCATAAGGCAACTCGTTCTGCTTTAGAAGAGCTCTAATTGTTAGGAAGTTTTTCCTTAGGTTGAGCCAAAATTTGTCTCTTTGAATCTTCCACTCTTTACTCCTCGGTCTGTCTTCTGATGCCAAGCAAAACAATTCTAATCCTTCTTCTGTGTGATGGCTCTCCAAATACTTGAAGACAGAAATCATTCCCTCTTCCCCCACCCACCCAGTGCAATCTGATCTGGTCCCCAAACTCCTGAGGTGATGGTCCTGGATAGCCTTTGCATCCCTCATGACCCAAGACAAAGTGACCATTTGAACTCCAGTTCCAGGGTTGAGACCAGTGCTAAAGTATATGCAAGGAACACTGGTCTGTTTGAAGTGTGGTGGAAAGTGGGGCTTTAATGGATATTTTGTACCACATTTTAAGGTCTAGGAAGGGCAGAAGAACTGAAATGGGGACACTTCAGAGAACTGGCCTAATTAATTTTTTTCAGACCCCTGATTCCCTCCTCCCCTAGAGAAGAAAGACTCATATGAAGCTTACATGTAGTCCCTTCCTTTTCTCACTTCTCATACCTTGGTCTTCTTTAACACAGCACAGGATTTAGAGATGGAACAGACATCCAAGGGTACCTTGTCCAACCTCCTCGATTTACAGATGAATAAACCAAGGTCCCTGCTCAGGTAGTAAGCAGCAGAGGTGGGCCTCAAACATATTTAAATGACCCTCTGTGGCCATGTAACTCCAAAGCTACTTCTCATTCCATCACTGCACCCAGAATGTGGACACTGCATTGATAATTTTTTTTAATCAAGTGCCTGATGAGAGAACTGGCTTAATTCATGTGAAAAACACCTAAAACATTTTGGTAACTGTAAACTCAATATGAGATAAGAGTATAATATGGCAGCTAAAATAAGTTAAAAAGTTAATGCAATCATAGGTTGCATTAACAAAAGCACAGTTTCCAGAACGAGGGAGATGAAGCCTCATTGCCTAGTGTTTTAGATATGGTCTTTTCAGGGCATTCTGTCAAATTTTGGGAGATACAAACTGATATATCGACAAGCTGGTGCTTACCTAGAGAAGGGTGATCAGGATGGTCAGGGGACACAACAGTGCAATGTAAGGCATGAGGGTATTGAATTTGGAAGAGAGAAGATCTAAGGGAGACATTAAAGGATTATAGATTGAAAATGGGAAAAGATCTTAGAAGACTGTCACTTTCTAACCCTCTAATTTTATAGATGAGGAAAATGAGGCTCAGAAGAGTTCTGAGAATTATGTGTATAGAAATGCTAATTGAATCCATGAGAGCTGAGACTGCTAAAAGAGATCATATAGAGGGAGAACAGAAGAGAGGCCAGGACAGATTTACCCAATGTTGCAGAGGTAGTCAAGTTTCTGGAGCAGAATTTGAATGTCCTCTGAATCCAAGTAATAATTGGATTAAGTGGTTGGGGAGACCTCAAGTGGAAGAGGAAGTAGACTTGTTTAGCTTACCCCAGAGGGCAGAACTAGGAGGAATAGGTGGACTTTGCAGAGGCCTACTTTGGGTCATTAAGAGGAAAAACTGGCAGTTAAAGTATCTAGAAATGCGATATATTGCCTCAGGAGATAGGAAATTCACTACACTGGATATCAGATGCCACTTCCAACTCTGAAATTCTGTAATTCTTTTAGGAGCCAAGAGGGGCAACATTTTATGGAGATATGATAGCTGTCTTCAGGTCCTAGGTGGACTGTCCTATTAAAGAGGAATTAGGCTCATTTTGCTTGGTCCAAGAGAACAGAACTAGGAACAAGTCAAGTCAATAAGCATCTATTAAGCACCTACTGCATACAGGCACTGTGCTAAACACCAGATATTCAAAGAATGGAAAAAAATAACCCTTACCCTCAAGGAGCTCACAGTCTAATGGAGAAAACCATATGCAAAGAGCAGTGTACAAACAAAATACAAATGGGATAAATTGGGGCTAATCTAAGAGAGAAGGCACTAAAAGGGACTTGGAAAGCCTTCTTGCAGAAGACTGGGGTTTAGCTGAGACTTGAAGGAAGCCAGAGATAAAGAAGGAAGGTATTTCCACTAGGAAGGACAGACACTGAACATACATAGAGCTGGAAAATGGAATAAATCTTGTGAGAGGAAGAGCAAGGAGGCCAGTGTTACTGGAAGGTAGAGTGACTGTCAGGACTAAAGTGTAAGAAGATTGGAAAGGTAGGAAGGAACTAGATTGTGAAAGATTTTAAAGGCTAAACAGAGGATTTATATTTGATCCTGTAGTTTGTTAAGGGGCATGGTGCGACACGGTTAGATCTGTATTTTAAGAAGATCACTTTGGTAGGTGAGTGAAGATGTACCAGAATGGGGAGAACCTTGAGCCAGGGAGACCAACCAGGAGTCAACAATCTAGGGGTAAGGTGAGAAATTTCACCAGGCTAAGAAGAGGGGAGAGTTTGGGGAAAATATACAGAGTTACATTTTTGACATGTGTTCAAGTTGTCTATGGGACATCAATTTGAACAGAGGCCGGAGAAGGTTAGGGCTAGATAAACAGATCTGAGAATCACCTGCATGGAGATGGTAATTTAACCCATGAGATCTGAGGTCACCAGGTATGACAGTATAGAGGGAGAAGAGAAGAGGCAGGGGACAGGGGACAGAGCCTTGGCGAACACTCATGGTCGCTTTCTACAGGAAGCCTTTCCCAACACTTTTTAATTCCAGGGCCTTCCCTCTGTTATTGTTTCCTATTTATCCTGTATGTAGCTAGCTTCATATGTATTTGTTCGCATGTTGTCCACTCTATTAGACTGTAAGCTTCTTACAAAGGCAGGGACTGTCTTTGCCCTCTTTTTCTATCCCTAGAGCTTAGCACAGTGCCTGACACTTAATAAATGTTTATTGATTGCTTGACTGACATGGATGAAGACCTAATAAAAGAGATGGAGGAGCAGTCAGACAGGAAGGAGTAGAAGAGTTACAAAAATGCTAAGAGGAGAAAGTGTCCAGGGGGAGAAGGTGTTCACAATGTTATATGCTGTGGAGAGGTGAAGAAGGATGAGGAATGAGAAGCGACCATTGAACGTGGCTATTGTGGATCATTGGTGGCTTTAGAGATAGTAATTTCAGTTGAATGATGTGGAGAAGGAGAAGGAGTGGGGGAACACACCTAGATTGGGAACCTGAATGTAGGACATTCTGGAGTGAGTACAGACTTAAGACAAGGAAGCCAACCAGAAGTCTATTGTAATAGTCCAGGAATAAAGTGATGAGGGCCTTAACTAAGGTAATGGTAGTGTCAGAGAAGAGAAGGCAGCCTGTGTAAGACATATTACAAAGGTAGGTTTTATAGGACTTGGCGACAGATTGGGTGTAGGGGGTGAGAGAAAGTAAGAAGTCCATGGTAACACCTAGGTTGGGAACCTGGGTGACAGGGGGGATGACAGTATGCTTGAAAGTAATAGGGAAATTGCGAAGACTGAAAGATTTGGGGAGAAAGATAATGAGTTCTGTTTTGATCACATATTCAAGATATCTGTGGGACAAGATGTCCTCTGGGCAGTTGGACTGGGGGTCAGGAGGGAGGCTAGGATTGGATAAATAAATCTGAGACATCTGCATAAAGATCATGATTAAATACAAGGAAATTGATGAAATTACCAAGCAAAATAGTGCCAGTGGGTAAAAGTTAAAGAGAATATGCTTTAAAATAGATTAGAGTTCTCCAAGAAGAGAGTGGGTTTCATCAAGGTGCTGCTGAAGTACCTGGAAGTGTACAAGTAGAGGCCATATGACTACCTGTCAGGGATGCTGAAGAGCAGGAGTTCTTATCCTTTTTTTGGTGTCATAGACCCCTTTGGCAGTCTGGCAAAGCCCATGAATTCCTTCTTGGGATAATGTTTTTAAAGAATTAAAGGAAAAGCTAAATTTCAGTTAGAGGTTAGTGAAAATAAAAATAGATTACTTTTTTCCCATCTAAGTTCCCCCAGACCCTCTGGATCCCAGTTTTAATACCCTGCTATAGAGAGGATTCTTGACTTGAGTGGGAGGCTAGAATTGAAGTCTTTGCTCAGTCATGTTTCAGTCATATCCAGCTCTTCATGACCCCATTTGCAGTTTTCTTGGCAAAAAATACTGGAGTGGTTTGCCATTTCCTTCTCCAGCTCATTTTACAGATGAGGAAACTGAGGCAAATAAGGTTAAGTGACTTGCCCAGGGTTACACAGCTAGTAAGTATCTGAGGCCAGATTTCAACTCATAAAGATGAGTCTTCCTGATTCCAAGCTCAGTGTTCTATCCATTATGTCACTTAGCTGCCTTATCTGTCCTGGAGCTATGATTCAGTAATTCCTTTCCAGAGATGTAAAGAGGTTATATAGTCCATGTTCTCATCTTCTTTCAGAACTAAGTAATATTTAAATGGAAGGAGCTATGATAGAAATGAAAACCCTCCTTGGAGGGGATACCAAATTCCCCTTTTTTGCTCCTTCCCCAACTTTGAATGAAATTGATTCCTATACTCTATATGCTTTTTGGAAGTAGAACCAGTAAGAAATATTTCTGGTTTAATCTTCCGCCATAGACTGTTTCAACTCTTTGCTGACTTGAAAAAAAGTCCAAACCCAGATGACTTCAGCCACAGCTGAACCATTAAACCAAAAATCTTTTGCGACTAGTCTTTAATGAAAAGAAAATTACTGTCTCCTGGGCTTTCCTTTCCATTACAGACACCATCTCTCCCTTGTCCTCCACTAAGCCTGGGAAATAGGAATTATCTCATACAGAAGTTGAAGGGAGAGGATTTACCACAAAATCTGCCCCTGAACTGCCTTGAGGAGCTCATATGGTTTCTTCTAGTTCATTCTTTACCCAAAGACAAGCTCTCCAGTTAGGAGAGAATGGAAATTTCTTGCTCCTGCTTTTTGTTCTTATTACTCCTTTATATTCTTATCCCTCATCCTCAGGGACGGAGGCATATATAGTACCACCCTTTATGTCTCCTTCCTCTTGTTCCCCAGGGCATACCCACACCCTCATTAAGTTATTGGTAACTCAGTTTCTCTATTCTTCATCCCTAAGAATATCCTTAAGGGCTATATGGGTACCAGGTGGAGGGTTTTAACTTCTTAGTTATCATAGTACTGTGGCTAACTAGCTTCTCCTGTCTTCCCTCCTATTTTCACACACACACACACACACACACACACACACACACACACACACACACACCAGCAGTTTTAGAGGAGAGAGTACTAATAGCTGGGGAGATCAGGAAAGGTTTCATGTAGAACACGACTGGCTAAGTTTTGAAGGAGAAAAGGGTTCTAAAGAAGTAGAAGTGAGGAAGAAGTATATTCCAGGTATGGGGGAAAGCATTGAGTCATATTAGGAGATAGAATATCATTTCTGAGAAACAGCAAATTATCCAATTTGGCGAGAATGTCTAGAATTATGAAGGAAAGGTAATGTGCAGTACATCCTCTGAAGCTATTCCCAAAGCTAGCAATCAAGCGCATGATTTGGGTCTTCTGAGGGAGGACTCCTATTTCAGATTCTATGGGTAACACTGTGGAGTTTTGTTGTTCAGTTGTTAAAGTTGTGTCTGACTTTTTGTGACCCCATTTGGATTTTCTTGGCAAAGATTTGGGAGTAGTTTGCCATTTCCTTCTCCATCAACACTGTGGGTGGCTACTTCTAACATTATAGCTCATGAGTCTCCATCAGTGCGCTTCACATTAACAATCATCTGATAGACTTAATTAGCTTTTAGTAAATGCATGATCTCCTACTGGACCAGCAGCACTGATGGCATGATCCCAATGGGGGAAGGGGAGCAAAAGAACTCCTCCCCCTCTATTTCACCCCTATCTTTTCTGTCCACTAGTACAGGCAAAAGGATTTGCTTTTACCATGCACTCTCAAGCCTACAACTTTGAACTGGAATCTTCCAATTCTGAAATGCCTCTTCAACTGCTGTATGACTTGTGTCTCATATATTGGCCCAAGAGGCCAGTATATAAGACTGATTCTCTCAATCAATCACAAAATATTTACTGTGTGCTTTCAATTGCCTTCTAGTGGCCAAAATCTAATTATCCTCTCAAAGTAATTAAGGACTTATACAGATATCATAGTAGTATTACATGAAAATTTCTTAACACAGACTTTGCTCTTGAATTCTGGGCCTTCTGTGATTACATTAATCCTGGTTAGGAGGAAAAATCTCTTTTTTACAAATGCATAATAAATCTGGAAAACTAGGTGGGAGGGGAAATATAAATTCCAAACAAAGGAATTTATACTTTATCCTAAAGGCAATAGGGAGCCACTGGAATTTATTGAGTAGGGGAGTGATGTGGTAAGACTCAATTTTTTTTAAGGAAAATTACTTTGGCAGATGTGTGCAGGATAAATTGCAGAGGGTAGAGACTGGCGTTAGGAACACTGGTTAGGATATTGCAATAGTCCAGGTGAGAGGTGAGAAGGACTTGAACTAGAATGGTAGCCATGTGACAATCAAGGAGAGGATGGATATAAAAGATGTTATATAGATAAGAACAACAGATCTGGCAACCAGGTGGATAGAGTGAGGAGAGAGAGAATGAGAAGATGAAGACAACACTGAGGCTAAGATCCTAGGTGACTAGTAGGAAGGTGATGCCCATGGCAGAAATAAAAAAGTTCAGAAAAAGGTGGATTTGGGATAGATGAGGGCTGGATCTGCACTGAGACAATACATTATTAAACCCATAGAAGTTAAAGGAAATCATCAAGTGAGAGAGTATTGAGAAAGAGGGTCCAGGACAGAGATTTGGGTCACACTCCCAGTCAAGAGGTACGATATGAATGATGAACCAATAAAGAGAAAAAATTATGACAAATCTGTGTGCCTTGAACAATTCTCAAGGTTAAGTTCTACTGCTGAAAATCTGTGGAAGAGGGATGGGGAGGTAGGTAGGGACCCTGCTTTTGGGCGATGTGTGCTTTTAAGTCTTGTTTCCAGTATGGGCATGAGCTCCAGAAATTCTTCTGAGGACTATGGTCACTGTTATTTGTTCTTAGGAAGTAAGGTTGGGATATGTGAAAGATGATGGTACATCATTTCTTTATTTTTGCTGAGGTCATTCTGAGAATTGCACTCTTTGACAACAGGAGCTATGTTCATCCTCTTTTCCTTGAAGAGTCTGGTAATTGGGCAATGTTTAATCAGTCACATCCTGTTGATTCCCCTAACAGTATCTAAGTGGTGTCTCAGTATCCAGTCTTTCTCTCTAATATATTTTACACTCTATTGCTAGTCAAACTAATCTTTCTGAAACACTGGTTTCATCCTTATACAATACACACACACACACATACACACACACTGCCTTAAGTTTAAAGTCAGAAAAGTACTTTCCTCACAAAATCCCCACATAAAGCAGATAATGTTGTTATTATTATCATTATTACTCCATTTTACAGATGGGGAAACTGACCTTCAGAAAGATGAAGTGACTTCCCCATGACTCCACAGCTAACACGTGTTAAAAACATGATGTACATCCAGCTCTCACAACTCCAAGTCTACTTCTTTTTCCACTAAATCATACTGCCCCTCAGCCATTATTGACCCAAAACTTCAGTGGATCCCAACCAGCTATGGGATCAGACTCCAAACTCATCCTCATGGAATTCCAAACCTTTCAAAGTCTGGTCCTACCCTACTTATTCAACCTTCCCTCTCATTACTTTGCAATCCAACTAAGGCAAACCCTCACCACTATAGGCAGGCCAGCCTCTTCACTGTCTCCCCTCATAACCAATGCTCATTTCTGTCTCTATACCTTTCTTCATTTCCCCATTTTTGGAATGCCCCTCCTTTCTTTCTCTCTAGCAGTCCAAAATCTACGCATTCTTTAAGATATAGTTTGAGTCCCACTTCCGCTATGAATTTTTTTATGTTCTGGTCTTTAGAGAGCCCAGCTATCATCCTTTTACAGGAGAGAAATAAAGGAACAAGATAGTCCCGTGGGGATTAAAAATTGGTCCTCAGCTCGAGCATGGGAAATTTGGTTTAGACTCAGAACCTGAAGTAGGTTGGAAGAAGGGGGAATAGCAATCCAGCCCTTCTTAGGAAGGCTGTAAATTTCATTCAACTATGTCTGTGCAGTGGGAGTTTGAGGACTGACTGACATTCTGGGATTTGTAGATCAGGGACAAGTAATCATTCCCTCACATATTTGAGAGAAGTCTAGACTATTGCGATGTTTGAACCAGAAGGGGTATGTGAGCCATGCCTAGGAGTTTTAAAAGAAACAAACACTGCAAGAGACAATATAGAAAAGGAGTAGTGGCTTCAAGAGACACTGGTATATGCTAGTTCTTTTCCCTAAGCATTTACTGATTCACAATTTTCTCAAAATATAAAGAAGCCAGAAATTTGCTGGAAACATAAAGTGTATTAAGCACTCTCTATTTACCAGGCACTGTGCTAATTTACCTAACAAGTGGACATCCAACATCCACTAAAATACTATAAGTGATAGTGAACTCGCTGCTTTAGGAGACAGCCCATTTCACTTTTCACTATTGTGTCATCAACTAGATTATGCCAGCTGGAAAGAAGATGCACCACCATTAATTAATTTCACATTTACTTTACTAGAAAGTCAACAGTCACTGGTCATTTCAGTGGGTCCTGGGACACTGGGAATCAGGGCTAAGGAAGTCTTTGCTTATAGGCAAAAGAGGTGGTTTCCTCCAGGCCCCAGAACTTGAGACCTGTAGCTGAACAAGAGAGAGAGAGAGGGAGGAAGGAAAGAAGGGAGAGGGAGAGGGAGAGAGAGATCTGGAGACCAGACCTCTGGCAATCCAGTACGAACAAGAGATCAAATCCTAGCATTTGACAGTGAAGTTTGAGTAGTTTTTCATAACAGAGAAAATACTTTGATGAGTCGTTTTGTCTTTGTGAACAGCACTGTACCATGTGATTGTCCATGTAGACTCTGATCTTGGATCTGCTACTAACTTGTGTGACCATAGGAAAGTCTTTCCCTCTCACCAGGTCTCAGTTTTTTCACCTGTAAAGGTAGACTTGTTAGTTAGTCAACTAGCAAGTTCAATAGATGATCTGTAGCTCTGACATTCCATGTTTGAAAGTTCTATGGCCTTATGAAATAGCAACATCTCATTAATCTGACTCTGGATGTGAAAGCAGACATACTTTGCAAGCGGATAAACATAAATGAAATCTCCATGAGCCAAAAGGCTCATACGGTATTGCTTTAAAATTAGTGTTAAAAGAGTGCACATTTTCTCTGTTCCTAACACATGGTAGGGGTGGGAGGGAGAGAAATATAGCAAGGAAAAAAACAAAAGAAGGCCATCCACAAAACGTTTGCCTGGGGCCCCATAAGTGGTTACAGAGGCCCTAATTTAGACCTCCCCCCTCTTCATTTTTTCCCCTTTTGGCCAGGGTACAGCAGTAATAATGGGCCTAGTTCCATAAGCCATGGTCCCTGAAATTAGAGGACTAAGCCGGGAGACTTCCAAGAAGACCAATCCAACTGGCAGAAAAGATGCCCCCCCCAGACACAACCCCTGTCTTTGCACACATTGGTTTTCCACTCAAAGTACCAGGGGTCTCAGGGAAAACATTGACTCATTCTTTTAAGGCTGCTTACACTCACTGCCCCCTTCTTCCCCTGCCCAATGGAGCAGAAGCAGAAAACAAGGGTAATATGCCTAGATTGGTGGTAGCCAAGAGAGGACGTCTGGGAAGCATAGAATCGTGTGTATGCTTAGGATTGTTTTTTAACTGAAAACTTGGGGCCTCAGTCAGGGTACAGAAGATGGGAATAGAAGACTTGATAGCAACAAATGATGAGTCCCAATGAAGGGGAAGAGTTTAGGATGGAAGGGTTTCAGCCCCATTGCCCCTGGCCCAGCTCACAGTGAAAGTTGGACTTAAGCTGCTCCTGTTAGCTGGGGCTAGAGAGACAATAAACAAGGAGATTAATTGGCTGTCTATGACGACTGCTTGACAAGCTCAGCAATTTCCTTTCAGCCCTTCCCAGGGCTGGGAAGCAACAAGAATGGGTGTAGGTCTTAGAGCTTTCAGAGGCAGGAACATCTTGGCACTGGAGAGAAAAGTGGTTTAGCTTTGACTTTTTAGGCAGGAGAAACAGAAATATGTTGTGTGCTGGATTTTTGTCTTCCTCCGCTAGCAACCTGAACCACTGGCAATGTCTTTGAAGAAGCCAGGCAGAAACAACTGTCTGTGTCTATACCGGCCATGCTACTTGGAAAAATTCAGCCCCACAGGAGAGGGAGAGGGAAGGATGGGGTAGCTGTGCGGCCACAGGGACCATCCTTAGAATTTTGCTGAGATGTGTATTCAGGTAAAGGAGGATAGAAGACCTACAACACCTGTGTTTGCATTCCCGTGTGCTTCTATACATGTCTATGGATCCATGGAACTTCCATAGAACTCTGTCAATGTGCAAATCCAACCATGGAGTTGGAACTACCCACAGATGTGCTTTTAAGGTGTTGGTGTGTGACTGACCTGTGTCACTTGGATCCCCGGGGTGCATCTTCACTGGTTGAATGGGAGCTGCTTCAACAGACCCTGTTCCATTTTCCATTTTCCAGGGCCTAGAGCATAGGAAGTTCTTAATGAATGCTTGCTTGCTTGATTAATTCATCTTCTGGTGATTTGCATATCCTAGTATTGCTGCCATCCAAATTCAGTATTTTTCCCCCAAAAGTTTTTTCCTTGTTTTTTTTCCTAATTCACCCACAACTATTCATCCAGTTCTCTGCCTGTAGTGGGCAATGGTGTGTGCACATGCACATGTAGATACCCGTACACAGACCCAGAAGAGGGACTCAACAGATGCAGTAATGAAAGCCTTACCAGCTCCTATTAGGAGAACGAAAGTTTCTTAATGAGCCTAGCTGATCTGAAAACTCACTGTTGATCAGCGGGACTTTATTTAATATAGTTCTATGTAATCTTTTTTTAGGGAAGCGGAGTTGATTAAATTAATTTGGCCAGTGTTTAATAGAGTCACTAAAGCATACCAAAGGGAGAAAAAACAAAAACATCATGGACCTGGGAAGATGGTTTGTATCATCAGAAGAGCACCTTAACTAAATTTGGGGGGGAATTTACAGCTGTAGGATAATGCACTTTTCAGCCATCAAAATCTTCAATCACTCTCTACTAAGATATAGCCAGTTTATGATCTGCATTGGTGAAAAGAATACCCCATAAATGAATTAATAGTCATTTTAGTGTTGAAGGTTATACATTAAAAATCCCATAAAGAAAAAAAAAAACAAGAGAGTCGATTTAAAGATCAAATGAGATGACATATGCGAAGCGCTACAGAAACCTTAAAGCACTATATCAATAAAAGTAATAAATAATAATAGTAATAATAATAATAGGCAGCTAGGAGGTTCAGTGGATAGAGCACCAGGCCTGAAGTCAGAAAGACCTGAGCTCGAATCTGGCCTCAGACACTTACTAGCCATGTGACGCTGGGCAAGTCACTTAACCCTCTTTGCCTCAGTTTCCTCACCTGCAAAAGGGAAATGGGAAACTACTTCAGTATCTTTGCTACAAAAATCCCAAATGGGGTCACAAAGAATTGGACACGACTGAAACAAATGAATAATGACAATAATGATTTGATCGATGGGTCTTTTAATGATCGATTTTGAGAGAAAATGCCATGTGGATTCTAAAAAACCTGATAAGTCGGGGTTGGGTCCCCCTCCTAGGACATAACTGTTGAGTTATTCCATGGAATAACTAATACATAGTGTTATAAGAATTAGGGCCAGAAGGGATCTTAGAGCTCGTCCAGTCCAGCCTCCTCCTCTTATAGACAATTAGCGAACATTTATTCCACACTTTGTTCCAGGTCGACAAATTGAATCCCTAAAAGAAAAAAATGGTTTTCCTGAGGGCAAAGAGCTCTTGGCCATAGTGGCAGCTGGGATTCAAAACCAGATCTTAAATAGTCAAGATGGAGGACCTTCCTGAGGATGGAAGGTGGCAAACCAGTGAGAGCCCTTTTATGGAATGAAGAGGTTTCCCCCAGGCCTTTCACCGGGAATCTCAGCACTTGAAAGCAGCATGCCAGAAGCCACTTAGTCCAACCACTGACCCATATCTGCACGAGACTTTCCTCTACAGCCATCATGATAAGGGGTCAGCTGATTGGGCAGGAAGTTGTCCAGTGAGGTCTAAGTCCCAAGACAGCCCATTCTATTTCTAGAAAGCTCTAATTGTTGAGAGATTTTACCTTACTTTGAGTCTAAATCTGATGCATTGAAATGTTATTCATTCATTCACTCACTCACTCACTCATTCAGCACCATTTTGACTAGTTCTGCTCTGTTAGGCAAGTCTAATACTTACTCCTCATTATTGCTGATGGTTGATCGTTTCAGTCAAGTCTGACCCTTCATGACCCCATATTTTGGGTTTTCTTGATAAATATACTGGAGTGGTTTGCCATGTCTTTCTCCAGCTCATTTTACAAATAAGGAAACTGAGGCAAACAGAGTTGAGTGACTTGCCCAGGGTCACATAGACAGTAAGTGTCTGAGGCCAGATTTGAACTCAGGAAAATGAGCCTTCCTGACTCCAGGCCTGGCGTTCTATCCATTCTGCCACCTAGAAGCCCTATGGCAGCCCTTACAAACTTGAAGACAGATAATGTCTTTCCATTTCTCTACTCTAAGTTTTATCTTCTCTAGGCTAACTGTCTTCATTTCTTTAAAATGATCTTTAAAATGAATTCTGACTCTCCAGTCCTTTGCTTACATTTCTTGGATGCTAGCCAGTTAGATAATTAGACAAATAAGCAGTTAGGTGATTCAGTGGAGCAATGGACCTGGAATCAGGAATGCCTGAGTTCAAATCTAGCCTCAGACACTTCCTAGCCATATGTCCGTAGGCAAGTCACTTAACTTCTGTCTGCCTCAGTTTCCTCATCTGTAAAATGGGGCTAATAATATCAGTACCTCCCAGAGTATGCTTACTACCTGTGTGACCTGGGGCAGGTCATTTAATCTTTCAGTTTCTTTCATTGTAAAGTGATAGAAAGGGAAAGGGAACTAGATGCCTTCTGAGATCCCTTCCAGTCTAAGATGCCTAACAAGGGGGTGGATATGACATATATAACTTTATTGCATGGAAAATTCCTGAGGTCTATACATGAAGCAGTCCATAAAGTCCAAGCCAGGAAAGATCATTCGCAACTTAGGGTATCAAGGGAGTTCTTCCTGGAGTAGGTGACAGTGGAGCTGGATTTCCAAGGCAAGATTTCAATAATGAGAAGGACATAACAAATGACATTGTAGGTACGTGGAACAGTATGGGCAAGGGCAGGAATGTACAGGGTATAGAGAGCGCGTGGTAAATAGTCCAGTTTGGCTGGAGCACAGTGTGAAAGCAGGGGAATGAAGTGAAAGGCAGGGCACTCAGATTTCCGGACTACCCCCATATTGGAGCCACTGATAAGTGTGTTATGAAACTCCTGGACTCAGCAGCTCTATAGATGTTTATTTAGTATACCTTAATGTACCAGGTGTAATGCTGAAAGGGTAATCTGACCCTGCTACTGTCCTCAAGCAAAACAGAACTGAAGTAAGTGCCATTTTAATTTGGGGCCAATAATTCCACCAACACTTAGCAAAGGGGAAATCCAAAACCCTGGAAGTCTCATTTCCTGAAGGGGTCACCAGGCTGTTTGTGACAAAGGGAAATGAAGGAGATGTGGGGTGACTGTCACCAATTCTGTTGGCTACTCGTGGAAGTGTGGTGCCATCTTATGGTCAGGGAAGGAAATGAGTTGTAGGAGGGCAAAGAGTTCACTAACAATAACAATCCACTTTGGGGTGCCTACCATGTATGATACATTGTGTTGGACTGAGGTGGATATGATTAGATAAGTCACAATCTGCCTTCATAGAACATACAGTCTAATTCTCTTCAAACAGTTGATCATGTCATGAAGAGAGCATACACAGACTTTGAAAGAATTGAGACTTGGACTCCAGAAGATTCACACAGTAGTGAATGGATGACTCATTTCCAATCAATCAATTTGCCAATAGCCATTTATTAAACACCTATTATAGGTTGGGCATCATGGGGAATAGAAAAGAGATAGAAGAGCCAAGATGGTTGAGTAATTAGTAAATTGCTGTAGCTCTCCCATATTCACCTCCAAACAAGCATAAAATAGCTCCCCAGAACAAATCCTGGAACAATGGAGCCAGCAGAAAGATGAGGTGGAGTAGTCTTTTAGCCCAGGAAACTTAGAGGTTCAGCAAAAAAGGTCTATCTCACTCAGGTAAAAAGGGAGCGTAGTCTAGGACAGGAAGCATCCTAGCAAACCAACAGCAAGCTCTACTTCTGCAAACAAGTGGGAGACCCTGAGACCCAGTGTGGGAGAGCAGGCAAGCACCAACGCCAGGACCCTCCGTGTGTTTTAGCATAACCAGGGGAAATGGCAGAGTCTTGTCCAGTATAGCCCTGGGCAGGCAGGCATCCTCCAGTATCTGGACCTCCCTGTGCTTCAGTGTAGCCTAGGGTGGAGAGGCATCTTTTGGTGTCCAGACTGCCATATGCTTCAGTATAGCCTCAGGGAAATGGGGAAAAGCCCCACATGGCCTCAGCACATGCCAGACACCACCCCAGGACCCTAGCTCAGCACTAGGTAAGTTGACAGACCCCTACAGCAGCATCGGCCACTCTCCACCCCTGCAACCATCTACCCTCAACACAGCACCAAGCACAAGAGTCATCTATGGGCCTCAAGCCAGCATCAGTGCAGCAGCAGGTAAACAGCCAAGCCTTGCAGCCACTGGTACAAGAAGTCTGAGACAGAGCCCCTTCCACCATGGGAGGAGAGATCAAATTTAAAAGGAAGGGAAAAGCTCACTGCCCCCCTCCAAAAAAAATGAACAAAAAACAATAAAAAAGGATCTGACCATAGAAAGTTATTATGGTGACAGAGAAGAATAAGACGCAAACTCAGAAGAGAACAACAATGTTAAAACATGGGGCAAAACGCCCAAAGAAAAACAGGAAGTGGTATCAAGCCCAGAAAGAACTCAAAAAGGAGTTTAAAAATCATATAATAGAGTTAGAAGAAAAAAAATTGGGAAAAAGAATGAGAGTGATACAAGAGAATTGTGAAAAAAAAGGCTCAACAGCTTGGAAAACTGCTTAAAAAGTAGAATTGGCCAAATGGAAGAGGAGATACAAAAATCCACTAAGGAAAACAACTCGTTGGGCCAAATGGAAAAGAAAGTACAAAAGCTCATTGAGGAAAACAATACCTTAAAAGTTCGAATGGGCAAGTGGAAGCTAATGACTCTATCGGACTTCATGGATCAATCACATACATTCAAAAGAATGAAAAAATGGAAGAAAATGTAAAATACCTCTGGAAAAACAAGGAACTGGAAAAGAGATCCAGGAGAAACGATATTAGAATCATTGGACTACCTGAAAGCCATGATCAAAAGGTGGATCTGGACAACATCTTTCAAGAAATTATCAGGGAAAGCTGCCCTGATGTCCTGGAACCAGAGGGCAAAATAGGCATCAGAAGAATCCACCAATCACCTCAGGAAAGAGATCCCAAAATTAAAACCTCAAGGAATATTATAACCAAATTGCAGAACTATCAGGTCAAGGAAAAAATACTACAAATCTCCAGAAAGAAGCAATTCAAATATTAGGGAATCATAGTCAGGATCACACAGGACTTGGTAGCAACACTAAAGGGATCAGAGGCCATGGAACATCATATTCTGGAGGGCAAAGGAGCTAGGAGTGCAACCAAGAACCACTTGCCTGGAAAAGTTAGGCATAATACATTAATACATCAAGGCGGAAATGGTTATTCAATGAAACAGAAGGATTTCAAGCCTTCATAAGAGGAAGACCAGAATTAAACCAAAAATTTGACCTCCAGTGTAAGACCCAAGAGAGGCATAAACGGATGAAAAGAGGAAAGAAAACAAGGGATTCAATAGAGCTAAACTGTTTACAACCCTACATGGGAGGATGATACTTGTGACTCTTAAAAATTGTATCATTAACAGTATAGCTAGAAGGAATACATAGACAGAGGACACAGGTATAAGGTGAATTTGAGGGAATGACAAAAAAAATTAAGGGATGACAAAGAGGAATACAATGGGTGCAGAAGGAGGGGAGAGGTAGAATGGGGTAAATTATCTCATATGAACAGGCAAGAAAAACCTGTTATAGCAGAGGGGAAAATGAGAGGGTGGGCGATGGGCATCACTTGAACCTTACTCTCATCAGTATTCACTCAAAAGAGAGAATAATATACATAATCAGTGGAATATAGAGGGAGAGATTAAGTAAAGGTGGGGGGTATAACAGAAGGGAGGGCAGATTAGGGGAGGTGGTAGAATCAAAACACTGGTGTGGTGGAAAAGGGTGAAAGGAGAAAGAGGACAAACTGGAGGAAGAATAGGATGGAGGGAAATACACAGGTAGCAATCATAATTGTGAATGGGATGAACTCTCCCATTAAATGGAAGTAGATAGCAGAGTGGATCAAAAATCAGAATATGGATACTTACAAGAAACATATTTGAAGCAGAAAGACACACACATTGTACAGTCAAGGAGCTAGAGCAGAATCTACTGTCCTTCAGCCAAAGTAAAAAAAAGCAGGTGTAGCAATCCTGGTCTTAGACAAAGTAAAAGTAAAAATAGACCTAATTAAAAGAGATAAGGAAGGAAATTACATTTTGCTAAAAGGTACTATAGACAATGCAGCAATAAAATTAGAAAAGCAAGGAATAGTCTATCTGTTCAGATCTATGGGGAGGAGAAGAATTCATGACCAAATGACAGATAGCATAACAAAATATAGACTAGATAATTTTGATCATATAAAATTGAAAAGCTTTTGTACAAACAAAATCAATGCAACCAAGATTAGAAGGAAAACTGTAAGCTGGGAAACAATCTTTACAGCAATTGTTTCTGATAAAGGCTTCATTTCTCAAATATATAGAGAATTGATTCAAATTTATTAGAATACAAGCCATTTCCTAATTGATAAATAGTCAAAGGAAATGAACAAGCTATTTTCAGATGAAGAAATCAAAGATATCTTTGAGTATATGAAGAAGTGTTCTACATCACTTGTGATTAGAGAAAGAAAATTAAAACAACTCTCAGGGACCACCTCACACCTATCAGATTGGCTAATCGTATCAGTAAGTCAATAATAACAACGTAGATGATAATTGTCAGAATGCCTATGTGGTTCTGTATCGCAAAGTATACGAGACTCTCCACATAGGAGGTAGAAGAAGTAAACCATTTATTCAGACACCAGAGAACCATATTCCACAAGCCATTTATTCAATCTATCAGAGTAGTAAAGTGTTCAATACACAACCACAACATGGAGCCTCTCCATCCCAAAACCTCTTTGACCCCCTGCTGGGGTCGTTCCAAAAACAAACTCAGTACAGCTAAGTCAACCTGTTCAGTTCTAACCATCAGGATGACGGCAATTAGCCCCCATTAGCAGCCATAACTGCTCTCTCTCTCTCTCTCTCTCTGTATTTTCTGGGACATAATTTCCTTTTCCTGTCAGGAAGCTCCTCCTACCACGTGTGACTTAGGATTCCTATGATGTAAACAGGTCACATGGTCTGTTAATGGGTGGGAAAGATCTTCGAATCTAAATTGCTACTACGATGATAAGTGTTGGAGAGTATGTGGGGAAATTGGGACACTAATGCACTATTGGTGGAGTTGTGAACTGATCCAACCATTCTGGAGAGCAATTTGGAATTACACCTCAAGGATGACCAAGCTGTCCATAACCCTTGATCCAGCAATATCAATACTAGGTCTATATTCCAAAGAGATCATAAAAAGGGTAAAAGACCTGCATGTGCAAAAATATTTATAGCAGCCCTATTTGTGGTGGCAAAATATTGGAAACTGAGAGAATGCCCATCAATTGGGGAATGGCTAAACAAGTTGTGGTATATGAATGTAACGGAATACTATTACACATAATAAGAAATGATAAGCAGGCAGATTTTAGATAAACCTGGAAAGACTTGTAGAAGATGCCAAATGAAATGAGCAGAACTAGGAAAACACTACACAGAGTATCAGCAATATCGTGTGATGACCAGTTATGAATGACTCAGCTCTTCTCAGCAGCTCAATGATCCAAGATGAGTACAGGGTGTCCCTAAAGTCTGGACACATAGGAAAAAATGCATATTTTGAAATATTTGGAGTATTAACAGACCTTAGCCCCCTTGACTTCTTTTTCTGGGGTATGCTAAAGGAGAAGGTGTACTCAATGAAAATCACAGATGCACCACCCTTGATTGAATGCATAAAGAGTGAATGTGCTCAAATTGACGGCAATGTGGAGTTATTGCATCAAGTTCACGTGAATCTTGCAAAGCGCATCAACCTTTGCATCATCAATGGGGGAAACCATATTGAAGATGTTATTTGTTAATATTCCAATTAAATAAAATGTTGTTGAAAAATTCATTCATTTCATTTCTAGAAAATATGCATTTTTGCCTATGTGTCCAGACTTTAGGAACACGCTGTACGAAGGACTCAGGAAGGAAAATGTTATCCACATCCAGATAAAGAAATGATGGACTCTGAAGGCAGATTGAAGTATATTTTTTACTTTATTTTTTCTCTTGTTTATTTTTTCTTTTGATCTGTTTCTTCTACAGCTGTGATGAATGTGGAAATGTCTTACATGACAGCACATGTATAAACTATATCAAATTGCCTACTATTTTTGGAAGAGGGAAGGGGAAGGAGGGAGGAACATTTTGAACTCAAAATCTTGTAAAAATGAATGCTAAAAATTTTCTTGATATATAATTGTGGGAAAAAGGAAATATTATTTAAAGATTAAAAAAAAGAAAAGAGATATAAGACCCACTCCCTGACATCATGGAAAGAGTTCCAGACTTGGAGTCAGGAGACCTGTCTTTGAGTTTTAGCATTCGTACTTATCAGCTGTGGCCTTGGCCAAGTCACTTTAAACTTGCTGAGTCTCAGCTTTTCATTATCTGTAAAAGGAGGATAAGAATGTTTCCACTTCCTATCCAGGGCTGTTGTGAGGAAAACTTTTTGTAAACCTTAATGTATGACAGAATGGTGAATTTTTGATGTCAAGTTAGCATTTAAATAGCACTTTATGGTTTACAAAGCACTCCATGAATATCTCATTTTATTCTCAGGGCAACCCTGGGAGGCAGGTGCCATTATTATACTCATTTTACAGATGGGGAACTGAGGCTGAGAGAGGTTAATTGACTTGCTCAGGGTCACACAGCTAGAAAGTGTCCGAGGCTGTATTTGAATTCACATCCATATAGTTTCAAATCCACTACTCTATATATTATACAATCTAGCTATTTCCTAGTTGTGTGACTCTGGACAAGTCACTTAACCCTGTTTGCCTCAGTTTCTTCATCTGTAAAATGAGCTGGAGAAGGAAATTGCAAACCACTTTAGCACCTTTGCCAAGAAAACCCCAAATGGGGTCACAAAGGAAAAAAGAAACATGAATCAATAACGACAACCACCTGAGAGATTCTAACAGTAGTTACAAGTTAAATGACTGAATCCTGTTGTAAGCTTTTCTGCCAATACACATTTTGAGTCTTTTATGTCTTGTTGCTCTTTTCTGTATCCCTATCTGTATCTGATTTATATTGTATATTGAGGACTTTTTTTATACCCTCCCCTTTTTTAGGGAGACTCGGGCATGAATTCAAACTAAGCTTTAAATAATTTGTCCCTAATGTGCCAAGATGTGGGTTTAATGAACTGGATTTTAAAAAGGGAGTCTTCTCTCAGATATCCCCAGGACTGAACCTGGTCCAGATTATATGCAGAGGTATGGAGAAGAGAGACTTCTTAATGGAAGATGAAATAGGTATAATGCTTCTGTCCTGTGGCACTCATGAGAAGTTCTTCCATTTTTAAACCCATGTGTGACCTTTATCAAGTCCTTTAACCTTTGAATTTCATCATCCATAGAATGAGAGGGTTGAACTGGATGGTCTCTGACTTCTAGCCCTAGATTTATGACTCTCCTTCAGCCTGTCCAGTTCTGATAATAGCTGACATTCCCATGATGCTTTGAGGCTTACAACATGCTACGTCCCCATCGTATCCTCTCAATATCTCTCCTGGGAAAGCCTATCCCACATTTGGACAGCTCTTGAGAACATTTGGATCTTAAAACAGGGTATTGGGTGGGACACTGCTGAAACCAAGATATGATTTACTAATGGTAGTATTTTAGAAATCAATACTCAATCAACAAGCATTTATTAGGCATCTTCTTTGTGCCAGGCACTGTGCTAAGAGCTGGGGATATAAAGGCATAATAGGGATCTTGCTTTGGTTTTCCCAAGACATACTATTATTACAGTACTCATGGCAAAAAGTCACATTTATATGGAATTTCAATATTTGCTAAGCATTTTATACACAAAACCTGAGTAACGCAGGTGTGAAAGGATTATCCTGATTTTCCAGATGAGGAAATTGAAGCTCATAGAGAAGAAGCCAGTCACACAGCTAGTAAATGTTGAAGTCATGGCTAGAACACAGATCTATTGACCACAATGAGCTCAGGTGATTCCATCTGTACAAGAAGGTGACCTATTCCTGTGTCCAATCCAAGCTAACCTTGGCTAGGTGAACTGATCAAACTCAGGAAGAAATGAACTGAGCCAAATTGTGCAGGGCCATAGGTAACCAAGAGAGATTTAAAAGAACTATGACCAGTCTGGGCAGGACTGAGCTGGACTAAACCAAGTCAGGCCAAACCAAACTGGACTGGATTGAGTTGAACTAGGCCAAGCCAAATCAGAGCAGATGAATCAAACCAGGCCAGGGTGAAATGTATTAGGCTGAACCAAGAAAGTATGAGTTCTTTTCTATCATAGAAATTCAAAGAAAATTAGCTCTCATCCTTTCCCCCACCTGCCCCAGCTCCTGTCCCCAGTCCATAAGCTACAGACAAAGATGACCCTTGGGGCAACTGCTTATTCTGCAAGACTCATTAATAATGGGTCCAAACTGAAACCCAAAGGCTCAGGAATCACAAGATGGATAACTAACCACTCTACTTCTCAGCCCCTTAAAGAAAACTAGTAGGGAAGGCTAAACTACCCACTGAAAATCTGTTGCAATGCTTAGATGATTAAATCCAGGTTTCCTGTTTGTTTTGGAGTGGAGAAAACACACCGACCTCTTAAACCAATATCACAGACAGGAAATGACACTCTGGAGACACTGGCCCCTGAAACCTGATCCAACCAGTCCGGCCTCTTCCCAAACAAGGGACTGTTTGCTGCCCATAGCCAATACCTGCCCAACATGATGGAAAATGTGCTCCCTCCACATCTCCCTGGGCAACACTGGGGCTCTGAGTATAAATTATATACTTTAAATGTACTTAGCCTGTCATTTCTTCCTTACATTTAAAACAGGTGATTTAAACGTGATTGGGAAGACTTTCACAGTAAAGAAGGTTCTTGCAAACTGACCATTAAAATTCCCCTTAAAAACACACATTTAGAACATAGAGAGGTGAGAATGGGGTGGTGGGAAGGAGGGAAGAAAGATGTGGGAGGAGGTGGCAAGGGTCATAACAGCCTTTAAAAATCAGATACCTTTCCAGGACTTACCAAGGTTAGAGAACTATGGGGATTGTTTTCTGGGTGCTTTTCTGAGTCTTCTATGACAGGGTTGGCCTTCATCTTACCTCCCCACTGACCTTCTATCTGTCTGTCTATTTATCTATCTATCTATCTATCTATCTATCTATCTATCTATCTATCTATCTATCTATCTATCTGTTTATCTATCTATCTATTCATCTATCTGTCTGTCTGTCTGTCTATCTACACATAAACACACACGTATATGTATGCATATATATACACATATTTATATATTCATTAATGGTTTCTGCCTTTTTAGTATTTTTGTTAATGTCCTACCACGTTAAAGAAATAATTATTACTTCTTCTGATGTGTGTCAAGATTCCCTGATACTGTCTGTATCATAAATAGTGTTAAACTAGAAGGAGGTGACAATCCATAGTTTCCCCGGCCTCCTTAGAATCCCTCGTTTTCCTTCAAAGCTCAATTCAAGACCCAATTCCTACAAGAGTCTCTTCTTGATCACCCCCCTCCCCTAGCTGTTCAGGCCTTCCTCTGAAAAAACCTTGGGTTCATTTAGTCTAGACCTAGTGTATATTTATGTGTGTTTATACTGTCTTCTCCCAAAGAATGTAAACTCCCTGAGGGCAAAGACTTTTCTTTTTGTATTCCCGACGTTTAGTATAGTGACTGACATATTTTTGTTTGCTTGTTTTGTTTGTTGTTTTTTAGTCATGTCTCTTTGTGACCCCTTTTGGTGTTTTCTTGGCAAAGATACTGGAGTGGTTTGCCATTTTCCTTCTCTAGCTCATTTTATACATGAGGAAACTGACAGGGTTAAATGACTTGTCCAAGGTCACATAGCTAGAAAGTGTCTGAGGCTAGATTTGAACTCAGGAAAAAGAGTCTTTCTGACTCCAAGCCTGGCACTTTATGTACTGTGCTGCCTAGCTGTCCAACTGGCCTATGGTAGGTGCTTAATAAATGCTTATCGATTAATTAACTGACAAAATGTCAGAGCTAGGAGGGACCTTAGGATAGAGAATGTCAGAACTGGGAAAAATCTGAGAATATAGAACATAGACTATCAGAGGTGGGAAGGACCCTAGCAGATAGAAAACAGAAGGTGGGAGGGACCTTCTTATATCTCCAAGCTCTTTATTTTTTACAGATGAAAAGCAAATTGCTTTGAAAAGTCCACGGAGTGAATCAGAGCAGGGACAAGAGCCAAGTTCTCTTGAATACCAGGGGCCTTGCTACTGTACAAAGTGATGAGGCCTCCTTGAAAATTTCCAGCTAATGAAACATATCAGGAAGAAAGTTTGCAAACCCAAGAGAAGTGAAAATATGAAGTTTGGACAACTAGTTGTCTCAATGAATAATTGAGTCCTGGACTTGCAATCAGAAAGTGCTGAGTTCAAATCCTGCCTCAGATACTTATTAGCCATGTGATTCTGGGCATGTCACTTAAACCTTCTCTTGGCCTTAGTTACCTCATCTGTAAAATGAAGGTTGTTATTGTAAAGATTAAATGAGATAATGTATGTAAAGAGCTGCATGCCCGACTGCAAGTCATTATTATTATTATTTTAGACTTTCAAGGGTAAAGAGGCTGGGGAAACTATGGATTGTCACCTCCTTCTAGTTTAACACTATTTATAATACAGACAGTATCAGGGAATCTTGAGGGGAAGGAGGGGAAGGAGGGAGGGAGGTGTCAGCCCATCACAGTTGTGAGAAACAGTCAGGACAAGAGCACAGAGGTGGTGAATGGAGTGTTGAGTGTGAGGAGCAGGATGAAGGCCAGTTTGACCGGACTATAAAATGTAGGAAGGTAAAGAATACCTGGAAAAGTAGATTAGATTCCAGTTGTAAAGAACTTTAAATGCCAAGCATTGAATTTTAACTTTAAGCACAGAGAAATCTGCGTTTGATCCCAGACGCACAAGGCAGCCAATGGAGTTTATTGATCAGGGAAGTGTTGTATTTATATCTGTACTTTAGGAATCACTTTGGCAGCTCACGTTTCCATTTTAGAATACGTTCTATGTTCTAAGAAATTTTTCCCAGGAGACCCCATGTCTCCCTCCTGGAGCTTTCTGCTATGCTGGGAGAGCAGGGATGCATCAAAATAGAAATCATGTCATCCTTTTCCTAAGGATTCCTTACTGGGAGTATGTTAGATTTGGAGAAGAGACCTTGTTTCCAGAGGCAGAGCTCTATTTTAGTTGGAGTTTCCACCAGTGCCCTAGAGAAGGGCTTAGAAGACAAAGTCTGTAACAAAAGCTTAAAGTTATAAACTCTAATGATAATAAGAGCTGGCATGTATATAGCACTATAAGATTTGCAAAAAAAAAAACACAAGCAAAAAACAAAAAAACAAACTAAAACATACATGCTTTATTTTATTAGATCCTCACATTAGCCCTGTGAGGCACACGCTATTATTATCCCTTGTTATCCCTATTTTACAGACAAGGAAACAAGCTAAGAGACAGCTTAAGTGACTTGACCAATGTCACAAAGCTAATGAGTGTCTGAGGTAGGACTGAAACTGAGGGCTTCCACCATTCCGCACCAACACATTCAAATGACACTTTTCATTATACCATTGGTGATGCCTTAGTTCCTCCATCTGTAAAGAGGAAATCTTAATACTGACTTTTCTGGCCAGGGTAAATGATATTCTCAAGTAGTTCTCATCCATGTGCGTATTCTCTGCATCACAGCAAATTGTAGCCCATCCATGCCTTCTCATCCTTTTTTCTGATCCAAAGGCCTATCTTCATGTCTCTTATATAGAGGTGGCTAGATGGAGAATGGATTAGAATGCTGGACTTGGAGTTAGGAAGACTCGAGTTAAAATCTAGTCTGATATCCTTACTATCTGTGTGGTTATAGCAAATTGCTCAATCTCTCTCAGCCTTAGTTTCCTCACCTGTAAAATGGAGATAATAATAGCACTTAACTCCCAGGGTTCTCGTGAGGATAAAATGAGATGATATTGTAAAGGACTTTGTAAAGCACTATATAAATACTAGCTATTATTATTATTATCATTATTATTAATAGTAGTAGCGGTAGTAATAGTAGTAGTAATAGCAGTAGTAGTTGTAGAATGGTAGTAGTGGTAGTAATAGTGGTAGTAGTAGTGGTGGTGGTGGTGGTGGTGGTAGTAGCAGCATCAGCAGCAGTGACAGCAGCAGCAGCGGTAATAGTAGAGTCAGTAAGTCAATAAACATTTATTTATTGAGTGCCTAGTACATGCCAGGCACTGCGCTAAGTGTTGGGGATATAAAAAAGGGCAAAAGATGGTCCCTGCCCATGAGGACTTCAAAGTCTGATGAGGGGACAACAAACAAACAAAAATGTATAAACAAGCTATGTGCAGGATAAATGGGAAATAATTAAGAGAGAGAAAGCTCTAGAATTAAGAACAGCTGTAAGGGCTTTTATGAGATATGGGATTTTGGTTGCTACTTAGAAGAAACCGGGAAATCAGTAGGTGGAGATGTGGAGGGAGAGCATTCCAGGCTTGGGGCACAGCCATAGATTTAAATCATTATTCCAAGAGACAACTGCAAAATGATTTTTTACTAACTAAATCATGACGATTGTAGGTATGATGGATACAGGTAGCGCCTTGAAGTTGAACATGTCTCCAGGCCCTAAGCAAAGTTGTTAAGTAGGAAAAGGCTTACCTTGATCTCAGCATCTGCTAAAGACTTCCTTTAAGAAGATAGCTGAAGATTTAGGTAATAATAATCATTATAGTTCTCATTTTCATAGAGCTTTAAGGTTTACAAAATGCTTTTCTCACAGTGTCCTTGTGAGATAGTTTTAGTATGAATGTTCTTATCTTCATACTGCTAAGGAAACTGAGGCTCAGAGAGAAAATGTCTCACTGGCTAGCGAATGTATTTACACAATGGGTTTTCTGGTTCCCAAACTGGTGTTCTTTCCATTATCACAGTCCAGATTTCTGATGAAGAAACTGTACACACTATAACAATTGCATTTTAGTGTAAGAATGGGCAGGATTCCTGAGTCTGAGGGGCATTGGAGAAGTCATAGATATAGATCTGGAAGGTCTCCCACAAGCCATCTTCCTTGTTTTACACTAGGAGGGATGATAGAAGTCCAGATAAGTTAGCTAACTTGCCCAAGGCAGCACTGTTAACAGGTGTCTGAAGTAGGATTTGAACCCAGATCTTGAATCCACATCCAGGATTCTAACCCTTATGCCACAGTCTCTCACAGAACAGACTTTGCCAGACAGTAACCATTGATGAACATCTGCTCTTTCCCCAACATTTAGCAGGAAATGTTACCATTGGACCACTAAGAAGTGAAAGATGAGTCTAATTAATAACATATATATTTAAGTAGAATTTATTGAAGGATATAACACAACTGGCCAGATCCCAAAATAAAAGATGCTGATATTTCTCTGATATATCTCCTGGGTTCTTAATGACTTACCAGCTCCCATGTCTGAAGAAGATGGGCAACAGTGAAACTTTTGCAGCAAGGACATTTATAGCAAAATTGTTCTATTTTACAAGGAAGAAAATAGGCTTACTTTTGGTGTGGCTTTGGTATAGCTTCTCAGTGACTTAGTCATGAAGGTTTAGGGCCTACTAATTGGTCAGTGGTGTACATGTTGCCGAAGCCATGGACAGTCTTAGGAACTTATAATGAATCTTGTGGGTACTTAAGCCTTGGCATACATTCAACACCCTTGTGGTCTCAAATATAGGTGACTATTACCTGGGTGAAAGTCCTACACTGGGCAGTTTCAAATAATTAACCTTAGGACAACATATTTTAGAAATTCTAGGAGATAATTGTTACCTCAGGGTAGAGGGAAGTGCTAATAAGTATTCTGAAAACAACCTTGAAATGAGCTATAAGCTTATTTCAAGCTAAGAACATATGTTGAGAGAGGCCAGTGGAGAGCAGCAGGCAAAGCCCACATAGTAAGGATTCTCAAAAAAGAGTATGAAGGGGATTATATGCTTCAATGAAAGCTACTAACTCTCAGCATGCAAGCAAAAAGGGCAACACTACACTACACCTAATACAAATGTTTCTTCTACAGAGGAAGGAGATTTCCCCCAATATATCTGTACTTTTGGTTTCTATGTATATATAGCAAGTAATAAATGGATCCAATCCCACATACACTTTTAGTCTGCCACTTCTTGTTTCTAAGAGCCAATACAGTGATCCCTTCTACATTGTAGGGGTTAGGGGTGCGGTGCCCCCCTGTAATCTGGGAAATCCGTATAAAAAAATTTGGCCCTCCCTTTGTACCAGAGAAGCAGTCTGAATTATTATGGTATTAAAAGATAAAATGTATTGAGATTATACCATACTACACATATATTTTATGCATTTCTTAGTTTCTGAACTTTTTCTGTGTTATCTGCTAGCTTTTGTGTGTTGTCTGCAGCTTCTGTAAAACTCCCCCCAAAATTCCCATTTATTTCTTATGCTGACCCATGATATCTTGAAACTAGGATGGGGAATGTTGCAATGTGGAAGGGATAGCTATAATAACTAAACTGAATAGGATTGCTTCAAATAGCTAATAGCTAACAATTATATAGAGCATTAAGGTTTACAGTGCCCTTCACATATATTACCTCATTTGATTCCACTGTCAGAAATTCATGCCAGTGGTACTTTGAGTTGCAAGGTGGCCTGCAGCCATCATGTCAAGAAGAAGGCCAGCAATAATAGGAGGACACTGTTAATATCTATAGGCCAAAAAAGTACAGTCTGCAAGAAAAATCACTGAAGCAGAACTCTGAGCCAATAACCATTTATTAAAGAGACCTGGCCGCCTTTAATGAATGGGACCTCAGACCTTCCTTACAATCTCTGATGCCCCCTTCCTCCAGGGCCTTACTTTAATAGCACTTGCTGTCCAGACAGTATGTGCAGAACAGGCCAAACATACAGAGTCTGATTGGTGGATTAACCTTGCCCTGACAAAGATGTACACAAAATACAAGCAGACTTTAACAGACCTATTTTCATCTTCCAGGAGGTCTTTCCAAAATCAAGGGGCATGCTCATGGGGTTGGGCTGATGAGCGGATATCAAAACATCTGTATGAGCTGAAGTTCAGGGAGAATGGCAGGCCATAACCTGGCAACCGTGGTCACTCGTTGGTCAGATGCTCATAGCCATCTCCTCATTTTGGACAATAAGGAGATGACGAAAGGTGGAAAGGCAGTAGAATGGCTGGAGGACTTCCCATGTAATTGAGTCACATCTGTCATGATGGGCCTGGTCCTCTGCTTAGCAAGAAGAAAGGATGGCAGTCCTCTAGTTGGCTTTCAGGCAAGCAAATTTCTTAGTAAGTGACCTTCTGATTATGCAATCTATCATTTGGGGCTTTTCATAAAAGGTTTGAGGCTTTTTATAAGAGTCTGGGGTCCTTTTATAGGAAAGAATCTGTCCTATTTGATTAAATATATATTGGTAAGTATGTTAATTTATTAACTACGTGTGTATCGATAACAGGTATAATATATTAATTGATCGACTAAGACTAAATGTATATTGATTGGTTGGTTAATTTGATTGACTAAATGCATATTGATTATAGGTATAAATATATTGATATACTGATAATTACCACCCCTATAAAATCACTAACTGATTAATACTGATTGGGGCAAAATAAGGGTCCATTCATGCATTTCACATCCCTTCAATCTTCCCCCATAGCCTACTATATCTCAACCATTGTGGAAGATTGCTCTACACTCCCTCTATGTCAGTGCCGATGCTGATAGTAATTATGCTTACAGAAAATCTTGAGTCTCCTATTTCAGTTATGGCTCAGAGAGAAGGTAGTCTTGCCTTTTGACCTGGACTAGTACCTTTCTTGATTACCCCGAAGGAGTAGCCTCCTTTGTGATGAGTATGGACTATGAGGAAGACTAAGGCATTATCCTATTAACTCATACTTGTCACTACCATTAACCTAGCCTTGGGTTCCAGTAACACTGGGTACCACCTACCTTCAGCTTGGATAGAAGCAAAATACTTTATTGTTTGGCCTTAGCAAATTTACCTTCCTTTTGCCTGACTCTTCCTAAAGAGAGCGCCCCTGACGCCTGCGTGACTCTTAGGACCCTGAGGCGAGTCATGTGATTCAGGAAGAAAGAGAACAGGGTAGAGAATGTGTTAGTCCTGATGCAGTTCAGTCCCTTGAGACAGAAAAGAATTTGGGGCTGGAAGAGGAGGACAAGAGATGTGACTTTCCAGATGTTAATCGTGTTTCCACTATAAGTTGATGGAGCCACATGGAAAAATCTCAGCAGGGGAGTGAAGGGAGGGGGAGCGGGCTTGGACCTGTCGGGGAGACTGTCACTTTTCAGGAGACACCTGGGGGCCTGGGTAGGCTCTTTAACACCGAATACTTCAGGAAGGATTCGGTTCCTCTCTCTCTTCTCTGCACCATCTATTTACCAGCAAGGCCTTTCTCGAACCCCAGGAAGTCTGTTGGCTGCCTTCTCTTTAACTCAAGGCTTAAGAGGGAGATTTATTTTTTTTATGGACTGCCCAGACAACCATAATACCTTCCTAAATGATCTCTCTACCTCTCGACTCTCGCCTTTCCGATCTAGCCTTCACAAGTAGCCAAAATAATCTTTCTCAGTCTTTGATCATGAAATGTTCACTGGCTCTCCATTGCCTATAGGATAAAAACACACATTACTTTTTGAATGTCCTTGAATGCCAAACTATCTGGCTCCAGTCTATGTTTCCTGCCTTACCTTATACCACTCTACTCTTTATGAATTCTCTGTTTCAGCCAAACCAGATTGCTCACCGTTCTCCTATTTCCTTACCTCCTGCCTCTATTCATTTGTGCTGACTTTTGATCACCCCTGGACCACTCCCCTTTTACGTCTCTGCCCGTTGAAATGTTTTCCTTCCTTTAGGGTCTAGCACAGGTACCATCTTCTTCAGGAAGTCTTCTCTGAGACCTTCCTCTTCTCCAATAGACACCCGGCTTTAAGAGATTCCTCCCTCTTGCAGTCCCTCCTCCTTGTCTCTGTAATATCTCTTAGGCATTTAACTCAGTCTGCCATATGTTATAGTTCTATGTTGGTGTGGCAGAAACAGTGAGGCATTGTTTTTTTTTTCCTTCCTGGCCATGAGCAATGCCATTTTAGAAGAAGTTTCTATTTCAACGTTAAATGGATTTTCACATCTAAGCCCTTCTTTAACCCCGGTTCTTGTACAAGGCCAACCAAAAGACAGAGGCCACACTGTCTAGGACTCCTAAAGTCAGTGACAGACTAGCAGATTAAAAAAATTTCTCTCTTCCCTCCTCTGAAACACAATAAACTAACCCCAAGGCCAGTGACTGACTGGTTGGGATACCACATGATGGGAAGTGGCTTGTGTTCTGAAGCCCATTTGCTGTATAGAAACACTTCTCTCTGAAATCAGAGATCCTGGATGAGAGCTGGCAGGGACCTTGGAGGTCATCAGTTTTAACCACTGCATTGAGATAACTGACCTCAGAAAGGTTAAATAACTTACCCAGCATCATAGGTAGTAAATATTTGGGGCAGGATTCAAACCCAGGTCTTCCTGACTTCAAACTCAGAACTTTGTTCACTTTGCCCTGCTGCCTCTCACTTGTATTCTAAATCACGATAAAATGGGTTTCGTTACCATGACAATATGTGTGTCTTGTCTTTCTCCTAGATGAGCTCCTTAAGGATAGAGGTGATGTTGGTGTTTTCATCTTTGAGGCCTCAGGAACATGAGCTCTGCTCACAAACGATGCTTTCTAAGCATTTAAGTTGGCTCAGCTCTTTTCCCTCTTTCCCATCAACAGGGCAGCATCTCCAGAGATGGGAACGGACACTTGGCTGCTCTAACCTCGTGGCTCTGGTTGTAACTGAGAAGCTGACAGATTTACCATACCGAATTCTTGAATGTTTGGACTAAATATCACGCAAATGTGGGCTCTTGAATTCCTCCTAATGCTCTCCGTTCCTTGGGGGATAGGGTGGAGAGGGTATCTTGAAGGGATTGTAAAATCCTGACCCTGCTACTTCCAACTTGAGTGACCTTGCTCAAACCGCTCTACTTCTCTGGGACTCAGTTTCCTTCTCTGTAAAATGAAAAGGTTGGTTTAGATTAATTTCTCAAGTCCCTTGTAGCTCTAAACCCTATGATCTCAAGAATCCTTTGTGGCCCCTGGCCATCATCTATCATGAGAACTAACCAGCTTATTTTTCAATCTTTGAACCCTACACCTAATGCAGGAACTATCCCAGTCTCTCAAGTCAAACCCATGTGACCCCAAGTGATTATCTAGCCCAGCAATCTCTTAACATTTTTGATCCATATGCCTTTATCAGTAAAATTTCTTGAGCACATATCACCATACATACAACATTGAGTACACATACAACACATGAATATTTATAAATCATGTCCATGTACTATATATGGTAAACTGTAACACAATATATAAATTTTAAAAGATGAGATAGAAATGAAAATATTTTAAATGTTTTTATTTTGTTCACTACATTAACACTAAAAGGACCAAGGGCATCAAAATATATAAATTTTTAATTATACTTTCACTTTGAAATAAAAAATGTCATCTCTTTATTTTCTTTGCTTTATGGGTAAAAAAATACTCTATCAACAGATGCAGCTTGATCCTCCAAGCTGTTCTTAAATTCTAATCTTTCTAATGTCTATTAAAAAAAACCCAACAAAACAACCCCTTTTGTTCTAAGAAATAGCAATAGTATTGCTAGTGAGAGTCATGTGATTGAATAGATCTCATTATTTCAGAAAAATCCTTGTGCATGTTTTGGGGGAAAAGACATATGTAAGTAATAATTGTTAGTAATTATTCAGCTAATTTGATCAAAGTAGATAGCCACAGGTGAATTGTTTTTAAAAAGATACTTCTTTATTGAAAGACACACAATGTAGCAATCAATAAAGTCAAAATAGCTGAGCATTTTCACTAAGGTGTCCCATGTCTATAAAGTCTACTCCCAGTCCCTCTTCTCTTTCCCTGCCTTCCTCCCTGCCCCCACCATTCAAGTGCATTTTTATCTGAGATTGCCACCCATTTATAGTGCATATATTTTATACAGTACTTCCCTTAGACCCTTCCCTCTGGGGACTTCAAGCTTTAGAGGATCCTGCTTATTATAGGCCCATACAAAAATTAAGCAGTTGGGGTGAGAGAGGAAACCCTCAAGCTGCCTGGGAGCCCTTAGTCCAAGACTAGTCTGAGGCCCCTTTGAGTGTCCTCTCAAGGGGGTGGGTGTTCTCATCCCTTTTACAGGTGAGGAAACAGAATAACTAACTTGTCCAGGGTCACACATTTAGTAGGCGCCTGAGGCAAGATTTTGAATTTAAGTCTTCCTGACTCAATAACCGTCCCTCTCGCACCACGTAGATTAGTGACCTCGATCGCTATTTTTTAAAATCTTTGAAAAAGTAGATTTGGATTTGGAAACACAGTTTTTCGTTCTCTGTTGCTTCACTGGGGACAATTAGAAGTAGTGGGTATTGGGGCAGCTAGGAAGGGCAGTGAGTGGAGCACTGGCCCTGGAGTCAGGAGGAGCTGAGTTCAAATGCGACCAGAGACACTTGACACACTAGCTGAGTGACCTTGGGCAAGTCACTTAACCCCAATTGCCCTGCCTTCCCCCCTCCAAAAAACAAACATAAAAAAAAAAACCAAAGAAGTAGTGAGTATCTGCAAGAAGGCAGATTTCAGCTCAATGTAAGGGGCTATTGAGATGCAGTTGGCATAGTTCAAGGGGGCCCCTGATCCATGCTAGCCAAGTGACCACAGGCAAATAATGTAAACTCCCAATGCCCATAGCTAGAACTGTAAGAAATTTACTGGAGACCCGCAGCCTTCTTTCTGACCTTGAGTCTCTACTCAAGACTCAAGGATCCCCCAGGTTTCTGATTGACTGACTGACACTTGCTTGATTTGTCAGGAAACCACTTTACTTACCTTGACCTTCGGCCAGGCAGAGGGAACCTTGTCATTAAGTAGCAGCATTATACATTTTTCTGGGAAGCACTTGGAAATCAGATGGCTGGTTTATTTCTGTTTGGGTTATTGTCTAATAGATAATAGAAACTAATGTTGGTAGTAGTGTTTCCATTGTTCTAGTAAGCCTAAGTAAGAGTAACTCGGTTTTGCACCTGTACTGTAGGTCACAAAATGCTCAAGAAAAATGTAGGTGGGAGAGAGCTTACAGCCAGGAGGAATAAGGAAGAGATGGCGTCTCAGCTGAACCCGAAGGGAAAAAAAAGACTTCTGCTGAAGACGGAGTTCATTCTGGGCTTAGAGAGCAGAGCACACAGATGCACAGAGGCTGAAGATTTCATGTAGCATTTGGACAACAGCCCCTAGGCCTGTCTGGATGGAATATAATTGCATGGAGCTAGTGATGTGAACAAAATATAGTGGTAACAATATACAATTTCAAATAAAATATGGAATGAAATAAGTCGATATGAAAAGCAGTAAAAATCTGTGAGAGGCAACATGGCATAGTAAATGGAGAGCTGGCCTTGGAGCTAGGAGGACGTGGGTTTTGAAACTGGCATCTGTCATATATAGGCTGTGTGACCCTGGGGGAGTCGAAACCTCTCAGCTCTCTAGGGTAACGCTTTGTCTATGGATTGCAGAAAAGATGCAGACCCACATTGGTAAAGCAATTTCTTCACTTTGAAACTCCCTGTACCAATGAAATCACAGGTCTAGTCTCTATCATAAAAGTGATCGCTCTGATTAATATCAAAAACATTCACAGACTTATGCTCTATTATTTATTATTGATTTGTGTATCTTTCAGCTGAGTAACCAAAAAATTCACATAGTTGGTTAACATCATAAAAAATATTATTTATACATCTGGCCTGTGAGGACATAATTTTTTAATACTTTAATATGTTTAATCATACTCTTCTCTCTGAAAAAATAATATTTTGGTGAGAGCAATAATGTTTTTGTACTACCAATAAAATAAAATATGTTAAAATTATTTATTTTACCTGTATCTCCCTTTAATGGACATTTTTGTGTAAGTTTCATAATGTAACATATTAGTACGTAGTGTTGTCAAGTTGTTTCAGTTGTGTCCTACCCTTTGTGACCCCATTGGCTGTTTTCTTGACAAAGATACTGGTTTGCCATTTCCTTTTTCAACTCATTTTACAGATGAGGGAATTGAGACAAATAGGGTTAAGTGACTTGCCCAGGGTCACACATTTAATAAGTGTCTGAGGCCAAATTCGAATTCAGGAGGATGAATCTTCCTGATTCCAGACCTGGAACTCTTATCTACTGTACTACCTCACTGCCATAGTATAGTGGTGCATACATATAATTTATAAATAATATTTTTAACTGACAGAGGTGTGTTGTCAAAGCAGTTTGTTGAACACTAGTGTAGGGCATTGAGAGTTTATGTTATTTGCCCATGGTCACACAGCTAGCATGGGTCAGCCCCCCCCCAAATTATGCCCAACTGCCTCTCAGTGGCTTCTTTCATTAAGCTGAAATTTGCTTTCTTGCAGATACTCACTACTATGTACATTCAAAATTGAGACCATCTTTAGGGTGTGGGCAATGGGGCTGGAAGGCAAATATATATACATATATATATATATACACATACACACACACACATATATATACATATGCACATGTATATATATGCGTGTGTGTATGTGTGCGTACATATGTGTCTATTTAAACTTTTTGATTTAAAAATGTATTACAAAATTTATGGGCCCATGTGATTTATCAGTAACAATTTGTATTAGCTTATAACATTCACCTTTTCATAAGAAATATCATGATTTAAAGCCATGAAGTACATAGAGTCAAAATGACTTTATGTTTGGATTAGTATTATAATCCATGTGGCTACCATAGCTAACCACTGATAATAAAAAGGTGAATCCTCCCAGCTGTTCAAAACACTGTTCTCCATGTGTTCTAGGAAAATGGTTTACACCTGGAAAGCTCACCTCACTCCTACGCTAGCCACAGTCCCTCAACTATTCATAGTTTCATTTTCAGAAAGTGTTTTTAAATACCATTTAATAGCTGATACTCAGAAGTTAAAGTACGTTGAACTACCACTCCCAAATGATACACATTCCAAGAGAAACTGAAAATGTCACTCTTTATGCAATACTGCATGTCAACTAAAATATAATGAATAAAAATTCTATCACAGAACAGAACTTATTTAACCTGAAAAGGCTACAAGCCAAGACTAAAATGGAGGGAGAGTTGGTACATGACTTTCTGTTCACAGATGACTGTGCACTCATTGCATCCTCTGAAGCTGAGATGCAACAAAGTATAGATCAATTCTCTGCCGCTTGTGCTAATTTTGGCCTAACAATTAACACTAAAAAGCACAGGTGCTCCACCAGCCAGCACCACACCATCCATATGTGGAACCACAATTTACAGCAAGTGGAGAAGTTTTAAATACTGTGGATAAGTTCACTTACCTGGGTAGTATACTTTCCAGGGATGTATACATTGATAATGAGGTCAATGCACACCTAGCTATAGCTAGCTCAGTGCTTGGGAGGCTTTGAAGGAAAGTGTGGGAGAGCAGAGGTATTAGATTGACTACTAAACTGAAGGTCTACAAAGCCATTGGCTGACCTCATTTTTGTATGCCTATGAAACCTGGACAGTCTACCAGCTCCGTGCCAGGAAACTGAATTGCTTCCATTTGAATTGTCTTAGGAATATTCTGAAGATCACCTGATATGATAAGATACCAGACACTGAAGTCCTTTCTGGAACTAAACTGCCAAGCACTCACATTCTACTGCAAAGAATGCAATTCTGATGGACTGGCCATATTGTTTGAATGCCAAACATAGGCTTGCCTAACAGACTATTTTATGGAGAACTCACACAGGGAAAGCACTCCAGAAAAAAGCAATACAACGACACTCTCAAAGTCTCTCTGAAGAGCTTTGGAATTGACATGGGAGACACTGGCACAGGACTACTCAGCATGGCATGCCCACATCAGAGAAGGTGCTGTGCTCTATGAGCAAAGTAGAATTGAAGTAGTAAAGGAAACATGAGATGAGTAAATTTAGAGAATCCATTCCAAATGTTTACATGCGCTATTTGTGACTGAATTGTGGTAGAGCCTTCCCAGCTGGTATTGGTCTGATCAGACACAGTCAGATGCGTTGTAACTTGATTCTAACATAGTGATGTCATTTTGGCTTTTTTCAAAAACAAAGGACAACAACCAACCAACATAGTTATTGGAATTGTTGTCTCCCTCTTTAGACTGTGAACTTCTTGAGGGCAGGGACCTCATCTCCAGTGCTTAGCTTAGTGTCACATAGTAAGCTCTTAATAGATGCTTGTTTATAAAAGTGAATGTTGAAAACTATCTTTACATGTATTTGGAAAAAAATACTATTAAATGAGAAAAAATAAATGCTTGTTGTTGATGGTGAGAAGTCTTAGAACATAAATGTTTTTTAGCAGGAGTCATGTTTCTCTCTGTGTGTAGATAGACATCATACACAATGTAGAAGCAAAAAATCCCCCAAAGCTAATTCTTTTTAATTTCAATTCAGTAGAAAGTTTTCAACATAAATCTCTGCTTCCTTTTTTTTTTTTTTAAAAAAAAACATGGTCCTGCTTAATGGATACTATCCCATTTATGTTGGAGTATTTTAGATGTGTTTTTGTGTGAGAGTGACAAACAGTAGGGAAGGCCAAAGTGGTCAGACACTGAGCACTAAAAGGAGACTAATGTCTGATGATGAGGCTGGAATGGTAGGTTTGGGCCACGTTGGGAAGAGCTTTAAGTGCTAAACAGAGGAATTTATGTTTCATTCTAGGGGCAATATGGAACCACTGGAGTTTTAGTGAGTCCTTATTCAATATAGCAACATAGTCAAGCCTGAACTTTAGGAAAATCATTTTGGCAGCTGTAGAACATGGATTAGAGTGGGGTGAGATGAGGTAGAAAGACAAATAATACAATATAAATTATATTCAATAAAAGGCCTTTGAAGCAAAAAATAAAAAATGGAAACTTAACAACTTAATCCTAAAGAACAAATCATAGTAACAGTAAATTAAATAATTTCATTAAAAGTAATAACATTAATAATTTCATTAAAGATAATAACAACGAGGCAATGTTCCAAGATTTGGGGGATGCATCCAAAATAGTACTTACGAAAAAATTAATATCTATAAACACTTTCTTCCACAAAAGAAACAAAAACCAGACCAACAAATTGGGCACAAAACAAAAAAACCCACCAAAACCTTAGAACATTAGCAGATTAAAATCCCCTTCAATTCAACAATGACCCATGGGGCCGAGTCAATAACACAAAGAACTCATAAGATCTAAAGCTGGAAAGCCCCTCAGAAGTCACTTAGTCTAATTTTTTTTACCTTAAAATTAAAGAAATTGAGAAATAGTGAGATTAAGTGAATTGTCCAAGGTCCCATAGGTAATAAGTGACCAATTCTGAATAAGAAAGTAATTCTTATTAAGTCTCATTCAGGGTCCTTTCCGTTATACCATCTAGTTTCACCATCTAGTGCTCAAAATGACTTGCCATATTATCTAATCCAAGGATCTCAAACCCTGAAGGCAGGTTAGTCAGTCAATAAGCATTAATTAAGAACCTACTATATGCCAGGCGTTGTACTAGGCACTAGGGATAGAAAGAAAGGTACAAGCTGGTCTCTACTTTTGAGAAGCTCACGGTCTAATAGAAATACAACATGCAAACAACTATGTACAGATAAGCTATAGACAGGATGAACTGGAAATAATCAACAGAGGGACGCATCAGAATTAAGAGAGATTGGAAGGACTTCCTATACCAGAGAAGCCAGGAAGGAGAGAATTCTGAACATAGGATTACAAACTCCAAGCCACATTATGCAACCCGTTGCTTTGCTGAGACAAATGTCTTTCAATTTATCCAACATGTATTCAGTTAAATAACAAATGCGTGCCTTCTACGGGTTTAAGCCACTAGGGATGCTTTCTTAAAATCCCTGACTCTCTTCTTTCACAGCGACTCAAGTGCTGATGACCTTGAGCTCATCTGGGTGGTAGGTTGTGTTATCCTTCCAACCAGGGCCACTTGGGGAGAATATCAATCACTCTATGGTTCTCAAAGAGGTTCTACCTCTAACCCAAGGATTCTTAACCTGGGGTTCCTGGGACACTTAGAATTCAGGCAATCTGTGAAGTTCAAACTTTTAATATTTTGCTAACTACACTTTAATATAATTGATTTCCTTTGAAATCCTGTGTATTTTTTGTGCATTTAAAAATATTATTTTGAAAGGGATTCACTAGACTGCCAAAGGGCACATGATACAAAAACAGGTAATAATGCTTGTTGATTTATTGATTGCTTATGCACTTAGGTACAAAGCCAATTATCTTAATACATAGACCTTATTATATTACTCTCTTGCCCCTAGATGCTCAGTGGCTCCCTATTATCTGTAATACAGGAGAGGTCAAGATAATTGGAGAAGAGGAGGAGGAGTGCGAGGAAAGTCTAGAAAGGTTAGTTGGAACTATGTCTGGGGAAGCCTTTAATGTCAGGATCAGGAATCTATGCCTGTATTGTTTAAACGAATGGTGCAAAGTGTTGAGTCTGTAATCGAGATAATAGATTAAGAGAGAGAAGGGACCTTAAACATGATTTAGTCCAACAACCTCATTTCTCAGATGAGGAAAAAGTGAAGCTATAGATAAGGTGAAGTGCCTTGCCCAAAGTCCCATAGCTATAAGTAGTAGAGTCAAGATTTGAATCTAGGTCCTTTGATTCTCAAACTAGCTATTGTTCTTCAGCTCTCCTCCCTTTCTCAGTTTAACTCTCTGAAAAAGGCATGTATGGCTGGTGCCTTCACTTTTCTCTTCTCCATGTCTTCTAAACCCTTTACAAACTGGCTTCCAACACCATTATTCATCTGAAACATCTTCTTCCTCCAAAGCCAGTTGCCAAGATCTTTGCTTTTTTGATGTTAAGTTTCAAGCCAGCTGTTACACTCTCCTCTTTCACCCTCTTCAGGAGGCTTCTTAATTCCTCTCTACTTTCTACCTTAAAACTTCACGAGGACTCTACGAAAGTTGAAAAGGACTTGCAGTGCCAGCATTTACTAGGTTCCCTTTTGCCACATGTTACCTATACGTGTGCCTCGCTGCATTTCTACTTTAGATTTGACCCTCATCTCTCCCTGGGGACCTTTGTGTATATAGGTGAAGAGCGAGCACCTGACATGGGAATGCCAAGGGGAAGAGGCTTGTACTAACTATTCTTCCTGTGTCATTTTAGTTAAAGTCCTTTGCTGCAAACCAGTTTGGCTGATTATCAACAAGAAACACATTGGAGGGGAAGAGGGCTTATAAGGGTCGGTACTAGAAACCAAATTCCTTAGGATTAACCCTACAACTCTGAGAGTTACAGTCAATAAGTGATCGTCAACCAATGCCCAACGAACCCATTGAAGACCTCAACATGAGTGATGGTGGGGGGGGGGGGGAAGGTGGCTCTGGGAGAGCTGTTGCAATATTAATACTGAGCCTACTTCTTATTGGGTAAATATTCACTGTATATGAACAAATGATCTAAGGATACATGCACTGTGAGCAGCCATTAGAAAAAATATTCATCCTTACTAATAACTAGGTAAATAGAAGCTACAAATCTTTGAGATACTATTTTACACTCTATCTATTAAATTCTATCAAATTAGCAAAAAAGTAAGTAAACATAAAAAATGCCTTAATTCTGTTGGGCTTCTAGGGAAAAGGGACATGTTTATATATTACTAGTAGAACTGCATGTAAATGGACTTTTTTTCTGGGGTAAAGTGGCAGCACAAAGGGCACAAATGTAATCCAACCCTATCACCTGATGAATGGTATCACAAAGAAAAAAGAACTGTTAAAATACTCATTACAACATAATTTTTAATTGCTGAGAACTAATGTTTAACAGTTGGCAAGAAGCTGAATAGGACATATTAATCTAAGGAAATATTATAATGCCTCCAAAAATGAGGTCTATCTATGAAGGATGTGAAGAAATTTAGATTTTTAATTGATTTAAATTTAGAAAATTAGATAAATTCATGTGAAATAATTAAAAGTGAAGAGAGGAAGACTATAGGAAAACTATATGCATTGACTGTGACTATACTTTAGGATGGTTCAGTCTATAAAAGAAAAAAATACATATACCCAAATACAGAGATAAAAATGAGAGAAAAAACAGGGATATAGCTGCTATACACCTGTTGCATGTAGATAGTTTCTAAACATTCATATTCTTACAACTCGTTTGGGATCTACTCTTGGGAACTACCCAAGGGTAGTCTACCCTTGTTTTCCCTCAGAATTTCCCTACAACCAGGCAGATGGGGGAAGGGAAGAGAACGAGCATTTATCAAGCACTTACTAAATGCCAGACACTGTGCTAAGCATTCTACAAATGTTCTCTCCTTTGATCCTCACAACAACGTGGGAAGTAAGTACTAATATTATCACTCTCATTTTATGGATGAGGAAATTAAGACAGAGGGTAAATGACTTGCTCAGGGTCACGTAGCTAGTAAATGTCTAAGACTGGATTTGAACTCAGATCTTCCTGACTTCAGGTCTAGTGCTCTAACCACTCCACCACCTAGTTGCTTCTTTAGAGGCATCTGATATTGGTAAGTCATTAACCCTTTCTGTGCCTGAGTTTCCCCATTTGTAAAATGAGAAAGTGAGAACAGATGGCTTCTAGGGTCCCTCTCATCTCTAAATCTATGGTTGTATGATTTAGGGCAGTGTCATCAAACTCCAGTAGAAACGTGCACTGCCAAACTGCACAGAAGGATCCCCATGGGCTGCTTATTGACTTAGAAAACCACGTATTAGTATCATCTGTTTTATTGCATTCTTATTTATTTTGTTAAAAGTTCCCAATCGCATTTTAATCTGGTTTAGCCCATAGCTTGTGGGCAGCATGGGACCCCAGGGTTATGTGTTCAACACCTCTGGTTGAGAAGGTAAGTGGGTCTCATTGAAAAGAATCATAGCTTTCCGTTTGCACAGACTGGCTGACAGTCTGTCCTTTGTCACTAACAACCCCTACAACACCTTGAGCTGCAGAAGGTGATGATATCATCGTATCATAGACTGTTAAAAACAGTGATCGCACTGTCTAATGAGCATGAACTAGCAGACTCTTCCATTTGTTCTCAATCCATTCTCTCACCAGAGCTGAGTTAAAATTTCCTCATCACCTTTTATTCCACTGCGAATGGCTTAATATCCAGTTTTCACACAGCATCATCAAGTTATTTCTTTGGGAATACTGGTATACTGGCATGTGCACCCTACCCTTTTCATTAGAATCTCTGCCTCTATCTTTGTCTCAGTTGGTCTTTCTGTCTTCGTCCTCCTCCAAATTGCACTCATGGGGGAGCAGGTTAGTCAGGGGTTTTCCAGAGGGGTGGGCAGCTGCTATAACAAATTCTCTCAGGATTGTAGGGCTAATTTGGTGAGTGGCTACGTTTCTACTATTCAACCAGTTGAATATATGAACTCTAAATTTTATCACCCCCTTTTTATGGGGAGTAAACTAAACAGTAGGCAAAGCAAGAATGACTATAAAAAGAAATTCCACACACAGATCTATGGCACTATCAATGTACGCAGTGTCTCTAAGGAAGATTGGCACAAAGTACCATGGGAGTGATGAATATAGGTAGGCATCACATGTGTCCAAGGCACATAGCTCTGTGAGGGCTTTCATGTCCTTTCATTTATTTGTTTGTTTGCTTGCTTGCTTATTCATTCATTCATTCATTCATTCATTCATCTATCTATCTATCTATCTATCTATCTATCTATCTATCTATCTATCTATCTATCTATCTATCTATCTATCTGGAACAGTTCACACAAAGTTTCATTGATGGATGTTGGATATATGGCTCAGCTGCAAAGCTAGTCGTTTCATGGTTAAACTCTGTAACTGATAAGTTGCATCAGTATTCTGCTGGTTTGGGCTGTGCTGCTCTGATGTGCCTAGCCCTCCTTTTGCTGACAAGGTGGTGCATGGATGCTTTCTTTCAGAAAGAGCAAAGACCCTTGGATTGAGATTTGCGTCATTTACCTAATTCTGCTCCCTTTTGAAGGGTTTCTCCATCCCAGGCAGCAGGTGTCAAAGACAGAGAGACAGACACAGAGAGAGAGACACACACAGAGAGAGACTCTCTTTTTCCTTTAGCATTCAGCTATCCCAGGCATCATCAGGTGGCAATTCGAAAAATGGTAAAACTTGTTTTTCTATTATACTCCAAGTTTTCCTTTTAGAGTTACCCTACTGGTTCAGTGCTAGGTCCCTTCAATAAGAGATGTTACTTCTGGACCATGATGTGTAACTAAACCCTGATTTCTGCTGCCTAAGATGTAGACAGGCAATATACATTTTTCCAACAGTCACAAAATAGTTCTGAGATTCAGTTTTTTCTAACTATCAACTCCAAAATCTTGTCAGTCATATTCAAAATAGATACTGGGAAACAGGACATTGCTTCCATCTTTACCCTGAGTAAGTGCCTTGTCTCAAGGGATGCTTTCTTACTTTGTATATGTCTCATGTCTGTTTTTATCTTTAGCCTTTTCAAATAAGAAAATTATAAAAATATTAAAGGGCAACCACCTTATAATAGAATGTCCCACTTTTTTAGACAATTTACATAATATGATTACCACTTGTTCTTCCACCTTCAATGTTATATTATACATTCTCCCAAAGCAATATAAGGCCGTGGACAATAGGTACCCTGAAAACCCGATAATACTCTATGAAGTCAAAGAGCCATCACTGAATACTCATGGTGAGTCAAATATACAAGACAAAATGTTAATTCCAAAGTGGTCCTTCAACAATAACACCCATTAAGAAAATTTCAATTCACTTTTACACAGAACAGTATTATCAGTTACAGTTATTTAAGTCATTGGGCCAACAAGAATTTCACTGGAAACAAACCTTTTGCCTGTTGGTTACAGCCTTGAAATATGTGTTATATATGTATACATGTCTGCATGTGTATATATGTAGATGTATACATTCATGGATCTATATGATACATACATATATGTATACACATGTAATGATGCAACTAGATGGCTCAGTGGGTAGAGCACTGGGCCTGGAGTCAGGAAGACCTGAGTTCAAATGTGGTCTCAGACACTTATTAGCTGTGTAACCCTGGTCAAGTCACTTAACCTCTGCCTTGATCCACTGGAGAAGGAAATAGCAAACTATTTCAATATCTTTGCCGAGAAGACCTCATAGACAGTATGGCCCATGGGGTCACAAAGAATTGAACATGAGTAAACATACATATATCAAATGCATATATATGTATATATACAACATATATAAATATATCTCCACATGCATGGATACACATTCACATGTACACATACAAAATATTTACATTGGAAGAAGAAATATTCTATACTTGAGCCAACATACAAAACAACAACCTAGATTTTACTGGATGGTTTTTCTCAGGGCTATAGTAAACTTGGGGTAGCCTGTGTTACAGGGATATATTTTGATAAATAGGATTTGGAACACCATACTCCACATGTCTAAGGATGACTGTGATTTCCATCTTTGTGGAAAGTAAAATGGCCATGACTACAACATTATTCTTTCATTCCTCTATCTTCAAGAGAGGTATTTGGCTAGAATTATATCAATTACATGTCAGATATTTGCAGTCTAGGGGTATAATGCTCTGTTTTGTGGTTCAGAACAAAATTAACTTTCATGGGTCCTCCAAGAGGGAGGTGGCCCTGCCCCAGGTCAAAAGAGTGAAGGTTGGTTTACTCTTGAGAATTTTATCTTCCTTCCACCAGATTCTTATTATACAATCTCAGATAGCAAATAAACATATTTATTGAGGCAAACTATGAAACACAAATCAAGGAAATTATACTGGTTAGGGTAGATTGTATTTTTGTTGTTGTTGTCATTCAGTTGTGTTCCAATCAAGTTCAACTTTTCATGCCCCATTTGGGGTTTTCTTGGCAAAGATGGTAAAGTGGTTTGCCATTTCCTTCTCTACCTCATTTTATAGATGAGGAAACTGAGGCAAAATGTATTAAATGATTTGCTGAGAGTCTCATGGCTAGTAAGTGTCTGAGGCCAAATTTGAACTCAGGAAGACTCATCTTCCTGACCCCAGGCCTACATTTTATATACAAGAGTAAATGGGTTCTTTGACTTGAGAATGAGATAAGACCCAGGCTCAGCCAAGGAGAGAACAGTATAATCAGAGAAGCCCACTCAGCATTCTCTGGGCAGGCACTGGAAAACAAGGGATATGTTGAGGTGGCTAGAATTCCATACTTGCTTGTAGCTCTGAGGACTCTTGTAAACCTCACTCACCATCCCTCTCTCAAATTCCATTTCTCTGATCTATCTCCTCACCCTTCCCCTCTTTTTCTTTCCTTTCTCCTCTCCTCCCCTCCTTTCCTCTCTCTCTCTCTCTCCAATCTCTTCATCAACCAGGAATCACATCTCCCTCATGTATACCATACACAGTGCTGTAATTTCAGAAGTCTTTTTAGCCAATCAGGAGACCTGTCTTTTATGTATATGCTGTTCAGAGAACTAAAAAACACACTTGTGGTAAGGGTGTTAAACTTCTAAAAATAATCTAAAAATTTCAAAAATACATATTTTGGTATAAGCCCCTAGAAATGTAGCTTTAGAATGTATTTTGAAGTTCTTAGTGCATATTTTTGGTATGCATATTGTGGGAGAAGGAAAGAGAGCAAGCATTTATTAAGCGCCTACTAGTCACCAAGCACTGTGGTCCAGGGATTTGAGACCAAGGTAGAGGCCAGGGGCTTTGGTCCTCTCCCCAAATTGACTCCTTCTCATGGGCTTAGTGGGGATACTCTCTTGTCTTTGCCAAGCACTTGAAATCTATTGGGTTCTACCCTAGTTCTCACTGGCTCCATTTTGTTTTAAAATCAGCCTCATAGGGGCACTATCAAATTTCCTCAACCAATCTGAACACTCTGTTCCTATGAAATATCATTCTAGCTGATTATGGACTTAAAAAAACTTTTAGTCTAAAGACTATAACACATTGATTATTCTCACTTGGTTAAGGTATCAAATCATAGAATTTTTATCACTTGCTTTTGGTGGAGTACAGGTTAATTTTATTGATTTGACACCTGTGATGTCAAACTCAAGTAGAAAGTGATCCTTGTGGCTGAGTGTAGTAGCAATTAGATTTGAAGATCTTTCCCAACCATTAATAGGCCATGTGACCTGCTTTCATCACAGGAAGCCCAAGTTACATGTGGTGGGAAGAACATCCTGAGAGGAAAAGGAAGCTATGTCACAGGAAATGCTGAGAGAGAGAAAGATGTTATGGCTGCTAATGGCTGCCCTCGTGATTGTTGAAACTGAACAGGATGACTTAGCTGTAGTGTGAGTTTGTCTTTGGGAAAGACCCCAGCAGGAGATCAGAGAGGTTTTGGGATGGCGAGGCTCCAGGTTGTTATATGGTATTTTAATTTCCTTGCTGTTGTGATAAAGTGGGCTGACTGGCTGAGGGAGTTGAACATTCAATTATGGGATATGATTTTCTGGTGTCTGAATAAATGTTATACTTCTTTTACCTTCTTTATGGAGAGTCTCTCATACCTTGTGATACAGAACTACACAGGCATATTCATGATTATTGTTGATGTTGTGTTTATTGCCTTACTGTTACACTGAATTGACTTAGAAAACCACAAATCAACATTATCTATGTTGTGTTGTATTTTTATTTATTTTGTTGAATACCTCCCATTACATTTTAAGCTGGTTCCCCTTCAAGGGTTTTTCTGTGCCTAAGGGTCTTAAGTTTGACACCTATGATTACATCAACCCCCATCTTTACACTTAAAATAAAAATGCAGAATATGTGACGAGAAAATTGTAATGAACAGCAAGCACTCCTCTTCCCTAGTTTCATCCTGCCCCCCTCCTTCCAATCTTTAGGAACACAATATTGTAACTTGAGTTTGCCTCTGCTGAAAATTCAACAAAGGGCTGATTTGCTCATTAGATGAACTTGCAATGTTTGAGACCTCACTGTCTCTTACTCAGGACTGTGCTGGTAAATGTTTAACAACCAGCCCTCTGGAAAAAATATATGCTTATACATTTATATATTATATTATACATTTAATCTGCATTAGTTGAATTTTCTCTATCACTTTCTTAAGTCTGGACAATTAACAAAACAGCCAATCAATCCCTGATATCTAGCATTTGTTGATTTCCTGAGATGTAAATACTTACACTGATAATTTAACAATTAGCTCTCCGGGTTACAATATAACCCTACAACTGGTGATTCAAGATTCTACAACTCTTGCTTCCTGGTACAATCAAGGGTGATTGGAGATCTCTCACCGCCTATCAGTCCCACATCAACATGACTGGGGAGAGATGGTGGGAGAAAGGGATTCCAGCCCTGGTAGAAGATACAACCCAGGAACAACCTCTGGTTTTACAACCACCTTTTCTCCTCCTTCTCTTCTTGTCTTGCTCTAATCTTCCTGTATTTCTTTTCTCCTCAAACTATGTCCCAGCTTTCCATAAGATGTCTCATAATAGTTTTGTCCAATCAGATTATACTCTGGAGAGCATCCTACTTCAAGTCACAAAAGCTTATAGAAGATGAAGTCCTTCTTATAGGGAAATCTACTTTTAAGTATAAATAGACATCAGTGCATTTTTGTTGGTTTTGTTGTCTAAAGTGTGTAATAATTTATTGTTAAAGTAAATATATTAAAAGCTTGTTTATCTCCAATCTAGACTGTACCAAGTGAGTAAAGTCAATAAATTCTTCACTATTTATGGTAGGACTCAAAAAACATAGACAGGTGACTATATTCAAATCTTTATATTTGAGATACACCATCTTTCCTGATCCCTTTGGTCTAGTTTCCTGGGCGCTAGGCACTAGGTAATCCCTAGCCCCAAGCCAGTTTTGAATGACAGTAATCCCTCAGGTCTAAGACCTCCTGCCTTTTTCTTGTCTGGACCAATTATTGACAAAAATGAATCAATAGAACTCCCTTGGGACCGACCCCATGACCTGTTTGCAATTTTCTCTAACTTGGCTTGGTGGATTTGTTGAGATCAATTGAAGTGTGCTTGGGCCTGGAGTGGCAAGGCCCCCACTCTGCCTGCCCGGGGACCCTTCCCCTTAACCTCACCTCCCAGAGGCAGTGGAGTATGGAGAGCTGAATAAAAGAGGAAAAAAAAACCACCCTCTAGCTAATGGAATAAGAGTTTTATTTTTATTGAAGGATGGATTAGTGGAGATAGATTAATGGAGGATATCCTTTGCCAACATGACTAACCATAAAAACCAGAAACTCCAGGGATTATCCTGCTCAAGTACATATTCTTAGTTACTAGATGTACATATGAGATTTTGGAAAATGTCATTTATCAAACTGAAGGCTCAGTATATTTATTATTATTATTTTTTTCCTCATGTGCAGCTGCCTTGAGGGCTGAGACAATAAAGTTTCTGGGAGATTTTGAGTTTGAGTAAGGATGGGGTCCGGACAAGAGAAGCTCTAAGGAGAGTGAGCAGGTTTGAGCTTTCAGATCCAGTAGGACCATTGGAAAAAGCCTCTTAGCTCCCATGACCCCAATTTGTTTGTTCCCTTTGTGAAATGCGGGGAAGGTGGCTGCCTGTTCCAGACAAAATGTGGCCAACTTGACAAAGGGTGGAAACCAAAAGTCACCAACAGTATCCACAAAAGGGCATGCTCATGGGATGATAAAATTTAGACCTGGAAGCTGCCTCTGAGGACATCTTTGCCAACCCTTTCATTTTATAAATGAAACAATCAGATGCTTTGCCTAAGGTCAAATGGATAATCCACAGAAGTTAAATTTAAACTCAGGTGTGTAAGTGACTCTCAATTTACTGTTCTTTACCCCAAACTGTGCTGCCAGCCACCACCACCACTTTATTCATTTAGCCTTTATCAAGTTCCTGTTAAGTTCAAGGTACTGTTCTAAGCACTAGAAATACAAAAATGAAAGAATTCCTGCTTTTAAGGAGCTTACAGTCTATTAGGGGTTGAAGGAATAATATATATGTAGATAATTAAATTAAAAATAAGTAAAAGTAAATTAAAAGATACTTTTGTGGGCAGTAGTAACTACTAGAAGAAATCAGAAAGACCTCATGAGCCTTTAAGGAGTCCTAGGGATAGAGCCTAAGCAGCAGAGCATTTTCAGCATGGTTGTATGGTTTGTCCTTCGTTCAGGAAGAGGACCATGCCGTTGGGGAGATGTTGATGTGACTTGCAATTGAATATGATTTGAGTGAGGGAGGGCTGTGCAAAGTCACCTGCCTCACTTTCTCCTCTAGAGCCATCTGGGTCCAGTGGTGAGATATAGATCAGGACAATTGGAGATGGCCCAGGATGCAGTGAGACACCTTGGCCTTAAGGCTAAGGTCTTTTCGGGCTCTCACTTTGAGTGAGGCAACTCCCATTCAGTGAATAGGCCTCTTTAAGAATTGAGTCAAGGGATAGTCTCTTTAATTAAAAAAAAATCAAATTGGGAGGGGAAGACTGTCAGGGTTACAGGCTGAAAGAGAAACAGTTACTACTGACATTCGCTTTGAGCCAGGAGGACCCAAAAAATAACCATTAAGTGGTGCTTGGGCAGGGCAGAGCTGCCCCATTAGGGACCCAGATGGCCAGTTCCAGCTGGGTAACTCAGTTCCTCTTCCCCTCCCTTCCCCTCTGGTATCATGCCCTTACCTGAGAGTGTTCTGCCCAAACGAAGGTAAATTTTAATAGCCAAAACCTGTCTAGTTATCTTGGAGTTTACCGGATCGATTTCTTTCTCAAAGACCAAGCCTTAAACCCAATTCGCTCTGGAACTCATCGATTGGACAACAATAGGGTGTGGTTGACACCTTTTTGCCAAGGCAGAGAGATAGGAAACAAGGAAAAGCAAACAGGATAATCTGGCCACAATGAGGAGAGTGTGATGAGGAGCGCTGTGACTTGGGCTGGAAAAGTTAAATTGTAGCAAGTCTGTGTGGGATTTTAATTGCCAAGCAGAGGAGTTCCTACTTGATCCTAGAGGCAATAGGAGACCGCTAGCTTCTTGAGAAGAGGGTTTTAGGGATTCCAATTTGGCCACTGTGTAGACATTGTATGGTAGAAAGGGAGAGACTGGAGACTGGAGAACAGTTAGAAGACTGTTACAATAGAACAGAGACGAGATAATGGAAGCCACAAAATAAATAAACAAACAAACAAATGAATGAATGGATGAATGAATGAATAAATAAATAAATATGGTCACTGTTTAAGTGTAGGGAAAATGACAGATCCAAGAGATATTGTGGGAGCAGGACTGATGAGAGTTATCAATGGATTGGATATGGGAAGTGAGGGAAGATGAAGAGTCTAGGAAATACAAGGTGGTGAACCTGGATGAGTCCTTGATAGAAGTAGAGAAGTCAGGAAGAAGGATGGGTTGGGGCGGGGAGGGTAACGAATTCTGTCATACACATGGAGGGATTTTTTGTATTTTTAAAAAATTATTTATTTTTAATTTGTGAAATTAAACAAGCATTTCCACAATGTAGTATAATAATTATACAACTTGCTATTCCTTTTAAATATATAATAAAGTGGCCGTGGAAATTTCTTTTTTTTTCCTTTCCTCCTCCTCCCCGCCCCCCTTCCCCTGGGGTGGATGCCCATCAATGGGAGAATGGCTAAATAAGTTATGGTATGTGATCGTGATGGAACATTACTGTGCCATAAGAAAAGATGAGCTTGATGACTTTAGAAAAACATGGATAGATGTGTTGAGTTTGAGATGTCCATGGGAAATCTAGGCAGAGATAGATGTCCAGGAGGCAGGTGGATGATGCAAGATTCAAGCTTCAGGGAGAGGTGAGGGCTAGAGAGAGAGAAATCACCAGCCATCTTCTGTTTTCATTGCTAATGTTGAAAAACAGGACCACGATCTGCTTTTTGGGCTATGAAAGGTCAAACTCTTACGCTTCAAGGGGCATGATTTAACCTAATGACCACTCACATTTCTAAAGCCCTTTCTTCACAACCACGTGATAGAGGCTTGCTTTGTCTTATTACCCGAGGCCCAGATAGAACAAACTTTTCATTCAAGATCGTATGAACTGGTGTGTCAGACGAGTCAGGATTTGATCTAGGCTCTTCTGCCAAGAGGCAGTGTGGGAGAGTGGATACGGTGCTGCACGAATCAGAAAGACCGGATTTCAGATTCTACCTCAGTTATTTCCTAGCTCCATGATTCTTGGCAAATCTCTTAACCTCTCCACACCTCAGTCACCTCATCTGTAAAGAGGCCTCTAAGGTTTCCAAATCTATGATTCCTCTTGTCTTTCAACAATGAGTTTCGAGGTTTGTAAAAGCATTTAACAAATATCCCTGTTTATCTCCGCAACCACCCAGGGAAGGAAGGTAAGTGCTATCATTATTCCTATTTTACAGATGAGGAAACTGAGTCACAGAGAAGACAAAGTGGCTTGCCTGGGGTCACACGGCTAGTAAGTCCTCAGAGCATGTCTGAATCCTCATAACAGCATGCTTTTCCATTGCGCATCAACTTGGAGAGGCGGTTTAGCATCTCAGAAAGAATGATGGACTTGGAATCAGAAGATTTGGTTTCTACACCTGGTTCTGTCACTAGCTGCATGATGTTGGACAAGTTAGTTCATTTCCTTACAAGCCTTAATTTCCTCCTGTGTAAAGTGGAAGAGTTGGATTGGCTAGTTTCTAAAGGCCCCTCTAGCTCTGTGGTTTAAGTTGCTCATGAAGGGGAGCATTTTCTTCCTTTCTGTTTCTCTGAACCACCCCTCCCCTAACATCCTCCCCCTCTCCCCTACCTATCTTCTATCTTTTAATGCCTTTGACTTTGACCTTTAGCTGTGGACCAGGCATTGCAGCTGGGCTGATGGGAAAGAGGAGTCCCTCAGGTTTGAAGGTTTGGAGTCGAGCTGTATTTAGAACATGGATCATGTCAACAGAGCCTGGAATTTACCATAACAATATACTTTGCTGGACTTTCTCTGAACCTGGAGCAAATCAAGGTTTGAACCAAGGCCTTTTCATGAGGCACACATAATAGTTCTTTCCCTCTACCCTTTACTTCCCCGCTCCTCCCCACCCCCAATTCCTATGCCTTCCTGTTCTCCATCTGGCAAAGCTGGCCCCACCCACATGGGTGGTGAATAGAACTTCATGTTCCCGCACCAGACATGGGAACCCTCTCCACAGTCACGTGGTTTGTCTAAGAAGTTTCAGTTGTCCCAAGGTGTGAGGTGAAATTTGAACAAAAACCTGTCAAGTGGTAGAAGCCTTGGCGTGGGGAATCTCAAGGTTAACCCACTGGGGTGAGCAGCAGGGGTATGCCAAAGTCCAAGGAATTATTCCTTCAGGAACTGCCCACTCCAAGCACTTTAGTGAAAAATGATAGAAAAAGTTATTAACCTTCTAGACACTTAATTCCACTGTGTAACCGAGCATCTGCCTTGGATCAAGCCAAGGAAGATTACATCGGCCCCACCACAGAGAAGTTGCGATAGTTTATACTCAAAACTAGACAAAGAAACTGTGTTTAATGAATCCCCAAAGTGTATTTATCTGCAGATGGGGCTGCAAAAGGGCGTTCTGCAATTCTTCTGCCTCCTCATGATGGAGATGCCTTGGAAACAAGTCACATGTCCTGGTGCAAACTGGGTTTGGTGGGGTTGCAGCCTGGGGCAATTTGAGAGTAAGATGATAAATGGGGAAACTGCAAATTTAATCATTTGACTTGAGAAACTCTGGTTATTAATCTGAACTGTTCTCCTTTTTAAAGGGAGGGCTCTGTGTGACCCCCCCACTTAAAATCTCCAGGGAATCCTAGAACTTGGTTTGCTGGCTCCTGCAATGGAATTTTTGCTGTTACCATCCAATTCCTAGCGCAAGGTTCATTTACCCAGGTCTGTATCACAGCAAAGACTACAGTTTCCACTTTGCAATAAGCTATAATTCTCCTTTTGAGTTTGTGGCATTTTTTGAAAAAAAAAACTGTTAGTAACTACAGGAAACGCACAGGGGTTTAAAATAACAAATAAAGGGAAAAGTTGCAGAGTGAAGAGAAGTCTCTAGAGCTTTCCTTAGTCTTTTATGCAAATGAAAGGAGGGAGCTCAGCCAAGATCAGTGTTTCCAAAACTCTTCCAAAGAACCCTGGGGTTGCATAACAGCAAATGTTAAAATAGCTACTTAAGGGTTACTAAGTGCTGGACATGCAAAATCTCGTATGATCTGTTTTACA
>CM053625.1:243731452-243750888 GCA_028646595.1 Phalanger gymnotis
TGAATGATATTTGTATGCTGAATTAAAGTAAGCTTGCCAACCCCTTCACCTTGCTTTCCTTAGTTAAGCAGATCAAAAGAACCTGTGCTGTGGGCAGCTTTCTGGGTGCTGGCTGTGGGTGGATCTTTCACCTCCACAGAAGCTACTAGCTGGATTGTGGAAACATCTGGGTCTTCAGCAGCTATGGTGACTGAGGAGGCAGGAGCTGCCTCACTTTTAGAAGCAATTTTCTGGCTGTTTCTCCACAAGAACTGTGCCTTTTGATGATGGCTGTTGGGGGACAAGATTGTAGCAGGCTTAGTGATGGGCCAGGGCACTACTATTCCCAGAGTTCTTGGGACTATCTGCCATAGGGGATAGTTAACCATCTATGGTGGCAGGAATGCTTCACAGGGATATCTTTTTTTCAGTGGTGGCTGTGAAGGACATACTGGAGGAGCTGGAGACTGAGAAGGGAGTGGCCATTTCTAAGTTGTAGGGCTCAGGGAAGACTTCATGGAGGTGGTGGATCCTGTGTTGGGCCCTGAAGGAAGATAATTTCAACAGGCAGAGATGGGGATAGAACCTGTTCTAGTCTTAGAGGATAGTGTATGAAGGTGGGAGAATTCAGGGGAAGTTGGTGGGAGAGGGGGCCAACCAGGAGGTCAGGGGAAATTGATTATCCAATTTGGCTGGCTCAGCGTCCATCGTTTCTTGTTGTTAGAAAGTTCTTATTCACTTTGGGCCAAAATTGGACTCCCTGTAACTTCCACCTATTCCAGGATTGCTTAAAATTGGAATCTTTTTTTAAACTCCGGGATGTGACCCAAGACTAATTTTCTATATATCCTTTCCTTGTCTTTGTGAATATACACAGCTGCCTTGGAAAGCATTGAAGCCATGTGCAAGCTGCTACGTTGGAGGGAAATGAACAGAGTTGCATAAGACCCGTCTCTCTCTTCAGCTGGCCAACCTACATGTACTATTCACCTGCTTCAGGAAGCAGGTGAAAGGTACATATGCTAATGAAGGTACTGGAAGGATAGCAGTGCTGACAGAGGAATGGTGTTGGTATTCACAAATTAGAACCACAGAATCTCAGGGCCAGAACCTTTGGATATCACCTAGTCCTAGCCTCTTGTTTTGTGGTTAAGGAAACAGTTCCTGGAGGGGGAGTGACTTGTTCAAAGTGACCCAGTCAGTAAATGGCAGAACCAATCTTAGAAACCAGACTTTTTGACTCATGGTTTAGTGCACTTTATACTTTACTCCATTTCTTGTACTCTGTGGTCTGGCCAAACTGGCCTTTTCTATGTTTTTCATATATGGAGCTCCCATCTCTGTGCCTCTTCATTGGCTATTCTCCAACCTGGGTTGCACACCCTATTCACCTACACCTCAGTATCCCTTTCACCCTTCATGGAAAACTCAAACATCACTTTCTACACAATGGCTGTCTAGAGAACTCGAGGGGGCACAGTGAATGGAGTACAGTCACTGGAGTCAGTAGGACCTGAGTTTGAATCTGGCCCCAGTCACTTACTGGCTGGGTGACCCTGGGCAAGTCACTTAACCTTAATCTACCTCAGTTTCCTTATTGATAAAATGGGGATCATAATAGCACTTACCTTCAGCAGGAGTGGGGACCTTGTGGCCACATATAGACCTCTAGGTCCTCAGGTGTAGCCCTTTGACTGAATCCAAACTTCACAGAACAAATCCCCTTAATAAAAGGATTTGTTCGGTAAAACTTGGACTCAGTCAAAAGGCCGCACCCAAGGACCTAGATGGCCACATGTGGCCTCAATACCTCAGGTTCCCCACCCTTGCTCCAAGGGATGTTATGAAGATCAAATGAAGTAATCTTTGTAAAGTATTTAGCACACACTACCTGGCATACAGTAGGTGCTTAATAAATGATTATTTCCTTCCTTCCTTGATTTTCCCAAATGCTAGTCCCCTCTTTCCTTAATGATGTTATATTTATTTATTTAATATATACTTATACTTGTGCACATTTGCATCCTCCATTAGAATGTAAACTTCTTGAGAGCTATGTATTCTCAACACATTGGTCTGTGCCTGGCACATAATATGTGCTTAATAAATGCTTGTTGACTGACTGATTACTTGCTCTTGCCACTGCACTATGTGATAGACTGAGTGCCCTTATTTTTCCTTTCCTTAGCCTTTGATCTTCTATGATTTTACTGAGCAAACCATTTCAAAGTTCTTGATTCTTTATCCCTTTACAGTTAGTTATTCAACATCTAAAGCTCCATGAGCAGCTGAGTTCAAATAAATCAACCAGTGCTGGACATGCAGAAAGTTCCCAAGAGACCTGCAGAGTTCAGAAGGGACACATGTCCAATGGATGCTGAGGGAATAAGCTGCCAACACCCAATTCCCTCCTTAGGGAACCAAAAATCAGGGAGTTCTGGGCCCCTTAGTTCTTGAGGGAGGGCTCACTCTTCTAGTGACTGGTGACTGAACAGTGATTTGAGGAGTCAGTTGTATGGGCAAAAGAAAGTAGGCTCTGCTGGTGCTAAAAAAGATCTGAGGCTGTGATAAATATAGTACATAAAATATTCTCTTGATCACCAAGGCAAATCAAGTGTCTCAGATTGTCCTTCCTATGATTTCTTTAAGGCTCTCCTGAATGAATATAAGACATCCCTTTGATCATGCCTCTCTTGTCCTCAAAAACTTATAGAGACTCCCTCCCTCTCACTCATTGCCTATAAAATATAGATGGGTGATTTTGGCATTCAAGGCCCTCCACTATCTGGCTCTAATTTACCCACCTAGCTTTATATAACTACATAGTCAGTCAATAAATGGCAAATGCTTACTATGTGCTAGAAACCGTATTAAGTACGAGAGATACAAAGTAAAGAAAAAAAAACAGCAACCTTAGTTCCTGCCTTCAGATACATTCTAATGAGGAGAAATAACATAAATAGCTAGTACATACAAGATATATCTATATTTCTATAATTATATTATTATATATAAATTATATAGCATATTATATATAATTATATGCAAATAATAAATATATTAATATTATATATACACATTTCTACATTTTATGAGATATATGTATGTATATATACATACATGTATATGTGTGTGTATGTATATGTATATCTACATCTATATCTGTATCTATATCTGTATCTGTATCTATATCTATATCTGTATCTGTATCTGTATTTATATATCTCTTAGATATAAGGTAACCTCAGATGGGAAAGTACTAGCCTTCCTGTTTTCTACCTTCTTGCCCAATTGAGCAACCCTCTGAGATCCTCTGCTGTTACGTCTTATCTCTGTGCCTCTGCTGGCGACATCCTGTGTACTGTCATCATCTATTATAGTCTCTTCCTTCAAGGCTCAGCTTTGGCACCACCTCTTCTATTAAGCCTTCCCCAATTCCTCTCTTCCCAAAATGAGCTGAAAGTAATCTCCCTCTCTTCACATTTCTCCTAGCACTTGACCTGGATATCTCCTTTGTACTTATCTCACTTGTATTAGAGTCGTTTTTGTTGGCGTCTTTTCCTGTTATATTTTCAGCTCCTGGGTAACAATGATCCTTGTGCCCCAAAACCTAGTGCAGTAGGTACTTCATAAAAGTTGGTTGAATTAGATTAAACCTGACTTCACACAGATTCAGAGTTTAAAGCAGCCAGAGTGAGAGGACAGAAGGGCCTCATATGTATGAATTGGAGCAATGTGAGGCCTCACACAGGTAGACCACTGTAAATCTCCCAGGGCATGCCTGCAACAGATTCCAAGCCTCCTCTTAAGCCTTCCTTCCTGTCTGCCTCTCCCAAAATAACTTCTTTTTCAAAGGAGGAATATTTAAGGGACCAGGAAGCTGGAGGGAGCTAGGAGGTGAGGGGGTAGCGAGGTCTGCTACTAGCTCTTAATGGTTCAGATGTGGTTTGACAGCCACGCTTATAGGAAAACTGCTCTGGCTGCTAAGGTTTGCTTCCATACACATCTCTTGGCTGTTCACACCTTTCACATACGCTTTCTACCAGGAAGGTTAGAGATAAAACAGGAAACCTGCTGTCAGCCTCAATATTGAAAGCAATTCTGAGCATTCTCCATAGGAGCTGGGTTTTTCTTGGGGCCAGAAACTCGTTGGCAACACTTAGAATGGGGCCTCTTAAATAAATTATTGGTTTGTCAGATCAATTCTACTTTGAGTTTTCTCTTGCTTGGCTTTTGATCATTTATTATCAGGCCCTATGCTGCCACAAACTTCTTACCTCCCAGTATTTCCTATCTTGCACCCTTTGACCAAGCTAGGCTAGTCCCCTTACTGCCTTCCTTATATTGTTCCCATATCCTCCAATTCCTCCCTTTCCTTCCTCTCCTCACTTTGGATGATATTTATCCTCTCTTCTGGAATGATCTCTCCTATCTAGTCTTCAGTGTCTAACTTATATCCATACTTGTTCCATGAAATTTTCCCTGATTGCTTCAGCCCTTATCTCTTTCATTCTTAAATGCCTATAGCACTAATGGTCTGGATCTTAGTTTCACACTTAATTAGGCACTGTCATATTGTTAGCTGTTGTTTCATATATCTTCATTTTATCTCCCCAACTGTACTGTGTGTTCCTTGAAGGTCAAGGATCATGAAATCCCAAAACCTCAGGGGTGGAAGGGACCTCAGAGGCTATCTGGTACAATTGTACTTGAATAGGAGTTTCTTTTCTGACATCCCTAGAACAGTAATCTGGACTCAACTTTAAGACCTTGGATGGGGAGTGCGATACCTTCTGAAGAAGCCCTTTCCACTTTGGGATGGCTCTGATAGTTAGAAAAGTTTGCCTTACACCAAACTGATACCTAACTCACTATAATTTCTAGCTATTGATCCTAGAAGGCAGCTGGGTGGTATAGTGGATAGAGTGCTGGGGTTGAAAACAGGAATTTTAAATCTGGCCTCAGACACATACTAGCTCTGTGACTCTGAGCAAGGTGATGACCTCTGTTTGCCTCAATTGCTTCATCTGTAAAATGAGCTGGAGAAGGTAATGACAAACCACTCCAGTATCTTTGCCAAGAAAACCTCAAATGGCATCATGGAGAATTGGACAGGACAGAACAATTAGACAACTGCTTCTAGTTCTTCCCTCTGATCTTGTGGCCCAGCATCCTCATTACCTCACTTACTGGTGAATGACATACCTTAAGATCTTGCAGTCTTCTGCCTGTATTCCAGCAGCTCCTAGTCCAGGCCACTGCATAAGACCCTCATCAGAGTCACACACAAGATGGAAGAACTCACAGGGGAAACAGCCCAGGTAACCAGACTCTTCAGAGCTGCTCTGTTCCATTACAAAAAGGACATCTCTAGCTTCTTCTCACTCATTAATAGTCAGTTCTTCAATGAGGGTCAGTTTAGAAACACCAACCGAAAAACTTGAGCTAGCCCTGTTTTTTTTTCTTTAAATTGCCTCATTACAGACACTTTATAGAAAGGGAGAGAGGCTGTTGCTCTTATCCTACTTGTTGGTAACAGCTTCTGCTTTCTTGTCCCACAGACCAATAAGCCTGCTTCCATGATTATAGCCACAACAAGAGATAGCCACCATCTTATTAATTAATTATAATTAATAATATATTAATTAATTTTATTAATTAGCAAATAACAGAATACATCAAAGATAGCCATCCTTTCTTTGAAACTGGCATACCATTTATCAAAGGGAGAACAGACAGTTTAAACCAATGATTTCAATTACAACTTTCCAAAGTGCATGAAGAGATTTTTAGCTTGTCTATAAACATTAACTTAGCTGTTGGTACTCTCCATGTGAGGTAGTCCAGTGACCAATGAATTGACGTATGAGTGGAGGAAATGAAAATATAAATCTTGGCATTCTGGATAGAAATGAAACCAGAAGACAAAAGGAAATTGATGCTAATGGAGACTAGTTCTCCTCATAGAGGCAAAAAAATGAGTTGGCAGAGATGGTTTATATTGCACATCCAAAAAGCATCATATCATGAGATACGTGGTCACTTCTTGTTGCAGTGATCATGATGAGTGAGGGAACTGTGAAAACTAAGTGATCCACACTGATTCCATCTTGTGACTCAAGTCTGGAGCTAGCTCAGTTCCCTTTCTGTTCAATTACAGGTCTAGTCTAATTTCTGTTGTGTGAAAGAAAACTTGGTTTGACTATGGAAATTATGAGAAAATTTAATTGCATCGTTTGAACCGAACCCTGCATGGCTGGAAGTTGGGCCCCCTCTACCTATTGTTAAAAGACCCTTTAAATAAGGACTCTAGGTTATGCTGACCAGAAACCCAATCAGATCCAAAGATTGATGCAAGGATTTTTCTCACAATTACATATCTCAAGTAACCCGTATGTCTTATCTGAAACTGGTTTTGTTCTGGTTAATAAGTTATTCTTTGTTTGTTCCTTTGATTAAATACAGATACTTGGGGGTGGGGATGGGGCACCTCTTTTTCTGATTTCAGGGAATTGCCCCTGTTCACTCTCCCCAGTCCCAGCTCTCAAAACTTACTTATCCCCCTCCCAACTTAGAAAGTCCCTAATCTTTTCTCCATTTAGAAATTAGATTATCTAATTTTGCATCTTGGTTGTACCCTGTTAATTGTTTTCTTCTAATTATTTGATCTTTAAAAAAAGAAAAGGAAAGGAAAAGGAAAGTAATTATTTGGTTAATTGTTTTTAATGCATAAAAGTATCTTCTCTTGTATTCAGGGTCCAGTGCCAAAGCTGAGGAGGCCTGGTCTCAATTTGTTATGCGATTGGCATGCATTGTTTAATAAATCAATATTCTCAGAAGCTCGAACCTTTGTTTCCTCAGTCATTTCATCTTTCACCCATCACATAAATAAACATTTGCAAAAAGACTCCTGTGAAGTCAAATGGAGCTTATGTGCTGACATTTGTTGCTGAAGATGAGATAGAGAAATTCTATGAAGACCTTGTTATAATCTTCCAATTAAATAAACACATATTCTAGTACTTGGTGACTTCAGTGTGAAAGTCATCATGGGAAGGGATGGAAAAATGTCAGAAATCATAGTTCCAAATAAGAAATAAGAATGGTTGTAGGTTGGTTGATTATATAGAAAATTATGGATCAGAAAATTGTAGAATCATGCTCACAGATTATAAATACCTCAGTAAGAGTCCAGAGGTGTTGGGTACATGATGATAAGTATCACGTAACATCACATGAAACCTGGAGTTGATTATATTCTGACAGAAGACCACTGAGACAGTCATCTCCAAATCAGTTATATATATGGAGCCAGACCATCAACTTTGTTAAAACAATGATGATTGACAGGAAATTAAAGGAAATAAAAATGAAGGCAACTCTAATCCAACCTATTCAAATGTGCTCTTGATGATAAAAATTAGAAATGAATGATAGATCTAGATGTGGAAGGGACTTCAAAAGCCATCTGGTACGGTTCCCTTATTTTACAGATGAGGTCACCGAGGTTCAGAGAAGCTTGATGTCTTGCCCAGGGTCATACTACTTATAAGTATCAGAGACAAGACTTGATCCTAGGTTATAGTGATGTGAAGTCCAGCATGCCACCTCTCCTCTCAAAGAACTGACATTGACAAAGACTGTGACTGTTTCATTTCCTAATGAAATTTAACCAGTGTAGATCATCTCACAACTAAAAGACCAAAGAGATTTAGATACTGTTGTATCTCACAAACATTTGATTTCTCTGCCAAGCAGAGAGCTATAGAAGCCAAGAGTAATGCTGCATTAGAAGATTAACAAATGTTTTTTAATGTGGACAAAAACCTGTCCTCCAATTCATGTCTCAAAATCTTATAATTTGGCAACTAAGGGAAAGAGGAGGGTCAAAGAAGGGCAGATTGATGCTTAGGATGGATAGGACTATGAAAATTGATGACCCAAAGATGTTAGACCTATTCAACTTAATTTTGCTTTTGTTTTCTCTGCCCTGAAGAATGATCTTTGGACTGGAAAGAAGAGAAGAAAAGTGGTTATGCAATAACTTGCATTTATATAGTGCTTTAATGTTTGTAAAGTTCTTTACAAATTTTATCTCATTCTAACCTCACAATAACCTTGGGAGATAAGTGCCATTATTATCTCCACTTTACAGATAGGGAAACTGAAGCACAGGAAGGTTAAGTGATTTGACCCAGCTAGTAAGCATCTGAGGTGAGATTTGAGCTCAGGTCTTCCTAACTCCGAGTCCAGCAATCTATCCATTGTGCCACATAGCTGGGGGTTTTGGTAAAGTATAAGTCAATAATGTGATTGGTATGGCGGTTTAGAATGCTAATGCAATCTTAAGCTACATGAGAGCCATGGTGTCTCATACTTGGAGACTCATACTCCTATGCTCCCATACTCTGCCCTGGTCAAACCACATCTGGAGCATTGTGCTGAGTCTAGGTCACACATTATTGGAAAGCATCCAAAGGAAGGCGACTAGAATGGTGAGGGCCCTCAGCATCCTGTTATTAGAAGATTGACCTGGAATAGTGAGATGTTACTTTGGAGAAGAGAATACTCAGGGAATACATGGCAGTTTTCTTCAGGTATTTGAAGAGTTTCACATAGGCAAGGAATTAAACCTGTTCCACTTGGTTCTAGAAAGAAGAATTAGGGATAATGGATAGAAACTGAAGAGACAAATATAAGGAAAGATTTCCTAACAAACAGAGCTATTGAAGAGTGGAATGGACTGCCTTGGGAGTTGGACAGTTCCATCTTGGTGGAGAGTTTCTAGGAAAGTTGGTAAGATGTAGCCGTCAGATGTGCTGTAGAAAAGATTCTTTTCCAGTGATCAGTTGAACTAACTAGCCTTTGAGTTTCTTCCAGTCCTGAGACTCTTATTTTGTGAGTAACCACATTGGTGAGATTAAAAAAAAAATCCAATGAAATATTGAATTACAAAAGACTGAGTGTAGTCATATAGTTTGAATTGCATTACCATACAAATTGAAGATTAGTTGGAAGGACTGGGAGATTTTCAGCCAGGAGAAGAGAAAACTTAGGGGTAATGTGACAGTTATCTTCAAATATTTGAAGAGGTGTCATGTGCAAGAGAATTAGGCCTGTTACCTTTGAATCCAGAGACTATCAATGAGTAGAAATAGATTTCGAAGAGAATTTAGAGGTTACTAAGTTCAGCCCCTAGTTTTACATGTGGAGAAACTGAGGCCAATTGAGTTTAATCAATTTGTCCCAGGTCACACAGATAGTGGCAAAAATGGTACCACGATGCTCTTTGATGAAAAAAAGTGCCAATTCAGTCTAACGTATCCCAGTGAAGAGAGCTCTTTTTTTCTCTCCTACTGTTTCTTAGATCTTGCTGAGGCCAAGAAAGTAGGTATTCAAGGGCCCTAGGGAATCTTTTGACCTTACTGAAGCAGTTGGGGACTGGAAAAAATTTGAGAATTAATATGCTGCTATATATACACAGAGGGCCAATTCTGGGCCATGTGGGGCCCAGGGGCAAACTACTATCTGTATCTATCTAATCCTGCTCATACACATTTTCACTTAAATGAAATGAGGTTAAAATAGACCCCACAGGCAACCTTGAAAGGGAAAAGAAAGCACTAATGGGAAGCCTGAAGAAATGAGGCACTCTTTCTTCATCTCTCCTTTTTGGTGGTGTTTTCTTTCAGGCTCAGCTCAGGTAACTTTTCCCCTTCCTTGGTCAACTCCAGTTAAAAGTATTTCCTTCTCCTCTTTAAAATTTTCTAGAGCAACTTGCTTGGACCTCTCTTTTGTTCTGTCAAACTCAGTCTTCTATTATACTTGTTACTGTTGCTGTTCATTCATTTTTGAGTTGTATCTGACTCTTCAAGACCCCATTTGGGGTTTTCTTGACAAAAATATTCGAGTGGCTTGTCATTTCCGTCTCCAGCTCATTTTGCAGAGGAGAAAACTGAGACAAATAGGATTAAGTGACTTGTCCAAGGTGACACAGCTCGTAAGTGTCTTCCTGACTCCAGGCCCAGCAACCTAGTTGCTCTTGTATTATGTTTACCTGTGTACATATTCCAACCTCTCCTCCCAGCAGAAGGAGCAAGGAGGGAACAAGTATTTATTAAGCCCCTCCTACGTGCCAGGCATTGTGCTAAATGCTTTACAGATACTCATTCATTTGAGATATCCTTTCTAGGAATGGTAGCGTTAATTAGATTGTTTTCCTCAATTACCGAGTCTGAATGCAGATTGAGGCAAACTATTTGCTCTCTTTTTTTCCTTCTCTTTTGGTTTCGTTTCTTCTTTCTCATGATTCATTCCATTGGTTATCATTCTTCTTTACAACTGGACTACTATGTAAATAAGTTCAATGCGAAGGTATATGTAGAACTTAGACTACATACCATCTTGGGGGAGAAGGGGGAGGAGAGGGAGGGAGAGAAAACTTGAACCCAAAAACTCGTGGAACTGTGTGTTGTAAACTAAAAATAAAAAATAAATTAAAAAAGCTTGTTTTCCTCAGAGTTTTATTGGAGAGCGGTGGGGAGGATATGAGTAGTGAAATGGTATTGGAGAAAGCCAAGAAATTCAATGGGCCTGCGACTGAACAAGATAAGGTGAATGTCCAACAATCTGCTCTTAGGATCACAGAGATGGAAACCAGAGTTTGGGTCAGAGATGGTGGCTGAAGAATAGTTGATAGGTCATGGAGGTGACTGGGAAGTGATTTTAAAATCAAAATATACATGCTCTAACAGATTCTTGTTTTAGAAGTCAGTCTAAGGTGGCTTCTGATGTGCTTTTTGCAAAAATGATCTTTGAGGGAAACTTTCACCTACCCTTTACGAGCTATATTTTGGTTCCATATATTCATTCTTTTGGTGAATTGAGCTGGTGGTATGATCGAAAGAACATTAGGTTAGAAGTCAGAGAACTATAGTTCTGCCATTATTGTCTGTGACCTTGTGGTAGAGTGAATGAGCATTCACTTTGAAGTCAGAGAACATGGGTTCAAATCCTATCTGTGACATTTACTCTCCCTATCACCTTGGGCAAGTCTCTTAACATCTCTAAGTCTCAATTTCCTCATCTATAAAATAAGGAGGCTGAACTAGGTAGACTCTAAGGTATGTAAACTCTAGGTCTGTAATTCTACAATGCCAATTGGACTTAGTTTTTCTATATATGAAATGAGGGGGTTGAATTTGATACTGCTGAGGTACTTTTCAATTCTAAATATCTAATCCTTTTATATGTAAAAAACACAGAGACACAGACAGACATATACACAGACATGCATACATCCACCCTCTTTTTTTCATCCCTGAAAACACTGCTGCAATTCCCTAGATTTCCACGAGGTGGCAGATTTCGCTTGGAAAATAATTTTCAACTTGTCATCGGCCCTTCCCTACCTCAGAGAGGGTGTTTTCACAAAATAATGTTCCTTGACAAATGTAATTTATATTGATTGCTTTTGTTAATGCATCAGAGAAAACATTTGAACTAGCTTCATTCTTTGCGGATGTTTATTGCTTTTTCCAGCCAGAAAACAAACAAGACTGTTACCCTAGCTATGGGTCACAATAATGATGGTTCTGGCAAAATTGAGGTTAGTCTGGGGGTGAGGAGGAGGGAGGGCTTAAGTGAGGGAGGGGGTGCCCTTGAGGAGAAACAGAAGCTAAAGCATCTAGAATGCAGATGGCTATCAAACTGAGAGCTTTTCACCCAATCATTTCTTTTGTACAATCTGTCTTGTTTGCCTTTTAATATTGTATGAAGTGAATAAGAAAGCTGGGAGTTGTGCCTTCTTTCTGCTGGGGCAGTAAGTAATGCTTCCTGCTTGGGTAAACTATGGAACATTGCTCGATCTGGTCTTAGCCTGGACTTTCCCATTCCTACCCTTCTTCCCTAGAGATTCAATGATGCTAATTAAAGCTTCCTTCCATTCCAGTCCCAGGGTCAGCTCTTCATGATGTCACTTGTATGGGGTGCAGGATTGGTTTTCTTCTTTCTAAAATTTAGAGCTAGAAGGGATCTCAGAGGCTATAGAATACTAAACACTCATTATACCTAGTTCCCTCCCTGACTCCTATGCTTTACAGATAAGAGAACCAAGGCCCAGATAGCTAGATATTTACATCTTTATTCACTGTTTGGGAAGTTGTGCTTTGAATGGTTGGGGACTGATTTTGTTTGGGAAAAGAGGAAAAAACACAAAAGGCAAAGGTACCATATTCTGGAAGAGAGAGAGACAGACAGAGAGAGAGAGAGAGAGAGAGGGAGAGGAAGAGAGAGAGAGAGAGCACAATCCTCACCCCCTGCCAGCTACCCCATAAATCCTCTAGTTTCTTATTTCCTGACAGTTTAGAGAAGCTGGCCAGCTTCTTTTAACTGGCTGATCAGGAACAATTACTAAATGAAACCTATTTTCAGAGTTTGAGTTAATATTGAATTTCATGAAGGTACTTCATTCCTCCTCCCCCTCCCTCAACCTCAACCCCTCTGAAATCTCACAGCAAAGCCAATGTAGCCAGAGTTTTTCATGGTGGAAAATAAAAACACTGACAGAGCATTTGAAGGGCCTCTGTGGGGAGGGGCTCATCATACCCCTATCTCTAAGTAGGAATCCCAGCAGAAGTTATTCTTGGAGTGGCAGAGGCTGTGTACTCTCTTAAAAGACATGCATCAACTAAGTGACTCAGGGTCAATTACCAAAGTAAAGAAGGAGGTGGGTTTGAGAGGGAGTTGTTCACGTAGAAATCTCTGGGGTGGGGGTGGGGGTGGGGGGGGGTAATAATTGAAAACTCAGAGTTTAAGTTAGCTGGTGATTGGGACTCCTAACTGGTCTGTGGCAGGAGACTGGGATTCACTTATGAATCAATGGTCTTGGCCAAATGTTTTCAGAGAAACCCTGAAGGAGGCATCACATTTTGTCAGAGAATTATTAGAATGCAACCTCGGTCCTCCTTTCCTTCCATTTCTTCAAGGTTTGGCTTTCCTGGATCTCAGAGCTTTGGGATCATAGGCTTTTGAGACAGAAAGAAATGTCAATATCCTTTCTATGCAATTGACCCCCAGATGAATTGACGCAGCCCTTGTTAATTCCCTGAGATCCAGCCCTGCCTTGCAATCTGCCTCTTGGACATTTCCAGCTGGATACCCCATAGATACTGCAAAATCAACATAACCCAAACTGGGCACACCTTTCCTCCTAAACCCACCCCCTTTCCAGGCTCCCCAATTGCCGCTGAGGATACCACCATCTTTCCTTCCAGTCATCCAAGTGTATACCCTCAGTGTTATCCAGGATGCCTTTCCCATTTGCCCAACATCCAATCAGCTGCCATATCTTGAAATTTCTTTCTCTGCAACATCAGGGCCAGTATTCTGCTTTAGGACGTCGTTACCTCTCTCCTTGGTTATTACAATAGCCTTCTAACTACAATAGCCTTATCTATTTTTAAGTCTCTCCATTTCACTCCATCTTCCACAAAGCTGCCAAAGTGATTTTCCTCAAGCATAGGTCTGACCATATCAATCCTTCCTCTCTCCACTCCACCTCAAAAAACTTCAGTGGCTCCCTATTACCTCTAGCATAGAATACGAGCACTCTGTCTGACATTTGAAGTTTTTCAAAACTTGCTCTCATATTACCCTTCTAGGCTTTTAACACATTATCCCTCCTACTTACTCTGTGGTCCAGCCATACCAGCCCCCTTGCTATTCTCACACACAAGACTCTATCTCCCATCAGTTTGCCTTTGTACTGGTTATCTCCCATGCCTGGAATGCTCTGCCTCCAAACCTCCATCTATCCCATAGAATTCCTGATTTTCTTTAAGCCTCAGCCCATTCCTGCAAGAGGCCACTCCCAGTCTCCCTATGGTTAGTGCCTCCCCTTGCAGGGGATTACAGATCTACTCTAATCTATTTTCTAAGGAACCACTTAATATCATGTTTCTCCCCTATTAGAACGTAGGTTCCTTGAGGGCAGAGATTGTTTTTCTTTTTATGGATATCATCAGTGCTAAACATAATATCTGACACATAATGAGGACCAAATAAATGCTTGTTGACTAATTGACTAACTTCTATTCTTTAAACATTCTCCTTTCAACCCACGTATTCTTGTTTTAACTTGTAACCACGATGGCTCACCAAGGCCAGCAAAGGCCGTTTTATAGATGGGAAGACTGAGGCTTTAGTGTCAATTCCCTGGTAAAAGTGAAAAGGTCAGGACTGTGAATTTGTTGCCACCTCTACATTCTGCACCCCTGCTCTTCCTTTTCCCTTAGTGGCTTCTCCTTGTGGCTATAGCATTAGAAGGGCACAGCCACAAGCACTTATTACCTCCCAAAGAAACCCTTTCACTTTGGGACAACTCTTGTTGTGAGGAAATTTTTCTTGTTTCCAGCTGAAATTGCCTCTGAAATTTCCATTCATGGTTTCTAGTTCCCCTGGGAATAGCAAAGCTTATATCTAATAATAAAGCTAGCATTAACATAGTGATATATATATACATATATATGTATATATATATACATATAAATATGTGAGTGTGTAGTCATTTGAGCCTCACAACAGCCCTGTGAGATAGGCTATTATTGTTCAAATTTTATAGATAATGCTAATGAACCTCAGATAGTCTGAGACTTGCCCAGAGTCACAAATATAGCAAATGTCTCAGGAAAGATGTAGACAGAAATCTTCCCAAGTCCAACACTTGCCCCACTGCCCACTTAGCTGTTTGGGACCCGTCTTTGCTTCCATCTTTCCCTGTCTATTCACATGCTTACTCCCTCCTTTTCAGCCCGTCACTTTATTATTTCCTTCACCATGTCCTATAGTTTCAGAATCTCAGGTTTCTGACGTAACTGACTTATTGACGTAAGGTCACAGAGAATCGGGGCTCCAGGCACTGGATTGGCAGAGAGTGAATCACACATGTGGGTTGATGACCTCATGCCTGCCTTTGGGGTGCCACTGATCGGCAGGCTGCTTTGTGCTGGCCCATTGCCTATTCAGCAGCATCTGTCAGTGCTCAGCCCTGGAGCTGTACTTCCAGGTGTGAATATGCCTGCTGACTGGGCTAGCCTGCCCTCCTCTGCCCTCCACAGCACTGCCCTGCCTAGCAGCAGGTGTAGAGAAAGGGCCCCAGCCCATTCAAGAGGTGGCAGACCAATCCCACAATAGTTATTATTTCTGCTAACCCAGTTCACTGGAACTTGCCTGTGGGAAGCCTGAGTTTGAACTGCTTTGTCAGAGTCATGTTGTGACCAGACTGTAAGATCAACCTCTTTATAGCTCTAGGGGAGCTTTTCTTTTTCTTTTTTTCTTTAATTTAATTTATTTTTAACAAAAATCTATTTTCTCTCCTTCCCACTTTTGCCTACATTGGAAATAAAAAAGAAAAACATTTTTTTTTTGTAGCAGATATACATAGTAAAGCAAAATAAATTCCCATATTGGCCATGTACCCACACCCCCCCAAATATATGTCTCATTCTGCGTCCTGAGTCCACCAGCTCCGTGTCAAGAGGTGGCTAGCAGGCTTCATCCTCTGTCCTCTGGAATCATTATTGGTCAGAGACTTGCCCATTTTTATAGTTTCAGTCTACCTACCTTTTTCTTACAAAAAAGAAGTTGAAGTCCAGGGATAGGAAAAGACTTTTCCAAGGACACTGTGGTAGCGAATTGCAGTGTAGACTTTAACTCAGGTTTCCAACCTCCAAATTTAGTCCTCATTCTGTTAGAACAGTGGTGTCAACTTCAATTAGAAACAGAGGCCACTGAATCATGATAAGGATCTCTGTCTGAAGCACGTTGACTTAGAAAACCACATATTAGCATAATCCATATTCTATTCTATTTTTATTTCTTTTGTTACCCATTTCCCAATTACATTTTAATCTGGTTTTAGCTGCATGGGGAGTGTTTGGGGGACATGTGCTTGATAACTCTACCTTGTACTACCAGCTCAAATGCTACTTCAACCACAAAACCTTCCATGATGTCCTAAACAGAAAAAAAGTTCTTTCTTTTGTTGCACTCATCTAGACTTCTTCTCTGTATTTGTTTTACTCCATTTTGTATCATTGATGTCTATGTATGTCATATCTTCCCTTTTGGATCTCAAGTTTTATACGTTTGGGGACTTTATCTTAGGAAATTCAGGCTTAGCATGGACAGTCCCTGAGGAAATTATTATTCTCCCAGATATTTTTTTCAAGAGATTAGGAAAAGACTCAGGCAACCTGATCTATATCTTGCCACTGGACCTAGATGTCTCCAAAAGTGAAAGAGAGGTTGGAGACTCTGCACAGTCCTGCCTCATTTAAATCCAATTCACTTGTGAGTCATGGCATCATCTTCCTGAGGTCATGGTCCTCTTTGAGAACCAAGGACAAACAACAACAAGACATCCTTAAGGGAAATCTGAGATGGCTTTTGTCTCACAACCTCTGGTGTTCATAATGGATGGGTGTATTAGCAAAGGAATAAACACAACATAGATGATAATTGTCAATATGCCTATATGGTTCTGTATCACAAAATACAAGAGTAAGAGCCTCTCCATATAGAAAGTAGAATGGGGAAAAAGTGGTATTGTCCTCCTTGTGGGCATTGGCATTAAACTGGGCAGCACTTCCAAAAGAGAACAAAACATCTTGCTTCTGTCTTTCCTGGACTTTAGGGCAGACTTGTTCAGGCATCCTCACAGACAATGAGATACAGTGAAATAAATCTTGTTATGCTCTACCTTTGGGTAGGAGGAAAGGTCCTTTGTGAAATATCTAGGAGGGCAGCACATAGAGAAAGAATCATAGAAGTTTGAGTTAGAAGGGAGGTGAGACCTCAAGCCTCTGGCCATCTCTTCCACTTTGTATTTCTTTCTTGACCAAATATTGAGGCAGAAATGAATATTTTTAGCCTTAGAAGCTGCCTTATGAGATGTAGAGTTCATGAATTCCAGGTACTGCGGTGCTTGGAGGAGAAGCCACTACCACCAGGAGGATTGTGGAGCCAAAGAGCTAAAACTCAAATTCTACCCTGAATTGTCAGGAGAAAAGAATTTGTGAGGTTCACAGGCAATGCAGGTCAGAGATAAGAGTGACATACCTGCTTAACAGTCTTATATAGTGCTTCATATTCAAAATATTTGTTATAGTTCATATTTTTATATTATATATAACCATGTATATTGTTTATAAATTTTGTGTTTTAAGGAGCTCTTTCATGGTAGAGAAAATAAATAGCTATCTGTATCTGATATCTGTTTTGTATGTTATATTTTTCTATGTGAAATGTTGTTGGAGTATACCCCTGTACAGAAATCATAACTAAACTCTTTGTATCAGATTTTCCCTGGCACTAGGAGTAGAGGCATAGTGAGCTAGAGTATGCAAGAAAAAGTCTAACCTACTCTTTTAGATGTTAAGTTCTTCTAGAATTGAATCTGGATACACTTGAGTCAAGACCTTTATGGGAGAGGAGAGCTCCCCCACCCAACCACTGGTGACAACAGAATGAGTGCTAGACGTGGAATCCAGAGACCCAGGTTCAAATCCCAGCTACATAGTAGTAAGCTACATACTATAAGCTACATAGCTTATAGTAACAACACTGTGTGAACCTGGACAAGCCACAACCTCTCTGGGACTCAGTTTCCCCTTTTAAAGTGGAGAGAGGAAGAGGTAGGACTCGATGAACTCTAAGGTTCTTTACAGCTCTAAATCTATTATTTAGCATAGCACCTTAAAGAAAGTCTGATTGAGTATCCCTTTTTTGTATATATATAAGAAAAATGGGAATGAAAGATCTTGCATTGATCATAGGGGCTTAAAGTAATTATACTCTGGAATGGGTAACCTTGGTACTCTATCAATGACATTCTGGAAATCATATATGATGCTTAAACTTTAAAATGAAACTAAACCCATTTGCGGAGGCAGGAGTGTTATAATCTGCCACAAATCCCTCAAAATGACAAATGGAGAAACCGTATTCCATGTCTGGTATGGCCATTTAAAGTTCCATATACCACTACTTTCCAACATTTTGTTAATAAGAGAATCTCTAGATCAGAAATTTGTTGTTTTGGCGAATGCCATTCTGATCTAGAAACCTGCAGAATATGTGAAACATGTACCAATGCTACATCAGTATCCATTAGCCCATGGGCTTTATGGTAGGAGTGTGAATTTCACCATATGTCCTTATCTTTCCTAGGATTTATGGTAGGGCCAGAGGGATTACAGATGGACCCCACATATGTGGGTTGTACCCACAAGTAGAATAGATAAAACCAAGATGTGAAACAGTCTCTGCTATGAGGTTATTCTCAAACTCCCCTCCTCCTTCCCCCATTCCCCTTTTAGCAGGGATGGTGCCTGCTTATCTTGCAAAGAATGATGCCATCTATTCAATTATTTCATTCCAAGCTCTTAAACTCTCCTGTTAGGTTGGGTTTGCAGAATAACGTTCTATTAGAGACATAGGTCTTTTCTATGTCAGAAAGTTTTCATGATCCTACGTAGCCTATCCAATATTGAAAGACTAATCCCAGCTCAAGGGGGAATACCAAGTATAGCCATAACACACAAGAGGATAGGCTTAGTAACGTTGACGTGGATCCTGAGGCCACCTTTCCAATGATTGGCTTCCTGGAGGATATATATAGTAACAGTATTATGGGGGAAATTTTCAGGGAAGTCTTTCAGTGCATGCACTTCTCTTTCCCAAATCTCTCACCACAAATTGTCCCTATGTAGCAATTCTGGGATATGCTGTGTCACAAACTTACAGTCCCGTGTCCTCTGTTCCAAGTACTAGCACCGCCCAGGGGGCTCCCCCTAGAAAAGTGATAAACTTTTGTGCTTTTCCTTGGTTTTTGCAGACATGCCTACCCACAACAAAATGTTATTACTTACGGATTGAATAACATATATGGAGGTTTCTGGGAGACGTAGTGGGCCTTGGAGCAACTCCAGGTTTGTGGACGCTTAGGCAAAAAATGAAACTCTTTTATTTGTACTTAGTAAGTTGGTAGGTGTTTTACTTGCCGATAAAGTGGTCACCCTAAGGTGTAAGTAGTCCATTTTTGAGATCCTTCCCGGTTGAAAGAGATTACTTTGATAGCATTGGTCTTGGAGTTGGGAAGAGCTCCATTTCAATTCTACACCTGATTCTTACTAACTGTGTGACTGTGAACAAATTACACCTCCCTTAGCCTTTGTTTCTTATATAAAGTGGGAAAAATGATATCTATAACACCTACCTCATAGGGTTGTTGTATTAACTAAGATAATATATAGTATATATAGTGCTTTGTGAATGTAAATAAAAATATATAAGTGCTATTTATGATTATTGCATCTGGAAGTTACCAGGACTTGGTGTAACATAAGAACACAGAATGTTTGAGGTGGAAGAAATGTTAGAGCCTTTCTTTTTTTTTT
>CM053625.1:243751388-243773379 GCA_028646595.1 Phalanger gymnotis
GAGACCATCCAGGCTGTCCTGGGCTGGGGCCCTGCTTCCCTCTGCCACTTCGTGGGTTCTGCAGCTCTAGAATTGGTTCAGAGCCATTGTTTTATAGGTTTTTGGAGGAACTTGGTGGGGAGCTCACGCCAGTCACTGCTTCCCAGCCGCCATCTTGACTCCGCCCCCCCCCACTGCTCACTTCTTGACCCAATTAAAGAAGAGTTTAATCCGCATAATGAGATCACAGCACACAAGCTATATTCATCACACATTTAAAACTTCATCACGCGTGTCACCCTAACTTACACTTAACAGTTTGTGGCTGCAACAATTTGGAGTAGGTATTGAATGTTCTTTTTCATCCAACTCCATGCTGAGGCTAAAGGCTGGGCTAATTGGGGTAAATCTTGCCAGCCTCCATGCCGAGGGTCAGCCTCAGGGTGAGAAGAGGCAATTCTGTTGGCAATTTTGGTCTGTGAACACACAAAACTTGCCCATAGGCAGCCATGCTGGTCACAGATAAACTAATGTTTTAAAACTGTTAGGGAAGCTTGTCTCTTACTCTACCTGAGGAAGGTTTAACCTGGTCTAGCTATATATAAAGTCACAGGTCAGCAACAGGAAGTTATGTGAACAACAAAAAAGATCCTAATTGATTAATTTATTGGCTTCAATTTCTGCTTTAACTACAAGATTTAGAGCATAAAGCGACCTTAGCGATCTTCTAGGCTCTCCCCTCCTCCCCCTGCCCCTTTTACAAAGGAGGAAATCATGACTTGAAGGCAGGATTTGCTTATTCAAAATCATTTGGGTTGTATGCAGAAGAGTAAAGATTTAAACCAAGATTTTCCAATTCTGTATCTAATCTTCATTTAGCTATTTATTGGTGCATACCCTGGCTACTTGAGTCGCCCATTTGAGTTGCTGGGTCAGGGACTAGCCATGCCTTTCTGGTCATCTTGATGAGTTGTAACTATTATTGTGGGCAGTGGTGAACTTCTAGGACTTTGCTAATATAACACTAGCATAAAAAGCTTCTTCCACACAGGCTATAGATATTGCTACTGTATCTTTAAGTTGGAATGGAATCTTGAGAGCCTGGTAATTTCACTGTCATTATAGAGGAACTATTAATTTTTATAAATGGAGAATAACTGTTTGAGCATAGGAAAAAAACAAGGACCAAAGGAGCTTCTTTCCTGAGAGTCTGAGTTATATCTTATTAAGATAAAACTATGAAGAAAATTTATGAAGAGATTTCTTAAGAAAAGATCTTAATAACCATTCTGAAAGAGCTGAATTGTTGAGCTATGATCTATTGAGAAATCAGCAGTTACAAGTGACAGTTACAAGTGGCCTTGACTGTGATCTTTCTAACACTGATGGATATTGTTAAAAGATTTAAATATGCCTTTTTATTATTTTATTGTTAAAAAATGTGTAATTAGTACCAATGATGTTTGTTTAAACCTACAAGAGCATAGCTTTCTTTCCTTCTTCCTTCCTTCCTTCCTTCCTTCTTTTCTTCCTTCCTTCCTTCCTTCTTTCCTTCCTTCCTTCCTTCCTTCCTTCCTTTCTTTCTTTCTTTCTTTCTTTCTTTCTTTCTTTCTTTCTTTCTTTCTTTCTTTCTTTCTTTCTTTCTTTCTTTCTTTCTTTCTTTCTTTCTTCCTTCCTTCCTTCCTTCCTCCCTTTCTTTCTTTCTTTCTTTCTTTCTTTCTTTCTTTCTTTCTCACTCTCTCTCAATATCTTTCTTCATGCATAGGGAAAGATATGAACAAACTTTATTGGAAAATAGGTTTCTATGTTTTATTCAATATCTAATGAACTGAGGTGGCAGCTTAGAGATATTTGATAAATTCACAATAGAGATTGTACTTTTCTATTAATTTACATAGAAATATCAAAACATACTCCTTGATTTCCTTAGAACCTAGGATTATTAAAAAGGCAATAAGTCATATAATAGAGATATGATTATACTACCTACACCATATGTGAAGTTATCTCCCCCACACCAAACAATAAACTCTACTAAAATAAGTATCTCACAGACTCATAGAATGAAGATGGACCTTAGAGATCATATGGAACATATCTTTCTAAAGTGGGGATATGTCTTGAGTTCTGTCCATATGAAGATTGGTAGAAGGCACTAGAGATGTTTACTACATAGAAGAGGACTTAGAGCATGAAATTTGTTAATCAGTAATTGGCATAGGCAAAGGCATAAATGTTTTCTGTTTGACTCTAGTAGGCAAAACAAGGAGAAATGAGTAAAAGTATAATAGAAGCAAATTTAGGCTTCACATAAAGAAAACTTCCATTATGAGGTATCCAAAAGTGGAATGGAGAGAGTGGATCTGCCTGTACTGGAAGTCTTCAAGCAAACGATAGATGATCACTTAGGGTCATTGGTACAGAGCTACAAGGGAACTTAGAAGCCCATTAGCCCAACCATACCATTTCTCTGTGCCTCAGTTTCCTCATCTGTAAAATGTAGTAGTTTGACTAGCTGATCACTAATCATTTACATTAGTAATATAATATATATATAATGGTACTTATGTAGTATAATAAAATCTTCTAAGTTTTTCATATACACGATCACTTTTCATCCTTTAAAGAGTCCTATGAAGGAAGAACTCCAGGTATTATTCTTCCCATTTGTAGATGAGCAAGCACAATGAGGCTTATAAAGATTAAGTGGTTTAGTTGGAAGTCACATAGCTAGTAATTCAGGGGGAGATTTGCAGCCAAGTCATCCTGATTTCAAGTCTAGTATTCTATCCACTTTGGCAGTTAGAAACAAGGATTCCTGCCTATATATTTTTCCAAGGAAACATTAAAATATTCAAACATATGAGAACTTTCTTTGCCTCATATATGCATATGTGTACAGCTTCATCCATCTATCTATCCTTCCATCAGTTGCTAAGTTTTTATTAAGTCCCTAAAATGTGTCAGGGTCTGTGTTAGGTAGTGGGGATACAAAGACAGATGCAAAGACAGCTTCTTGCCCTCAAGGAGCTTATATTCTATCTGTGGAGACAGTGTGTTTGTGTTTTTGTGTGTTTATATGTGCATGTGTGTATATATACATACATATATACATACACATGCATATACAGTTGTTTAGTCGATTAGTCATGTCTGACTCTTGGTGATGCCATTTGGAGTTTTCTGGGCAAAGACACTAGAATGATTTTCCATTTCCTTCTCCAGCTCATTTTACAGATGAGGAAACTGAGGCAAACAGATTTAAGTGAATTGCCCAGGGTGACATAGCTAGTTAGTATCTGAGGCCATATTTGAACGCAGGTTCTCCTGACTCCAGGGCCAGTGCTCTATCCTGTTCATTGCTTCAAGTGGATCTTGGATAATAAATAACTTGATTGAAATGTAGTACTAGTATCAGCCATGTTTCCATTGCACTAGAAGTTTTACAAAGTACCCTCCCAATAACCTTTTCGGGTCAGCATTACAATTATTATTATCCTTATTTCAAGAGATATTAAAATTAAGGCTGAGAGCAGAGAATTTTCTTATATTTGGTCATATAGCTAGTAAGAGAAAGATCTAGGATTTGGACTCAGATCTATTGATTGTGAATTCAGCACTATTTAAGCTGCAACATTCTCTACAGATGCTAAGTTCTTCTTCTCACTCTCTTCCTTATCCTCCTATCTGGAAAACAGCACTGTACTCACAGGTATTTTAGGCAGGGACTTACTATAAAGCAGTATAGGTAAAACATAGAAAGATGAGAGTAGGAAATAATAACATACAAAAATTAAAGGTATAAATTGCACAAGTTTAAATGAGTTAATCTTGGGTCCATGTGCTAACTACACAGTAGAAAGGGGAATGTAACTGAAGACGAATCATAAAAGAGCATTATAGTCCTGTATGAGTTGAATTAGGCCTGTTAAAGGTCAGAATGACCTGAGATTACTGATAAATGCTAAAGACAACAAAATCTTTTTTGGGTTATTGTGGGGCAAGAGGAAGATCAAAGAAGGGTTAGGACCCTTGCTGAAGACGAATGGAATAATTATGAAAGTTGATGGACAGGAGGAAAAACTACTCAACTCTTATTATGCTTCTGTTCTTTTGACTAACAAAAAGATCTTCAGATGAGGAAGGGTACATCAAAATTTGTCACCAAGTAGTTGGTCCTGAAGACTAAAGAGCCTATGGTAAGAGAATACCTAGTTTCCCTCAATACGTTTAATTCACCTGGCCTTAATGAATTACATCTAGGAAAGGTCCAGCAAAAGTGATTGTTAAACTGTTGCCAGTAATCATGTAAAAAATATGTCAAATAGGAAGATCTCATCAAACAAAAACAGACAAATGTTTCAATTTTTTTTAAAAGGGAAAAGAGAGGATTCTTCAAAGATTAGCGGTGACTTCACTTGAATTCCAGGTGAAATTCTAGAACATGCTATGAAGGTGACGGTTGTGAGCATTTAGAAAGGGAAGTTATGATTACCATGAGCCAGTATAGGTTCGATAAAAGGTAATTTCCTTTCCTTTCCTTTTTTTTGGACAGAATTACTAGACTGATAGAAGAGGAGATTCTTTCATTGGCCAGACTGAGCCAATAGTCACACTATAGCATCAGTAAATACGGGATACCTTTTCTGCTCACAGCTACTAGTGTCAATGACTTCAGTTTTCTGATGCCTAACTCAGGCTTGGCCTCTACCGCTCTCTACCTTTGAACAGATTCCCATAAACAACAACACCCCCCCAATAAATCATAGGAAATATAACAATATTAGCATATTCTTTTATTCTCACCTGCCCTTAAGAGTAGAGCAAATACTCTGTAAAGCATTGAGAAATAACTGGAATAATGAAGGAAAAGGAGGAAGAGTGATAGATTGTTTTTCTTAAAGTGTAGGAGGAGCCTCTCGTCAAGCAGAGAATAACATTTTCCCCTTCTGAGGTACAACTCGGATGTCAGTGAGGTGGAAAATGGTAAAAATGCTGCACTTGAAGTCTTAGGGAGACCTGAATTCGAGGCTTATCTCTAACACTCATTAGGAATGTGAAACTAGACAAGGCAAGTCATTCTTTGAGTCTCAGTTTCCTCATTTGTACAATAGGGATATAGCAGCAGTATTATGTATCTGACAAGGCTGCGGTGAGACTCTGGGGAAGTAACGTAAGCTGAGTATTTGGCAAACCTTGCAGTGCTACGCAAATGTCAGTGGATTATAATTATAACTTAATTAATTGGTTCTGCAAAAGTGTAATGTTCAGTGAACTGTTCCAGGGGGCACCTAGTTCTGTAGAAACAACTTTATAAATGGGAGATCAGTCCAAAGGTGCCCCAAATTTTGGTCTTAAAAGTGCAAAATTGATCTTTACAGACACTTGTGGACATAAGCTTATATTTTACTATCTAAAAGGTCTGGAGAAACAGCCTGGCGTATTGGAATAAGAACTAGATTTATAGTCAGGAAAGATATGGCTATGAATTCAGGTTCTACTGTTTACTAATTATGTGACCTTGGGCAAGTCATATAACCCCCCAGAGCATTAGTTTGCTCATTTGTAAAATGGGAATGGTAATGAAACTCTTAGTGAATACCTCATAGAGTCGTGGTGAGAAGAGTATTTGTCAAACTATAAATACCTACATAAATGAAATTATTATTATCTATGATTTCACTCTGTACACTAATGCAGGTCATAAGCCTTTTGTATCTTAGTAGATTGCTGTGACTGAAAATTTCATTACTCCAATGGCCAACTTAGCAATGAGCCTCTCAGAAATGAGCTGTGTAATGATGGTCCATCCCCAGGCCTGTCCTTGAAGATTTTCCAGAATGGTTGAACCTGCCCAAGCTTGGCCTGTATTGGCAGATCTTCAAGATCCCAAGGAAACCTCATCTCCACACCAGAATGAGGCAACAGAAAAGGATTTTAATGGCAGATATGCTTGATTATGGCAATAATTAGAAAGACAATAACAAAAAAAAGTGCATTTCAAATAACTAAGGGCTTTAGTGAGGGACGCTTTACTGTTAGTGCCAGATTGGATTGCACTATCTGTTGGTTACTTCAGATGGTCAGTAGGCAGAGAAGAGAGAGGTTTGGGCTGCATGGATAGATCAGGGAGGCACGTGAACAGAGAAGCCAAAAGCTAAAAAGAACTCCAAGAGAGAGAAAGTGGGGAGAAGAAAGAACAGGGCCAATGACAGAGCCATGAGAAATATGTGATTAGAGGGCAGAGTAGATGATAATCCAGTAAAGAAGACTGAGAAGTAGCAGTGAGACAGGCGGGAGGAAAACTGGGAGAAAGCAGGGAGGGAGAAAATAACCATTAGAAATCGTTCAGTTCCATCAAAAACTGAAGAGAGGTCAAGAAGGACAAGGAATGAGAAAAGATGACTGGTAACATTGGGGATAACAGTTTCAGATATGTGGCAGAGTCAGAAGCTAAATTGAAAGGAATTGAGCACTGAGGAGAGGAAGTATAGGCAACAACAATTATATTTTCCCTAAGGGATGACATAAAAGGAGATCTAAGGTTATAGATAGCCTTACTTAGATAAAATGATTTTTTGTTTTCATTATTTTAAGACTCAGTTTGTTTATAGGTAGTTGGGAAGGAGTTGATAAAGACTGAAAATGAATGATATAAGGTAGACAATGAATGAGGCAAGCACCTGGACAAAGTGGGATTTGACTTGGCAATGGGTAGATCTATCTTTTCAAAAATGATTGGCTCAAAAGAAGAGAATAGGAGATGATAAAAATGGATTTTGAGGTATAGAATGAGGGAAATGAGGAGTCTCACAATGGATGGCCTTTCCTGGTCCCCTCAAATGATCAATCCTTTATCTCTACTATTACCTTCCAGATGCTCTGTACATATCTTGTATATATCCATTTCTTAAATGTTGTCTCCCCCTGGAGAATGTGAACTCATTGAGGCCAAGGACTCCATTTTTACTTTACTTTGGATACACAGTGCTTAACTCAATACGTCCAACATTGACTGATTGATAAAGAAGGATTGAGGAAGACGTGGTATAAAAGGGAAGAAACCATTTGAAATTAAATAATGTTATTTTGTAGTGGCAACAGTCTATATAAATGTGTGGCCTCTTTCAACAAAATTCAGTTACTTGTGAATAAGAGCAAAGGGCAACTAGGTGGTGAAGTGGATAGAGTACAAGATCTGGAGTCAGGAAGACTCATCTTCCCGAGTTCAAATCTGGCCTCAGACACTTATTAGCTGTGTGACCCTGGGCAAATCACTAGTTCTTCATCTATAAAATGGGCTGGAGGAGGAAAAGGCAAACCATTACAATACCTTTGTCAAGAAAACCCCAAACGAGGTCATGCAGAATTAGACACGACTGAACAACAGTGGAGGTAAGCCAAGTTTAGGGTTTTGCAAGGCATATGAAGTGGTAGGAAAAGGAAGCAAGAGATTTAAGGATAGTAGGCCATGAATTTATAACTGAACTGGCTTATTATATGGCTAAGATGGTAAAGGGAGAAAAGTGAAGCCAGAGCAGGGAATGATAGAAAAACTAAAAGTCATAACAAGGATAAAGAATAAGGCTAGGGGGAGTGGGGCAAACAAAGGAAGAGTGATCAGAGAAATTTCAGTCTTGGATCATGAAGGTAAAACAGTTATAAGTGAAGGTGAGATAAAGGGTCTGACCATCTCCATGCATGGCTAACATAGAACAAAGGTGCAGATCATGAGAAATTAAAAGGCCGGGGGCAGCTAGGTGGTGCAGTGAGTAGAGCACCGGCCCTGGAGTCAGGAGGACCTGAGTTCAAATTCGGCCTCAGACACTTGACACACTTACTAGCTGTGTGACTTTGGGCAAGTCACTTAACCCCAATTGCCCTGTCAAAAAGCAAAAAAAAAAAAAAAAGAAATTAAAAGGCCGATGAAATAGAAGGACAAGATATTTGATAAGACAATTGAAAGGCAAGCTATACAGGAATTTTCCAGAATTTTCAAGATTGCATTCCTTGGGAAAAGAGGTGGAACAAAATAAGCATTTGCCTTTTGTGAAGATCTCCAGTGATGTTGAAACTCACTGAGTTGCACCTTAAGTAGTCTCTTCTTATATACCTTCAAGTCAAGTCACTAAGTCAACAAACACCATGGACATTTTTGCTTTGATCAAATCAATATATTTTTCCACGTAACTTCTATCCATAGATCCTGATTCTGTCCTCTGGAGTCTAATCCAATCCTTCCTCCATGTGACAACCATTCAAATCCTGAAAGAAATTTCATTTCTCTTAGGCTGTACTCTTGACTGGATTTTCTCTATCATGTTCCAGAAACCTCTTCAGCTTAAAAGACTACTTCACCACTGTACTTTTCATATTGGAAGTACCCTCTGTCCTTGCACTCCCTCCCTCTGCTTGGCTGGTTCTCCAAGAAACTAGATTTTAAGGAGGATGTCCAAACCAGCAATGTCTTCATTCCTCTCTAGGCTGTACCAGTAACTCTTCCAACTTTTTCTATCATACTTGGTACATTCGTCCCTTATTCACCCACCTCTACATTTTCAGCTTCCTTTTATGTATTATCTTCCCCCATTAAAATGTAAGTTCCTTGAGGGCAGAGGGAATGTTTTTCCTTCTGCTTGTATTTGTATTCTCAGGGCTTAGCACTGTGCCTGGTGCCTTGTAAGAGCTTCATATATGCTTGTTGATTTGTTGGCTTGATTTAAAGACAACTAATATGTCCCACCTAAGCTTTTTCTTGTATAAACTAGTTCCTTCCAATAATTTTTGTTTGGGATGAAGTTGAATGCCTTCACAATACTGATTGCTCTCCTTTGGATGCTCTTCCACTTTTCAATGTCTTTCTAAAATGTAGCACCTGGCATTGATAATACTTTGGATGTGGTCTGATCAGTGGGGCTCTCAATTCCTTCTTCTAGAAGCTAAGCATCCCTTACTATAACTGAAGCTTTTCTTGGCTGCGCTATCACACTCTTTATTCATACTGAACCAATAGTAAACCACCAGATTGTTTTCAAACTTCTGTCTAACCATTATACCATACACCTGTATCCACAAAATTATACTTGCAAAGTTTTTTAATTGAAGTGTAAGCTTTTATATTTATCTGTATTTAAATTCATTTTATTAAATTGCATTGTTTATCAATGACCTGGATGAAGTCATAGATGACATGCTTACCAAATTTACAGATGAGACATAATAGGTGGTATAGCAAATATGTTGGATGACAGATCAGACTAAAAAAATCTTAGTATGCTAAAATGTCAGGCAAAACCATATAAAATGGAATTCATTCTTTGATTCTATAACAATAGAACGCTTACCTAATTTGAGAGGAACAGATTAGATGAAAGGGGTGATAAAATGTCATTTTATATCAAGCAGATATAATTGTGAGAAAATCATGACTTAGAGTGTGGAGCCATGAGGAATAGCATTAGGGTGAGATTGAGGGCAGTGAGTGAGAAAAAAATACAGAATCATTTGAGAGAAAAACTATAGTCCTTTCTCTTGACTAAGAAGAAGAAATGAGTAAGTTCAGAGAATAAATCACAAAAAAGTGTAGGGACATAGTAGAGAGGTGAAGATGGATTTAAATGATTCAGAAATTTGTTGCAACTTCTCTCTCTGTCTACCTGTTTGGGTCTCTCTGTCTCTGTCGGTCTGTCTTTGTCTCTGTCTGTCTATTTCTGACTCTGCCTGTCTCTGTCTGTCTGTCTGTCTTTGTCTCTGTCTGTCTATTTCTGACTCTGCCTATCTCTGTCTCTCTCTCTTAATGCAAGGAATGAGAGCTTGTGGTATGTAGTGAAAAGAATACTAGATCTGGAGCCAGAGGTTCTGGATTTGAATCCTGACTCTACCACATCCTATTAGTGTGACTCTGAGAAAGAAACAGCTTTCGTGGGCTTTGGTTTCCTTGTCACAAAATGGAGTGGTATTAGACCAAATTACCTCTAATATCTCTTTCACCTTTAAATCAATGATCTGAAGAGAGTATATGGTTATGGACTGAAGAGGACCAGGGACATTCTGGATGTAAGTGGTAAGGAGGAACTGCTGGCCAAAGTAGAAACCATGGAAACATTGGGAAGAAGGGACTCAATTTGTATGCATCCACTTTGTTTCCAGTTATTTATTGTCATACTATGCTGAAGATGATAAAATGATGACAAGGATATTTTTGCATATATTGTAGACCTTTGTTTCTGTCTTTGACTTCATTTGATCCTAGCAGTGGAGTTACTGGATCAAAGGCTATGGACAATACAATCACTTTTCTTTCATAATTCCTAATAGATATCCATAATATTTTGACCAATTCATAGCTCTACCAATAATGTATTAGTATGCCTTCTTTCCCACAATGTCAGTTAATTAAAAAGCATTTGTTAAACATTTACTATGCACCAGGCACTACAGCTCTTCCAACAGTTACTGCTCTTTTTTGGAGGGATGATTTTGGCCAATTTTCAGGATATTAGGTGAAACTTTAAGTCACTTTGATTTATCTTACTATTAGTGATTTCGAGACTGTTTTCAAATCGGTATTATAATATTCAATTCTTTTGAAAACTGGTTATATACTTTGATCCCTTACTGGGCAATACTTTTGGGTGTTATGTAATTATGTCAATTCCCTTTAAATCTTGGATATCCGATAGCGATATTAAATGCGAATAGTTTTCCCAATTGATATTTTTCATATTCTATCTTCATTGATTTTATTTGTGCAAAAACTTATTAAACTTCATGTAATTGAAAATATGTTCTGTCTTTTGTGATCACCATCCCTATTTCAGTTAATCATTCTTCCTTTAGAAATAGTAAAAATCATGTCCTTTCAATTCTCTTTCAATATTTTTGTAATATAACCTTTAACTTCAAATCATATAACCATTTTATCTTAATTTTTAATTTTTGTATTTTCTAGTAGTTATTGTCAAAAAAGGGGGTCTTCTAGTAATTCATGGTCTGGTTTATCAAACATCAGGCTACTGGTTTTGTCTGTTTCTGTTTCTTGAACATCGAGTTTGTTTCATTGTTCTAGCTTTTTGTGGTTTAAAAGTGAATACCAAATCATTTTTGATAATTAGTACTTTACTGTATAGTTTGAGACCTGGTAATGCCAGGTACCCCTAATTTGGATTTTTCCTTGTTATTTCCCTTGAGATTTTCAACTTTTTTGTGCCAGATGAATTTTTTATTGTTTCGTCTAATTTTATGAAGTATTTACTTGGTAATTGATGTGGTATAGTACTAAATCTATAAATTAACTTGGATAGCATCATCATTTCTTATGTTGACAAGCCTCAGTCATGAGCAGTGAATAGTTCTTCAATAATTTGTCTCTCTTCATTTTTATAAAAAAAATTTTTGTGGTTGTGTTCATATAAATCTTTCATGTATCTTAATGGGCTAATTTGGGTATTTTGGGCACTTGGTATTTATTTTTAATGGAAATTTTCTTACTTTTTTCTTCCTGACAATTGTTAATACTGTATGTAAATGCTGATGATTTCTGTGGGTTTATTTTGTTTTTATGCTTTACAGAATCTATTAATCATCTCAATTATTTGCTGTACTGATTCTCTGGGTTTTCAAGAAAAAAAATCATGCCATTTGCAAATAGGAATAATTTTCCTCATCTTTACAGATCAATTTATTTTATTTTATTTTATTATCTTGTCTTATTGCTACAGCTTATATGTCTAGTCCTACATCAAATAATGGTGGAGCGAAAGAGCATCTTTATTTTACCCTAGCACACATCTTTATAAATGCACTGTGGGACACTAAGAATGTGTGCATCCTTTAATGTTCCCATTCACAAGTCAGTCAAACCCATTTTTTTCCAATGATCTATTCAGGCTTATATTTTCCTTCTTGTTTATTTTTCTAGAGGATATCTCTGGCTCTGAATGTGGAATATTAAAGTCTTCCATTGTTACAGTGTTACCTTGGATGTTTTCTTGAGTTTTACCTTGTTCTTTTGTGAACCTTGATGCTGTCAAATGTTGCACACATATATTTAATAATGTTTTTCACTGATTGTTTTGCCTTTAAGCATAATGAGATTTCTTTGTTCATTTCTCTCTACATTGTGAAATGTTATTATTGCCTGACTATAAATCATAATTAAAGCTTCTGATTTTTTTAGTCACCTGATGCATAATGGCTTTTATTTAATTCCTTCATTTTCAATCAATGTGCATCTATTCAGGGTTCTTAAGCTCTTTTGTATATCATGGACCTTTCGGCAGTCTAATGAAGCCTATACACACCTTCCTAGCATATTAGTTTTTTTAATACATAAAATAAAATTACAAGGCATTATAAAGGAAAACAAATTATATTGAAACATGGTTTTCCAAATATTTTCAACACAAGCACATTTATGAATCTCAAATTAAGAATTTCTTTTCTATATGCTTCTTGTATGCAGAAAAATTGTTGGTAATTTTAAAATACATTTGTCCATTCTCATTCTTTTTATTAAGAAATTTAGCCTATTCACATCTTGAGTTATATTAAATTTGCTTTCTTCCATTAAATACAAGTGTGAGAGGAAGTGTATGCTTATTATTATTTTCAAACATCTAATTTTTTCTTGATTAATGAAAATAATCTAATTCTTATCTGTCTTGTGCTAGTCCAAGAATTTCACCTTTTTTTGTACAATGTGGATGTGTATCACTGTCCCTCTTAATTGTGGTGTGGCATAGTGGATAATAAGCTGCCTCATAACTGGAGACTTAAGCACTGTCTAAAGCATAATAGATGTGTGATCTTGGGAATGTCACTTAATCTCTTATATTCTAGGCAACTCTTTATGACTATAAGTTGCACAGATGGTGTGACATCCATAGGTAGAGGGAATTTCCCCACTTAGAAGTTACCTGTATCTGTGAAATCCTGGATCTATTCTCTATTCCTAATTTATTTTTTTCCTCCTCTCTAAAGTCAGATTTTAGTCTCTGAAATTTGTTTTGTTTACATTAATCAGATCCCAGTCATCTCCCTTCTCTTTACCTTGACTAATTCCCATGTTCCTTGAGTTTATATTTATTGTTGCTATGTGGTATAAGGTTTAGAACATTTGGCTGGGAATCAGGAAGACTTCAGTTCAAAATCTGCTTTAGATACTAGCTGTGCCACTTTGGACAAGTCACTTAATCTTTTTCCACTTCAATTTCCGCACTTGTAAACAATGATAAAATAGCATTTTATCTTCCAGAATTGGTTTAGGGATCAGACAAGATATACGTGTAAAGTGATTTGCAAATCTTAAGGTACTATATTAATGTTAGCAATCACCATCACCCTCATTGTCATCATCATCATCATCATCATCATCATCATCATCATCATCATCATCATCAGTATTATTCTTTTGTTCACTTTATCCTTTACTTTCCCTTTCCTTTAAGTGTCTTAGCATCTAACCTCCCCCTGCACATCATTAATCCCTCCATTTCAGTGGCATTAATATGTCACGTCCCTTTCAAGAAATGTTTTCATTGCATCATTTTTGTTATTCCTTTTCCCTTCTAGGACATTCTAAAATAGGGATGTTAATTCTCAATGGAGGCAGCAGAGCATAGTTAGAAGTGCTTTATAACCTTAATCTCAACGATCCAATCTCCATCTTTGCCTTGCCATTCTTTTCCTGTCCTTTTTGATTCCATGTCGACCCTCTTGCATCTATGACCCTCTATTCAACTCTCTCTAAGTAAGACCCCTATGCTAATCACTTCTTCCCACCTGAGTAGTTCTGAACATCACAACCCTGTCTTGGAGAAGCTGATCTCTTGAAGTCCAATAGGACCCTACCTTCTCCTGGTGGAGCTGTTGTGAGATCCTTTTCTAAACCCCCTCTACTCTCTTTGGGATTTCCTAGGGATGTCAACATCTTTCTGTTGGTGAGACCCATACTCCATCTCTCTCTCCATGATCTGCCCCTAAGAATTCTATCCTTGCTCTTCTACCACCCTAAAACCTAGAGGAGAAATGGAAAGTCTTTTATCACAAAGATATTTCCCCCCACTACTATAAAGATGTGAGAGTTCTAGGGATGTGGAGCATTGCATTTGTTTTCAAATTTGGGGGGAATATGCTGATCATTTTGATTGCTTTTTCTCTTGTTCCTCTTTTTACTTTTCATTTAAAGTGTTCTTTATTATATGACATGGCTTCCTGGGAGGGGGGAAGGAGAGAGAAACAGAAGTAAATTTAGATGGTATAAAAAAAAAAGGGAATGATAAAATTTATTTTTTAGAAAGAAATATCTCATCCCTTATCCTTATGGGGCTTGACAGGTCCTTTCCTGACTCCCTCAATTACTTTTATATGCACTGTTCTCTGTCCATGGTCCCTCGTAGGCACTATACCTCTGGTTTGTTCTCTTTTTCACCCAGTTTTGGTCTGGGTATCTCTTTGTCTCTTTCGGTAGAGCACGACTTCTTAACCTGGGGGTCCATGAGCTCAAAAAATGTTTTCATAATTACATTTCAATATAATTGGTTTCCATTGGAATCTTATGCATTTTATTTTATGCTTTTAGAAACATTATTTTGAGAAGGGGTTCATAGGCTTCACTAACTTGCCAAAAGGGTCTATGGCACAAAAATGTTAAGAACCCCTACTCTACAGTTCTGCTCTATTAGTCACCACACCACCACATGTAAGGAAATAATACACAGATGAAAGGAATAAACCTAAAAATACTCACTGCTTGTGTTGCCTGGAGTCCCAGATTTGTCTCCTACTTTCCCAGTTACTTTAGCCTGAAATAAGGAAGCTTTGCAATTATAAAGCACTTTAAAGTTTACAAAGCACCTTAAGATCCTTATGTTAGTTGATCCTTACAATAACCTTATGAAGTAGGTACTACAGGTATTATCATGATCGCTCTTATTTCCCAGATGAGGAAACCAAGGTCCTGAGAGGATAAGTGCCTCTTAGAGGCAATTGGGTGGTGCAGTGGTTAGAGGGCTGGTCCTGGACTTAGGAGGACCTGAGTGTTAATCTTGCCCTCAGTCTCTAACTAGCTGGGGGATTCTGGCCAAGTCACCTAACCTCTGTTTTTCCTCAGTTTCCTCATCTGTAAAATGGGGGATGATAATAGCACCTACCTCTTGTGGTTGTTGTGAAGATCAAATGAAATCATATTTGTAAAGCACTTTGCAACCTTAAGGTATTACATAAATTCTAGCTATCATTGTCATTTTGAAGTACCAAACCCAGGCTCCTTTGAGAGGTTGTGACATATTTAGGGTCCTCTTGTAGTTAAGTGATATACCAAGGATCTTGTAGGTTACGTGACATATCTAGGGTCCTTTAAGAGTTTGAGTAATATACCTCAGGTCACACAGCTGGCAAATGTCAATGGTGGGATTTGAATGCTAGCTATCCTCGGTTTCAAGTTCAAAGCTCTTCCCATGCCACTATGCTATTTTTAATGAAAACAGCACTCTTCTTGTATGGCTCAACCATATTCTCAAACCGTATCATAGATCCAAGGCTGGAAAGAACCTCAGAGACCATTTTGCCCAATCATCTCATTTGACTATTGACAAAACTAAGGTTCAGAGAAATTAAGTGGTTCACGTATGGTCACCCAGTTAGTGGCTGAAGTCACTTTATTACTGTGGCTCCAACCTCAGGCATGACACAATCTTCTTTTCACCCACTTCTCCTCCAGATGAATTGAGTACCTCACACCCCTTGTGATGGAATAGGACACACAGAACCTCAACAATCTGTCTTTTCTGTCATAAGACACACTCACCAGACACGATGAGAGCCTTCTCCTTCCCTGATCCTCCTCATTCTCTGCCAAACATGACCTAAAAAATGACAGGATTGAGTAGATCTAATTAAGTTCCCATAACACAAGGTCTCCACTTGGGCTGGTATCTCTATTATCTGGCTGAGGTAGGATTGCTGTTTTCTTTCCAACCTGTCACTGATATAAATGAGTTCTTAATTCCTCCCTTTGTGAAGAACAGGTTATCACACTCATATTCATTAAGTTACTTTAGGGCCCTGCAGCAGGGCTTAATGGTGGTTTAAATTAGCAGTCTGCCTCTCCAGTCCTCATTGTGGACGTTATGTGTGATCTTGGGAAGGTAATGAATTTCCTTTGACCATTAAACCCTTCCAGGATTTGGGGCGTGTATGAGAAAGAGAGAGGGAGAGAGAGAGAGAGAGAGAGAGAGAGAGAGAGAGAGAGAGAGAGAGAGAGAGAGAGAGAGAGCAAAGGCAGTGGGGGGGGGCATTAACATAAATCCAGAAATCCCCCTCTGGACCTGGGTAATTTGACTAATAACTGAGGTGCTGTAATAGAAGACCTGACTCTTAGTTATGTCCCCTTGAGAGCTTTTCTTCATTTATTCACTCACGCAATGGAACATGGGATTTATAGCTGAAAGGGAGCTTAGAGAATTTCTAGTTTTCCCCCTTCATTTATAGGAGTTCTCAATTTGGGGTCTGTGAACCACCCCAAATTAAAAAAAATAATCTCTTGGCAACTGTATTTCAATATAATTGATTTCTTTTGTAATCCTATGTATTTTATTTTATGCATTTAAAAGCATTATTCTGAGAAAAGACCATAGGCTCCACCAGATTGCTAGAGGGTATTATCATACAAAAAAGGTTAAGAATCCTTGAATAATGGAGACAAAGCAACTGAGATACAGAGGGAAGAAACACACAAGGTCACAATGACAACAAATGTTTAGGGTATATTATATACAATATACTGATCATACAAACACAGAAAAGTCCCTACGTTTAAGGTGTTTATATTCTATCCAAGTTACATGCTACACATTCTACACTGCTGAGATTTGAACCCAGATACTCTGATGCCAATGCTAGGGTGCTTTCCATTATGCTGGCTATGTCTCTGGTGTATATATATATAGTGAGTACAGTGAGTACCTGAAAGACTTAGTGTGAGTATGAAAGATATTAAAGCTAAAAACTGAACTAATAATTTGGGGACACTATATATTTAATGTCTGTTAGGACAAAGAGCTATAGAATTCTAGAACTGGAAGGGATCTCCAAGTGCACTTTGTCTAAATCCCCTCACAAGCATAAGTTTGCAACTTCTCCGATAGGAGGTCATCCCACTAACACTAGACAGCTCCAGTGACATGGAACTGACCATCTATTGAGTAATCTGTTTTACTTTTTGCTTTCTACCTGTAAGACATTTTTCCTTATGTTAATCTGAAATCCTCCTCTACCACTTACATGCATTCCAGGTGCCATTTCCTCCATCGAGTCTTCTGGTCTCCAACCCTAACTGAAAGTGTTCTTTGTCTCCTTCAATTTTCCTAGAGTGCTTTGTGTAGATCTCTCATTGTCCTCACCATACCGTTTCTTGTACTTTAACTTTTTGTATGCACATCATGTCTTTCATATACAGCATTTAAGCTTTGATAAGGTTAAAACTGCATGTAGACTTTTGAGACTCTCTCTGTCTCTGTCTCTCTGTATGTATATATATATATATACATATTTATATATATATATATATATATATATATATATATATATATATATATAACTATATCTGTATCTATAGATATGTAGGTATATTGGTTTGGTCATTTTCCAGTTGTGTCTGACTCTTTGTGACCCCATTTCGGGTGTTCTTGGTAAAGATACTGCAGTGGTTTGTCATTTTCTTTTCCAGCTCATTTTACAAATGATGAAACTGAGGTGAACGATTACTTGCCCAGGGTCACACAGCTAGCAACTGTCTGAGGCAGGATTTGAATTCAGGAAAATGAGTCTTCCTGACTCCAGGCCCAGTCCTCTATCCACTGTACCACCCATCTGCCCTTTGTGTCTATTTATATACATACATACATACATACATATACACACATATCTTGATGTATACACACGTGTGTGTTTCTTCGTGTCTACATGTATATACATATACCTATATATTATATACACATACACACTTATACATACTATATATGTATATGTGTGTATATACATATACATACGCACACACATACACACACACACACACATATGTTTATATAAGCTCCTTGAGGCAGGGGACTGTGTCTCTTCTTTTTTTGTAGCTCCAGCACTCAGCACAGTACATGGAACATAGCAGATACCTAATAAATGCTAGCCGATTAGTTGTTTGAAGATAATCCAAGTCTAGGAATTCTACTATAACTGCACAGTCCAAACTCTTCTCATTCCATTTTTGATGCAAAGCGTTATTAAAAGAAGCCATACAAAGCTAATTCTGTTGGTTCTTAGAACTGCATTTCTTCATCTGCTTCTATCATAAAGTGGGCATCTCGAGGGCACATCTATCTTGAATGGCACCTGGATGAGCTTTAGGCTTCAGCCTGTGCCAGTGACTCAACATCAATGAGCCCAAAATATCCCTTCTCCATTGTATTAAATTTCGCAGCAGAGTTTCTCTGGCCAATTATGCAGCTGCCATAATCTTCTCGATACAAAACATTTACCATCATAGCCATGGGCCATTCAAAGGACAGAGACTGATTGTGGCACCAGAGAACTGCACTTGACTCCCCTCTGAAGCAGCATCTTATCGGTGCCCGTCAGAAATAGCAAATCTTAAAATGCAAACGGCAGCCAGAGAGTTATCAGCAGCAAGTGTCGTCAGTGTTACAGCCCTGCTAATAGCATTTTTAAAATTAGAGTTGCATCATTGAAATTCTTCTGTGCGCTATTAACAAGTCATATGGAAAAGTAATATGGACATTTAACGAAGAACAATTAGATTTTTACAACGTATGCGAGTGGAAGGATCCCCACAAGCTGGTGGAAGACAGGTGGGTGGGGAGATGGGGGCAGGGAATCATATATAGATCAGTCTCAATGTACCACAAATAAACCCAAATTGAAAGTCTTGGCTAATTGAAATTGCTGGCTTCAGCCCTCAAGTAGAAATCAGGAAAATAGATTCTAGGTTCCTAGGTTCTAGGAACTAGGTTCTACCTAGTGTCTGCTCTGCCAAAAGTAGCACCTGTGTGACTTTGAACAATTTATTTTTCCTCTCCAGGCCTCAGTTCCCTCCTCTGCTGATATAATTTAATTTAAAGAATACTTATTAAACACTCCAAGGTATTGTGAGAGACTCTGACTATGCAGAGTTTTTTTTTGAAGGGGAAAGGCAAGGCAATTGGGGTTAAATGACTTGCTCAAGGTCACACAGTGTCAAGTGTCCGAGGTTGGATTTGAACTCAGGTCCTCCTGACTCCAGGGCCCCTGCTCTATTTACTGCACCACTTAGCTGCTCCAATTTTTATTTCTTTTAAGAGAGAGATAGTTCCTGACTTCAAAGAACTTATATTCTACTGCGAAATGAGAGTCTAACTAGAGGGCCTCTCAACTTCCTTCTACCTATAAAATGAAGGCCACTGGATTTCCCAAAGAACTAATTTATTATTTCTAAGATAATAGGGAAAGGCCTCTCTTGGTCTTCCCAGTTGAACACTGATATACCATGAATTAATATCAGTCATGGTGGGGGGGGGTTGAATTTGAAATAGGACTCCCACAGGGACTGGCTAGACTTAAGAAGGTATCTTTTAGATTTCTTTTAAGTAAAATAAAGTGGAGCTCCAGGAAGTGTCACTGTGATGTGCTGATAGGAACATTTTTGTCTTAATCTATTTGCAGTTTTTAAGATCCTCGAACTTGCCACAAGAGTTCCTATTAATATACCCAACAATCAGCAATCTGGCTGATGCCAAGGCTCCGGCAGGGCCCACCAATGTGGTGGTTGATGCCAAGAGATAGCACCCCAATTAGCAAAGCCATTAATCTTTGATCAGCATTACTATAAATTTAATTTAATTTGAGGCTATAGAATTCTTGCTGCTGTCAGACAGATGCAATGGCCCTAGATGGCAGAACACAACTGATAAGAAAGAGGCTTGGGCCAGTCTGGATTCTGTTGTGGTTAATTATTTTTATTGGGTGCATCCAGGCAGGAACAGCCTCATCACTGTCAGTAATACAAGAGGGGATTCTGGTTGTTAAGACTTAGAATACACAAGAAACTGGGACAACGCAACCAAGGGAGATGGTGGAATCTTTGGCTCTATATGCTCTTTAGAATTTCTATCTAGAGGCAGGGTAAGGTACAAGAATGACTCCTTTGGGTCTATTTCAGCCTTGGGATTTTATGATGCTGGAAAGCTGACTTCCTTATCCCCAATATGCAGAAAACCAGGTACATAGTGTTCTCAAGGCAGAATGTATCAGAGCTAAGAAAAATCCGTATAATGTTCCTTTAAACACTCAGGTGACTTAAGAATGGTGACATACAATGTGGCTTTCTCCTGTTTTTTTTTGGTCATGTAGATAGTGTCTTCCTTATCTTGAAGGTAATTATGAGGAGGATTCCTTACCCATTATGGCTCATATATCACATTTATTCCCCTTTGTTGTAGATGGCAGCCAGTGTAGTTAGTTATGTATATCTAATGTTAATTCAATGTAAAAGCCTAGGTAGGTAATGAGCTCCCCATGTCTGAACATCTTTAAGAGGAGTTTCCTGGTTTTGTTGGGAATATTATAGAAGGGATTCTTGCTACAGGCACTGATTAGACAAAGTGACCTTTGGGGTCCCTTCGACATCTATGATTCTGTGTTTGTAAGTGGGCAAGAGATTAAGAAGGAAAAAGTAGTGAGTGAAAGAAAGTTTCCCCTAGGTGTAGGTGTTGGGGGATGAATCAGGAAGCAAAAAGGGAGTAGGACTGAGTTGGTCAAAGCCAATTCACTGTGAAAATGGAGGAAGAGCCAGCAAGAAGCTGGAGCAGGGACTTAGCAGAATCTTGAAAGGCAAATTGATCTAAGAACAGGAAACCAGTGAAGTTGCTGGATCTTGGTAGAATCTTGGTAGAATTACAGCTAGAGAAGATCCTGCTACCCAAATAACTGGGAGAACAGTACAGTATTGTGGAATATGCGCTGGGTTTGGAACCAAAGGACCAGAGTTTGACTTGGCTCTGCTGCTTACTACCTTTGTGACTTCAAGCCAGTCATGTAACTTCTCTGAGCCTCAGTTTCTTTATTTGTAAAAAGAGGGAGTTGGGCTAGATTATATCATACAGTTTTTTTTTTAAATCTTATGATCATATGAACAATAATCAGAACTGATGTCTTTGGTTTCTCTGGAAATAGGGAAGGGGGGAGACAGAGGAAGAAGGAGAGGGAGAGAAAGAAAAAGGAGGGAGGAAATGGAAAAGGAAGGAGGGAGGGAAAAAGACAGAGGGAAGAAGAGAGGCAGACAAAGGGGGAGAGATGAACAGAGAGGCAGACAGGTGGGGAGACAGGGACAGAAAGAACAAACTAGCATGCAGCTCAAGCTTGAAAGAGTAGCAGAAGAATTGAAACTGGGAGAAGAAACAAGACTACTTGAGAAGTAGAGTATTAGAAAGACCTAGCCTGGGAAGGACCCAGTTAAGGGGACTGAACCAAAAGATTGCAGATTAGGAGAGGTCCCCAATATTTGTCTTCTAAGCAAAAATATCTGCAAATCAAGCAAAAAATGTCTGCAATTAGACTTCATACTTATGATTTGTTGACCTGCATACAATGGCACTGTGGATACAACACTGGACCTGGAGTTAGAAGACCTGTGTTCAAAACCAGTCTCAGACATTTACAGACCATGTGATGCTGGGCAAATCATTTGACTTCTCTCAGCACCTACCTCCCAAGTAGCTTGTGAAGATAAAATGAGATAACATTTGTAAAGCACTTAGAAAACATTTGTGTTGGTAAGCAAAATGGGCTCCTTAGCACTTAGTTCAACAAGTGCCCTTGAAGAGTTTGGCTTTTGTTTTTGTTGAGTAATTCAGTGTATTTCATTGAGTCTTACTAAGTGCTAAGCCCCAGGCCCAAACCCCTATTAGGTGTAAAACCTATGTGGGTGTGGATTGGCAACTAAGGTGGGGCCCAAGGTGGGGCT
>CM053625.1:243773879-243811277 GCA_028646595.1 Phalanger gymnotis
GGTCTCCTTTAGCAAGTCATTGACTTGTTTTTCATGGTTTTCATGCATCATTCTCATTTTTCTTCCCAATTTTTCCTCTACTTCTCTAACTTGCTTTTCTAAATCCTTTTTGAGTTCTTCCATGGCCTGAGACCAGTTCATGTTTTTCTTGGAGGCTTTTGATGTAGGCTCTTTGACATTGTTGACTTCTTTTGGCTGTATGTTTTGGTCTTCTTTGTCACCAAAGAAAGATTCCAAAGTCTGAGTCTGAATCTGAGAGTGTTTTCGCTGCCTGGCCATGTTCCCAGTCTACTACTAGACCCTTGAGTTTTTCATTGGGGTATGACTGCTTGTAGAGTAGAGAGTACTTTGTTCCAAGCTTGAGGGGCTGCACTGTTGTTTTCAGAGCTATTTCTTACAGCAAGCTCTGCCACACCAGCACTCCTCCTCTCCCAAGAACCGCCAACTTGGACCTGACTCAGATCTTAAGCAGGCTCTGCACTCCTGCTCTGATCTGCCACTTAATTCCTCCCACCATGTGGGCCTGGGGCCAGAAGCAACTGTCCTCAGAGCTACACCACCTCTGCTGCCCCTGGGGCCATGGCCAAACTGCGAACTCCTTTCACTCTGTCCCCTGCAGCTTTTCCCACTAACCTTCTCTGTTGTCTTTGGTGTTTGTGGGTTGAGAAGTCTGGTAATTGCCACAGGTCACTGATTCAGGGCACTAGGGCTTGTTTTGCCTGGCTCCCAGTCTGGTTGGTCCTGCCACCACTCATGCTGGGCTCCACTCTGCTCACCTCCCAGCTCTGTGCACGATAGACCTCACCCACAGACCATCCAGGCTGTCCTGGACTGAAGTCCTGCTTCCCTCTGCTATCTTGTGGGTTCTGCAGTTCTAGAAATTGTTCAGAGCCATTTTTATAGGTGTTTGGAGGGACCTGAGGGGGAGTTCATGCAAGTTACTGCTTTCTAGCTGCCATCTTGGCTCTACCCCGTGTTATACTATTCTTAACTATCTTTCCTATCTATCTTACTTTTCCTTCCTCTTTTGCTGGATAAGTAGCCATTTTTTCATTCCTGTAGCACAGAAGGGGGGCCTTCTTCTCTTTTTTAAAAAAGAAAGTATTTATTTATTTGCCAATACTCACTTCCATAAGATTTTGAGTTCCAAATTTTCTCCCCATCTTTCTCCCTCCCCACCACAAGATGGCATGTAATTTGATATTGGCTTGACCTATACATTCATATTGAACCTATTTTTTACTAGTCATGTTGTAAAGAATAATTAGAACCAATGGGAAAAACCATAAGAAAGAAGAAACAAATGAGAGAGAGAGAGAGAGAGAGAGAGAGAGAGAGAGAGAGAGAGAGCAAATAGTATGCTTCAATCTGCATCAGACTCCAAAGCCCTTTTTTTGGATATGGACACCATTTTCTATCATAAGTCCTTTGGTATTGTCTTGGATCCTTGCATTGCTAAGAAGAGATAAGTCTATTAAAGTTAGTCATTCCACAGTGTGGCTGTTACTGTGCACAATGTTCTCCTGGTTCTGCTCACTTCGCTCAGCATCAGTCCATTCAAGTCTTTCCAGATTTTTCTGAAGTCTGCCTGCTCATTATTCATTATAGCACAATAGTATTCCATTACATTTATATACCATAACTTGTTCAACCATTTCCTAACTGATGAACATCCCCTCAATTTCCAATTCTTTGCCACCACAAAAGAGCTACTATAAATATTTTTGTACATGTGGGTTCTTTTCCCACTTGCATGACCTCTTTGGGATACACACCTAGAAGTGGTATTTCTGGGTCAAAGGGTATGCACATTTTTTAAGATATTTAATGATGTTTTGTTATTTTTTTATTTTTTTGAGGTGGGGGAGGGTGGAAGGCAAGGCAGTTGGGGTTAAGTGACCTGCCTTAGGTCACACAGCTAGTAAGTGTCAAATGTCTGAGGCCGGATTTGAACTCAGGTCCTCCTGACCTCAGGGCCGGTGCTCTATTCACTGTGCCATATAGCGGCCCCATGTGTATCCCCATTTTTATAGTCCTTTGGGCATAGTTCCAAATTGCTCTCCAGAAAGAATGGATCAGTTCGCAACTCCACCAACAATGCATTAGTGTCCCAATTTTCCCACATCTCCAATATTTATCATTTTCCTCTTTTGTCATGTTAGGCAACCTGATTGGTATGATGTAGTACCTAAGAGTTGCTTTCATTTGCATTTCTCTAATCAATAGTGATTTAGAGCATTTTTCATATGACCATAGATAGCTTTAATTTCATCATCTGAAAACTGCCTGTTCATATTCTTTGACCATTCATCAATTGGGGAATGACTTGTATTCTTAAAAATTTGACTCAATTCTCTATATATTTAAGAAATGAGGCCTTTATCAGAGACATGGGTTGCAAAAATCCTTTCCCAGTCTTCTGCTTCCTTCCTAATCTTGGTTGCATTGGCTTTGTTTCTACAAAAACTTTTCAATTTAATGTAATCAAAATTAACCATTTTGCCTTTCATAATGTTCTCTATCTCATGTTTGGTCACAAATTCTTCCTTTCTCCATGAATCTGACAGGTAAACTATTCATTGCTCTCTCAGTTTGTTTATGGTATCAGCCTTTATATCTAAATCATGTACCCATTTTGACTTTATTTTGTTACATGGTTATATGTTATATATATATATGTTACATGGTGTATATGGTGTAAGATGTTAGTCTGTGCCTAGTCTCTGCCCTACTATTTTCCAGTTTTCCTAGCAATTTTTGTCAAATAGTGACAGAAGCTGGAATCTTTGGATTTATCTTAGCCAGCACCAAATAGTTTTGATGATTGCTGCTTTATAATACAATTTAAGATCTGGTATGGTTTCCATTAAGGCCGCCTTCCCTAGCATTTCTTTTCATTAATTCCCTTGATATTCTGGACCTTTTGTTCTTCCAGATGAATTTTGTTATTATTTTTTTCTAGCTCTATAAAGTAATTTTTGGTACTTTGAGTGGTATGACATTGAATGAGTAAATTAATTTAGGTAGAATTGTCATTTTTATTATATTAGCTTGGCCTACCCATGAGCAACTGACATTTTTCCAGTTATTTAGATCTGACTTTATTTGTGTGAAAAGTGTTTTATAATTATGTTCATATGATTCTTGAGTTTGTTTCGGCAGGTAGACTCCCAAATATTTTATAATGTTTACAACAACTTTAAATGGAATTTCTCTTTCTATCTCTTGCTATTGGGCTTTGTTAGTAATATATAGATATGCCAATGATTTATGTGGGTTTATTTTGTATCCTGCAACTTTGCTAAAGTTGTTTATTATTTCAAATAATTTTTTACTTGCTTCTCTAGGATTCCCTAAGTATATCATCGTATCATCTGCAAAGAGTGATAGCTTTGTTTCTTCTTTGCCTATTCTAATTCCTTCAATTTTTTTCTTCTCTTATTGCTAAAGCTAACTTTCTAGTACCATATTGGACATAATGGACATCCTTATTTCACTCTCAGTCTTATTAGAAATGCTTCTAGCTTATCCCCATTACATGTAATGCTTCCTGATGATTTCAGGTAGATGCTTCTTATCATTTTAAGGAAGACTCTGTTTATTCCTATGCTCTCTAGTGTTTTTAATAGGAATGGGTGTTATATTTTATCAAAAGCTTTTTCTGTATCTATTAAGATAATCATGTGGCTTCTGTTAGTTTTGTTGTTGATACGGTCAATTATGCTGATAGTTTTCCTCGTATTGACCTAGCCCTACATTCCTGGTGTAAATTCTAGCTGGTCATAGTATATTATTCTCATAATAAGTTGTTGTGATCTGTTTGTTAATGTTTTATTTAAAATTTTTTATCTACATTCATTAGGGAAATTAGTCTATAATTTTCTTTCTCTGTTTTGACTTCCCACTTTAGGTATCAGTACTATATTTGTATCATAAAAAGAATTTGGTAGGACTCCTTCTTCACCTATTTTACCGAATAGTCTATATAGTATTAGAATTAATTGTTCTTTAAATGTTTAGTAGAATTTGCTTCTAAATTCATATGGCCCTGGAGAATTTTTTCCTAGGGAGTTCATTGATGGTGTGTTCAATTTCTTTTTCTGAAATGGGTTTAAGTATTTTATTTCCTATTCCATTAATCTGGGCAATTTATATTTTTGTAAATATTCATCCATTTCACTTAGATTGTAAAATTTATTGGCATACAATTGGGCAAAATAGTTCCTAATTAGTGTTTTAATTTCCCCTTCATTGGTGGTGAATTCATCCTTTTCATTTTTGATCCTGGTAATTTGATTTTCTTATTTCTTTTTTTTGGAAGAGCAATTGGGGTTAAGTGACTTGCCCATGGTCACATATCTAGTACATGTGTCAAGTGTCTGAGGCCAGATTTGAGCTCAGGTCCTCCTGACTCCTGAGTGTTCTACTCACTGTGCCACCTAGCTGCACCTTCTTTCTTTTTTTTTAAATCAAATTAACCAAAGGCTATCTATTTTACTGTTTTTTTTTTTGTGAAAACAACTCCTAATTTTATTTATTAGTTCAATAGTTTTCTTAATTTCAATTTTATTAATCTCTTCTTTGGTTTTCAGTATTTTAAATTTGGTATTTAATTGAGGATTTTAAATTTGTTCTTTTCTAGGTTTTTGAGTTGCATGTCCAGTTCATTGATCTCCTCTTTCTATATTTTATTCACGTAAGCATTTAGAGATATAAAATTTCCCCAAAGAACCACTTTTGCTGCATCCCATAAGTTTTGATATGTTGTCTCATTATTGTTGTTCTCTTTTATGAAGTTACTGATTGCTTCTATGATTTGTTGTTTGACCTACTCCTTCTTCAGGATTAGATTATTTAGTTTCCAATTAATTTTTAGTCTGTCTTTCCATGGCTCCTTATTACATATAATTTTTATTGCATCATGAACTGAAAAGGATGCATTTAACATGTCTGCCTTTTCTGCATTGGATTATGAGGTTTTTGTGCCCTAGTACATGGTCAATTTTTGTGTACTGCTGAGAAAAAGACATATTCCTCTCTATCCCCATTCAATTTTCTCCAGAGGTCTACATATCTAACTTTTCTAAAATTATATTCATCTCCTTAACTTCTTTCTGGTTTATTTTGTGGTAGATTTATCTAGTTCAGAGAGGGGGGAGTTGAGGTCCCCCACTAGTATAGTTTCATTGTCTATTTCTTCTTGTAACTTATTTAACTTCTCCTTTAGAAATTTGGATGCTATACCATTGGTAACTCCAACTCAATATGTTTAAAACTGAATGAACTCATCATCTTCCTCCATTAACCTGATTCTTCTTCAATTTTCCCTGTTTCTGTTGAGGGCACTATCATCCTCCCTGTCACCTAGAATTGTGACCTCAGAATCATCTCTGATTCTTTTCTCTCTCTCATCTCTCAATATAATTAAATGTAATTTTCTGATTCTGTCTCCACAGAATTGTTGCTATCCATCACACTCCATCTATGCAAATAGCCACCATCTTTGTTTAGTGTCTTCTTACCTCTAACTTGGACTGTCATAATAACCTCTTTTTAAAATGATAATTTTGTTTTGAAATAATAGATACTTCCCCATAAATATGTAAATAAGTGTCCTTACAAGGTACTTTCCTTGAACACAGTTTATTACTAACAGAAGGGGAATGCTATCTTTTAACTTTGATGGCATCTACCACCACCACCACTACTACTACTACTACTACTACCACCACTACTACTACCACTACTACTACTACTACTACTACTACTACTACTACTACTACTACTACTACTACTATTACCGCTACTACTACTGGCTTTTATAATCGCTCAGATTATATTTTCCCTCTAAGTTGACTATCTTTACATTGTTATAATCTTTGTGAATTCTTCTGACTTTGTTTTCTTTACTCTGCATCACTTCATCTAGGCCTTCACCCATTTCTCTGAATCGTGCCATTTCTTATGATGTGGTAGTATTCTTCCATTTCATTCACATGTGATAATTTGTTTAATATGTATTTATTCAATATAAGCTGAGCATGTGTTTTGATTCCAGCTTTTGTCATTGAAAAGAATGTTTCTGTGAACTTTTTTTTGCTTTTCCTTCTATCAATAACCTTCCTGGGAAATAGTCCCCATTATTAAAATCTCTGAGCCAAAGAATATAAACAATTTAGTAACATTTCTTGTATAGTTTTGAATTCTTTTCCAGAAAGGAGGATTAATGCAAAGTTTCACCAGCAGTAAATTACAATACCTGTCTACTCACAGTCCCTGAAATAGAATTTTTCCATCTGTTACCATCTGGGTGAATATGAGCCAATACCTCAGGCTTGTTTTAATTTTTTTAATTTCTATGATTACTATTGATTTTGAATGTTTTCTCAGGTGTTTGCTAATAATCTATATGTTTTCCTCTGAAAGGGAGCAACTAGATGGCACGGTGGATAGATTTCCAGGCCTGTAGTCAGGAAGATTCAACTTTGTTCAAATCTGGCCTCAGACACTTACTAGCTCTGTGATCCTGGCAAGTCACTTAACCCTGTTTGTCTCAGTTTCTTCATCTGTAAAATGAGCTGGAGAAGGAAATGGAAAACTACTCTAGTATCTTTATTAAAACCCCAAATGGGGTCGCAAAGAGGCAGACATGACTGAAAAAAAAACACAACTCAAATTCTTTTGAAAAGAATAAAATTGTTCATATCCTTTGACCACTTGTCTATCAAATATGATAGGATCTGGACTGTTTTCCTAATCTCTCTCCTAATGGGTGTCAAATAATCTTCCTAGGACACAGATCAGACCACGTTGCTCACCTCCTCCCTATCCCCCCCGCTTCAAAAAAAAACCCAACAACCCCAAATCTTTCAATGGCTTTCTATTGCTTCTAGAATAAAATTCAGATTCCTCCTCCTAGCATTTAAGGCCTTTCACAATTTGCCTCTAGCATACCTCTCCAGCTTTATTTAGCCTACCCCTCTCTTAGTCCTCTATGTTCTTGCCAGACTTGACTACTAATTGTTTCTACAACTCTCCATTCCATTTCCAGTCTCAATAATCTATACAGGCTTCTCCCACCCCCCACCATGTCTGGCGTATATGTATTCTTTTCTCACTTCTGCCTTTCAGACACTTGTTTCCTTCAAAGGCCCTCTCAGGTATGAAGTCTGCCCTGATCCTGCCAAGTGTAAATGCTCTCTCCTTCCTCAAATCACAGGGCACTTTGTGTCTCTTCTTTGGCCACAGTTATGCTGCCTTGTAGAACAGTTATTTGTGTATGTGTTTCACAGTTTGATAGATATAAACATTCTGAGATGACAAGGACTATTTCCCCCCTTGTATCCCCAGAGCTTTGTGCATAATAGGAACTTAATAAATGTTTATTGAATTGAATCGAATGAAGGCATTCTATTAAGTCCTTATTCTGTTTCAAATCCTCATCTTTGGGAGTAAGAAGTACTTGTCCCTATAGCACATCACCATCCTGGGGGATTGCCTTCCTCAATTTTATAGTGGGAACGGCCTCCTCAATTTTATCCCGTGCCTGGGGACTCACATTTCATGGGACTGAAGGAAGCTGTGGTTACATTCGATGGTAGCCAAAGATATAGATCAGTCCCTTTGACTCCTTAACTGGGAGTTTGAAGAAAAAAATGGGCTCAGTGCAAAGATGATGAGTGTCGTTAAGGTGCTCCTTAAATGGTTTGGTGATGAGTTTCAGGGAAAAAAATGCTATTCTTTGCTACCTGCTCCCATTTTTATAAACATATCCCTTTCTATGGAGGTGGTCATTTATTTTTTTCTGAAGGGACCTGTGTTTTTATTGGTATAGGCATCTTTATTAAAGAAACTCCCTCTTTCAATGCAGATTGGCGCCTCCTCTGAATTTTTAATCTTAGAAAGTTGTCTGGGAGTGCTGAAAGGTTAAGTAATTGTCCAGCCAGTATGCCAGAGATGAGACTTGAACCAAGAGCTTCTAGGCTGGACTTGATTTTGAGCAGTAGTGGAGAAGTAGTGGTTAAAGTAGAAATGATAAGAACCTTGAGAGGAAGTGACCACTTCAGATTAGAATTTGTAGGCATTGAGTTGTCCAATAGACTTTGGGAGGAAAGATTTCAGAGTCCAAAGAAAGCAGAATCCCATGGTTTACACTATTGTAGGGAACATCAGAGCAGAAGGAGATGGGATAGTTTCAAGAATATGATAGAAAAGACAGGGGAGCTATCCAAAGGGACAGATACCTGACCTTTCGGCTCTTCTTTCTCCCTTGGTGTCCATGACAGTATTGCCTCCTGCCACTCCTCCTTGGGAGACCATTCCTGACCATTTCTTCTCACTCTCCTTTGCCATCTTCTATGCTGCTCCTCCTCCCCAGGGGTAAGTTTCCTCTACTGCTCTGTCCTTGGTCCTTTCCAGTTCTCTCTCTACCCTTGATCCACTGTTGACTTTATCTGTTCTGAAGGTTCAAATGATCATTTCTCTGCAAATGATTCCCACATCTATCTGTTTGGTCTCAATTTCTCCTGAATTTCCTTCTTGTATCTCTCACTGACTTGATGGATATTTCTGCCTAGATATCTTGCTGGAAGCTCAGATGCAATGTGTCTAAAACAGATTGCATCATCTTTTCTCTAATCCACCTTTCCTTCTACCTGCCCCTTTTTCTGATGGTACTACCAGTCTCCTAGTCACTCAAGGTAAAAATATCAGTTTCATTTTTTATTCTTCTTTCTCTTTCAACCCACATGTGGAATTAGTTGACAAGTCCTATGCAAGTTGACAAGTTCTATCTCCAGAACATCTTGAAATTATCTTTCTACTACCACCATCCAAGATTAGATACATCACTTTTCACTATCACTTGGGCTATTGTAACAGCCTCTTAAATGGCCTCCTCACCTCCAGTTTCTCCTCTTTACAATCCATCCTTCATGTAGATGGCGAAATAATCTTTCTGATTCAAAGGTCAGATCATGTGACTCCCTTGCTCATAAACCTTCAAAACTGCTAATTGTCTACAAATAAAATGTAGATTCCTTAGACTGGCATTTAAGCCTCCACAATCTGGGTCTACCCTTCATTTTCTGCTTTATGTCATTTAGTCACCTTCACACACTCTAGATTCCAACCAGACTGGACTGCTGTTAGCTGTTCCCTTGAACGTGACCTAACATCTCCCACTTCTACAAAGCTCTCTCCTCTCACACACATTTAATGTAGATTCATTGAAGTAAAACACTAACCTAGAGTGACAGCTCCCCTGGCCTGTCAACAAAACGGGCATCACTCCTCACCCCAACTTCTTCCTCCAATTGGAGCCTCTGGCAGAGCTTAGAGGAGCCAAGCAAGTCAGCTCTAGGGGTTTGCATCCTATAACTCTTCTTCGCATCTATTCCTCTGCCTGGTTTCTACTCCATGGAACACGATGTCCCTTCTGGCATGAGCTCATCACTTCTAATCTCACCACCATGCTGCTAACTCAAACTCTAATTGACACCACCTGCCTCAGCTTCCTCTTGGCTCTGCCTGGAAGACCAGAGAGCTGAGTACCAAACTCCTCCCAATGCCTTCCTTTATTGAGGGCAGAAACTAGACTCTCAACTCATTCCACTTTTCATCTGCTGCCTTTCCTAGTTTGAACTCTATGGAAGAAGATAATCCCACACTGGAAATTCCCTGTTTTCCCCCTTCTTCCTTTCCTTCCTCCTTACATGCATCATCTCCTCCCTTTAGACTGTAAGCTCCTTGAGGTCAGGGACTGTCTCTCTTTTTATTAATTGTATCCCTAGTGCTTAGCACAATTCCTGGCACATAGTAGGTACCTGACAAGTGTTTATTGGATTGGATTGCTTTGGAACCCAGCTCTTCCATCCAAATTGTAGGAGCTGTACAGGCTTCTTGTTCATTAACTTCTTGCTTTTTCTGAACCACCTTTTCCCAAAGTGGATGTGCTTGTACTCTGGCTCATGCCTATAGAGTGGCTAGGCAACAAGGCCAGTATAGATGCCGCCAGTTCCTCCAGTCTTGGCTAGAGCCTTTGTGATTGAGGGGTGGGGGTGGAGAGGCAAAATGTCCAGCCTTAGCTCTGGAAAACCAGGTCCTCCTCACCAGGACAGATCTGGCCTGCTGCTTCTTCCAAGTAAGAACAGACATAAAAGGGAGACCTGTCTGGGTTGGAAAGACAGTTTACACCCTTGCTCAACTCTTTTAAAAATAAATTTTATTTTTTTCTAGTTAACAGACATTTATTTTTCAGGAAGCTAGGTGACACAGTGGTTAGAGCACCAGGTCTGGAGTCAGGAGGAACTGAGATAAAATTCAGCCTCAGACACTTAGTAGCTTAGTAGTTGAATGACTCTGGACAGGTCACTCAACTTTTGTTTACCTCAGTTTCCTCACCTGTAATGTGGAGATAATAACAACACCTACCTCTCAGGGTTGTTGTGAAGGGGAAAGGAGTTAATATTTATAAAGCACTTAGCATAGTTCCTGGCTTACAATAGGTACCACATAAGTGTTTATTCCCTTCCATTTCTCACCTTTTCCTCCCATTCCCATCCCTGCCCCCAAAAGAAAATGAAAAACCTTAAAAATATATATAATCAAGGAAAATGAATTCCCATATTGTCCTAGACCCAAAAATGTGTGTGTTATTCTGTATATTTGGTTTGTCACCTCTCTGTCCACCATCTGGAATTATGTGTGATCCTTGTATTGTGCTCAGAGCTTCATCTTCCCAATGTGTCATTTTGTATGTGTGGTAGGAATTTGTCCCTTGGATTCCATACAAAGGTACCTCTAATCTCCTAAGATGGAAGAACTCTTTGTCCTTTACAGAGTTGGTTGGAGTAACCTCCTTTGATCGGCTATTTAGAACAGGCTGCATCTCTAAAACTGGCTAGACTAACCTCATCCCTCTCTATCTGCTGTGCTTGGTACCTGGTGCCCTTTCTTATGTTCATCCAAAGGCTAAAAATCCCAGTAACTCTAAGGCCATGAGTTGAACTGATTGAGAGGGCAAAGACTTCTTTCCTCTGCTCCCACTCTTTTACCTTGGTTTCTAGAAATGGGCCTAAGAATATTGGTTTCTGCTCTATCATTTGTCCTTGGTTTCAGGTGGGGGCAGCAATCCCTACTAGATGCGGGAGTTCAAGGCATGATGATAATCTTGGAGCCAGGATTGCATATGGGTGGTACAGCCAGCCATCCCTTCAAAGAAGTACTGAGAAGCCAGGGTGCCTGGAACTCGAGCCTGAGGCAGGGGAGGAGAGGGGGTTTGGAACTTGCAACTGGGCCTGTGCTCTAAAGCAGTGGTGTCTAACTCAAATAGAAAGGCTACCTACAGTTGGTCTTTGCTATTGACATAGATTGCATATTGAAATAGAAAACCACAAATTTACATCATCTATGTTTTATTGTATTTTTTATTTATTTTGTTAAATATTTCCCAATTATATTTTATTCTGGTTTAGACTGTACTCAGAGTTTTGCTGGTTGCATCCCAATGATTAGAAGTTTGATATCTCTGCTCTATAGGAACTGAGTTAAGCTATGAATCTGAACCCCTTTTCACCTCCAGAGACTGAGGTGATGAAAAGGTGTGGGGGGCAGATTATGCCTCCCACATATTGGGATATATTTGTCATTATACTTTTGAAGTAAATACTTCTGTGTAAAAGCTAATCTGACTGTTAAATGGAACTGGGGTATAGGGGACCACATTGGAGGGGATTGGAGTCATTCTAGACACACTCCCTAATTCTCCTTAATGGTAACAGAGAACCTTGGGGAACGGGTGAAATGCAAAGTATCTGATCTTCAGGTAGTAGGGTATAGGGTGGTCTGTGTTACAGAAAAAAAGAAAGTAATGGCATTTCTAGCTAATTTAAAATGGTAAAGACATTAACAAAGTTGGAAAAGGCATTAAGTTTATGGCCAAAAGATGTTTTCCTTAAATGTTTGTCTACTGATGGCTACCACTTGCCAAAGGACAGACTCTGATGGGAAGGACCAGCAAGTTTAAGCAATTTTCAAGGACAATTTTAACTAGATATATGCAATTTTTGTCTTATAAACCAATCCCTGTGTCTTACCTAACTTCCATGTAAGATAAGACTCTCTCTCTCTCTCTCTCTCTCTCTCTCTCTCTCTCTATATATATATATATATATATACACACACATACATATATATATGTTGTTGTTGTTCGGTTGTTCAGTTCTGTCCAACTCTTTGTGACCCCATGAACCATATCACACCAGTACTATTCATGGAATTTTCTTGACAAAGATACTAGGATGGTTTGCCAGTATACACATACACACACACACACACACACACACACGCACACACACACACATACACACAGACATATATATATATATACACACGTATATGTATGTCTATGTTTCTACCTATCTTAGAATGTATTCTTTCTTCAGCTCTACCTTTTGAATTCCTTGTCTTCCAACACGTTTCATATAACATGTCACCTTCTCCATGAAGCTTTTTTTGATTCATTCATTTCCCTTCTCAATTTGTTTTTGAGAAAACTTTCTTTGAGAAGAAAATTTGTCTGTATCTCTCCTTTTGCCCCTATCACATATTACCCTGTATCACACTTATTTGAGTTCATGTAGTATTCTTCCGGTTTGACTATAATTCTTGAGGGAAGGGGCTAGTTCTGTTTTTTTAATCTGTGTTTCCAGTACCCAGTACAATTATCGGTACGTTCTAGGTGCTCAAAACATGTTTGCTGAGAGACTGAATCCAATGAGTAGTGATTAATGGATAAATGTTTACCTGCAGAAAAGTGTCTAGTGGAAAGACCTGATCTTTACTCCTGTGCCACTTAACATTTTTATCAATGACTTCAATATAAAGTTTACCAAGTGCTTTCCTTACGACAACTAGGTAAAAAATACAAGCATAGCACTATTGATGACCCTCTTCTAGACACTCTCTCCTGTGTGACACTGTTCTCTCTTGGTTCCCTTTTTACCTGTATAATGGCTCCCTCTCATCGCCCTTTGTTGGATAATCACCCATGTTATACCCCTTAACTGTGAGCCCATTCCAAGGCTCTCTGTTTATGACCTTATCAGCTTCCAGCGATTTAATTATCATTCCTCTGCAAGTCTTCATTTCCAACCCCTGTTTCTCTCCCAAGCTTCAGTCTCATATCACTAACTTACTCTTGAACATTTTCGAATAGATACCCTAGAGGCATCCCAAGCACAACAAAACTGTCCAAAACACAGAAAACATTATCTCTGCCTGAAAACCCAAGCTTGTTCCTAAACTTCCATATTTCTGTCCACCATCCTTCCAGTTTTCCAGGTTTTTAATGTCACCTTCGATTCCTCACTCTCAATGTGGGTGGAGCTTTAGGTGAGATGGAAGATAAGAAGCATAATGGATATGTTTTGTTTTGGCAGTGATAAACTCTGTGATGGCTGACTATATGACTGAGCCTCAGGTATATAATTTTAACATTATAGGGAGACTCTTTTCTTTCTCCCCATAAACTGACTCCCTATATCATTATCCAGGAGCCTGCAGTAGGGATGCCAGGCTCAAAGTATTGTACCCTAACTAATTGCCTTTAGCTATTATTCTGGTCTTAGCTCTCCAATTAGGCCAATATGGAGGCAGTCTAACTCAGTTAGCATTTATTAAGTGCCTATGATTTATCAGGTACTATGCTATGCACCGAAAATACAAAACCAAAAAAATAGCATTTGTCCTCAAGTAGAGATGCAACATCTATACTTATAAGTAAATGGAAAAATATATAAATGTGTTCCCTTCTACCTGCAGGCCGAGAAAGAGGGTTTGAAGGTTTCATTAAAAAGTGCTTAAGGACTAATTGCAGAGTTCCCTAGAAAATGCGTTTTTTCCTCCCTTCTCTTTTCTTACCTGGAGAGAAGATGGAAGAAATATCCTGTGAGCTTTGAGACCCAGTGAGAGGAGAGTTTACAGCTCCTGGAGCTTTAGATGGGGAAGGTGCTACACCCTCATGTTGGGGTCAGGACAGCAGAGCAGAAGACATGGGAGAGAAGTTGCCCAGAGAGTGTGACTCCAGAGGGGCAGTGAAGTCTGACCAGAAGCGTCACTCACTAGAGGAAACTGAGCAGTGACTGGATTGGGAGGTGAGCTCCAAGTTCGGTGGGTGAATATTTCCCGACCATTGAGTTCAAGTGGCAGGTGTGGTGTTCTCTCCCTCTCTTACTTTCTCCTCCCTTCTCCTTTTGTTTTATTTATAAACATATGAACTTCCCTCTCCACATTTTCTATTTCCCTATTCTTTGCTGCCAACGTTAATTTGTAAACCTGACTTTAAAAAAAATGTTAGTTCCTCTTGTCTTCATGAGCATGTCATTACTTGGGACATAGTGTACGTGGGGTGTTGTTCAGTCGTTTGTCGTGTCCAACTCTTCATCACCCCATTTGGGGTTTTCTTGGCAGAGATACTGGAGTGATTTGTCATTTCCTTCTCTAGGTCATTTTACAGATGAGGAAACTGAGGCAAACAAGGTTAAGTGTCTGAGGCTGGAAGTGAACTCAGGTCTTCCTGACTGTAGGCCCAGGTCTCCCTCTGACCTCACTGCTTAGTTGCTCCTGTGCGTGGGGTACTGTGAGGGTTACTTACATTTCACAGAGTATATAAACTAGAACCCTGAAGCTCTGACTTGGGCTGTGTGTGTGTGTGTGTTTGCACTCACACCCAAGTGCAGAAAGAACCTCCTGACCTTTAGCTTGCTTTTATTTGTTGTCTTCAGCCATTACAATATAACCTCTATGAGGGCAAGAGAAGTCTTTCTTAGAATTAAGGAGTCTGAATGCAGATTGAAGCAAGCTATTCGCTCTTTTTTTGTTTTCTTTTCTGTTTTGTTTCTTCTTTCTTGTGGTTCATTCTATTGGTTACAATTCTTCTGTTTTGTATGGAGGTATATACAGGACTTATATCGGATTATGGGCCATCTTGGGTAGGGAGGGGTGAGGAGAAGGAGGGGGAGAAAATTTGAAACTCAAAAATTTGAGGAACTGAATGTTGTAAACTAAAATTAAAAATTAATTAACTAATTAATTAATAATTTAAAAAGAGAAGTCTTTCTTTTTTGCTTGCATTTCAATTCCCAGTACTTAGTCCAATTCCTTGCATATAGTAAAATGGCTTGCTGATGTGACTTGATGCAATATGTAGTAGGGAGTCATTTGGGGTTTTTGAGTGAGAGTCACCTGAAGAAAGTCATGCAGAAGATGCCCTCTTTCTGCCCTACTTTAGCCCACCTTAATGAAAATCAGAGTGCAAAATTGGGAAAGAGAGGGAGCAGTTTCAAATGTAGCCTGAGAAGCACAGTGATGGGAGGAATAAAAAATTGATGTGGGTCATACATATTGTAAGAAGAAATCCACCAAACACACTTAAGAATGAAGTTTGAGCAGAAACCAAATGTTGCAAGAGAAATGCAGTCGGAGCTGAGGGAGAGAGAGGCCAATACTAATCAGTAAGTAGACTCTGTAACTTGGAGCATTTGGTGATTCCAAGCTCCTTCAAAATATGGCTGGTGACCGAAGATGTGACAAGATGAAAATTGCCTACACAGCTCTCAATGGGCAATGTTCAGTTTCCAACTCTGCTTCAGGCCTGCCACACCAGGGATTTTATTGTGCCCTGATAATGGAACTGTATCTTTGGCTTCAATGAAATCATCACTTGTGCTCAAAGAGATGTCAGCTAAACCAGTCACCCGTGTTCATGAATCTATGGGAATGTAATACTTTTCATATGCCTTTAGCACCACATTTTCCAAACCCAGAATTTTAACCAGTCTGAAAAAAAAATGTTTACTATGGAATCATAGAATGTCAGAGTTGGAAGGAACCACAAAGACTTTCTTATCCAGCCAGTCTCTGAACAAGGATACTCTCTACAGCTTGCTGACAAAGGGTTATTCAGCCTTTGCTTGAAGGCCTCTAATGAGGAAGAACTCACTATTTCCCTGAGACATCCCATTTCTACTTTGGAGCACCTCAAATCATTAGGACTTGTTTTCCTTTACATCAATGCACCAAAAGCCCATACTTCCTAATGTTCAGTTCAATCATTTTTCAGTCGCGTCTGACTCTTCATGACCCCATTTGGGGTTTCCTTGGCAAAGACATTGGAGTGCTTTGTCATTTCCTTCTCTAGCTCATTTGGCAGATGAGGAAACTGAGACAAATAGTATCAAGTGACTTGTCTAGGGTCACACAGCTAGTAAGGGCCTGAGGCTGGATTTGAACTCAGTCAAATGAGTCTTTCAGACTCTAGGCTCTACCCACTACACCACCTAGATACTCTACCTCTTAGTCTCTGGCCTTTAACTTCTTAATACAGAAACGTTGGAACAATACCTACCTCTTCTGTCTTCTCATTCCTTCTCCCTGTCCTGCTCTTCCAATATCAAGCTTCATCCTTTCCCCATTCTTCTAGCCCTTCCCATTAGAGTGGAGTCATAAAGATGCAGGAGGTAGAACAGTCTTTGGTAGATATTTGAGATGGCTGAACCATTCTGCAAATATTTGTGCTGAGAGGCCCTGCTTCAGGACATCATGGAGATAGAACTTTCCTGAGAGGTCTCTGAGTAGGGACCTGTGCCACTCTCTTGGATCTTTTCTGAAAATGTTTGTGAACCAAAGAGAGGCTCCTTTAGGTGGGAGGGTGGAGACTTTGGGGTCAAGTGTTAGAGTTCTGCCTGTTTGCCTCTTTCTACAACTCCAACCCTTAAGGACTGGTTTAAAAATGCTTTAACACTGATGGAACTATGGCGACTCTTCCTCCTACAATACTTCCTGCTCCCCCGCACCACCTAGAATCAGAATGAATGGTACCCTCTTCTCATAGTGTTCATTAATGGAACCCCATTTGGGCTTTGGACTAAAACCAATTCCTTGTATGTTCAATGTGACAGTGGGAAGAGTTCTTGGCTCACAGTCAGGAGAGAAGGCTATGGGTCACTTATTAGCTATATAACCTCAGCCAAGTTGTTTAAATTATTTGACCCTCAGTATCCTGATCTGTGAAATGGTGAGAACAATTCTACCATCTATCTCAATGGGTAGTTGAAGAGAAAACCTACCTAATATTTTTATGCTTGCTTTTCTATACATATTCATTTGCATGAGAGACCCGGAAAATCTTTGGAGTTGAAAAACCATGGTGCCCTAGACCTATACAACTCTTCCAAGTAGAGTTTCTTTGGCAGATTCCTACCCCTTCCCCAAAGAGGGCAGATTTTGAGGGCATAGAATTCCCATAAGAGGTTTAACAGAAATTACAAGGAATTTCTAACCCTAAGTCAGGTGTCTGGGAGACAGCTATGGGAGAACACACTGTGGTTAAGTCCCTGGCAGGGAGTTCAAAAGACAGATTAAATGCTTGAGGGCTTTGATTAGCTGACTAGCTGTTCACTTTTCTGAAAGAGCTTTGCTGTTGAAAGCTAAGATTATGGAAACTGACAGATCCTTCCTCTTATAGAGGGAAAAGCCATTTCCCCCTAGTTTGATGACTGAGTTGAAAACAGCTTGCTATCTTTTCTAAAAGACCAGAAGCCTAGCCTCAGATGAAGGTCATTAGGTAGCAGCATCAAGAACGGAACAGGATAGAGAGATTTGAGAGCAGCAACATCTGGGTGGAGGATCCATAAAAAGTAGCCCCAAGAGGGAGAAAACCCAAGGAGCACAGTAACATGATGTCACTGGAAGAGTTAATGAACTTGGTGCATGAAAGGTATGAGTTACCACATCATGTGTACACGTTGGTCACATATTGTTTAAATTCTCTGTCCTTCAGTATCCTGATCTGTAAAATGGGGATAATACTGATAGTATCTAGAACAAGTATATATAGAGAGAATATAGTATATATTATGTATAAAGTATACATGTAAATATTATATATACATATATAGTATATATAATGTGTATAGTATATATATACATATGGTATATATAGTATATATGCATGCTATAGTATATATAATGTATATAGTATATATACATTCCCTGTGAGTGTTCCCTTCACATGTGATCTCTCTGTCCACTGATGCCTGGATTTGTGGGAAAGTATATCATGGGTTGTAGGGGGAGATGGTCTGGTCTTTTTTTAAGCTATACTATTTTGGTAAATGCTTTTGCTTTGAAGTAATTTGGTCCTCTGATTAATTTGCAAAAGTGAAAACACTGGTGGAGGCTTATAAGTTATGATTTGGAATGGATGCGGACCACTAAATACCTCGAACCTTCAGAAGAGGGTGCCTCTGGCTTCTACAACTTTATTGATCTGAAGAGAAGAGGCCCCATTTTCCTCTCAAATCTGGCTTTTATAAAACTTAAGTGCTGCTTATCACTGGAGGCACCTTAGAGGTCAATAAGTCTACCTTCTCCCCTCATCTTCCCAAGGAGGAAACTGAAGCCTAGAGAGGTTAAGTAATTGGCCCTGTCACACAGCTAATAAGTATCCAAGAAAGAATTTGACCTTGGGTCTTCTTGACTTCAAGTCTAACACTTTCCTCTAAACCACAGTATCTATAACCATGCTGATTTACTTTCCCCCCACCCCCACAATAAGAAGTCTGGATTCAGTGTGGAATTTTCAACTGACACATTTGGGCTCTTCTTTATTTCCTTTCAGCTTAATGTCGGCCCGTGAAGTTTTTAATGATGTCTTCTTATGGCTACAGCTGTATATATGGGGCTCTTCTTGTTTACTCACTGAGGCAAGCTCCAGACTTTGCTCATAGCATCCTCCATCCCAGCGTCATCAAACCTTAAAATTGTCCAAGCCTTAGAGTAAAAATAAATATTTTATGGTGATTTTATGTAATTCTTTTTCAGGTGCAGAGAACACAAGATCTCCCTTTGCTTATGGTTTCTAGACTGTAAAGATTACCTTATTCAATGGAGCAGAAGGACAGATACTCTTCCACAAGGTGTCTCCCAAGCATATGTTAGACACACATCAGAGTCTGGGAAAGATGCAACAAGATAGGTAACTTTGTTAAACAACTTTCTGTCATTATCCATTGAGGCATGAAAGAGGGACATGGATGTTCGTTAAAAGTACTTCCCATTGTCGTGGATGATGAGATCCTACAGATGTTCATGAAGATAACTGAACTGCATCAAGCCCCTGCACATTGTAGCTTCTCCTTAATGGGAACCACGATCACTTAAGAGTTTGGTCTAGCTATTCTCCTGGGAAGAAACCAATGCTAAAGAATGTGTTATCCAGGTCATGTTGTGCAGTCAATGGGACAACCCATAAAGTTATTCCTTCAGTTACTTTGAGAATTGACTACTCAACACCCTCAAAATAGTGTCACCTCCATCACGGTCTGTCTCTCAGTATATACGCATGTTCTAACCAAAGTCCCTTTTTAATTATTGTTGTCCTTATTGGCCCCTTGTATTTTCTCTGAAAGCACATCAGTGTTGCAGAGTCCTCTAAATGGGACCCATAATTATTTGACAGAATTTGGTCTATGTATACAGGGGGAAAAGTGGATAAGAGTACCTATTATCGACACTATAATATATGCTTGGATAGACAATACATATACCTCGTATATCAGCAGATATATGCTGATATATATAGTATATATTGTGTAAATATATATCAGCAGACACATTGCTGACATATATTTATACAATTATACAATATATCATACGCCACTGCATATCTGCTGAGATATGAGATCTATATGTTGTCTGTATATATGTGTATGCATACATGGTATATATCTTTGACAGATATTAAAAATGGAAAATGAGCCGGGCTCAGAATTGGTAGTAGGAAGAAAGTAGATTGGATTACAAACTTGTTTCGAAGGACCCCTAGATTCTCCCTGAATCAAAGGCTCCTATCTTTAATGCTATTATTCTCCCAGTGATGTATGACTGTAAGTCATGGAAAACTAGGAACTGAGGTGGAGAGTCACCCAAAACGAATCAGAGAGTTGTGCATAGTGGGTGTGAGTGAGCTATAACATGTTAGTAACAAGGAAGTAAGCTGGGAGTGCTGTGTGAAGGATGTCAAGGAAGGAAAGAGGAGGTTGGGGGGTGGGACTGGAAGGGCACAGCACTTAGGAACATGTGTACTATACTCTGCCTGCTGCATATCCTTAGGGAGGCTCCCAGAATTGTGTGATGATGCATATTAAAGGTAACTGTTTCCTAATTCTGAACATGCATAGGTATTCTGTGATTGTGTCCTACTGGTTAACCGCATGAAACCTTCCAATTGGCTGCTGAATATACTGTGTTCATTCTAGACCTCTTCCCACCTCTTGTGCCCCTCAAATGACCACATAGCCAAGGCTAGCATGCTAAAAATAGATATCTCTACATCAAAGAAGCTGAATTAGAACATAAAAGAGGGATGATCAAATGGAACACTCAATGAGAGATAGAAACTAATTCCTACAGTGAAATAAGGGCAGACAGAGATTCTTCTGACTGCAGGGAGCAAGAACTGCTTCCTTCTTGGGATACTGGAGAGGAGCAGTTAATTGATACCTTGCACTTTGTGTAGCCACCAGGGGGAAATAGAATAGTGTCTGTAAGGAACTATATTATTCAACAGAATATTCACAATACCACATTCACAATGTAGTTACCAGTTCTCATATTCCCTCTGGACAGAAGTGCTTGGTAGGAAACAAGTTGCTTTACATGTTTCTCTCTCAAAGTGGAGAATGCTCTAAAACTTCATGTCTCTTCCCTGTCTCCCCCCTCTTATTTTTTCAATTAATGAGCATTCATTTTCTCTTCCTCAAGCCCCCTTCTCTCTCTCTCTCTCTCTCTCTCTCTCTCTCTCTCTCTCTCTCTCTCTCTTTCTCTACATATATATATATACACACACACACATATAGATAGATAGATAGATTTCTGTATCTATATCTATATCTATCTCCCCTCATCTCTGTTTCACTCTCTCTTCCTACCTCCCTTTCTTTCTTCCCCTCTCTCCTCTTTCTTCCACCCTTCATCTTCTCTTCTTTCTCTACAATCTCTCTTCTTATTTTCCCTCCTTCCTCCTCTGCCTCTCTCCCCTCTCTGTCTCTTTGTCTTTCTGTATCTCTCTTCCTCCTCCTTCTTCCTAGAATTACCCAGCTCTCCATGAATGAATTCTAGTCATATGCATATGTGCATGGCCCTTGTAGTTTTGCCCAAATACGCATCCTGGGACTGCTGTGCTTTGAAAGGTGTATTATAAATGTGTGACAGAAAAAAAGATGATTGGTTGATAGATAACTAATAGATAGCTTGTTTGCTCCATTGGGTATCCTCATTATGTTAAGAGAACTTGAGGAAAGTCCCCAGTACATTGGTGGACTCCTTGTGGTGAGTTTTTCAAAGGACTCAGACAAGAGTGGCACTGGGTGAGTTGCCATGGGTAGGGTAAAATCGGCATCCTTGGAGAGAATGTCCTTCCCCCATCCATGATATCCTAAATCCATGAGAGGAGTATTGGAGCAGTACACTTATATTCCTGTTATTTTCTAACCTATATATATGGTTTGTACTTCTGTTGGTAAGCAAAATGGCCTTTGTTTTCTTTGAGTGGCTCAGTGTGTTTCATTAAGCCTTGCTGGGTGCTAAGCCCCAGGCTCAGAGCCCTGTTGGGTGTGGAGCCTATGTGGGTGTGGATTGATGACTGAGGTAGGGCCCAAGGTGGGGCTGGCTGAGGGGAGGTGTTAACTCCAGAGCCATGCCCTATTAGGTGTTGACCTAATCTATGTGGATGTGAGCCTCCCAGGGTCCTAAGGGGAGGGGCCAACTCAAGAACCAATAAGCTCTGGTCATTCAGCTGATGCTTGATGACGTCAAAGGCTCTATGGGAGGAGAGAAGACCGCTTGAAGATGGATTTTCTGTTGGCCGAGGCTGAAGATAAGGCCAAAGCCGAAGCAGGAGCTGCAGAAGCAGAGACTACCTGTGTGTGTGGACCGAGGAGTACCGAGCAAGGACTTGAGGCCAGTGGGCAATCTTTTTACTGGAGAGGGGAAGCATGAATATGATTTGGTTTAATACCATCATGTTTTTCTGTGGCCTCCTGGTTACTCTTGTGAGACAGACTTGTTGGGCCTGGAAGCTTTTGATCAAAATATCAAAATGGGGAGGCTGGTTCGTGGGTCTGTTACTTTGGAGTCTGAATAAATGCTTTAATTCTTCTGCCTTCTACTTAGAGAATTCCTTATATCCTGCGGTTCTGAACCATTCAGACATATATATATATATATATATATATATATATATGATTCTCTTTGGAATCATAAATTCTGCCTTCATAATACAGTACCCTAGAAGTCCTCATTCTGAAGTCCCATTGAGCTGTGGTCTCCTGAGGCACTCGGGATAACAGTTTCAAGCTCATCTCTAACCATCTCGATTATAACACTCACAACTTAAGGAACTTTCTGTGCCAACAAAGAACCAGAGGAAGATAAGAGAAGTTTCTTGTTGGGCTCTCATTCCTCCCCTCCTGAATGATTAAGTTCAGGGGCTGAAGATGCAGGGATGCCCAGATATCTAAATGTGGAATTGTATCACACTTTCAACTGCCTTTTCTTGGTTTGCCATGGAAAAAATTGCTTCTGTCAGCTTTAATTTCCACTCTGCTGGGTATCAGGACAGGTAAGGGCTGTGCCTCTGAAATTGCAAAGGAGAGTTAGTATGTCAACTGTTCAACATGGAAAAATGTAGCATGTCCAAGGAGAAAAAACTCAGCTGCGATGCATCAGAAAGCTCAGTGCCTGCAAGAGTAATATGGAAACTAGCAGGAGGGGAGGGTAGAGTAGCTCCATTTGAGGCCAGACTCCATGGCAGTTCCTTCTATATCTCTATAAAGAAATCAGATGGTGGCCTCCTGTGCAGTGGGCTGTTTCTGGATCAGCCTCTAGCTGGGAGCCTCACAGTATGTTGCATGAAACACCACTACAGTAACTCCCACAGAGGGGTGTGGTTCAGCCCTCCTCTTGTCTCACCTGATGTATGGAGAACACAGTGTATGTCCCACAATAGGCATTAAGGAATGTTTATTGGTTGTTCCATTGATTAGTAATACAGAAGGTGGCTCCAGTTTGAATTTATATTCAACCAGTTGGGCTGAGAACCCTCCCCCCACCCCACCTGAGTAAACTGGGTACATTTTGATGATACCAAGTTACCAGGTAGAGGTCCCAAGGGTTATAGGATACTATTGAGGTTACCTTAGCCACAAACCCCTCCCCTAAAGTACAGCTCAGTCAACAGGTCTTCATGAGGTCACAGTAACTATGGTATCTTATTCCAGCAGTAATTCTTCATAGCCTAAAGCTTCATGTTGACCCATGATCATTTGGTCCTACTTTATGTAACAGATCTTGTCTCCTATTTCATGCCACCCTAAATCTTCCAATCTATCCATGGCTGGACTTTCTGTAGTATTTCTGTGCCTTCACTCATGCTCTTCCCAAGCTTGGAATCTCTCCCCAGAACTCTTCATCAGTTCAGTACTAGTCATTCATTCTTTAAGGTTTGATTGTATTCTCAGCTTTTCCACAAAGTGTGATTCAGCTCATACTGGTCATTCCCCTTTCCAGTGCCTTTAATACTTAGTGGGGAAGCTAGGTGGCACTGTGGATAGAATGGCAGGCTTGGAGTCAGAAAGACTCATCTTCCTGAGTTCAAATCTGACTTCAGGCACTTACCAGCTCTGTGACCCTGGACAAGTCACTTTATCCTCTTTGCCTCCATCTCCTCATCCATAAAATGAACTGGAGAAGGAATTGGCAAAACACTCTAGTATTTCTTTCCGAGGAAACTCCAAATAGGGTCACAAAGAGTCGGATAGGACTGAAGCATATTGCTAATGTGTTGGCCTTATCACTTAAAATACTGTAAACTTTTTGAAGGACATTATACTTAGTTTACATTCTCTCCAATTTCCAGTGCCTAGCACAATGCTGGCATATAGCAGGCACTTGATAAATGCTGGGATTCTGGGTTACCACAGGCAAAGAAATGGTAATTTAGTAGCTAGCTCACTCCATGTTTTTCCAGTGAGTGCCTTGAAAAGAATAGCCCTTTAAGCTATTATCAGTCACTTATACCCCAGTGAGAAAGATTTTGAAGGGGAAGGAGGCAATATGGAATAGAGAACTTGAAGGTAGAAACTGACTGATTCACACATTTTCCCAGGGTGATAAGAGTGTTTAGAAACAACTTTTTTAAAAAAAAAAACCAATCCAGAGGATAGAAAGGAAAAAATTAAAGACTTATTAAGTGCTATTTCATTTTCCCTCACACTTGGTGTGCAAGATAAAGATGCATACTTACCTTTGGGGGTAGAGAAGACATGTCCCAGTGTGATGTGGCTCAGTGGTGAACATTTATCAAGTCATATTCATTGAAAGAGTTTAACTGCATAGCATCATAAGATCTAGTAATGAAAGAGAACTTGCTTAGAGATATCTAATCCAACCGTCTCATTTTACAGATGAGAAAACTGAGGAGCAAAGCAGGAAAAATGATTGACCTAAAGTCACACATCAACTCTACTATAGCATACTGAATGACTAAGCAATGCGTATCTACTTTTTTGACATTTACTAGTACAGACGGAGAGCACTGTCCAAATCCCCAGGCGTGTTTCTTTTCTGGAAGGAACAGAACAACTTCCCCCTCTTCTGTCCTTTGTAAAATGGTGGGTGGCCCTCAGACCAGCCTCCTGTGGAGTGTAGTCGAAGAGACAAATGGTCCTGGAGCAGGGAGAGACCCTAGTCTGGATCCAGCATCTTCCACTTTCTGGTTTTGTCGCATTGCATACATCATTAAGCCTCTCTGATCACTCGGTTGTTTTTTTTCACCCGTAGGGATAATAAGGTCTGTAATATCTTTCTTTTAGGGTTGTCATGAGGATCAGAAGTGATGATGTAAATGTATTGGGGGCCAACAGGTGAGCTGACTCTCTACTGCCTCCTTCCTGCCCCCGCAGTCTGCAGGACCCTGGGCCACTTCTAATGGACCATAGAATGTGTTCTGTCTCAGTACTGAAAGACTTGTGCTTTTTCATGGTGCTATGTAAGCTTAAAAGGAAAGACTGTCTCTGTCTCTGTCACTATCTCTCTCGGTATCTTTGTCTCTTTCCCTCACTTTCCTGAACATGTAGTGATTCTCTGGGCTGCTGACAGCTTGCTCACTAGAACAGGGGCATATCCAGGTGAGCCACAGTCAAGATCTCAAGGCTTTGGCTGCCTCTTCTGCTTTGTATTTCTTTGACTAAGCATAAGTGACCAAACAGCAATCAGGAAATGGATGCTTCCAGCCTTAGAGGCAAGCTTGCGAGTTTAAAAGGTCAGGATCTCTGGGTCCCTCCACTGGTGATGGCTCCACTATTGCAGATATCTTCCCAACAGTTATTATAGAATTTCTAAAGACAGCTAGGTGTCACAGTGGATAAGATAGCGGGACCTGGAGTTAGGAAGCCCTGAATTCAAATTTGACCTCAGATGCTAGCAGTATTAGTGTGGACAAGTCATTTAAATGGTCTGCCTCAGTTTCCCTCATGTGAAAAATGGGGATAATAACATCACCTGCCTACTAGCTGTGTGACCTTGGGCAAGTCACTTAACCCCAATTGCCCTGCCTTTCTCCCTCCAAAAAAAAAAAGGAAAAAAATGAAAAAAAAACAAATAATATTACCTGTCTCTCAGGGTAGGTGTGAGGATAAAATAATATTTGTGAAGTCCTTTGCAAAGCTTCATGTGCTATATAAATGCTGGCTATTACTGTTATTGTTGCTATCATCATTATTATTATCGGAGAAGATAAGCACCGACACAAGGTTGGATACAACCCCTGACCTGGCTTGCCAGAAGTGGCAGACTCTGAAGGAACTGCTTGGACAGCAAAGAGCCAAGGCGAAAATAAGATGCCTAATCAATAGTTCCAGTAAGTGTTTTAAGTATCAACTTAGAAAAATATGCCGGCGGTTTTAAGTTAGGGCTCATGTTTGAAGTTTTCGTCAATGTGTACTTGTGAGTCTTTTGTGTTTGTACTTAAAACATAAAATAAAAGAAGCACTTATTCTTTGATGTGGGAGAAATACGTACTCAGCACACCCTGTACATTGAGCTTTCTATTTCCCCTTTTGGAGACATCCTAGACTTGAGCCAAACTTAAGCTTTAAGAATATTCCTTGGGTTTTGGGGGATACGGTCATGAAAGGTTAAGGAGTTCAAGAGAGAGCCTGACCTCTTCCTCTTTAGGGATCAGAGCACAGGTCGAGAACTAGAGGTCCCTTGAGAAGGAAGGGGCCGATACCCCAGCTCCCTCTGAGCCCCATGTTTTATACATGCAGACTTTTTATAAATCTTAAAGCCAGGGCAACAGCTCCCTGTGCCTGGCTCTCACTCTCTTCAGCTGGCTAGCCTTTGCCACACTTTAAAGTGGCTAAGAGATGGAGGGATGGGAAGGTGAGGATACAATCTTTGGCCTCCTGTCTCACTGCTCCCCATGGTGTTCCTATTTCCTGTCCAGATGCCTACCCTATCATCTAGGCCTTGCCTATATCAACCTCTTTTTGTCCTCCTGATTCCAATCACACAACTTAGGAGAGCAGTGGGCAGTGAGCAGCCCCGGTAAAGGGCTGTATTTCCTGTCTCTTTGAAAGTGGGTACTCCAGCCCTTCCAAATTTTTGCAGCGTGGGCGGCCTCTGTGCTGCCTACAGGTTCAGCCAGCCCCAGTGGTGAGTGTAAAGCAGTTGTGGAGTCTGTAGGCGGTTGGGCTGGAGGGGAGGTGGGAGGGATGGAGACTGCATGTGAAAACCGAGGAAACACTATGACAACAACAGCAGTGGTGTCAGGGAAGCAGGCTGCTAACCTGTCTGCAAACTCTGGATCTAAGATATGTGTGAAAGGGAAGAAGATGGGATCTCCCTCTGATTGCCACAGTACTCTGGTAAGTCACTTAACCCTTTGGTGCCTCAATTTCCCCCTCAGTACAATGAGGGGGTTGGCAGTGGATGACCTCAAAGGTCACTTTCTGCTCTACCAATCTGAATCTCTGACTTCCCGAGACAGAGGCCACATTCTGTCCTCCTTCCTCTTTTCTTCCTCTCCTCCTCACCTTTTCCCCTTTTCTCACTCCCAGCTTTACCCTAACAAGGTCTCACAGAACATTAGAGTGAGGTGCAATAAATAAGGTGAACTTGGAGACAGGAAGCCCAGTGTTTGAATACTGCCACAGACACTAGTCATCTGCTCTGTAATCAAGGCCAATCCTGAACCTTTCTCAGTCCTGATTTCTCCATCTGTAAAATGGTAAATAAGAGCATTCATAGCCCTTGCCTTACAGAGATATTGTGAATCTCAAAGGTGATAATGTATGTAAAAACACTTTGGAAACATCTAAAGGTCTATATAAATATCACTTATTATTAGAGCTGCAAGTTTGCTGAGAGATCATCTGTTCCAATTCCCTGATTTTACAAAACAAGAGAAAGAAATGGAATGATTTAGGAGCACAGGATTTAGAGCTTGAAGGGAACTTAGATACCAGCTAGTCCAAGCCTCCTATTTTACAGATGAGGAAACTGAGGTCTCAGAGGCTGACTTGACTTGCTAATAAGAAGCAGTCACGATTGAAAGCTCAAGTCCATCGCTTGCTTTTCATTACGCTGCTCATCTTGATCAGCTGGGACTTATTGGGAAAAAGAAAAAAAAAAAAGCAAAAACCCAGCCCCCTTCTCGAAGCAATCAAAAGCAGAGCATATCTCTGGTCAGAGGGAACAGGCCGGGCCCCCTGGGGAATGCAGCCACCCCAGGCAGCCGGAGGGTAAGGCCGCCTGCAGCCCTGGCAGCCTCCAGCCCTGGCCCAAGAATCGGTGATGGGTTTAGAAAGGCTGTCGGAAGTGCAGAACGCTAGGCTGATCTCGGTGGCATCGGAAAGGGCCTAGCCGGGGGAGCCGGCTACGAGCAGCTTGCTCTCTGGGTCGCTGCGGCTGCTACCTGCTTCTGAGTATGCAGAGCATGTCAGCAGCGGCGCTGCTGGGGCGGAGAAAGCTCGGGAAAATACCGCGGCTGGTCCGCGGGGAGCCCCGCTGGCTTGCTGCTTACTCTGCTGTGGGCTGGCGGCTGTGTACCTGACCTTCCCAGCCCGGGCCTTTCCCTCAGCTCCGAGGGGGGAAGGGAGGGATAAGGGTGGGTAGCCAGGCTCTGTCAGGCTGCCAGCCTGTCCCCAGCCTGGGCAGCCCTGGCCCAGAGCAAAAGCCTTGCGCATTTGGAGGCTGAACCCTAGCCTGCCTTTGCCCACAGTGCTGCTGTTGGCCGCGATTTGGAGTGGGGCTTCCCGGAAGGTAGCTCTAGGGTCTTGTGCTCAGGCAGAGGGGGTCCTGCTGCAGATGCAAATCCGAAAAGAACTCTGATGTCACAAGGAACCAGGTGGAGAAGAGAGAAAGGGAAAGCAATTCTGTCTCCAGCCCCATCAAAAGAATGCATCTGCCTGGGCTCCCAGGGGGCATCGAGCCCAGGGGCCCCAGCCCAGCCGGCAGGAAGCATAATTGGGGGTTAGGAGGAGGCTTGGAGTGCCAAGGACTCCCTTGTTTTTCTCTCGAGTTGCCGTGGAATTGGTGGCTCGGCTGCAGGCATGACAGGCAGAGTAATTATAAGAGGCAGCCTAGGCACGTTGCAGTGGTGCAAACAAAAGCCCAGATAGCTGTAGCCTTTCCTCCCCCACCCTGCACCTGCTCGCATCTCTCGATGGCTCGCATCTCACTGAGGCTCTTGGCAGACGTTTGAGACCCCCAAAATATTGGGGGGAGGATGTGGGCCTTGGGATTTTGAAGAGTACTGTTAGTCGTTTCTTCCTATTCTCCCCAGGGAAGAACAGCAGCTCTGAAATCATACTGTTCGGGTTCAAAGCCCACCTCTGCCGTTTAGTACTTCTGTGACCTCGGGCAAGTGAATTAATCTTCCTCTGTCTCAGTTTCCTTACCTGTAAAATGAAGGGGTTGGACTAGATGGCCTCTGATGCCGTTTGAAGTTCTAGATTTATGGTCCCATCTGTCCTGGGAGGACCATCAAATCCCTCCCCAACTCCTTCCCAGCCTCAAAGGTAATTGTTTAAAGAAACTCTGTAAGAGCAGGAGAAGTTGGTTTTAATCTAAGCTTTTTTGCTAGTCAGCTGTGTACACTGAATACTTTTCAATTTACCAAGTGACCTTGGGGGAGTCACTTTTCCTCCTTGGGTCTCAATATTCCTTAAATGAAGAGCTTGGTCTAGATAGTTTCCAAGAGCCCTCTGAGATCTTGCATTCTGTGGTTCTAAGCCATGAATCAAAAATTCCCATCATCCAACTTCAGCAAGTCAACATTAAAAAAAGGGAAGAGACATTTGATTCATGGCTTGCTTAAAATCATAGGGCTGTGTGCTTGGAGTTCCCATAATTTACAATTTAATTTCCTTTGCTGACTTTAATATAATCGGTGGTTTAGGGTTTTAAAAACTTTTTAAAGGGGTTGATGGCTTTCCTTCCATTAATCATATGTTCTCATGTGTGGTCCTGGGAGCTGGCAATCTACCTAAACTGGGTTACAGCCTGTATTGCAAGTTATTGTCACCTACTAGAATGGAAGTTCCATGAGCACAGGAACCATTTCTTATGTTTATGTGATATCTCCCTATGTGCCTAGCACAATAAACAGGGGATCAGTAAATGTTGGTTTGATTTCTGATTTACAAGAGAAGTTCCTGATGTTTTCCTGAAGCTGACAGTTGTTACTGGGATAGGGAGACAGTATGGTGAGGGAGGATATATTTTGACCTTTATATTAGGCACGTTATTTTCTTCTGTGTGGGCAACGGCTTGATGCAGGATAACCTGAAAGATTTTGGCTACTTAAATTGAAAACTTTCAATGACTCTCCATTTTCTACCAAATAAAAGTCCAGACTACTTAGCCTGGCATTCAAGGCTCTCTAACTACCTTTCCAGACTTATCTTCCATTACCCCCCTACATATATTTCAGGCTTTGACCAAACAGCAAGTAGTCACTCACTGTTCCCCTGTTTGGATGTTCTCTCTCTTCTTCTCAGAGGAGTTAAGTCACCTACCTATGGTCACATGCCTAGGAAGTTCCAGACCTCAGATATCACCCCATGTCTCCTGATAACAGATTCAATATTCTTTGAACTACTCCACATGACCTCTTTCTGCTACCTCCTGTGCCTTTATCCCAGGCATCTTCCCTGCTCTCAATTAAGGATTGTTGCATTTTCTTCTTGTTTTAACATCATCTTTGTCAATTATTTGGATGAAGGCTCATAAAATGAAGCTTGGATGATAGAATGAGTATTCAGGAGGATAGAAACAGGCTGGAAAGATGAATTGAATCTGATGGGGGTGGAGTTTAATGGGGAGGAATTCATTGTCCTAAGCTGGAGTTCAGAATTCAGATTGTTGTTGTTTGTCCTTGGTTCTTGAAGAGGTCTAATTACATCATGTTTTGACTTACAAATGCCAGATTGATTCTTTTGTTAAAGCAAACTAGGCCATCTTTTGCCTCAATTCCTACCTAGCCTTTAATCACTGAATGGGTGTTGCATTGGACAAACTGAGATCTGGGAAAGACCTTCACTTAAAAGGCCAAGGTCCTCCACTGCATCCTGGGCCATAGGCAGTCCTCATGACCTCATATGTCTTGCCCCTGGACTCTGATGACTCTGGAGGAGAAAGTGAGGCTGATGACTTTGCATAGCACTGACTCACTTAAATCAGAACGCACCTGCATAGGTGGAGGACCCAGTAGGCATGGCTGTATAGGAGATGGTGTGGGGAAAAAACCCAGAATGTTGTAGGGAGATTTTCTATTTGGAATGTGGGTTGAATTTGATATTCCAAGTTTTCTTGCAATTCTGAGATTCTGTAAGAAGTCCTCAAGACTTAAAGGAAGTACTCTCTGATGATGGAATTTCAAGCATTTTGAAAGTAATGAGAAACACATTTCTCACAGGGGAAGTTTAATGTCTCTCAATGCTCTTTGTAGGGATCTGCTTACTCTGCTTACTTAGAAGACTAATTTTTATCAACATCCCACAATGGTGCTTGAACTTCCATACCTATGTCTCAGAAAATCGGTGGATTAAGGTACCTGATGACAATTCTGCTAGTTTGGACGTATGTGCTTCTCTAAATTTTCCCATAATTAATTAGGTGGGCACCTGAAAGCTACCTTTGGCCCAATCCACTTGGATCTTGTAGTTTAATGTAGAGCAAAGGATATAGGGCTGAGAGTAAGGAGACTTACTAGTCCAGCCTCTGGAATGAACTGTTTAACCGCAGACAGGTCAGTTTTCCTCTTGTTCCTCAACTTATCCATAAAACAAGGAGTAGAGAAAAAATAATTTCTGGTTTTAATAGAACAATTTTGACCTTATTTTTGTTTGGTTCCAGGCCACTGCCCAAACTTCCCAGATATTTCTAGTTATGGCTTTATTTCAGTGGTGTCCAATTCAAATAGAAATGGATCCTTGGGGTCTTAGAAAATTAGCATTATCTGTGTTGCATTATTTGTTAAGTGTTTCCCAAGTACATGTTAATCTGGTTTGGCGGCACTCTGGACTTTTGCAGATATCTTTTGACCAGCTGGCCAGGAGTTTAACACCTTTGCTCCCTCACTATTTCCCCCTCCTTTCTAATCTCACTTTATGTGTTGCTTTCCTCTACTAGAATGTAACCTCCTCCCTTGAGGGCAGGTTCTGTGTTGCTTGCTTTTATTTATGTATCCCCAGCACATGCCTTAGCACACACTTAGGACAGTGCTTGTCATATAGCGAACATTCAATAATTGTCCTATTCCATACCCCCCTCTTCTTTCTATCTCTGTTTCCTCTCTTCTTCTATCCTGCCTCCCTTTCAGCTCTAAAAATCAATATTCCTCCAGCTCTGTGATATTAGCCTTAGGTAGTGATCATCTTCAGAACCAATGGCAGTATTTTTAAGATATTAAAAGAGAGACCTCAAATTCATACACATACAACCAACAGACAATTTTCCTATTAGCTTCCAAGTTACCACAAGCAAGCAAAACTTTTAAATCCAAATCCGCAAACCAGTAGAGGGAAGCATGATGGAGAACATTTAGACGACTATAAATGGAGGAAGAAACAGGAGTGGTATTATGGGAGTACACCATCGACTACCTGAACAGAAGGAAATAGACCAGAAGTTTAGGAAAGATCAAAAAAAGGCATGGAGGTGTTTGGTGTATTGGGAACTTTACCAATTTAGAGATCTACTGGAACTCTGCCAAAAGAAGATAGGTTGATACTTTCGCTATTTGCTTCAATGATTGTTTAATTTTTCAAAATGTAGAGGAAGCAACCAAAAGAAACCACAAGTCTGGACCTAATTCTTTCCACCAAGAAGGAACTGGTTACTCAAAGAGAAATGATGGGAACCTTGGGAAAAAGTGACCACTCTATCTTAGAATTCATGCCAGAGAAGAAGTAGATGAGGAATTTTGTCATGGAGCATAGATTTGGGGGGAGCATATTTCAAAGAGACCAGAGAAGGAAAAATAGTATCTTATGACATAAAATTCTATAGGGGAAGTTGGCCCACAAGTGATACAAATATTTCAAGTATCAAGTAATTTAAATACATTAAAAATAATAGATCCTAATCAGAATGAAACAGGGCAATTGTTTAAAGGGATAGATGTGGATGGACCAAGGACTCTTTAAATAATTTAGATTTAGAATGGCATATGAAAACAGAACTAAGAGATGATAAAAGAAAGATGACTACAAGGACACCATGCTCCTTTAAAAAGAATGTCAGGAACAACCCATTTCAAAATAAGTAAATCCTGTCAACGAATACAAAGAACAACAAGGAGATTTTTGTTGAGGACAAAAAGGATCAAAGAAAGCCTAGATTACTTTAGTGGTTGGTATGAGGATAATGGATGATGGAGAGAAAACAGAACTAAGATTTACATGAAAGAGCCCACAAACTATAGACACATGAGCTTGATGTCAATTCCTAGAAAATTTTAGGACATATTATTAATGTTAAATATTCTGAGTATTTAGAGGAGGAAGCAATGAGAACAGAGTCAATATGGCTTAGTCAAAAACAAGTCGTGGTGGATTAATCTCATTTCGTTTTAAAAAATATGTGACATTTATATAGTACTTTGAAGTTTTCAAAGTGCTTTCATACATTATCTCCTCTGAGCCTTACAAACTACTGTGAGGTAGATTTTACAGATTTGGAAACTGAGGCTCATTGAAATCTGTGGTCACACAGCGATTAAGTATCAGAGAACTGTACTAAATCTGTAGATAAAAGCAATGTGAAAATCATATCAGCAAGCATTATTTTATTAAACTCTTACTATGTTTTAGGCACCATGTTAAGCACTGGAGAGTCAAAGAAAGTCAAAAAAAGGTGCCTGCTCTGAAAGGAGCTCACATCCTAATTGGGGAGACAATATGCAAACAATTATGGACAAACATGATTTATTTTTATTTATTTATTTTTCATAAACTTATTTATTTATTTTTAGTTTTCAACATTCAGTTCCATGAGATTTTGAGTTCCAAATTTTCTCCCCATCTCTTTCCTCCCCCCACATGGAATGTAATTTGATATAGACTCTACAAATGCATTCATATTGAACTATTTTCACATTAGTCATATTGTAAAGAAGAATTAGAACTAATGGGAAAAACTACAAGAGAGAAGAAATCAAAAAAAGAAGAGAGCAAATAATAGACTTCAATCTGCATTCAGACTCCACAGTTCTTTTTCTGGATGTGAACAGCATTTTCCATCATAAGTCTTTTGGAGTGGACAAACAAGGTTTATGTAGGAAAAGTTGGACACAATCTCAGAAGGAAGGCACTGACATTGGAGGAACAGGAAAAGCTTTTTGCAGAAGATGAGACTTTAGCTGAGACTTGAAGGAAGCTAAGGAAGCCAGGAGGCAGAGACAAAGGGAGAGCATTCCGTACATGGGAGCTAACCAGTGAAAGTGTCCAGAGTCAAGAGATGGAGTATCTTGTTTGAGGAACATCAAGGAAGCCAGTGTCACTGGATCTCAAAATACATGGTGGTAGTGGTGGGGAGTAAGGTGTAAGAAGATTAGAGAAGTCAGAAGGGATCAGGTTATAAAGGTCTTTAAAAGCCATAAATGTAGTAGATTTGAATTTCGGCAAGGCCTTGATGATGTCACTAATGCTATCCTTGTGGATAAGAAGAAGAGAGGTGGGATTATACATTTAGAGATGCAAGAGATCTTAGAGGCCATGTAGTTCAACCCTTTTAGTTTCTTGATGAAAAGCAAAGACTTAATTAACCTAGAGTCATTCCGCTAGAAAGTGTAAGAGGCGGGTGGGATAGGAAGGCGGTTCTTCCTGACTCAAAGTCCAGCCCTCTCTTAACTGTAGCACCTGATCAGAGTATACTTTCTGGTGGAGTTGGAACAAATTGAATGACAAGACACAAAGTGGGAAGGTAGCATTTTGGAAGGAGATCTCTAGGGGAGCACCCCGATATCTCTCCTTCACCACTTACTGTTTAAGAATTTTATTTATGACTTGGACACAGGCATAGATAACATGTATATAAAGTTTGGAGAGAAAGCTAACATGTAGAATAACAGAATTAAAATCTTTAAAGATCTCGATAGACTAGAATGATAGACATAACCTAAGAAAATGAAATTTCACAGCATATGACCAGGAGAAGGCATCAGAAGAGCGAGGGGAATAGAAACTATTCTATATTAAGATCTAGTGAAGAAACTGGGGTTATTTAGATTGGAGAAGGAAAGATAGAAAGATCTCATAGATGTCTTTAAATATTTGAAGACATAAGAAGGATGATACCTATAGAAGGCAGAATGAGAAGTGCTGGGAGACGACTACAGAGGCACATTTAGTCTTGAAGGAAGGAAAAACTGTCTAGCAGATAGAGCTGCCCAAAATGGAATACATTGCTGTGTATTCTTTACCCCCAGAAGTTTCTAAGTAGAGGAAAGATGACTACTTGTCAATGATGTTGCAGAGGAGAAAACTGGTGGGTATAGGTTTGGGGAGGGGAGATGTTCTTGGAATAGGAAAGAATCTGAATGAAATCTTAGAGACAAAAGAGCAAACAAAGGTATGTTTTAGGGGAGTGGGCAGAGTAAGTAGTGAGAAGTCCAGTTTGGCTGGAGCACCGGCTTGTAGGTTCACCATCTTGGGATGGTTTTGTTTCATTGTTATTTGCTCATTTGAAAGAATGAAAATAAGACATAGAGATTGCTTGCCCTGGCAATGTTGCAAAGTGAGTAACTTAGCACATAATGGTTTTACTTTAACTGGGAGTTGAAAGCTGTTTTATTTTCAAAATTAGGGAGAGACAGTGTCAGATCTGTAAGCAAACATCTTTGGTGGCTGCTCTGAAACCAGCCTGCGTTCTTAGCAAAAGCAAATCTCAGAGCCTCTGAGCCCAGTCCTCTCTTCTAGGTGTTCCCATGAGGAGCATGAAGGCATCTGTCCTGGGCCCTCCCACCCATGGAAAACCTCCTGAAGGTCAGTATCTAAGTGGTGGATATTTCTCAGGAATTTGAGACTGTAGGATCATGAAGATAGACCTGTAAGGACACGATATAGATCAGGAAACTGAGGTAAAAAGACTTCCCCAGCGTCACATGGGCGGATCGTAGCAGATCTAAGATTTGAACCCATATTCTCTAGCAACATGTATAGTCATTTTAGTCATGTCCTATTCTTCTAACCCTATTTGGATTTTTTTTTTTGACAAAATTACTGGAGTGCTTTGCTGTTTTCTTCTCCAGCTCATTTTTACAGATGAGGAAACTGAGGCAGAGCTAAGTGACTTTTCCAGGCTAACACAGCTAATGTCTGAGGCCAGATTTGAATTCAGATCTTCCTGACTCTAGGCGTGATGCTCTATCCACTGCATAGCCAGCATCATTTTCATTGTCCCACACAGCCTTTTGATTTGGGGTGCCCTGGCAGGTATCTGTTTCCTTACCTAGGGCAATACCACTTGAGCAGGTCTTATCTGCATCTCTTCTTCCGTGTGCGAGCTCTATGTGTATTCATTTTCTTTTCCCTTTCACAGAGGCAAGCCGGAGGAGTGCTGGTGCCCTTCTCTCACATCAGCAAGTGTGAGGGGAGGAGCCATTCACAAAACCCAGGTCTCTCAATCTTATTCCAGCTTCCAGAGGGGAGGAAACATAGGCATTCTTAGCTAAGTGCCATAACTCAGACATCTACCCCTCACATTTGGCCTAGAATTTCATTTTTATCTTTTTTTTTCATCATCACCTCAGTTCTGGAGCTTTGTATGTGGGCCACCTGCCCTTATGTATACAAACCACTTTGTTAAGCTCAAAGCTCTATTTAAGCTAGCAATGTATAGAGAAAGTTTCACATAGTATAGTGTATAATTTGTTGGGCTGGTGTCAAGGGGACTGGTATCTTGGCAAGGATTCATTGTTGTTTAGTTGTTTTTCCATCATGTCTGACTCATTGTGACCCCATTTTGAGGTTTTCTTGGCAAAAATACTACAGTGCTTTGGCACTTCCTTCTCTAGCTCATTTTACAGATAAGGAACCAAGGCAAACAGGGTTAAGTGACTTGCCCAAGGTCAAACAGCTAGTGAGTGTCTGAAACCAGATTTGAGCTTAGGATGATGATTTTTAAAAACTCTGGGCTTGGCACTCTGTACACTATGGTGCCACCTACCTGCCCAACAATTCATGAACAGTCAAAACAAGATGGAAACGGGTTGTGGCAGTGGTGGAAGAGAGTGCAGGAACTGTGTCCCATTCATCTTTACATATGCCAAAGTGCCTGCCTTCAAACACCTCTGCAGATTTGCACACATTGTCCCCTGCACGCTTTGCACACTTGGAATGGAGAGCTCCCATATCTCTGCCTGTGGAAATCATTCCTTTCTTTTAAGGCCCAGCTAAGGTGCCACCTTCTCTGTGACACTTTCTTCAACTTTCTCTGGCTTCTCTAATCTCTCTCATTCACTTGATCACTTTCTAATTTGTTTTATTTTTATTTTTGCACATATGTTATTCCCCACATTGGTTGTAAGATCCTAGAGAGACCAGAATATATTCTTTCACCTTTTTTTTCCTTTTCTTTTTTTTGGTGCTTAATAAATGTTTATTGACCAAGATTTCTTCCAGTTCTAAATCCTATGATCCTTTTCATTTAAATCGCCCTCCCAATTTACTTTTTTTTGCCTCTTTTTCTTTAATTTAATGTATTAATTTTCAGCATTGATTTTCACAGGCGTTTGAATTACAAATTTTCTCCCCATTTCTACCCCCCCACTCC
>CM053625.1:243811777-243852796 GCA_028646595.1 Phalanger gymnotis
AGAGTCTGAGACTGAATCTGAGTGCATTTTTGCTGCCTGGCCATGTTCCCAGCCAACTTACTTGACCCTTGAGTTTTTCAGCGGGGTATGACTGCTTGTAGACTAAAGAGTTCTATGTTCCATGCTTGGGGGGATGTGCCAGCTCTGCCACACCAGCACTCTTCCTTCCACAAGAACCCCCAACCAGGACTGGACTTAGATCTTCAGCAGGCTCTTCACTCCTGCTCTGATTTGCCACTTAATTCCTCCCACCAGGTGGGCCTGGGGCCAGGAGCAACTGCAGCTATAGTTCTGTAGCTGCCCCACCTCCACTGTCCCCAGGCAGTGGCCAACTGCAAACTCTCTGTCCCCAGCATTTTTCCCACTAATCTTCTCTGTTGTCTTTGGTGTTTGTGGGTTGAGAAGTCTGGTAACTGCTGCAGCTCACTGATTCAGGGTGCTAGGGCACGCTCCACCCGGCTCCTGGTCTGGTTGGTCCGTGTTGCCCACGCTGGGCTCTGCTCTGCTCCCCTCTGCTCCCAGCTCCTTGTGGGATAGACCTTACCCTGAGACCATCCAGGCTGTCCTGGGCTGGAGTCCTGCTTCCTTCTGCTATTTTGTGGGTTCTGCAGTTCAAGAATTGGTTCAGAGCCATTTTTTATAGGTTTTTGGAGGGACATGGTGGGGAGCTCATGCTAGTCCCTGCTTTCCAGACGCCATCTTGGTTCTGCCCATCAGATCCTATCTTGCAACAACCCTTCATGATTATTAAATGGTTATAATAATAATTTATGGGGAAATGGAGGCTCTGAGAGGTTAATAAATTAACATAAGTTGATTAAGCATCTTCTTTGTGTCCATGTACTTTTCTTGCTAGTGTGGGGGTTACGGCCATGGTCCCTGACCTTGAGGAGCTTATATTCTAGTTGGGGTGACAACATGGCATACTTGTAAACTAAAGTGAGTAATACAAAGCAACATACAGCGCCAAGTTGTGTGGTATGTTTGAAGGAATTCTGAACTTGGAGTCAAGAAACCTGGGTTTAAAATTTAATCCTGCTACTTATTAACTATGTGACTTGGGCAAGAAATTTTCCCTCTCTGAACCTCAGGGTTTTCTTCTCACCAAGATGAAGGAGTTAGACTAGATAGTCCCTAAGATCTTTTTCTATCCTAAAATCCTATGATCTATAAATGCTGTAGGAATGCAGATGTGAGGTAGATTGATGAGGGATAGAGTGGTGAAGAAATGGGTCTTAGATGAAGTAGAAGTTGCAGGAAGGCCTTAAATGATAGTTAAAATTTGAATATGTAGGTAAAAGGGAAAGAACATTTCAGTGAGGGGAGTAAATGTGTTTGGGACAGTGAGGAGACTGGACTGATTAGACTAGACTGGTCTGTCTGGAGAAAGGAGGAGAAACATTACTCCTTCATTGCAATACAACACATGCAGAAAAGTAGGTGTTGGATCAGAAGAACAGTAAAAATGTGGCCAGAAAAATTTCTTCCACTGTCAGGTTATCTGTTTATCTTTCTAAGAAGCAATCACACATGCAGGCTAATTATTGGTGCCAAGATGCAGGAGTAGTCTTGGCTCTGGTTCAGGGGGAATACTTGGGGGATGGGAAATAGGACTATGAGATGACTTACCTCCTCTTTTGTGCAGAAAAGGAAGAACTACGCCATGGCATAGTGGTGAGAACTCTGGATTTCAAATCAGAGGACCATGGTTCAAATCCTGAGCTATTCTAGGAAAAATCTTCAAATTAAATTCAGGTATAGCTTTTGTCTAGTTTTTTGTAACTGCAGGTAACAAGGTTTCCAATTCCCTTACAGGCACTAAATGTACAATACAATACTGGGCATGGGGCAACCTTTCTTTCACCCTACAAAGAATGCAAAAGATACTGAGAACTCATAGGAACCCATGAACCAATACAGAAACATACAGTTCTCCAATAGCTAATTTCTGTTCTCTAGAGAGGAAATAAGCTTGGGATTGCTCTTGGGACAGTTCTTTGTCACTCTGGTGAATCCATCTCCCCATATAGGCCTATACATCTTTTTCAAGACTGATAGCACCACCCGGTGGTTTAGACTTGCCCAGGAAGTTAAGTATACATTGCAGCTTGTTGAACCTTCTTATGAACCCACGCTGTCCCATTAAGTCACTGTCTTTGCTTTCTCTCAGAAGCATGCTGTATCAGGAACTCTTTCTAGAAGTTTTGGTGCCCAGTAGAACTTGGGATTATTCAGAAGGAAACTCCCAAAGCTAATATTGCCCTTGAAATCTCCCTTCTCTGGCTAGAAGTCTGGATCATGCTATCAGGGTTTCTTGGGAATTCAGAATCCTTATTCCTCTTATGAGGGAGGTTGGGGGTCAGGGTCTTTGAACTTTACTCTCAAGTAATAAACAAGTCTATAAATTGCCATAAATATGCACTATTGCTTCTTGGGAGAACAATTCCCAACTCTGCCTTTTCTACACCTCCCCTCCCCCAAAGTACAAAGAATAAGGGATTCTGGAGCAAAAGAAATTGTAATTGGCTTGCTGATATAGGTCTTCAAACAATGGATGACACCCAATAACCGGTAAGCTCCCTGATTTGATAAGGGATTCCCTGGATCCAACCCCTCCCTTAAATTTTTTAATCTTCTATATTGATTATTTATTACGTATTTTCCTCTCCCCTTTCCCATCCTTCACTGTTCCAAACTTTCTCTTTCTTTCTTTAAGCTACTTACTCCAACTTCCAAGATCTCAGCAGAGGAATTCCAACTTTAAGGAAAAAAAGAAATTCCTTTTGAGGTCAAAAGTATGTAATAACTCTTTAAAAAGTTAAAAGTGCCACACAAATATACTGTATTTTTCTTATTGTTCTTGGAATACGATTCTGTCTTTTCTAACTCCAATGAAGAAAGACAAAGCTTATCTATTATGATGACTACGTGCCTAATACAGACCTCATTTGCTTTCTTTTTTTGTTTGTTTTTTGAAAAGGGGAAGGCAGGGCCATTGGGGTTAAGTGACTTGTCCAAGGTCACACAGCCAGTAAATGTGTCAAGTGTCTGAGGCCAGATTTGAACTCAAGTCCTCCTGACTCCAGGGCCATTGCTCTACTCACTGTGCCCCTTAGCTGCCCCTCATTTGCTTTCTTAAGAGTCTAAACAGAATCCAGGATGAAAGAAAGCTAATATATGTAGAACGGACTGTCTCTCTTACCCATTCCAGAGCCCTAATCTTCTCTGCCCAATGATACTGGTATAGGTTCCCTGGAACCCACATGTATATAAACACACATATTTGTGTGTATCTACGTATTTATGAATATCTACAGACGTGTGTATATGTATATCCATCTATATGTGAGTATGTATGTATGTGTATATACACACATATATGTACATACACATGCATACCCCAACAGGAATAGGGTTATTTTCTGTGGGCCTTTGGGTGGGGAACCAACTGATATTCCATTGGAGAAACAAGGAAGGGATACTCTTTTTTCCTTTGATGAATGAGGGAGGAGGGAGTAGAGGGGAGGGATCATGACCCTGGAAGAGCCCATTGGTCTTTCTATCACTTCTGAATTGTTATAAATTTTTAAAAAGTTAAAAGTACCACACAAATAGACAAAGAAAGATAATCTCTGCCTTGACGGAGTTCACAATCTAATGGGAGAGATGACAGGCAAATGTTCAGTCATTTTAGTTGTATCCAATTCTCTGGGACCCAATTTTGGCGTTTTCTTGGCAAAGATACTGGAGCAGTTTGTTATTTCCTTCTCCAGCTCAATTTGCAGATGGGGAAACTGAGGCAAACAAAGTTAAGTGACTTGCCCAAGGTCATTCAGCTAGTAAGTGTCTGAGGACAGATTTGAACTCAAGAAGATGAGTTTTCCTGACTATGCTGGCACTCTACCCACTGTACCACCTAGCAAATAACTATGTACAAATAAGCCACATTCAGGATAAGTAAGAAATAATCAACAGAATGAAGACACTAAAATTAAGAGGGATTGGGAAAGGCTTCCTGTAAAAGGTGGAATTTTATCTTGGACTTGCCGGAAGCCAGGGAAGTCAGAAGGCAGAGATGAGGAGGGAGCATTCCAGCCATGGGGGACAGCCAGTGAAAATGCCAGGAGTTGGAAGATGTAGGGTATGTTCAAGGTATAGCAAAAAAGGCTAACATGACTAGATTGAAGAGTATGTGTGGAGAGGTGCAAGGCATGCAAAGGCTAGAAAGGTGGGGACAAGGAACAGGCTATAAAAGGCTTCCAACAACAAACAAGGGATCCTATAGTGGATCCTCTGGGTAATCAGAGCAACTGGAGTTTACTGCATGGGGTGGGGTGAGGTAGGGTGACATGGTTCAATTTGCACTTAAAACATAGCATTTCATTTAAATGCATGGCAGGGAAGATTTACCTTCAAGAATTTTGAGGTATATGCGAAATGGAAAATTATTTGTGGATTATATTTTCCTACCTATATTTTTACCACAAATAGTCCTGTGTGGAGAAACCACTTTGATTTCTTTGTTTCAAAAATCATGACTTTTCTATTTGATTAATTACTTTAAAAAGGTGGGAACATACTTCATTTAGAACTGTTCCTAGTCTAAGCTGAGATTTGGGTAAATTACGAATCCATGAAAGAAAACAATCTTTATTAGGATGCAAGTTGTGAAAGAATGTGTGCTAAGGAAACCATTGCGTTTAAATTAATATGCATTTTCAAGTGCCCAGCAGGTCATAATCCTTTTAGGATGAAGATGCTTGAAGGTTATAACAGAGAAATTCTCTCAAGTTTAAAAAAATACGTCATACTTGAAGACAGCTAGCATGCTCCACTGACAGCTTCTAAATCATCCCGTTTCTTCTCATATGGAGTTACCTCATGGTCTTCCACCATTCTGTTTGTCTTCCCCTAGATGCTCTCAAATTGAACATCTTTCCCAAGATATGAGATTTGTGTTCTAATGATTACTGAAGTCATCTCTTTCCATAGCTTCATGGATGGATTAAAAACTCTGGAATTCTTTTTCCTCATGTTAATTTGTTTTTTTCCAAATCATGCAAACACTTATGCTTTGATTAGTTGTAAGAAGATTGATTTCTTGCTAAAGAAAGTAATCTAAGCAATGGTTTTAGGGTGCCATACTTTAGGAAGAACGTTGATGAGTTTGGGAGCTTCCAGTGGAGGGTAAACAGAATGGTATAGAACTTTGGGATTTTGCCATATGAAAATCTGTTAGAAAAATGGAGTATGTTTAACCTGGAGAAGAGAACTTGACTTATGTGAAGCATGATAGCTGTCTTCGACTATTTGAAGGTCTGTTACATAGAAGACAGAAAAGATTTACAGTTATCCCTTCCACATCATAGGGGTTGGGGCACAGAAAAATGGAAAATCCATGAAAAATTTTTTGGCCTTTCATACTAGAGAAGAAGTCTGATTTTTTTCCATTTTATTTTATGGGGTGCTTATAGTAACTTATTGTAAAATTTGGGCTGGTAACGTAAGTAATATACATAATTTTTATGCATTTCTGAGTCTCTAAACTTTTTCTGTGTTGTTTGCTGGCTTTTGTATGTTGTCTGTGGCTTCCACAAACATTCCCATTTACTTTTTTTGTGCCTATCCTTGATATATGGAAACAGCAAAGGGGAAAGTTGTGATGTGGAAGGGATAGCTGTATTCTGACTGACCCCAGAAGGTAGAAGTAGGAACAATGGGTAGAGGTAATAATGAGGCAAATTTCTACTTGATAAGAAAAGAACTCTAACCTTCAGAGCTATTTAATAGCTAAATGGGCTGCCTTTAGAGGTGGTGAGTTCTCCCTTTCTAGAGATCTTTAAGCAAAGAACGGAAGACCACTCATCAGGTTTGTGTGGAGTGAGAGTTAAGGCATAGGTTGAATTAGATGTCCTTTGATGTCCTTTCTAACTTGAAGATTCTGTGGTGGCCTAAATCCTTGAAGAATCAAAGCCATGAATGTGCCCAGAAAGGGCTTTTGACACTATTCAAAGGATTCAGGCTGAAGTGACAGGGGCTATCTAGTCAAACCTGAGGAGTAAAGTCTAGGTTAATCAAACAGCCAACATTCGTATTAATAGTTAGAATTCACATGGCCATTTCAGGTTTGTAAAACATTGTACAAATATTTTAGATTACAAAGATGATTTTGTTTTGAATCAAACCTTGACTGGTAATTTATAGAACAGTGAGAGTGCTAGCAAATCATAGCTGTATTTTTGTTTTCTTTAATAATTTGTTCTTTAGGACTATTACATATTTTAGTATTTTTGCTTTGTTATTTTAAATTAAAAGTATACCATATGTTTTTTAAAACGATAATGGAATAGAACACATGCCAATCTCCCTTTCAGGTAAACATGCCTGTGGGAAACTAGGCTATTTGAGTTCTGAAGCTATAGTCAAGGCAAATCTGTCCACCTGATTGCGCTAATCATTACAGGCAAAATACCTAAGAGACTGATTGCTAAACTGAAATACGCAAAGAATTGACAACAAGTGTCACATGCTGCATAGCATGTACCACCTCCAGACTTTAAAAAAGTATATCTGAGCCATATCATTTTCCAGCTGCTGTGTAAAAACAACCAAGTCAGATAACAACAGGTGAAGCCTGAGGTTCTCTTCCCACCTTTATGTTCCTGGCACATGGAGAAGGTTTAGGATTTGCTGCTTATGAGTCAATGAAAAAGTTGGTGGTGGTGGTGTCAGTTTTTGGGGTGCTAATGGGGTATGGTTGGCACTGACAGATGCAAATGCTGGTCAGTGGGCACATGCCCTTTTTTGGGCAATGTCCATGGGAGCAGCTTTCAGCCCTGCCTGCTGCAGTTAAAACAGCAAACACACACACACACACACACACACACACACACACACACACACACCCTCTGCTGTCTAGGTTGCTTGGCCTGTCCATCAGTAAGTTGAGAGAAATAGTATCCCTAGATTGGGACAGACACTCTAAGAGACGGCACCATCGTGGGAGACAGGACTTGATGGCCCTGTAGTGTGACCTAATCTGGTGATCATTCTCTTCTCAAATTAGAGCTTTCCTTCATTAGAGGCCTACATTGTAAGGGTAGAATGATGGCATCTCCTTGCATGCACGGGACCATTAAGAGAGCCAAGAGAAAAGAATCCTTGGAGGAGCTGACAGCAGAGAAGCTCTAAATCGTGCAGCTTCAGCGGTATCCTGAAAGTTGGAAAAAGATGAAAGCCCGCCTCCAATCGAATCCTGGAAGAAAGCTGTGGCATCACTAGAAATACTTTGCCGAAGCCATCTCTTTGCAGCATCAGTGTGCCTTGAGCATCAGAGGTTGCCTTAAGGAGTTTGTGATAGGTTCAAAGCTCACCTCCTGAAGCTTAAACCCTCCTTAATAGTTCTTTAGAAACTTTTAAAAGGCAGAGTTGGATTCCCAAACTCCGGAGCTCAGATACACTGCAACTCTGATACTAAGCAGAAAGAAGCCACCTTCTGCCACCATTACTCTCCCCCTTTTCTGGACATACATACTGTTTATTCAGGAGTGGAACTGGCTTTAAATGTATTTTAACCCTGATAAATCATTATTTGCTGAAGTTACCTGAGACACCACCCCCAGCAGAGGGAAATCAATAAAAATAGCTTGACAGAGCTATTATCCCATGACTTTGCACTACTCTGCCCTCATATAACACCTTTCTGCCTAAGAGCTCAAAACCTTTTGAAAACAAAATCTTTACCATCTTCATCTTTTTTTTCTCAGAGAAGAACAAGGCAAAGAGGCAGAATTTTATCTATTTTTTAATTGGTTGACTTTTTTCCCATAGTGCTTTTCTTGAGTGCTTTATATTGAGTTTATTGCTCAATATATGTTATCTTTGGTATGAGAGAAAAGGGCTTTTTGTAATAAATACTTATAGAATCTTACAATTGAGGAGATTGAGTACCAAGGAATGAAAAATAAATGTCAGTGGGTAGAGGGTGAACACCAGGTGAAAAGAAGCAGGGAAAAGAAGGAAGGAAGGAAAGCATGAAAGAAATTAGAATTTGAGGGTTGTAAGAGATCTTTAGAAGTAAAAAACTGGGATTTTCACTTTCACTTTTTCACTTCACAATTCGTATTGTACAGCTCTTTCTTCACTCCTTTCTCCAGATTAATATGTCATCGGATCAGTAATCTTTGTGAAAAAGAGCAAAAAAATTAGAATTAAGTAGAGCAGGTATATTGGTGATATAAATTTAAAACATAGTGAGATGAATTTGGCGTCTACTGATAGGTAGAATCATACCTATGCCAGCAAGATGAGAGAATTTATAATGTATACAAATATCTACAATGGAGGAGAAATCACCACTAATTGATATCAGTGTCATTGGTAGGAGATTCTTATATCCTGCCCATGTTCCTTATGCTATAGCAAAAAGCCCATGTTCTTCCCTTCTCAGTAGGGATAGTTGTCTTTTTAAATACTGCGACAAGAATTCTATAACCTTGTTTAGAACATGTTGGTCAAAACCTGTTCAGAAGAAAAATGGTCATGTCCCTTTATGAAACTGGGTTGTAAAATAGAAGTATAACATGGGAGAGAAGGGCATCTAAATGATGAAGCTTGGAGTGAGCTCCACACATAGAGATTTTATGGGCCAACATTTTAAGAAGAAGAGTTTGGAATTACAAATGGCAAAGAGGACATAAGGGCTCAGGGCTATAGGGTAGCTGAAAGATGGTCTTGATACGAAGAAATTTAGCTCAATTCAACAAGCATTTATTAAGATTCAGTGATGTGCCACTGACAAGCTCATCCACGGGGGACACAAAGACAAAGTTCAAAGAGCTCCTGCTCTTGAAGAGGGCAGCTAGGTGGCACAGTGGATAGAGTGCTGAGTCTGGAATCAGGAAGGCTCATTTTCCTGAGTTCAAATCTAACCTCAGACACTCACTAGCTGTGTGACCCTGGCCAAGTCACTAAACCCATTTGCCTCAGTTTCCTCATCGGTAAAATGAGCTGGAGAAGGACATGGCAAACCATTATAGTATCTTTGCAAAGAAAACCCCAAATAGGGTAATGAAGAATCAGCCATAACTGAACAGCAACAATGATGCGCTTGAAAAGTTTACATTCTACTGGGAAGAAACAATATACACAAAAATAAGGTAATATGAAATACATGAGAACTATATATGTGTATAATTTGGGAAGATATAAACAATTGAGGGGAAATAGGAAAGGTCCAATGCAGGAGGTGGTGCTTGAGCAGATCTTTTAATAGAGACAAAAGTTCTGAGGAGCAGAGGTGGAGAATATTCCAGGCATGGGGTACAACCTGTGCCAAGGCATGGAAGTGGAATCATTTTATAAAATTTTTATTTTTAATTTATGGAATAAAACAAGCATTTCCATAACACAGTACAATAAAAATATGATCTTTAAAAGGAACATTGAGTAGGTGAAGCATAAAGCATATGGGGGGGAGCGGGGGAATAATATGTAATCAATGGCTGGAGTTGGATTATGAAGGACTCTAAATATCAAATGGAGGAGTTTGTTTTTTATCTTGGAGGCAAAAAGAGTCACTGTATTTGATAACTTTTTGGCCTGAGCCTTTCGAGCGATCTCCTATAACATTTATCTGAATGCAGATGATAATCCTTTTTGGTTTACATGATACAACAGATCCAGTGAGGCAGGTATGTATGCCACCTAGTGGAGCTGGGCCTTGCCAGAGGATCAGGGAGTAGAGCACTGATTGATGGAAGGGACTGAGGCCCTTAGCCAAGAGATTTACCCAAAGGCTAGTCAGTGGCAAAGCCAGTATTAGAACCCTTGCCTCCCTGCCCTGCTTCCTTCTTCCTTCCCCACCCTTCTCCAGTCCAGGGCTCCTTCTAGCACATCCTACTGTCTCTCTGCTATTACTGGGTGGGTGTTGGCTCACTCATTTTCGCATACACATAGATTATGGTTGTCCTTTGTTTTCCAAAAAATGATGCTTCTGATGGTGATTATGATTTGCATGTGTGGGCGTAGCTGAAAAGGCCAATTTGTGAGACCAACAGTATTTTCCACACTGTGTACACATGAAGATTACCCTTTGATTAGCGTCTACAGCCATTATCTGGAGTGCCTGTTGCTACCCGCGATGCCAGCTTAGAAAGGTTTATTTAAAAAACAGAAATGGTTTGTTTCATTCCTTGTAGCTATATACCAGGCTGATCTGTCTGTAGTTTCCTGACTGTCTGTTGTTTAAGTAAAAAGCCAACATTTCCTAGCATCTACTCTTTGTTCAGTATTATATGAGGAGGTGGGGAGAAAAAGCCCCAGATTGGGACTCAGAAGACCTGGGTTTGAATTCTATTAACTAGATGTGTGACCTTGGGCAAGTCATTATACTTTTCTGAGCCCCAGGCTCCTTATCTACAAAATGAGACTCAATGCTACTCTCCTATCTCTACTTCTGTACCTCTAAAACTAGATTCTGGTTAAATCTACTCAAATTAATGCTCACAATTCCTCTGAACTTCTTTCTCAAAAGATCAAACTGTTTTACTATAAATTACATGACATGGCAGTGACAAAAAATGAATAAATGAATAATTTTCCTCACAAAAAAGAAAAGCAGGGTAAAATCAGGAAAACATGTTAATTGCAAATACTTAGAATGCCTGGGGCCCAGACCAAACCACCAGACTACTCCCTACCCTTCTTCAAAGGGATAGAAACTTGTGATTCCCCCCATTGCTGGTCCTTTAGGCCCAGCATTCCAAGGGAGGAGGATACGGTGATTTGTCCATTGGATGATATGAAAGATACTCTCTCCTGATATCTGGATCACCTCGTAATTCTTTTCAGGGATTGATGAGAGTTCAGGAATCTCCCTTTGTTGCTCCAGTCAGGAACGGGTACAGTATCTGGGGCCTGGCCAAGTGTCTCTGCATCAAGTCCTAAGCCAGGCATCAATAGGAGAGATGGAGCCTCCAAACAAGCCTGATAGGCTGCAACATGACACTCCCGCCCTTTGTCCTCTCTCCTATCATCATCCCTAGTGCGTCTTTTCAAAATTTACCTTTCTCTTTCCTCACAAGAAAATTTTGCTGGCATCTTGGACAGTAGAAGGGAAGAGAAGGGAATAAGTATTTATTAATCTCTTAAAGTGTGCCAGGCACCGTGCATTGCAAATAATATTTCAACTGTTCGTCACAACAGCCCTGGGAAGTTGGTGCTAAATCATCCCCATTTTACAGGTGAGAAAACTGAGGCAGATAGGGGTTAAGTACAGGGTCCAGGGTCAGACAGTTAGTAAATGTAAATGTCCGAGACTATACTTGCACCCAGGTCTTCCTGACTCTAGGCCCAGTGCTTTATCTGCTGTGCCTAAAAACCACCATAGGATGACTTTGGGCTTTGAGAAACCAGCTTTGGCCTTTTCTGGCTTGCTTTTAGATCTCCACAGCACTCCTGGTAATCCCCCCCACCAAAAAAAACTCCCTTTTATGTGTCATCTCCCCATTAGAGTATCAACTTCTGGAGGGCAGAGACTGTTTTATTTGTATTGCCAGAGCTGAGCATAATGTCTGGCAAATAGTAAGCACTAAATGATCTATCTATCTATCTATCTATCTATCTATCTATCTATCTATCTATCTATCTATCTATCTGTCTATCTATATATCTATCTTTCTATCTATCGTCTCTGTCTATCTTTTTATCTATTTATCATCTACCAATCTTTTTATCTATCATCTCTCTCTCTCTCTGTCCGTCCGTCCGTCTGTCCGTCCATCTATCTATCTATCTGTCTGTCTGTCTATCTATCTTTTTATCTGTTTATCATCTACCAATCTATCTTTTTATCTATCATCTCTCTCTCTCTGTCTATCTCTGTATCTTTCTATCATCTGTCTGCCTGCCCATCTATCTTTTCATCTACTTATCATCTATCAATCTTTTTGTCTGTTTGTCATCTATCTATCTCTCTGTCTCTCTCTCTATCATCTATCTGTCTGTCTATCTCTACCCACCCACCCCAAGAAATATCCCTACACTGCACATTTATTATTATCTCCTCAGAGATAGTCTCCCTGATTCCAAAGCCTCACAGGAATACGGTAAATCTAAGCAGCTCCTCGGAGGGGTAATAATATTTACATGCACGAGCTGTCTAATAGGTTCATTGCGAGGAAAATGCTTTGTAAATTGTAGAGAGCTGTAGAAATGTGAGCTGTGAATATTTTGGAGCTGCTACAGGGGTACAAAGAAGAATAAGGCATGGGGCCTACCTTCAGGGAGTTTACAATCTATTTAGGGGAAATGAAATCATGCCCTATGAAATAAAAGCTGTGCAGGTCTCAAAGCTGGGAAGGATTTAGGCAGGCTTGGTCTTTTCATGACTATTTATTTTGGTCTGGGGCTTGATGCCACACTCTGTCTGCCAGCTTCAACAAGGGTATATTAGTCTTCCCAATTCCATTTGTTATCTCCTCGTTAATCAGTACATCATTGGACACGATGCTGCTCATGGAGCAAAATCCAGTGACAGCTTACAGCTCTATATTTATAATAAAGAGCTTAACCTTAGCAAAACATAATTGAGGAGGGTAAGCTGCAAAGGAATGACTTTCCAGTTATCTGCTTTTCCTTTCTATTACAGTAGATAATAATGAGTGATATTAAATGTCCTCTTTTTACCTAGTAGAGACTGTGGTGTAGTTGATAGGACACCAGACCAGGAATCAGGAGACTTGAGGCTTTCGCCTCGTCTCTGCCACTAATGAGCTGAGTGTCTTTGTAAAAGTTGCTTTTCTTCTCTGGAACTCATTTCCTATTTTTATAAAATGAGGAAGGCTGCACTGGGAAATGATTTCCAAGATCTCTTCTCTCTCCAAGATCTCTAAAAGCCTATGATGCTATGAAACAAATAGCATGAATCTCTACTGTCTCTGTGCCTCATGGAGCCATGTCTATTTTAATGCACAACTCTGAAGGCCCATAAATAATCCATGTAATAATTAATGAAGGTTCACTGTAACTGGCAACCATGCCTGTACCCAGCATCCCCAGGTGTTCTGGCCACTGTGTATTATGTATGTATGTATGTTTGAGGCCACAGCTTCCTTTTTGGAATTTGGGTGAAGAGAGGAAACATTTTCATTCCTTGAATTTCCACAGCCAGAACAAATTGCTGTAGACAGCCACACTTTGTTGGGAGTTTCCAAAAGCATCCTTTGGTCATCCAACACTTGTTCCCAGGAATCTTGCTAATATACTATCTTTTCCCTGTAGCCATTATGGGGAGTATACAGTCGTCGTGTTGAAAAATCATCCTACATTTCCCTAATTCACTTCATCTTATCTCATTTCCTGACCACCGTAATCCACCAAGCATATTCACAATTCCTCCTTTCTTGGTATTTCCTCGAGGTTTTCTCTTCTCCTCTCTTTTAGAGGCAGAATTTGGCATGAGCAAGTGATGGCTGAGAAAGCATTCTAAGCCAGACAGTCTGGCCTTCTGCACCTCCCTGCCACATGGCAGTATGATCTACTGCATGGAACAAGGGGTTACCTGTGCAAAAGACAAAAGGTTTACGATGCTGATCTTCAATTTGTGTTTTAGTAAGGAAACCCAGCTTTTCTCTCATTTCTCAGAACACGACCCTCTTCTCCTCTTCCTGCCCCCCAAAAGCTCCTCAGATGAAGAATGCAGTAAAACCATTTAATCAAAATGAACTACTTCACCAGAGCACTGCCCCCAGAATGGAATTTGGTGAAATGCATTTCATACCCCAATGAATTTAAATTGTATGGAGCTGATATTTAATACAAATGCAAGTGCCAGTGGAACCTGGGTACTTAATATGCATTCTCTAACTTTCAGAATTAAGCAATTGATCTATGGGACACAAAAGGATGATCCTTCTCTCAAAGAGAATACTTTATGACCAGGCAATTTAAAAGGCACTGGCATAAACAACTGTTTGCAGCTCTCTCTCCTTTTCTAATCTCTGAAGACAAAAAGCCAATCCAAAGATTGGCTCATTTAGAAAAGTACTTCCTTTCTTTTGGGAACAATTGTGTCTTCCATGTGAGTTCAGGTTAACTTTGTTTTCTCCTTCCGTTTTGAGGGATGGAAGAGGGAGGGAGATGAAGACAGAATATTGGGAAATTTGCTTTCCCTTATAGGTGGAAGTCAAAGAGGCAGCTCTGCAGTCATGTGGACAGCTATTTCGTTAGAGATGGTGTGTTTGTCCAGCATGTATTTGAAAAAAACTAAGAGCCCACATTCTATTCTTTCATTTCTTCTCAGTTTTATAAGGAAACGAGAGCCATGAAATGGCAGGGCTTCTCATTTTCCAGAAGGGAAAAAGAGGCCACAGGGATAATGAAGGCACTTTCTCTGGCTATCAGGACTTCATGGAGCCCTAGCCCAAATTCTCAGACTGACATTCTTTCCACTGCACCCCCTCCCCCACCCCCCCGGATCCCCAGTTGAATGATGTTTCTATCAGGCTCAAAGTCACACTTCATATTTCAATTTGCAGTGCAGTGTAGTGGAGAGATTTAGAGATCGGAAAATCTGAGCTAGAATCTCCCCTCTGACACTGAGCAGCTATGTGGCCATGGGCAAATCACTTTAACTCTCTGAGCCTCACTTGCCTAATCATGATGATGATAAATACCTGTGGTATCTACCTCAGAGAATTGTTGTAAGGTTCAAATGAGATAATGCCTATAACACATTGTGCACACTTTAAAGTGGTAGAGAGATGTCAGTTATTATTAGAGGCAGCAAGGCATAATAGAGGACTGGCCTCAGAGTCAGGAAAAACTGGGCTGAAGAACCACCTCTGACAGGTACTAGCTGTGAGACCCAGGATGAGTCACTTAACCTCTTCTTTCTTCAAAAAACTCCCTAAAAGCTTTATAAGTTGTAGATCTGCATTTAGAGAAGGAATTCTCTAGCTAGGAATTTCTTATAGTCAGAACAAATCATCATCATTATCATCGTCATCATCATCTTCATCATCATCTTTTTAATGGGTTTCAAACAGAAATGGTCCAAAACTAAGTTACTATTCTCCTTTCATTTGGACTGGACTTGTGACTGTACTGGTATAGGGAGCTCCCAGTGAGGAAACCCCATTCACCGATGCACATTGGCATTTGCTTAGCAACCTATAGTCTTAAGGAGTGGTTTACTAATTGATTGTTATGCTTTTATATTTAATGTTTGTGGGCTACTGTGCTAGGGGACACCACTGCTTTTTGTAACTTAACAGGAACATTGATATATAGACTCATTTTCTGTAGGCTCAGAGAAAGCATCTTTGGGATAGCTCTATTAGAAAAGGGAATAAGGAATGACATACGCCTTATCCTGTTCTTACCTGGTTGTAATTTTTTCTGTTAGATCTCTATGTCTTAAAAGCTTTTTATTCCATGTAGTTTGGAGATTATGGATAATTAGCATGGCAATATCTATTAAAGTATTGTCTTACAGACCTGTGTCATATCTGGGCAATCACAGGCAGCAGTTCTGCCTGTAATGAGCCTTTAGTTCTAGTATAGTTTAAACACTAATCAAATCTTTAATTCCTCTCTCTCTCTCTCTCTCTCTCTCTCTCTCTCTCTCTCTCCATACATACATACATACATACATATATTTTAGAGAGGGATGGATTGTCATTTGTTGGTTTGCAAAGGATAGGTAACTTCTGGAACAATTCTAGCCACCAAAGCTGTCTTTCTAGAAGATGATAATTTTTCTGTAACTCGTAGTGATTATGTTGCAGAATTTCTACCATTTTATTACCTAATCTGCATCAATCAACAAGTCTAATATCCTTAAGGATAACTTTTCTTTATATTTAATCTTTCTTTAAAGCTTATGGTTGTTATTGTTACTACTGTTGTTGTGATTTTGTTCTTATCTTTGGGGAGGTTAAGACAGAAGAAATCCTGGGACAAATCACTATCCTACCATTATTCTTCTATATTCAATGTTCTATGATCTGTTGTATAAGTGGACACAATTGCTGCTTTGTGTAATTGAATAAAAAATTACAAAGGTGTGTCCTTTGCCTCTTCTTTCCCCTCCTCTTCCTATTACTACTGTCACTATTTTTTTTAGTTTACATAGGACTCAAAAAAGTATGAGATATAGTTTCTATCCCCAAGAATTTTATAGTCTACTTGGGAAAATAAAAACAAATGTATCAACAATCTCAAAAGATGTATGATTTCGTCAACATGAGAATTCTACCACCAACACAAGCCAAAACCTCTCCACCACTTGATAGATGGTATATTAAGTTACTGTGACAAAAATAAATTTGAATAAAATCATTGCTTAGTAGTCAACAGTCCATGAGCCTCCCTGGACATGGGAAGAAGACTGCTACTGTAATCAGAAGAAATGAATTTGAATCTCTGTGCTATTATTTATTAAATGGGTAATCTTAGGCAAAACATTTGACATCTCTGACCCTTAGCCTCTTCATCTGCCAAATGGGGATAACAATCCCTGCCCTAACCACTTCTATTGTGAAGACCAAGTAGATGATATATGGAAAGCACTTTTTAAAGAGTTTAGGGCACTATATAAGTGCCAGCTACTATTATTAGCTAGGATGACCCTTGGATGATAAACAGTTCTGTGTTGTCTTATACTTGAAGGCTTTACTACTTGGTAGGAGCTGTTTAAACTGGCATAGTCATTCAGAACCAGTGTCACTACCACACTACTAGGAAGCACCAAACTAGGATTTTGGAGGAGACAAAAAATACATATAGGGAGATAGCTAGCAGAACAATAAATGACTCTAAGTACTCAATGAGAAGTAGTGCAATAGGAACTGAGAGCAGAGAGGCTAAGGCAGGTGGGCAAGACATGAGGTTTGAGCTGGGTCTTGGAGAATGGTTAGGATTCAGCTGGGAAAAGAGGAATGCAAAGACCATGACAAGAAAGAAATACTTCTGCACAAACATGGCATTCTATAAAGCAGATGCTTCATAAATGTTTGCTAAATGAATGAATGCATTTATACAGGGGCTTTAAAAATGTGCCCTCTCTTCCTCCCCAAAGAATTCTATGACTCAAGAAGAAAATCTTTTAAAGTCAGAAGCTGAGGGCCTTTCATAATGAGCTTAAGTATATCATAGATAAAAAAATTGGTATCAAATGCATTTTCAGTTTCATAAAACCCAAAATTTGGAAAAGGAGAAGAAAGCATGTGACCACCAAGCACAAAGATCTGAAAGGGACCTCAGCAGTCATAATTCTAGTGTGATGCCTTCATCTGCTAAAGGAGGGATTTGAGACTCAGAGAGTGACTTATCCAAGGTCAAACAGATACCTGCAAATAGCAGGGGGAAGATTTAAGTTCTTTTGACCCCCAAGGCAGTGTTCTCCACCATCCCCTCTGACTTGGTATTCTGATTTGTTTTTCTTTCCCTTTTCCTACAAAGAGGACAATTTTCAAAGATCCACATTATCATCAGGTCAGATTAGTTTAAAAAAATGAGGACCCTGGGAGAAACAGAGCTTAGATCTCCATTCCTTCCAATATCACTGGGGAGAGGACAGGAGAGCAGGAGCAAGTCTTATGTTTTCTCTTTATAGAAGGACCAACAGGAAGATATTCTGTTATCTTATAACCAGCTTGATCCCCTGGAAGGAGTTACAATTCATATATAGGGTGTTCCAAAGCTTAAAACTACCCTAAGACTTTTTGGGACATCCTGTATTTATGTAACACTTTAAGGCTTAGAAAGCTCTTTCCCTAAACCTCTGTAGGGTAGCATTGCTACCCTCAACCTAACGCTGGGGAAACTGAGGCTTGGGGGGTGGAATGGCTTATTTATAGGTCATGCCGCTAGTAATTGTTAGAGCTAGGATTTGAACTCGATTATCTCCAGACTCCAGAACCATTACTCTTTTCACTACACTAAGCTGTCTATCTGGTGCAGTATTGTGGGGGATGGGCAAGCAAAATGTTGAGCCCACACCCCAATTAAAATGCTTAAAATGTCCCCACAGTCACCTAAATGACCTTCACACAACGAGGTGTGGACTCAAAAAGGAAATCCCCAGATTCCTCCGTCCAGACCTTTTCGACTTTTGGCTCCCCCCTCCAGTTTCCCCATAGTCTGAGGGCTCACAGTGCTTTCAGAAATATTTACCATTTAGGGGAAGAAAAAACTGACAAGGCCAGAGGATTGTTGCCACGGACTCTGTTTTGGGGAAGTTAAAATGCTGGGGGGCAAGAGCCTGATTAGCTGATAGCTCCATTTCTCTCCCCATCAGCCTCCCAGCCTGCTCCTCCCCAGCCCAGCCCGGAGAAGAGCCTTACAGGTTGTCAATGGAACATGGAATTATATCCTTTGATGGCTTAGATAATAGTAGGAGCCAAAGCAGTGAGTGAGACCAGCTAAAGCCAATGCGGACCTGCCCGGAACCAGAGAGCCAATGAGAAGAGCGGGGGGCGGGGCTTGGATGCCAGCAGATAATTGCTAAGTGAATTTCTAGCACAGTTGGTCTGAGCTGCTGAAAGATCTGGTCGCAGGGAGAGGAAAAGCCGTAATCGTCAGCGTGCTTCCATCCTGACAGCATCCTTCACCGCTGCTCGTCGAACCTCTGGGCATCAGCCCCTTCAGCTCCACGGAAAAGGTACCTAATCTGCCCCACTACGGGGGTTTTACTTGTGGCTTTTGCATCTCGGTGGTTTTTAGTTCAACCCCCCCAAGGGAAATGCAGGAAGAAGAGAAAAGTTTATGAGAAGAAAGGTGATCTAGGTTTGAAATCCGAGCCTTTTGTTGGGAAGAAAACGAGGTGAGGATCTGGGAAACTTCTGTGATAGCCCTTTGTTTACACCTTTCCAGATGAGCTTTCCCTGAGATCTGTTGGAATGCTTCTGGCTCGTATTGAACTGTAGATTCTGGTTAATTGGGTAAGGGGTGAAATGGGGTGGGGGGGGACTTCTGTAAGTGGTCCTTTCTTTTGTACATTCCCACTGGGACTTCGGGTTCTGAACCATCTGCCTGAATTCTCCATTATATGCTTTTTCGCTGTCTCTCTCTTTCTGCCTCGATCTGTCTCTCCACCTGCCAGGTGGCCCAACTTCCCGGTACTGCCGTGACCTTCAACTTGAGTCAGACCTCTCAAACTTCTGTCTCTTCCTTGCACCCTGCTGTCAGATTGTCTCAATGTATTTTAGTCAGTGGAGGGACAAGGCTTTCTGACTCTGGGGAGGTTTATACGGAAAAAAGCCCGTGTCAGGCTGTCCTGTATGACCTGATGGGCGGTAGAACCTTGGAGAGATACTCGGCTCCATTGGAAACCAACAAAATCAAAAAAAATTATTGGAGGGAAAATACATCGTTTAATTGATTTTCATATAACAAGTTTTGGAACTCTTTCCAGGCTTGTCGTTGGTCACCTCTCAGAGGGCAAAACATATTCTTTGAGTGCTTTAGCATTGGACTTAGGGTCAGGAAAACCCTAGTTCAAATCCTGTCTCATTTACTAGATGTGTGGCCCTGGGCAAGTTATCCTTCTAACCTCAGTTTCATCATGCCAAATGGATCTAATGATAGCCCCTGCCTCATAGATTTATTGTGAGACTCAAATGAGAGAAAATATGCAAATAAAATATGCATATATTTTTGCTTTGCAAACCTTAAAGAGCAATGTACATACTAGCTATTATTATCACTAAAGTTTAAATAGGAATGACATGTCCTAGTCAGAGAGCGGAGCTATGCCTGGTCCAGAGAACCTTATTACTCTTGAGAAACAAGGCTGGTGTCTGAGGAATGATTCTTGAATTGCTCTGTTGAGGTACATGTGGTCAAAAAAATTGTTTCTCGCTGGAACAAACCAGCCATGTTGCCTGAGACTACCCCTCAGGTGAAAAAATTCTAGAAGTCCTACATAAACAATTCTTCAAAACAACACGCTCAGGCATTCTAGATTGTATGGGTAGCTTAGTTCCTGATTTGCTCTGAGGTTCACCTTCTGTCCTGTGAAAAACTTACTGGTTCTTTCCCCTGCAGTTATACCATATGAGAATGCTAGGTTTGCTTCCCAAGAAGTTGGATCCCCTCAGGGCAAACTTTTTAGTAGAAATGATTTTTTTTTTAGTCTTTAACTTCCTTTCTTTCCTTCCTTCATGTCAACATGGCACTGTAATAAGTAGGCCACCAGCTCATTTGGATACCCTGACCTCTTATTCCCACGGATGACCTTTGAGTCTTGAGAGGGTACAGATAAATGTTCTTCACTCCTTATTTCTTCCCTGAGTCTGAAGATGGAAATTTTTAGTTTCTGACCACCTGCTCCAGAAGGTACTCAGGCTGCAGAGGTTTTGATAACATTCTTCCCCTCTGCTGTCGAATGCCACCTAGCTTTGTGCTTCTTGTTTTCTTCAGCTCAAACAACAGGTCTTTTCCCCCATCTCTCTCCAGACAAGCTGTGTGTGGCATGAATAATTCTTAATGGAGCTCTTAAGTGTTCTGGTTTAAAAAAAAAGGCAGCTGCCTGATTCTTCTGCTAGATGCAACCAGTTCTCTCTTCTGCACGTGTTATCTGTCTGTAAACAAAATTCTGTAAACAAAACAAAACCTGCTAGTCCTTAAATCCAAATACTTGTGTAGATGGGTACTGCAATGGGCATGGAGAGCTGGGTGATGGAAGGGACAATACCACCTCTTCTTTCCCTTTCCTACCACATTTTATTCACTGCATACCTGCACCTGGCACTTGAGGCTAAAAGGACAAAAAGGAGAAACAGGTCCGGAGGGAGCAGATCTTGGTATTTTGACAGAGTATTTTGGTTTTTGTTAAGGTGTTAGAGAAAAATTGGAACAAAACCAGAAGACAGAACTTTAATTCCAGCAAATACCCAAGACAGGTAGTGGGAGACTGAAAGTGGAGGTGGGGTTGAATTGACCCTGAGTTCATTGATTTCTCATTTGATAGACTGATAGAGAATATTCAAAGGGAAGATTAAAAAAAATAGTTCCCAAATGGCGACTCATTATTGTGAAGGAGATGGTTGGGAAGAAAAAAGGAAGAAGAAAAAAGCTTTGGAAAGTACAAGTGGGACACTCTCTCTCTCTCTCTCTCTCTCTCTCTCTCTCTCTCTCTGTCTCTATTTCTCTCTCACACCCTCTCCTTCTCTCCTTCCCTTCTCTATTCCTCTTTCCTTCCTCCCCTGTCTCTTTTCAGTATTTCTTCAATTGGAACAGATTATTTAAAATAACAACTTTAGACTAAAAAAAGAATAACAAAGTGAGGAACAATTCAAGAGGTGCATAGCACCATAATCACAGGATTTCAAGCTGGTAGGGACCTTAAAGATGTTTTGATCCAACCCCCTCATTTTATAGAAGAGCAGACTGAACCCCGGGGAAGGGAAGGGACTTCCCAAGGTCATATAGATTATATGGAGCACATCTGAGATTCAAACCCAGGTCTCCTGACTCCAAATCTAGTGCTCTTTCCATGAAACAAGGCTGAATCAAGTTGATTGGACAGCAAACATTGGACTCAGCCCCTCACACATGATCCTGTTGGAGACTTCAATTGCACATTCTTTGCTGATTAGCCCTTTGCTTGTTATCATATGAAGAGCTGACTGATGTGCAGGAAATTCAATTTGTTACTAGTAATTCTACCTAACATGGCAGCAAACCACACTAGCCAGACTTTGGAGGTAGCATCAGCCCTTAGAGTTGGCTTCCTCCTCCCAAACCTTCAGTCTGATTAACTCATAGAAATTTCTCTCACTTAACCATCGTGACATTAACATTTTTGACCTTCCTTTCTCCTGCAACTGAGTTACCTGGCACAACGTGCATCCCTTCCCCTCCTGTCTCTCCATTCCTGCCAAGCTCTTCCACCCCCAACACACTAATCTCTTTGGTGCCCTGTTGTGTGAACTCGTCATCCTGTGCTGGTCTGGCTATTAAAGAAAACTATACTGTCTGTCCTGGAAGATGATAAATGTTGTTTTTTTTTAAATCTCACCAGATAAGAGCCTCATGGTCTCTCATTCTCCATTTAGCTTTGTACTTTAGGGTAAATAAAATCAAAACATACTGAACAGTTCTCATGTGCATCGTGTTATTGTAACACTCTTTTTCCCCCTTCTTTCAAGGCCTTTCCCACTTTCTTCTTACTCTCTGACTTGCCAAAATACTTAACTCCCAAGTTATCTCAGGGGATGGTGCCATTTAACAGTTTGAATTGGCCTGATGATTCCCTTGAAAGTCCTATTCACAGAGGAGGAAGTGTGCTTCCAGTTAACTTTTGACACCAGGGAGACAAAGTTCTACCTCCAGGTCGCTGCTTATAGGCTCTGGAGTTCGTCTAGTGCTAGGGGTTCTTTTCTTCATTTTTCACTTAGAAAAACTTAATAATCAAAATTGTTAGTAAATATCAGTGTAACTGACACATTTTTGCTTTGCTCATAGTAGGGTTCTATCTCTGCTTCTAGAATTCTCTCCTTCCCTCCTTTCCCTAAAACCCCAGTCTCTGAGATTCTCTCGAATTGCAAGCAGGTTGTGGTTGTGGAATTTGCCTGCATCTTCTTCCTTTCCCTTCTGGTTTCTCTTCTCCCATGTCTGGGCACCTTAGGGATTGCGGCTTAATTTTAGACACCTTGTTTTCTTCACTTCTGAACCTGCTAAGTTGTGTGACGGAAGCCAGAAATCCTCTTGGGATATATATATAGGTGCACACTGTCATTATGCTCAGCCTTGCTCATATTCTTATTGGAGCACTTGGAGAAGTACAAGTAACCTGGGGCAATGAGTGCAGTTGTACCAAGGATCAGACCTCAATGAAACTGGCTTAATTGGGGATATAGTAATCCCCCTATTGCTACTGATTCTCTGTGTGACCACCACGTTTTCTGAGTCAGGAAATCATGAGATACCAGAAGGACCTTCTTCTCTATGAGGGGCTTTAGTCCAAGAGTTCTTAACCTGGGATCAATGGACTTAATTTTTTTGGATATAGCTTAGTATAATTGGTTTCCATATATTTTATTTTATGTATTTGAAGTATTAGTCTGAGAAGGGGGGAAGGAAAGGGAGTCAAATCATACAACATTTGTAAAAAGGTACTGCCTGGCACATAGTAGGCACTGTATGAATACTTATGCCTTTCCCTTTCCCTTCCCTCCTCTTGGATGCTGGCAACTTCAGGCTTCCTCCCACTTAGTAGAAGCTTGTTGATACCTGGCTTTTTATCATAACTTAGGAAAATAATTCATACTCATTCATAGTAAAATATCTGATACTGATGAAAAATGTTACTCCTTCCAAAAAAATCTATAATTTTAAAGGGAATCAGAGAAGTCCTAAGTACAATTTTAATCATTATTTCACTGGGTAGGGGAAAATTTTTTTTATAACTCAGAGATTACAATACTGTGATTCTGCATAAGGCTAACCTGCTCCTTTTCACTTCCAGGACTGCAGAAACCATTCAGAATAGTAATGGAAACAACACTTGGGAATATTACATTTGGGATAGAAATCCCCAGATCTGATCTTGAACAAGCCACTTAATTCAACTCAACAAACATTTATTAAATGTCTATTATTTTCCTGACAGTGTACACTGAAGGATATCCAAAGATAAATAAGAAATTGTTCCTGTCCTCAAGGAAGTTCTGCCTTTCTAGCTCTCAATATCCTCATTCCTAAGATGAGAAGGTTGGACTAGAGGTCATCTCTCAGGTCTCTGTTAGCCTATGATTTGCCATAGAAGCATGATGCTCAGGCATGGACCTCACAATAAGGGGCTTCATAGAATTTGACTTGGGCCTGGAGGAATGCCACAAACATGATTAAAGGGTTGGAAAATGGAATCTAGGACAAGAGATAAAAAGGAACAATCATTATCTAACCCTGAGAGAAGAACAGGCTGAAAGATGATGTAATAAGTGGTCCAGGTTTATGAAGGGATGCTGTATGGAGAATGATGGCCAGATGTTCTCCATCTCCACTAAGGACAGCAAAAGAGAAAATAGACAGAAATTGCAACAGATGGACTTAGATTAGGTATAAGGAAAATTTTTTTTCAACAGCAAGAGTTGTTAAGAACTGAATATGATTACTGAAGAAAGTTGTGTAGTCTCCAAAAAGATCTTTAAGAATAGGAGAAAGATGTTTTCCTTTAATACATTAGATATATATCTTCCTGGAGACAGGAGGATGGGTTAGATAACTGCAATGAATCAGGGAAAAATGGAATTCATAATCTTAGAATTTTAGGGCTGGGAGGGACCTTAGTGATTACCTAGTCTAGGGCTTCAGAATATTTATGAGCAAAGCCACCTTTCCCCAATTTATGAGAGCACCCTGGGATGAGGGAAGAGAGGTATTGAGTTTGAGTGAGGGTGGGGTACTGATATATTAACTTCCTTGATGGGAATACTGAGGGAGGGAGCAGAAGATGCAGGATACACAGTAGAAAATGCCTGAGATCTACCTCTGAGATCTAGTTTTACCTCTTCTCCTCACCAATAGGGAAATTGTAGACAACCCCAAGGCCATATATCTGGTCAGTAGATGAGCTGGAGCTAGAACACTTCCATTATGACAGCATGGCTCTGCAGCAAGTTGTCCAGCAGCTCAGTTGAGTTCCCTAACCATTAGAGGTCATCTAGTCTAACCTAATTTTGCAAATGAGGAAACTAAAACTTACACACAGTAAGCAAATTGGATCGTCATTACCACAACCACCACCATCTTACCATCTTCAGCATCTTCCATCATCTTCATCATCATCATCATCATCATCATCATCATCATCATCATCATCATCATCTCCAACATTTATAGGAAGATTTGTAAATTGCTTTAGAGATATCATCCCATGTGAACCTCACAACCATTCTATGAGTTAGTTGACTCTGTCTTCATTTTTCAGATGAAGAACCTGGGGCCAAGAGAAACTAAGTTACCTATCCTTGGTGACACAGCCAGTAAGTGTTAGAGATGGCATTTGAACCCAGGTCTTTCTGACTTTAAGTCCAACACTCTAACTATGCCATACCCAAGGTCACAGAAAAAGTAACAGAGACTAGAATTGAACCCAGGGGACAGGACCACAGATCTATAGCTAGCAGGACCTTTAGAGGCCATCCAGTCCAACCCCTTCATTTTACAGATGAAGAAACTGATGTGCAAGGAGGATACATGATTCTATCAAGGTTATACAACTATTAATTGTCCAAGGCAGGATTTGAACATAGGTGCTTTGACTACAGAGTCAGAGTTCTTTTCCCAGAGCCCTTTGCCTCTATACCTAAAGCTGTTTCCACTACACTGTGTATTCTCTTAGTTCTCCGATTTGAGTACTCAAGATCAGAGAAAGAGGTTGTGTTTTAGTCATGGTGTTACTAGGGATTTAGTGAGAAAGATAAGAATTCATGAAATTGACAAGTTTACATTGAGTACCAATTTACGATGTGCCTAGCAAAGTGTCCCAACTCCAGCTTGCTTTCTAGGACCAAAGCAAAAGTCAACAAGCTCTTTTGCCCTCCGTATATCCAGTGGGTTCAGTAGTGTCTGTAGGTGTCACCTCTGCTCCATAGAGTCCCTCTCTTTTTTTAAGATGTGGCTCAGGTACTATCTTTGTTATGACGCCTTTGCTGGTCTCCCACTCCAACTGATAGTGCCCTCCCTCCTGAAATACCTTGAATTGAACTATTTTGCACATATTTGTATTTATTAATTTTATGGTTATGCTATATATATTTTATATGTACTTGTTTTCCCATTAGTGTGTAAGCTTCTTGTGAAGAGGGATTGTTTCACACTTGGTACTGTACCTTCATTGTCTAGCACAGTGTCTGATACCTAAAAGGCACTTAATAAATGCTTGTTGACTGATTGATCAGAAGTCCTGTGGACTATGATAGCCTGGGAGAGGGAAGTGAGAAGAGAGGCAGCGAGGGTATGAAAAGGAGGAAACTGAATATGTCTGAGAATGGTGGAGATGGGAGAGACTTTAGTACTTGTGTATCCCAATCTCCTCCTTTTGTCTATGACATAACTGAGCTTTAGGGTACCCACCATGGACTAGCTCTCCTAGGAAAGCCATGCCAGAATGCTTAGTACCAGTCAATACATTTCTGAGATATTGTCCTCAAGTTGAGATATTGAAAGCCTTCCGGGAGCATCTCTTGGCCCCTTACAAGGAATTTGGATTAAATTTGGAGAAGTCACACAGTTTCCTGTGGAGTAAGGCACAGGATGCATGTGCCACAGGTTTAGCAGGAATGAGGTATGGATAAAGGGAAGGCCTAGGCAGTGGAAAATGACTCACTGACTGGCCTGGCTGTAGGTGAGCGAATAATTGAATGGAGATGAGTGGGGCTGGCCATCATGGAAACAAAGACCGAGCCAAAAGGGGCATCCTGGAGAGCAGAGCACAGAATGGAGAATGCTATTCAGGCTTCCGACAGAACAAGGCAGGGAAACCTGGCAGGGGCCTGGTTGGAGCCAGGAAAAGCACTGCTCTGGGAGAATCTAAATCACAGGAAGTTACAGGGAATTGGGGACATGAGATGCTAAAATTTAAAAAAATCTAAGGGATGTGTGCATGTGTTTACATATGCACATGTGCATGTGTTTATATACAAAGAAGAAGGTGTAAAAACACTCTGAGTTGGGGTCTGGGAGAATGATGTCAGCCTTAGTCTCAGCAGTGAGTTAAATCTTTGATGTAGAACATTATTTGGGTTTCCACATCCTTAGTCTTCATGTATGCAATCAATAAATCGGCAAATATGTATGGAGCCCTTCCTCCGTGCCCATTGCCTAGGACTTATTTGCCATATGTGTGAGGAATTCAGGAATGGAGAAGACCTATTTTCTACCTTTAAGGCAGTCTTGGCCTAGTTGAGGAGAGAAGGTAGACACACCTGGAGAGATGACTAAAGGCAATCTGTGAGAAATGCTGACTAGGTGGCAACCAGAGGAATCCAGAGGAAGGAAGAAAAGATCATTTTGCCTAGCAGGGGTGGGCAGAGAAGGCTTTAACTGGAGCCTCGAAGGAGAAGTATGACAGCTTGGTGGAAGGTATATTAGGGGGTCAGAACACTGTGAGCAGATGTAGGGAGGCAGGAAAATGCTGAGATTGTAAAGACTGGATATAATGACAATTTTCCTAACAATTAAAATTCTTATGTTGGGTTTAGAGTGGCCAAATCTCAATAGACCATTTGCCTGGAGAAGAGAAAGCAGTAGAGGCATGATCTCTATCTTTCAAGGATTTAAGGGTAGAAGAATTAGTAGAGACCATAGAAGGATTACAGTTTAGCATAGCCTCAGAGGACAGGCCTGGGACTAATGGGAAGAAACTATAGGGAAGTAGATTTTTTCTTGATACCAGAAAGCATTTTGTAATATTTGCAGCTATTCAAAAGTACGATGAACCGCCTTAGAAGATAGTGGGTTTCACCAAACTAGAATGAGATTCTTGGGAAGTAGTGAGTTCTTTATCACCAGAGATATTCTAACAAAGGCTGGATGACCACTGGTGTGTATGTGTGTGTGTGTAGACAAATATTGTAGAAGGAATATTCCTACTCAGAATTAGAATAAATGACCTATAACAGATTCTAGCTCCTCCAGCTCTGAGATTCTCTGGTTTAAACTACAATAGTAAGGAATTAAATTAGATACTAGACATATTGCCCTCAATGAGTAAGTCATTCAACTTTGCAGTGGACAAGTGAGGGGATATAAAATCTTTCTGGAATTTTAAAAATCAACCAGTCAGCAAATATTTGTGGAGCACCTATTTCTAGGTGCTGCAGGAATTTTTTTTTAAAGTATGAGACATGGTCTCTATATCAAGAAACTTACAATGTAGTAGGGGAAGAAAGGGCATACACATATAAAATGACATTCAATATCATAATTGCACAGTGAGTGTTACATACACAACAGACTATAACTTCTGAGGAAGCAAGATTTGAACAGGTCCTAGATGGAAGAATAGGATTAGGAGACAAGAAGGACTACATTTAGCTTGGGCTCAGAAGGACATGAGCAAAGGAAGAGGATAATGGAGAGTACAAGAGACCACAGAGTATTCTGTTTTTGAAGGGTTCCGCATTCTAAATATGGGCCAGATTTTCTTGTTTGATTTGGTTCAGGTACATGGAGTCAGGAGAACAGTTTCTAAGCTATTAAATACTAATATTTGATTTTTTTTCTTTTCAACAATGTCATGGAGGCTTGCCAAAGGAATATTTTCCAGCTCTCTTTGATGAGATCTTCCATGTGGGCTGTGGACCCTTCATTATCCTTTTACTCAATAGACATTTGCTAAACATGTACCAAGTGTTGCTATGGGGGAAAACACAGTTAAAAAAACATCTTGGGAAAATGAACAAGCACTCCCTCCTTGAAAAATTCATGTCTTTTATGTTCTATCTCCTTCCTCACTGATCATAATATGCCCTTTGACTTATAGGCCTTTGGACTAGAGGAAAAAAAGACAGTAGGGTCATGACTGCTATCTTTTGAGAATTTGAGTGACTGTTGTATAGAGGAAAAATCAGACTCGTTTTGTTTGGGCTGAAGCTAAACTAGAATTACGATCAATGAGTGGAAGGTACAAGATAAAAGATTTTTGATTTAACATCAGGAAATATTCCTGGCTATTGGAGCTGTCCAAAAGTTCAGTGGGCCACTTTGGAAGACTGCTAGGGAGCTCCCCATCGTTGCTGGTTGAGTTGAACCGGAGGATGGATGACTCCTTAACTTGATGTATTACAGAGAAGGGACTCATGCTTTGGGTAGAGAGATTGCACTAGATGACCTCTGAGGTCTCTTTCTCCTCAGAGATTCTGTGATTAGGCTGTGTCAGGGAGGTAGTGAGTTCTTCATCCCTGGGAGTGTTCAATTTGATGCTGGATGGCCACTTGGTGGGGATGTTGTAGAGGCAAACTCATGTCCACATAGAGGTTGGAGTAGATGACCTGTGAGTGTCTAACCCTCCTAGTAGCACTGACATGCTGGGGCTTAAATTATGGCATGAAGGATTTAATCAAAACACTATGAATATCACCCTTATAATAGTGAGGGAAGCTGTCTGTACTCCTCTGGAGGTACAGAGATGGCAGTCCCTCACTCTTCCCTGACAGACAGCATTTTTCTTCACCTGAAAGGTATACAAGAGAGTGGGCTGCTTCTTAGGGCCTCCTTACTCCTGAACAGGCTTGACAGATTGCCGTGAAGAAGGAGCAGCGTGGCCTCCCCTACTCCCATTGCCCTCTTGTGCCCTCCTCTCAGCCCCCTCCCCAGGGGTGATGCTGTTGACTGAATATATTCATTAATTAAGACACAACAAACATGCTGACAGGGCTCACGTTGTTCTTCAAAGGGACCTTGGGTCCTGACAGGTTCCTAGAGGCGTGTACCTGGTTCTGCCTCTCTGCTCCCCAGGCTTCTGGTGTGTGGCTGCTTCTCTGGAGTGCCTCTGCTCCCTGCTCTGCATTCATTTTTGGTTGCATAAGATTTGGCAGTGGCAGCCTGAGCCAGTGAGGCTCAGTGTGGCACCTCAGAGCTGGCTTGCTTCAGGATGTAGCTTGAGAGTGGGCTCAGGCAATGGGGTACTGCTGAGTGGGACAGTGGGCAGCCTTGAGGATCAGCTGCCTGGCTGATCTGGGCCGGGTGCATATGCCTGTGGAGTCAGGAAAGGAATATGGGGGGCAGGTCAGTGTGTGTTCTGTGCATTCTGGGGTCCAGGTTAGAGAGGAGACAGAAGATAACAATACAGCATTTGCCTGTGATGTCCTGCCCTCAGAAGTTTCCCTCCTCTTTTCCTTTTCTTTTTCAAGAAAATGGGAAGAATTAAGGGAGATGCAAGCTGTGAAGGGAGAGGAGTAGGGGGAGGAAGGTAGTGGATTTTATTATCATAATAATCCAGAGAGACAGCACAATGTGGTGGCATGATGGAAAGAAAGCTACCCTCAGAATCAGGAAGACCTGGGTTCAAATTCTGCGTGTGTGTGTGTGTGTGTGTATGCGCCTGCATCTGTATATCTATCCATCTATACAGCTTTCAAGTTTTCAAAGTGTTCTACATATATTATTATTTCATCTGAGGCCTCCAATGACACTATGAGTTAGATTCAGTAGGTAACATTTCTCTTTGACAGATGAGGAAACTGAGGCAAGAGAAGTTAAATGATTTATCTGGGTCTCACAGTTTGTCAGTGTTGGTATTGGGGTTTAATTCAAGTCTTCTTGACTCTAAGCCCACACTTCCCCCCCCCACCACCACACTGCACCATATTGCCTTTCTGAGAACTTCTCACAGAGAAAAAGAGAATTAGGATAGCTTTCTTCCCACTCAACCTCAACTGTCTGAAACTTTGGCTTTAGGAATTCAATTCAATTCAACCAACATTTACAAAATACCTGTTATGTGCGAGATGCTTCTGAGATCCTAAGATAGGTTTAAAATAGACTTTGCTCTCAAGGAGCTTACACTCTGATGGGAGGATGATACAGACACACAGAAAAGTTCAGTACACACTAGAGAGTCATTAAGTTCATGGAGGCCAAGCGACATAGTTTGGGGAATTCAAGGTGAGAAGAAATCGAATGAGCCATCAGAGAGGCATTGGTAGTGGGTCAGGGCCTTGGGAGGTAATGTGGTGGAATGGAAAGAGCAGTGGATCTGGCCATTAGGGTTCAAATCTTCACCCCCTCACTTCCTACCTGTGTGGCCTTGGGTAAGTCCTTTACTTCATAGGGGCCATAGCTTCCTCATCTATCAAATGAAGGGCTTTGGATTAGATGACTTCCAAGGTCGCACCTGGGTTTAAATCTAGGTTCCTTCTGTCCTGGAGAAAGGTATAGAATGATGTGAATAGGCAGAAACGTGGGCAAATATGTCCCAGACATGGTCAATGGCAGTTAGAAGAGGGCAGGAGGAAAGGAGGGAAAGGTAAATAAATAGCCCTATTTGTTTCCTGAAGATTATGAGTGGTCTTGAATGCCAAGCAAAAGATATGTATTTTATTCAGTGGGGAGCTTGTGCTGGCAGCAAATAGTAGGATGAAAGTTAGAATAAAGATGAGGAAAAAGAGAGACGGGGAGACAAAGTAGGGCAGGAGTGGAAGGTAGGAGGGGTTACTCAGAAGTGGAGTAGCAAGATTAAAGGCAGTGAAAGAAAAGGCACACTGCCCCTTCCAAACATCACTTGGACCTTTGGTGCTAGATTGTAAGATCTTACCATTTACTCTGTATGATTGAACCCGGCAGGATTCTAGCCAAGCTCTACTTTTTTGGATATGAGGCCAGCATCCTTGTCTAGAGGGACTAAGGAAAGGCTGAAGGCAAATCAGGATGGAGGGACACAGGTAGGAAAGCTGCCTTTTATGTCCTAAGGAGCAGCTTTTTTATTTGTTCCATCCCTTACTGACCACAGGTATGATCTTCCACTAAGGGATATAAGATATTCAGAGGAGCCTGAAGGTGTTAAGGCCATTTGAAGATTCAGTGCCTTTTCAAAGTGTCTTTTTAAAATTATATTCCTCAGGTCATATTTGTACAGGAAAAAAGGCATAGCTCTGGAGTCTAGGCAACATGTAAGACTGGACATGCGGGGTCAAGATGTTTCTTTCCCCTAGTTTTAGTTTCTGAAACATAGAATGTGAGCAAGTGTGAAATGACTGGTATCTGGGTCCTTAGAATTAAGAGAGAGCAAGAAGATAGTGTAAGAGAGAGAGAGAGAGAGAGAGAGAGAGAGAGAGAGAGAGAGAGAGAGAGAGAGAGAGACAGAGAGAGAGAGACAGAGAGAGAGAGGAAGAAGAAGAAGAAGGAGAGAGACAGAGAGAGAAGAGAGAGAGAAAGAGACAGAGAGACAGAGAGAGAGAAATTTTGAGTCTCTAAATCAAAATGAAAAGATTTCTGCTTGCTGCTATCACTTGTGCTTCTCAAAGCATAAGGGGTTTTGTAAATTCTGAAGAGTTATGACTATCTTAATAGCCCCAAGATGAGGGGGTGGATGGAAGTTCCTTAAGGAAAAAAAAGCAGGGTGCACAAACCCCTATAAACCTGAATTTCATGTTAGCACCTCTTTGGTGCAGAGGAAGCAGTTGTAAGATTTTATTTTTTTTAAAAAATCCAACATGCAACTTGCCTGGAGTCAGAAAAATCTACAGCACCTCTGATGTCAGCTGAGTAGGATTTCTGAGGCCCCTGGGGATTGGGCTTTTTCCTATAAAGCAGTGCCAGGGGCTGCAGGTTATCCATCTGGGGCAGAAGCCCAGAGGCAAAAAGGAGTGCACGGGGAGAGTAGTGGGCACTCTACTCTCCCCCCTCCAGAGTAGAATACCTTACAGGCATAAGCTGACTTGTCTTCTTCAAATCTTTTTGGAAAATAGCAGGGAAGAAGGGCAGAGAGTAAGATTCATTCATCCCCTTTTTGTTTAAGAACATTGATATACATATAGAGAATATCAGAGTAAGATTCATTCAACCCCTTTTCAGTTAAGAACATTGATATACATATAGAAAATATAAATTAAATGAGGGTACTTTCTCCCTTCCAAAGCAGTCTCCTTTACCTACTTTTATATTGTTATAATCCTTAGGAAGTTTTCCTTGCTGTTGAGTGGAAATCTCTGCAACTTCTACCCATTGTTCCTATCTCTTCCTTATTGGGTCAAGCAAAACAAATCTCTACCCTCTTCTACATGGCAGCTCTTCAGTTTCTTGTAGATACCTATCATATGCGCTCTGAAATTTCTCTTCTCTCCTCCAATGTTAATTTACTCAGTACTTTCTACTGATCATTGTATTAAGGATGTGCTGGAGTCATTTCAAACTGGTTCCCCAGAAGTGAGTGTTAATTTTTTTGAGCACTTACACCTTGGAAATTGGCAAATGCTACCATCCAGGTTTTGATTTATTGTTTTTCTGATTATCTAGACTTAAGAAAGTGATGAAGAAAATATTAATATAAAGTATGGTGTGTGTGTGTGTAGGCAGCTGGGTGGCAAAGTGGGTAGAGGACTGGGCCTAGAATCAGGAAGACCTGAATTCAAATCTGGCCTTGGACATTTTTAGCTGTGTGATCTTGGGCAAGTCACTTTGCCCAGTTTGACTCAGTTTCCTCATCTGTAAAATGAGCTAGAGAAGGAAATGGCAAACCACTTCAGTATCTCTGCCAAGAAAATCCTAAATGGAGTCACGAAGGGTCAGACACAACTGAAATGATTAAACAACAAAAGTGTCTATATAAGTATATGTATACGTATATATGTGTGTGTGTGTGTATGCATGTATACATATTTTGAAAATCCATTGTTAAACATTTATCAGTGTAAGACTGACCTGATCTTAGATGTTGACTATGGGAGTATGGAGAAGAGGATGGATCCTAGTGGTGAAATGGGGGTAGATTTGGTAATTGATTTGACCACCTCAATTCTGAAATTAGTGCTTCTTCTCTTTTTTTGACCAGACCTAATATTTCATTGCATAGGGAGTTCCCAGAGAGGAAGTCCCTCTGCCAGTACATATTGGCCTTTGGTCTATCATTTACAGTCTTAGAGAGCTATCCAAGGTACTCAGAAGTTAAGTCCCTTGCTAGTCTTACACAACAGTATGTGTTAGAAGTAGGCCTTGCTCTCAGATCTTTTTGCCTTGGAGGCCAGTATACTACACAACATTACTTCTTTTGCTTCTATCAGTGTGCCTTAATTCTCAAGTCCCAGATCCTGAAAGCATAAAAGAAATCTTGAAGTAAGAAAAAAGAACACTCTTCACTTCTCCTTCCCAGCAAAGGGTTCCATCTCCCTAGGATGTAGGGTTGTCTCTAGGAGGCTTATGAACACACCCAGTAGAATCTGAGCAAGGAAGAAACTCTTTCACATACCTGGAAGAAACCCAGAGCCACCTTGATTCTGCTCTCAAGATAATATAGAACAAAGAAATAAACTTGGAAAAAAGTAGAGAGGAGAGGAGGTAGGTTGCACAAATGAGAGATATATATGGAAAAAGAAACTTAATTCCCTGAATACAACAGACTACATCTAAGGCAATTTCTAGGTAGATTCAACTCATAGAACTTGGTCCTTCAGAAGGTTGTTTTGTATATTTTGTTTAATGGCTCTGATTGATGAAAACTAAGGGAGTGGGGTTGGAAAGTGTTGTGCCAGGGTTCCTCAGAAAGAGGCATCCTTTAGAACATGTTTTCTGTAAAGGGAACATCAGCATGATTGAAAGAGACTTCATCTTGACCTGGCTGAGGCTAATTGCTATTTACTCATTGGCTAAGTTTCCCATAAAATCATCTTTGTCCTGGTGTGGAGAGGATTCTTCATTCCCAAAGGCTATGCCAATGAGGCAAAACTTCTGGTAGGTAGTAGAGGGGCTTTGATTATATGCTTGTAAGAGATGATATGACTATCATTTGAGGACTCTATTATCTAAATTGCCATTGGAGGGTTGGTCATTGAATAAATTATTTTTTTAGCTATTCATGAAGCTATTTCCTAAGTCATGGAAGGATTGTAGTCTCCATTTGTCAAGAGTGTGCCCGTGATGAGGAAATCACTGATCTTTGGAGGTAAGAAAATGATTGATTCACCAGGAGCTGCCAAACATTATATAGTGATTAGTCTGTTGTCTGTGAACATTTCCAGGAGAAGAAAACACTTTGATGGGGTAAAGGACTTTGGATACACTGCTAATTCAGTGATTTGCTGGTGGTGGTGATGTATAAATGTATAAATGGTGGTATAAATGTATAAATGTATAAATCCTGTTTATGGGCAACTGGTGCTAGTCCTTAGCAGTGTGTAGAGAATAAATTACTCCCTTACCTAGCTTCCCTCCAATGGCTTATTTTCTTTAGGTTATGAGTCCTTTGGAACCAAGTAGCAAAGGTCTGACCCTTCCTCTGTGTTCAGGGGCTGAGGAACAGTTAGGAAGAAAGGCTGCATGGTCAGGCAAAGACTAATTTTTTGATCTAGAACATGTGAGCATAGTGGAATGGGGAGGACATAGAACCATGGATTCCAGGTGCCTCTGCAGATAATAATGAAAGATCATTGGGTAGGTAGGAGCCAAGGGCGTTCCGTGTCAATCTTTCTAGAGCTTAGTTTTCTTATTTATAAAACATGAGAGTAAATGACTTTTAAGGTCCTTTGTAGCTCTGAAATGATGAAACTTTGACCTCAGTTTTTCTGAGAGGATTTTTTTTTCTTTCTTTGTTTCTCCATCCCTCTTTCTTGACTCTCGTATAGATGGATTTGAGCTAGGCAGGCAGAGAGGAAATGACACAGCTTAGCCCAGTCAGTACTGCCCATATCTCTACTACCAATTAAACACTTTGGCTTTCAGAAGACAGGGGAGGAATGGGCAAAAGAAGGTAAGAGAAGAAGGGACAGGAACAGAAAGTAGAGGACGGATGGAGGTGTGTTCCAGGGCAGTATGAACCAACTGAAGAGCAAGGGAGCTGAATTAAAGCTATCGGGAGAAGACCTGGGGGGAGAGGACTATTCTTCCGTGATCCCTTAATCAAGCAGTAGGCCACATTAAGTAATAGTTGAAGTCTTTGAATTCTTTGAAAGAAAGGTGCTTGATAGGTACAGATAAAGATTACAGTATAATGTGGTACAGTACTTTAAAAAGAAGATAAATGACCCAAAGGAGGTTTAGGGGGGAAAAGTAACTACCAAAAAAGTTGAGAAAAGTTAAAAGGAAACAACGACCAAAAATATAGCCCAAAGAAGCCAAAACTAAGAACAGCACAGACAGAAATCTTTCTTACTAATGGAATGCTTTGTAGGGAAATCTCATCCATCTTCCTGAAACTGAGGTGAGTGGAGCAAGTAACTGCTGCATGTGGCAGAGTGAGCAGAGAGGTAGATAGGCACAAAGCTATTTTATGATCCTGCAGAACTTTTCTGCGGCACGGATCCTAGGAAAAGCAGATGACCTCGTGGCAAAGAGAGTGATGCCCTTTTTTCCTGTCCTCCCACAGTTTCTGAAAAGCCCAGTCTGGTAGAGTGGAAAGATCATGGGATCTTAGATTTTGGGCTGGAAGGGACTTTAGAGGTCACTTAGTCAAACTCCTTCATTTTAGAGATGAGGAAACAGGCCCAGAGAGGTTCAAGTAAGTTGTTCAAGGTCACACAGGAAGTAAGTGGAAGAGGCAAAGTTTGAACCGGGGTCTTATGATTCCAAATCTGTGAGTTTTCTACCATACCATGTTGTTGAGAATTGGATTGGAATAAGAAGACCCTTTTCACATCATGGCTCTGCTTTTTCTTACAGATCTTAAATGAGGCTTTTGTAACCCCAACACTTAGCAGTGGCTTGCATGTAACAAGACCTTAATTAATGCTTGTTGACTGACTTGTTGACTAGTTGGACTTCACCAATTAGCGACTTTGTTTCCTTATCTGAGAATGAGGGTGTTGGACTCTATGATCTTCCAGCTCTAAAATTCTATGGGCTTAGAGATCCAAATCTGTCAGAAGAGAACTTCCTGAGTTCCCACTGGTTAAGACATTGAACTTGGAATCAGGAAGATGTGAGTAAAAATCCTACCCCCAGCATTTATAAAAAAGAGTCACTCTGGATAAGTATGTAACCTCTCTGTGCCTCAGTTTCCTCATCTGTGATTGTGAACATTGGAATTGGTCATCTTTAAGGTCTCTTCTGGCACTAAATCTACGATCAATTTGTGCTTAGAATTGTGTGCACTTTTTCAAACTTCAGTCTCCTCCAGGAGTGTACTGATTTCCAAAATAGTGTTAGAAGACTGAATTCAGGAGCCTAACTCTATTCAAATTTGAGAGATTAGAATACTGTTTCCTAAGCAAATATGATCACAGAAATTTTGAGATTTGAGATATATTGGCAGAAACCATATTTGTTCCAAGGGGGATCTAGGTATGAAAAATTGCTCCCTTCCCCCAGGTAAAGGGAGATGGAGAGATGTTGGAGACAAAACAGAGGAAATTAGGCCAATTCTGACACTGAAACTTAGTACATATAAGTGCTTTTGATAATATGTAATTTGATATTTAATATTTTAGAGGGAGAAATATCATTAGCATCAAAATTTGCTCTTGGAATCTCCCATTAGAAGCATCAGGGCTCTGTGGAACACAATTTGGGAAATGCTCTTCTAGGAAATACTCATTAGACAGTTCCCCCTAACAGTGTAGCTTTCTCTATTCCCCCACAAGAAAAGTAATGGTTATAACCATTGGCAGAATTTTCAGTAGGCCACATTTAACCTCATGCATTTAAACCTCCTAAGTGTTGCTTCACTCATTCTACACTAATTCCCAGAGCTGGTTTTTACTACAGTAGCTCAGGCCATCTCCAATTACCTCAAAATGATAATAATGTCAAGCGTGTATGTAGTACTTTAAGATTTTCAAGTAATATACAATTACTATCTTATTTGGTCCTCACAAAAACCCCGGAAAAGAGGTGCTAATTGTTATCCCTCTCTTACAGGTGAGGAAATGGAAACAGACAGAGTTTATGCGATTTGCTCAGGGTCTCAAGGCTAGGGTCTGAGGCAAGATTCTAACTCATGTCTTCTGGCTCCATGCTTCACATTTTACTCACTGTGCCAACTGGTTACCCCAATAGCTTACCGAAATGGAAGAAACGCTAGATTTAGAGTCAAAACCTGGGCTCAAATCCTAACTTTGCTATTTGCTAATTGTGTTGTGGTAACTAGGTGACAGAGTAGATAGAGCACCTGGCCTGGAATCAGGAGGACCTGAGTTCAAATCCAACCTCAGACACTTGGGCAAATCACTTAACCACTGTTTGCCTCAGTTCCTCATCTGTAAAATGAGCTGGAGAAGGAAATGGCAAATGGCTTCAATATCTTTGCCAAGAAAACCCCAAATGGGGGTTGGACATGACCAAAATGACTTAACAACAAAACATTGTATTAAGTTGAATAAATCATTTAACTTCTCTGGGCCTCACTTTTCCCATGAACAAAAACAAGGGAAATCTCTGAAGTCTATCCCTTGTAATTCCAAACCTATAACCATAAGCTCTCAAAATCAAATACGTTTAAATTAACTTACATATACACCAGAAACCACACACCCATCCAAGAAAATATGCTGCAATTTTGTTGGTAGTATTGGTTGAGGTCAGAGTTGTGACAATATGTTTAACTCAGATCAAGTTTGGTGAATCTGTTCTACACCAGAGCAGAGGTGATGTTCCCCTCCTGCTAAGCTCTGTCTAGGAGTCACTCCTTCCTCATATCTTCTCAATGCATTTTTTCTTTTCCCTTACTGGATAGCCAATTAGTAAAGGAAGTCTCTGATTCTCCGATCCTGAAAGCCATGTCTTGCAGCTGAAATTTTCCTAAACCCTTTCTTTTTCTGCATTTTTCTTTTACCTCTATAATCTCCTACCTTGTATTTTACTTATTTATGCACATATTTTATTCCCTGTATTAAAACATAGACTCCTAGAGGGGAAGGACCATCGCTTTTCATCTTTGTATCCACAGTGCCTAGCATACTGCCTTACACTAAGTAAGCACTTAGTAAGTTTGTTAAACTGAATTTAAAGTAAGATAGGATGAAGACTTGACTCATTGATAGCCTATTAGAGAATGGGTTTTGTCTGAATGCTTCACTTTATTTCCTGCTATTACTGGGAAGATAAAGCCATCATGGAGTCCTGTGACCACCACTCTCATGCTAGCTCAGTTCATTCAACATTTATTGTCACCTACCACACGCAAGGCACAGCATTGAGGGAGGGGAGATATACAAATCAATAAGATATGTTTCTTGTCCTCAAAGGGCTTATAGTTTAGCCTAAGAGACATAATATATTCTGAAATAAATAAGGCTACAAATTCTATAGACAAAGACAAGCATGGGACTATGTGAACACAGAAGAGAAAAGATTATTTTGGGTTATTTCATCATGGCAAAAGTAGCATTTAAGTTGAGACTCTTAAGTATTGGCAATTGGTAGAGTGTAGGGTGTTTTGATGTGAGGGCATTCCAGAACAAAAGTACACAGTCAGAAAAGCTGATACTGTGTTCGAGGACATCTGATTAATCCTATTTGACTGGAGCATAAGGCATATGAAGGGGAGGAGCAGGAGATAAGGCTAGAAAGATAGCCAGAAGCTAGCCGTGTCTCGCACGCACCTAACAGATGCTTGTTCAATTGAATTGGGGCCAGATCAAGGAGTTGACACTACTTCTCGCTCAAAAGCTTTCAATGACTCTACATGTTATAAAAAATAATGTGGACCAGAGCAGTGCTTTAGGGAGATTACTCTGCAACGAATGAATGAATGAGTGAATAAATGAATGAATGAATGAATAAAAAAAATTCTTCCCATGCAACAGTGATAGGGCTAAGTGCTGAGAATACAGAAAGAAAAGCAGGACAGCCCCTGCTTTCCAGGAGTTCAAATTACAATAGTAGAAGACAACACACGAGAGGGTTTAGCTGCAAGCCAGTGTCTTGCTCATCTTAGGACTAAAGAGCCAACTACAGTTCACCAGCATGAGTGTGTGATTGAAACAGGTAACAGGTATAGATTCAGAGTTGGAAGTGACCCTAGAGGTTATTATGGCCATCCTCCCCTGGTCCTCATTTTACAGTTGAGATAACTGAAGTCAAGTACAGTTAAGTGACTTATTCAAGGTCACACAGCTAAAAAGTGTTTGAGGCTTACACTTTAAGCTTACTTTTCCTGATTCCAAGTTTTATGCCTTTCTCTAGTAACGCATGGCAGCCTGGGAGCAGGAACAGAGAAAGGAGATGATGCAGGGTGCTAATAAATATTAACAATGGCTCTCTGGAAAAAAATGCACACAAGACACACTTTTAAATTTCATTTGTAGTATTAGCATTTTCTCTATCACTTTCTTACATTTAGATGTAAGTAAACCAAGTAAACCAGTAAACCAAGCCCGGATTTGCAGGGTTTGACAATTTCTGATGTGCAAATTCTCACATTGAAAATTTAACAATCGAGAGACTGTAGCAGCTAGCTCTGTTACACCCCTGGGTTTACCCAGAGTTGAGGGTAGATGAGGTGGGTGCTGTGGAAGACCCAAGGATTTGGCCTGGTAACCATGTTGCACAGTGAAAAAGAGGTCTGCATTTAGAGCCTATGGACTTGGGTTCAAATTCCCACTCAGCTACTTATTTCCTAAACTTATGAAATATGTTCAATCATCTTACATTTGGCCCAGGTGTATGGTAGCAAACAGATCTAAGAGGGAAGGGCCTGCCACACTGGAGAATAGGGAAGGGTGGAGGGACTGAAGGTCCTGATAGGAGCAAAGAAGGAATTTACTAGTGGCCGAAAAGGTAAAAGCTTATGATTGGAGAGAGGGGAAGTCAGGCCACTGAAAGTCTGCCATTTCTTCTTATTTTTCAGAATTTTCAGAAAAGTAAGATAAGGGATCATTAAATTAAAAAAAGCAGCTATGCCAACAAACTGCTTAGGAGATTAAGGTCAGGAAACACTAAGAGTGGCTGATGAAGTTATTTATGAGTAGAACAAAGGAGTCTCCTAGGAAAACATTATCTACTGACATGGGACAGGTTACTATTGTACCACTCTTCACAAAATTAAACATCTCTGATTTTAAAGGAACCTCTGACGTCATGTAGTTCAACCGGTACCTGACCAAGCATACCCTCTACTACCTTTCCATGTTGTCTCTTAATGAATGATCACTTCTAATGACGAATACCTTTAAGACATCCATTTAAATGGGGGTGGAGCCAAGATGGCGGCTGGGAAGCAGTGACTGGCGTGAGCTCCCCACCAAGTTCCTCCAAAAACCTATAAAACAATGGCTCTGAACCAATTTTAGAGCTGCAGAACCCACAAAGTGGCAGAGGGAAGCAGGGCTCCACCCCAGGACAGCCTGGATGGTTTCTGGGTAAGGTCTATCCCACACGGAGCTCCCAGCCCCCAGCTGAGGGGAGCGGAGCTGAGCCTGG
>CM053625.1:243853296-243872738 GCA_028646595.1 Phalanger gymnotis
CCAAGATAATATCAGAGGACTCATGATGAAAGATACTACCCACATCCAGAGAGAGAGAACTGATGGACTGAGTACAAATTGAAGTATATTTTTCACTTTCTTTATTTTTCTTGCCTTTTTTTTAGCAACATGGCAAATATGGAAATATGTTTTGCATGATTTCACATGTATAATTGATATCATATTGCTTGCCTTCTCAATGGGTAGGGGAGGGGCCAGAGGGAGAGAATTTAGAACTCTAATTTTTTTTAAATGAATGTTAAAAATAAATGAATAATAAAATTTAAAAGTTTTCATCAAAAAAAAAGACATCCATTTAATAATATGCTTTGGGATTTTGCCAAGAATGAAAGTTAATTATAATTTTCAGATTCCACCTTCTCTTTTCTTGAAAATTGGGACCTTTTTCCCTCTCCAGTCCAATAACGCCTCTCATATTCTCCATGACCTTTCAAAGACCACCAACAGTGGTACAAAAATCCCATCTTTAAATTGTTTTCAAGTTCTAAGATGAAATTCGATTAGTCTTGTTAAACTCAGCTCCTTGAAAATAGCCAGGTTTTACCTTCTCCTATTTATTGGGGGTGTGGGTATGTACATGAATAAGATACAAAATCACTGATCCTTAGAAGAGACCATAGAGATAATTTAGTTCAACTTGGACTTGACTAAAACTCCTCACTCCTAACAAATTGTCATCTCATCTTAGCTTGAAGAACTCAAGTAAAGAGGCAGTGAGTGTCCCTTTATCCTGCAGTAAGGGCCCACCATTCAATCACACTAATTGTTAGGAATCTTTTCCTTACATCAAAGCTAAATCTGAAACTTGTTCTGTTCTCTCAATCATGGGAGCAGCTTGGACTACTTTTAGAGACATCTATTGTGTCCAAACTAAGCTCTCTTTTCTCCAGGCTAAAGATCTCCACTTCCTTCATTGGATCCTCTGGCTGGTGGGGGGGGGTTGTTGTGGTAGAGCCAACTGACTCAAGAGGTAATTGTTAAATTTTCAGTGCAAGTATTTACATATTGGAAATCAGCAAGTGCTATAAATCAGGGTTTGATTTATTGTTTTGTTTATTGTAGATCCAAGGAAGTGATAGAGAATATGTTAATAATGTAGGTTAAAATTCAAAGGTGTTTCATGTTTTTCAGAGAGTCAGTTGTTAAACAATATTCCACTGCTTAGATGTCATGCTCTCATGGCCCTAAACCATCCTAGAAACCCTTCTGTGGCCACTCTTTGTCTTATCAATATTTTTCCTAAAATGTGGAACCCAGAACTAGATGCCATACTCCAGGTATAGCCCAACCAGGGATGCTAAGCTTTCCTTAATAGAGCTTAAATATTATGCCAGTTTTTGTTGTTAGCTTCTCTATCACAGTATTGGCCATATTGAGTTTTCTGTCCACTAGAACTCTCATATCCTTTCCAGAGCAGTTGTCTTGCCATGCCTCTACCATCTGGTATTTGTGAAATTGATTTTTTGAACCCATGTATAGGATTTGGTATTTAGTTTTATTAATTTTCCTCTATTATATTCAGAATGTTCTAGCCTGTTGAAATCTTTTTGAATGATTAATCTGTCATCCAATACATTAGCTAAGATAAATACTTTGGTAAGGCAAATTACTACTACCCTCTAGTTCTTCAGTTTTATTAACTGATGAATGAACGAATGAAAAAAAAAGGTATTATGCACTTAGTATTTCTGAAGCCTTGTGCTAAACACTGGGGATACAATTCCAAAATAAGATAGTCTTTGTCCTTAGGGAGTTTATGTTCTAATAATGGGAGATAATGCATGTGGAATCATATTTTGAGTATTTTCAAATCATGTCACGATGTATCGCATCTTTAATTAGTAAAATACAATAGTGAGAAGAGTGATTTTTCTAGTTCTGAATTCTAAAATACTATGTATGTGGGGACAAGCAGACATGTATACATAACCATATGTGTATGTATATGCATATATACATATGCATGCATATATACACATATTGTGTTTCAATTGGATTCAGCCTATATCTTCTTATAAGGTCATCTCTAGGCTAGTATCATTGTCCCAGTTTACAGATTGGCACACTGAGATTAGAAGAGAAATACTTCCACACATGTCACTGAACCAGTTAGTGATAGTATTAAGGAGCCTGAGAAAGAAAGCTTGAAAGTCTTTGAGAGTACCGGTTGGGATTTGGTGACTTTCCCATCTATTCCAAATGATCCTCCTGGTGAACACACTTTTATTACATCACCTTTTGAGATCAAGGGTAGGAAGATATCATTCATGGCTTCCATTTGATATCCTAGTGAAACCTGGTGGTTCCCAATCGACATAATGAAACTATGGAGCTCTCTTTTTCAAAGCAGGATATAAAACACAGAGAATTAGATTTGGAGGCAGACAGACCTAGGCTGGCATCCCATCTCAGATGCTCACAAGCAGTGTGATCAAAGACAAGTCACCTAAACTCTGAGTTCCCTTGTGTAAAATGAGAAAGATAATAGTGCCTCAATGACAGGCTTACTGTGAGACTCCAGTGAGAAAACATGTGGCGAGTGCTTTGAGGCTTCAAAGTGGTGTATGATTGTAAGCCACTGCTGTTGCGGTAGTTATTAATACTGTTGTTGTTATTAATAACAGTTACTTCCCTTAGTTTGAGAGACTAGGACTAGCATCTGAGGAGGTTTGCATTCTCAAGGTCAGAGACTGCCAGTGTGGCAGCTTCCAATCAGTTTGTTTTAGGAGAACTCATTTCCTCTGTATCCAAGGGAAAAGAAAATATCTCTGAGAGACTATTAGAGCGATAATGGATCTTACAGATAATCTAGTTCAACTTTCATTTTACAGACAGAGAAACTAAGATGCAGGAGATTAAGTGTCATGTCCAAGACTTAGCAAGCAAGTGGCAGGCAGAATTTGCACACGGGTCTCCAGACTTTGTAATATTTCTTTTCTCTGTTTCCTAACAGAATATAGAGTTGCTGTGGGAGAAAATGAAGAGAGAAGGCAATAAGATGGGAGTAGGGAGGTCTAGAAGGGAGAGGATCTTAAGATCTATGCTCATAGATATACCAGAAGAATTATTTTTCAGTTTTTTTCTGTTGCTATCCGTGATGTCTCATGAGCTCATCATCCTTCCACTTCAAGAACTCTAAAGCATTAGACTTCAACCACTTAGGACAGGGATGCCAAATTGTTGTGCAGGAAAGAGTTTTTTAAAAATAATTTAAAAATTTTTTAGTTTAATTTTAAAATTCCCTGAACTTTTCCCTGGATTGGGAGAGAAAGAAATGACTTTAATGAATGGGGACTAGAACCAGACTTCAATGTGGAAGGGAAGCGAAAGGGTACAGGAGCTTTTGTGGATTCCCACAGGCCATGAGAAGAGAGGTGAGATGGCAGCATTCGGCCCACAATCCATCAGGCTGGGCGTTGTTATTGGCTGCTGACTTTAGATTGGCCTGAGGAGGTGGTGAAGGGCCTCTTGGCTTAAGATATGCTACACCCTCTCTGCCATCATCCATCTCTATCTTTGTTTATTCTTTCAGTTTTTTTCAGTAAAATTTTTCTTTGATTTTTTTTCTGCCATGTTTTTGTTCACTTCTCATTCCAGTCAGCACCAGATTTGTAGGCATGGAGCTATGCTTACCAAAGACGAATATAATATTTGTAAAGCTTGCTGCCTTCCACCTGTACAATATGCCATGACCTGTGTTATTTCTCTCTGTTCTTTGGAACGCTCCCAGGTGTTTTGTTTTTCTTAAAGGTCTGAGGTGACCATGACCAACACTATAAATAGTATTAAACATCAGCGATAATATTAGCATAATGCTGTTTTTTGATCTTTCTCCAAAAATCTTGGGAAAACGCATGTATAACACATATTTAACATACAACATATTTAAAAATAAATTTATTTAACATATAACACCTATGTACAATGTACGCATAGAGTACAAAGCTGCGTATATATACACACACTTATATAAAGTAATATTTGTAAAGTGTTTAGCACAGTGCCTGGAACATACCGGGTGCTTCATACATACTTACTCTGTTTCATTCCATATGTATGAGAGGCAGCATAGCGTAGGATATAGAGAACTGGTCTCAGAGGAAGCCCTGGTAGAACAAGATACCCCTCCCAGGATAAGTTCATCACTTCTAATCTCTGATAACGCAAGCCTTAATTAATACTACCTGTCTCAGCCTCCTCTCCCTTTTGATGGAGGACTGAAGGGTAGAGAAACAGGACTCAGCGCCCCCCTCCCCCAACTTTGCATAAACTGCCCTGTTTGGTTTCAGTTTCATGCAACAAGATGCCCCCATGCTGAATACCCCCGGCATCCCCCCCTTTGTCCTTCGCCTTTTGTGTTGTCTTCTCCCACTAGATAGATGGTAAGTTCCTTGAGGCCAGGGATTGTCCTTTTCATTAATTGTATCCCCAGTGCTTAGCACAGTGCCTGGCACATAGTAGGTGTTAAACAAATGTTCATTGGATTGATTGGATTGCATCTGCCACGTACATATATTGTCTATGTGACCGCAGCCCAATCACTTGAACCTCCAGTGTTCTAAGTAACTCTGGAAGACAATAAAATACAGAAGAGTTGTTAATCTGCACTGGTAAAAGGAGTTTTCTCATCATGGATTTTTTTCTATCTCGCTATCTCTATCTCGCTCTCATCTCTGCCTTTCTCTTTGTCTAATTGATCTATCTGCGTATGTTTGCATGTACGAGACAACATGCATCTTCTGTATAATGCATAGGAGACATACTATATGTACATGCATGCATATTTCTCTCTCTATTTGTGTAGGTGTGCTTATACAGCGTGTGTATGTACACATAAGGACTGCTTATATGTATGTCCATATGTACAACAGTTGTAAATGTGTTTCAGTTTACATATGCTTATGTGTACGTGCATATTTTTGGAGTGGGTGCAGAGGCCTGGATACATGGTCCTATTTATGTTGGGGACTCCCAGTGAACAAACTTGACCCTTGCTTATCTCTGTCTAACTTTTAACCTTGCAGAGCAGCCTAGGCATTGAGAAGTTCCCAGGGACACACAGTCAGTATGGCATAGGGTCATGATTGCAGAGATTGTAGACATCAGTCCTCCCCTCTTCATTTACCAGATAAGCAACTGAATATCAGGGAAGTTTTGTACTGTGCCAAAGGTCACACAGCAAAGGCCGGAGTTGGGATTGGAACCCAGGTTCTCTGACTCCAGAACCATTGCTCCTTCCACTGCACCACACTACCTGCAGTCAGAGGCTGAATTTGAACCTAGGTTGTCCTGACTGAGGTAGGCTCTCTCTCTCTCTCTCTCTCTGTTACTTCTCTCTTCTTCTTTTCTCTCTGTCTCTCTGTTATTTCTCTTCTATTCTTCTTTTCCCTCCGTCTGTCTGTCTCTGTCACTTCCTCTTCTCTTTTCTTCTCTTCCTCCTCCTCCTCTTCTTCTCCTTCTCTCTCTCTCTGTGTCTCTGTATCTCTGTCTCTGTGTCTCTCTATCTCTCTCTCTGTCTCTCTCTCTGTCTCTCTCTGTCTCTGTCTCTCTCTGTCTCTGTCTCTCTGTCTCTCTCTGTCTCTCTCTGTCTCTTTCTCTCTCTCTCCTACACTGCCTGTATACATATGTGTTTGTATACACATGTATACATACCCATATAGTAGCTAGGTGGTGCAATGGATAGAGCCCTGGACCTGGAGTCAGGAAGATCTGAGTTCAAACTCTGCTATAGACAGTTATTACCTATGTGACTCTGGGTAATTCGCTTTACCTTTGTCTGCCTCGGTTTATCATCTGTAATAGCACCTACCTCCTAGGACTCTTGTGAAGACACAATGAGATGATATTGGTAAAGTGTTTAGCAAACCTTAAAGCACTAGCTATTGTATAGCTAACTATTGTTATGCATGCCCATGTAAATCTTGAACATATTCAGAAACTGAAATTGTTTTATATTATTTGTTATTGGAATCGAGGGGGAAGAGCTTAGTAAACAGAAACTCTCTAGTGATCTAATGCAGATAGTTCTTTTAATAGACTTTGGGCTGTGAACAACTTGCAGAAGATATTCTGTAGCATGATCTCCAATAGATCTCCCCTATTTTTAAATATCTCTAAGGAAGGAATTTTGATAATAACTAGCAATAACAGGAAATACTATTCTATTGCGATAAAACTTACAAAGTGCTTGCCATATAAATAGTCTGTGAGGAAGGTAATGAAATTATTGTTAGCCCACTTTTACATATGAGGAGACTAAGGACATTTATTTCTCAGTTTCCTCATCTGCAAAATGGGAGGGGGAGTGGACTTGATCTCTCAGGTGTCTTCTGCCTTGAAAACTATGAATCTGATCCATGAATGCTCAGTTGCCCATTCTAGTGCTTAACCATCTTCATTGAAATGAAATTCTTCTAACTAAATTCTCCTTTACTTTAGTGCAAACCCATTTCTCCCTCTATTGGAGAAAACCAAGAACAGCTAGTCACGACCCTTTGTCAAATAAGCCTTTTGTGCCCCTGGAGATATCTGCTAGATTTTTATATCCAATTAACTTTCCTTGCTTCCCTCTACACCCTGCAGTTTCATTTTCCCTGCTCTTCCTTGCCTCCTCTCTAGGCAGCCTTCATCATCCAGCAATTTGGAGAAACTTCTTGGCTAAGGTCATTTGTCCATTACAGAGATGCTTAGGATTGTCGATTCATTACAACTTTTTGCCTCCAAGCTGCTTTCCCTATGAGGCACTTATGCGGCTTGGATGCTAAGAAAAGCAGGAAAGAAAGCTTAAGAAATAGCATATTAGCATTTCTGCGCCTAGCAGAGTTCAATTCCAGGACTGACATACTGCTTCAAAGAGTTGGAGAAATGCAGTCACAAAGGAGGACTGAAGAGGTCATCAGTCTAACCCTTACTTGAAGCAAGAATTGCCTCTATAGTATTAATGCTTTGGGTAGGAGTTGGACTAGATTACCTCTGAGGTCCTTTCCCACTCTTCAGTTCATAGAATCTATCTGTTCAACTACAACAGATGTTAATTAAGTCCCTCTTGTGCGAGGCATAGTGGGGATGCCTGTGGAGATACAAACACAGAATAGATCAGTAGACTTCAGAAAAATTTTACGAAGTCTATTATATGCTTTGTTGTTGTAGTTAAAAAGATGGAAAAATGCAAGCTAGAAAATAACAGAATTAGTTGGATTCAAACCCAGTTGAATGGTCAAACTCAAAGAGCAGTTGTTGATGGACCGATGTCTACTTGGAAGGAGGTCTTTGGTGGAGTGCCCCAAAGAACTGTGCTGGACCCTGGGCTTGCTGTCAGTGACTACAATAAAAGGGCAGATGATATAACTATCCAATTTGCAGATGATGTAAATCTGAGAGGGGCTGCTAACACAATAGAAGAGTCAGGATACATAAAGATCTTTATGGAAAAGAACATTGGACCAAGTTTAAGATGAAGTTTAATAGATATGAAGATAAAATCTGACAGTTGGAAATTGCTAAGCAGCGATTCATCTGAAGAAGATCAAGGGAAAATGTTCTTATTTTTTTTTTTGGGTGGGGGTCTGTTACTATTTAAAAATTGATATAACTGGCATCCTTATTTCATACTTTTCAAAGTCGTATTCTGAGCAGGGTTCCATAGGTGTCACTAAATTGCCAAGAGTCCATGCTACCAAAAAATGGTTAAAAACCCCTGATCTCAGGATTTGGGGTTTTGTGTGAGTTATCACTGTAATGAGGCTGTCAAGAGATATGATCTCTGTTCTCAGGCAAGGCATAATAATGGCCATAATAAGTAGCATTTATATAGTGCTTTAGGGTTTGCAAAGTGGTGATTGGCTAGTATTATGTCATTTGACCCTCATAACAACACACACACACATATATCTATACATCTATATCTATATATCTCTGAATATAACTATTAGGTTATAACCTAACCTAATAGGTGCTATTATTATCCTTATTTTACAGATGAAGAAACTGAGGCAGACAAAGGTCAAGTGACTTGTTCAAAGTCACACATAGTAAGTGTCTGAGGCTTGATTAGAGCTCAGGTCTTCCTGACTCCAGATCTAGCCCTCTATCTACCTTGTTACCTCACTACCTGATTCAACGGTACATGTCAGCAGTCCATAAGGCAGGGATCCTTAGAGATCATCTACTATACTAGGTGGTGCAGTGGATAGAATGCCGGGCCTGGACTCAGGAAGACCTGAGTTCAAATCTGTTTGCCTCAATTTCCTCATCTGTAAAAATGAGCTGAAGAAAGAAATGGCAAGCCACTCCAGTATCTTTGCCAAGAAAACGCCAAATGGGGTCACAAAGAGTCGGACAGGGCTGAAAATGACTCAACAGCACCAATACTCCCTTGTTGTATAAATGGGGAAAATTGGGCTCATGGAGTAAAGTGATTTATCTGATATCATGCAGCTAGTAAATAGTGATGGGAACCATGACTAGAATCCAGATTTTGATTTGCTCTGCTTCGCTGGCTTGAGAAGAATGCACAAGAATGAATAGTGGAAAATTTCCTGGACTCTGGATTCGATAGGGACAACATTTGGGGGTGTGAGCAGTAAGGGAAAGAAAAAGGAGATGTGTGTCTGTCAGAGGGAAGCTATCATTATTATCAGAGGCAGCTAGGTGGCACAGGATAGAGCCCTGAATCTGGAGTCCGGAAGAGCTGAGTTCAGATTTGGCCTTTGTCACTTACTAGCTTTGTGACTCTGGGCAAGTCAATTTTTTTGGAGAGGGGAAGGCAGGGCAATTGGGGTTAAGTGACTTGCCCAAGGTCACATAGCTAGTAAGTGTTTCAAGTGTCTGAGGCTGGATTTGAACTCAGGTCCTCCTGACTCCACAGCCAGTGCTCTCTCACTGCACCACCTAGCTGCCCCTGGGTAAATCATTTAACCTCTCTTTGTCTCAGTTTCCTCAGCTATAGAATGAGGATAATAATACACTTACTGGTGCTGTTGTTGTGGGGATCAAATGAGATAACATCTCTAAAAAGCACAAGCTGTAAAGGCTAGCTCTTATCACTAACCTCTGGGCATGCAAGAGATGAAAGATGCAGGGCTTTCAATGGGAATGTAAAATGGAAGGGGGGCTGAACTGTCTCACCACAAAGTTAGAGACCGCTCCCTTCTATGGCTAACTTTCCAGAATTTATAATGGCTCTCAGAATGTTAGGGGCCCAAGGGACCTTTGAGAACATGTAGTCCAACTCCAGCATTTTATAAATGAGGAGACTTGAAGGAAGGGACTAACTTTAGGTCATATAGATAAGGAGTATCAGATCTGGGACTCAAACTCGGGCTTTGGGCCTGTACCTCTATCTCCAGCTGGATTGCAAACAACCTGAAGACAAAGCCTACATGTTATATATCTTTTACATCGTCTAGGTGGCTAAGGAGGTGCAGTGGAGAGAATGCGGACAGTGGACAGGAACCTGGCCTCAGATGCTTACTAGCTGTGTGACCCAGGGCGAGTCACTTAACCCTATTTGCCTCAGTTTCCTCATCTGTAAAAATGAGCTGGAGAAGTAAATGGCAAACCACTCCAGTATCTTTGCCAAGAAAGCCCCAAATGGTCTCACAAAGAGTCAGATATGACTGAAAAATGACTGAAAAAGAAGAGTAACAATGACCAAAATCTTCTACCTTACCTTGCATGATGCTAAGTTAGGAGATGCTTAATAAAGATATCATTATGTAAACATACGTCCTGCCCTGATGCATCTTTTGGTGCTACTATGAGGAATTGAATACTGGGTTGATAGAACAACATGATGGTGTGACCCATTGTAATTACTCATATACTCAGGAGTGTGCTGGTAGATGTTTAAGACCCAGTTCTCTGGGGGAAAAATTAGTCAGAAACATTTCAAAGTTTTATCTGGATTATTAACATATTCTTCAGCACTTTCTTAAATCTGGAAATCAACAAAACAATAAGACAGAACCTGATTTATACTTAGCCAATTTTTTTTTGAGGTATAAATGCTCATGCAGGAAAACTTTACAACTGGGTCACGAGACAGTTCAAACCGGCTCAAGCACACCCATGCCTAGAAAGACTGACATTCATGAATCAATGAAACCACTTTGTTGCCATTAAAGTAATGTTTGTAGAACTGACTTGAATGAGAACACTCCATGAACTCTAGATGTTGGAGTTAAGAAAAAAGAGAGGTCACTGTCCACCGTCTGGCACATAGAGAAGACTTCAAAGATGAAAAGGCCTTGAAGGATGAGAAGAATTTAAATGAGGTGTTGGGAGGGGGAATTCTGGGTAGGGGAGGTAGCATGAGCAAAGGTATGGTGGAATGACAAGAGTGATCTTTGTAAGCAGTAGGTGAAGAGACTAACCTAGTTCCTCTATGACCGTGATAACTGGTAACAGCCCAGTGGAAATGCATGGTGCAAATTTGAAAATTCTTGTCACTTCTCTGAATTTATTATTTGCATTAATCAGGACCTACGTGTAGTGCTGTAAGATTTGCCAAAAAACTTTCCTCACAATAACCTGGGTAAGTCTAGGCTCTGAGAAATAAGTGACTTGCCAATTGTCCCACAGATACTACACTTCTAAAAGGAATAGGCCCAGTGACAAGACCCCAATATAGTCAGGATGCTGAGTAACTATGACATTTTACTTCTATGATGAATGGAAATAAGTGTGTCCTCAGTGGGGATGAGATGCTATGTGGGGGATGTCACCTTGAGACGAAGAAACGTCGCCTTGCCGACAAAGGTCTATGTAGTCAGAGCTATGGTTTTTCCATTAGTAATGTATGTCTATGAGAGTTGGATTATAAGGAAAGTGGAGAATTGCAGAATTGATGCTTTAGAATCATGGTGCTGGAGAAGATTTTGAGAGTCTCTTGCACAGCAAGGAGCTCAGATCAGTCAATAATTAAATTAATTTAGGATATCTACTGGAAAGTCAAATATTGAAGCTGAAGCTTAAATACTGTGGCCACATGAGAAGATGGGACTCATTGGAAAAGACCCAGATGCTGGGAAAGATTGAAGGCCAAAAGGAAAAGGGGATGGCTGAGGATGAGATGGATAGAAAGTGTCATGGGAACAAGCAACACCAACTTGGATAGACTTTGAGAGATAGTGAAGGATAGAAGGTCCTAGCATGCTATGGTTGGACATGATTGAATGACTGTACAACAAAAACCATGTAGGGGAAGAGATAGACATCCCAGAAAACTAGCATAAGACCTGAGGTGGGAAGGTACAACTTTAGCTTCTATCTGGTTGGTTTATATTTCTTTTTTTGGGGGTGGTTGATTTATATTTCTTTTTTGGGGTTGATTTATATTTCAATGAATTATTCTTAATACTGAGGTGTTAAACTCCCTTGTTTCTACAGTGCTGAAGGACTGCAAGTGTTGCCAGTTCCCTTTAAATTTAAACACCCTGGGACAAAACCCTGATTGCCTCACTCTAGTTACAACTGTTCCGGGATAGTTTAATGTTTTGGTTAATTTTACAAGTTGCCAAGAGCCTGATCTGGGAAGAATATGTCTTCTTGGCTTCCCTCCAGATCAGTATCACACCTAATCAAGATGATTAATTGGTGCTAATTAGACCGTACACCAACAGGGTGAAGGGTCTGCCAAAAATATTATTCTCCCTCATGTTGTTGATAGATGTCCTCGAGGAACAAAATGTGTCTGGGTACCCTTACACTGAATATGCAAACAACCTCACACATCTGTGCTGTGTCAGGGTCAAGACCTCCCTCAGGTTTGTTTATCAAAGGTTTGACTCCAAACACCTGGGCTCAGGGAGGGCCATTTTTCTTTAGCATAGGCCCTTGTGGCACTTCAACAGAAACAGAAGATTCTCTATAATCAGTATGGGGCAGCTAGGTGGCACAGTGAATAGAGCGCTAGGCCTGAAGTCAGGGAGACTCATCCGGCCTCAGACACTTACTAGCTGTGTGACCCTGGGCAAGTCACTTAACCCTGCTTGCCTCAGTTTCCTCATCTGTAAAATGAGCTGGAGGAGGAAATGGCAAACCAGTACAGCATCTTTGTCAAGAAAACCCCTAATGGGGTCGCAAAGAGTTGGACACAACTGAAATGATTAAACAACCAAAAACAATCAAGGTAGAAAGGGGTTCTATTCAGTCAGAGAAAGGTGAACATCATCTTGGTTGAACTCCTACATTTGCATTCAATGCATATGTCCAAGGTTGAAACTATCAGGTGGTTGAGGTAGCTTCCACGCTATCAAAAATGCCTTGAGCCTACCGAATGTCTGAGTAACTCCTATCCGCGGTTATCTTTTTAAAGTGACCTAATAGAGGCAGCATGTGGTGATCATATTAATCGCAACAGACCACTTTCTGCCTCTGCTCCTGGCAGATGGTGGGCAGATGTATAGGGAGATTTTCTGGCTGGATTGTAAACTTCTTGAGAGTAGGGGAGGGTTCCATTTTTGTCTTTGTATTTCCAGACCGAGCACAGTACCTGACACGTAGTAGGTGCTTAAAAGATTCTTGTTTGATTGTTTGGCAGAAGCCAGGTAACCAATAGGTAATAAATCTCTAGATCTCTCATTAGGCCACTTATTTTCAGGTGCTTTGTGTTACTCCTCCCCTTCTTGAAAAAAGGGAAACAAGTCCTTCCCCATCTTTTCATTGGAAGCGGAAAGACTTAGAAAATAGTCTCTCTGAGCTTTATTCCTTCCCATGCTCCAAGCTGCAATAAATGCTGGCAAGTTTTCCATTGTCTTGATATAGAATTTAGAGCTGGAAGGGACCTTTAGATATCATCTGGTCCAGCTCCTTACTTAACAAATGAGGAAACTGAGCCCCAGAGAGGAGAGATAAATTGCTATTAGGATCAGCTAATCTCAGTCAAGACATTTCTCTCTCTAGTTCCATTTTCTTATCTGCAAAATAAATGTGTTAGGATGGATCAGTGCTTCTTAATCTTTTCAAATATAAGGACTCCCCCCCCCATTTTTTACATCCAAACCTTCCTTGGCCATCCCGTATAGCAATAGTTGTACTATTATCAGATGACTGAGAAAACGCATGATGACAACAAAGCTACCGTGAATTTAAGGATGTTTTATAATGAATTTCTATTTTATTAAACAAAGCTGTATGTATGGTGTTGTGGATAGAGCTGGTTTCCTAGGGAGGAAGGCCTGGATTGCTGCTTTGGCTTTTGCCACCCTGGGCAAGTCACTTAACCTCATACTGCCTCAGGCAACTCTCCACCACAATCAAATTCAGAGCAAGTGTTGTTCCCATTGGCAGAAGTGCCTCACTAGGAGGGAACTGCCTAGAACAATGAATCCCAGTAAAACAAACCCCAAACCCAGTTATCTACATACGTTTTAATAGTTATAATACATATGTGTGAGATGTTGTTTATTCAGTCTACAGAGGCCATCATAAACTCTCATAGATTTTGCACTGGAAGTGACGTTAGACACTTGGTGTGTGTCAACTTTAAAAATGCACTCTGATAATTCTATTTCAATATAATCAGTTTCCTTAGCAATCCTATGTATTTTTTAAATTATGTATTTAAAATAATTATTCTGAGAAGGACACACGGGCTTCACCAGACTGCCAAAGGGGTCTGTGGCACCAAAAAGATGGAAAAACCCGTGAATCTCAAGTCCAATCTCCTAATTTTATTTCCTTGGAGAAGTTAAGACTTGCTTAAGTCCACAAGCAGGAGAGCTAGGATTAGAATTTAATTTCTTTGGCCGAGAATTCCATGCTCTGTCTGTTGCTTGACTCCAGTTGCTTATTCACAGATTCATGGGCTCCTTACATTCATTCTGCAGTCCACACGTTGGAGACCATTGGATTAGATTATCTCCAAGGTCCTTTCTGGTTGTAATGTTTTATGTCTTGTTCCTAAACAACAGATTTTTTTTACCCGTATTCTTACACTATGTCAGGGAATTCCTACACCAAGTGAGGCCATCAGGGAAAGCTTTTGTTGATTAGAAACAACATCTACCCGGCTACAGAGAAAGGTCACAGCAGCAGCTTATGGTGACTAATTGGCATGCTGGATAATGTTCCAAAATGGCTTTATTTCTAAAAGCCATTAAGTCCTGATAAGTGGGCATTTTTGCAGACAGAAAAACAAATAAAGAGAGACGTTAACATTATCTTTCCATTGCATATGTGTCTAAACGTTCAAGGGAACCTGGTCTTGGGCTTTAACTGTGAGACACAGAAAGTTCCTGCCCTTGTCTCCTCCTCCCATCCCCCCTCCCCCCAGCTTTGGAAGGATTGGCTTCAAAGCATCCTTCCAAACATCCAGCCTCTCCATTTGTCCCTCCAAGAGCCACTCCATCTAAATCTTGTTATCACCTTGTGCTGCATTTTTCCCTCTTGGGTCTCCTGGGGCTGAAGCTGATTGGGACTGACAACCCCTGATTAGGCTGAGAATTCTGCGGGCTGGTCTGCAGAGAGTTCTGCCAAAAAGCCCCTCCTACCATTCCATGCAGTGCTCTTGGTTGTTAGGGAACAGCATGGAACGCTTCAGCCCCATTTTGAATTCTAGACCAACTCACAAAACAAACAGCCCTGCTGGGGGCCAGAAGGGGTGGAACCCTGACAACTGAATTAAAACTTCTTGTGCTCCAAATCTTTCCTGAAATGATTTTCCATGAATCATCTTGTTTCATAGAAGCTTGACCCTGCCTGTGTCTGGAGCCTCCTAAGAGGTGTGAAACTAGGGTATCCTGGAGCTATTCAAGCAAAGTGAGGAAAGCAGAGGGATGATGGCACCTCTTTTCTTTTATGAGAAAGTAGGGGACTGCACTCTCCCTAACAGCACTCTCAGAATTTGCTAGAGGCATTTAAACAAGGCTGTTTATTCTGCTCTTCAAGGCTAGTGATGGGATAGGGGAAAAAAAAGATTACAGTTACCATGACAACAGCCACATCACATAACATGGCCCTTGTTCTGTGCTGGAACGAAAAGGCATCAACAACAAGTTTACCAGGAGGGTATCCAGGTGGTTCTGTCCAAGCTGGTGTGCTCTAGACCTCTGAGGTTTCCAAAGAATTCATGATCATGACTAGATTGGGTTATGAGACTAATGTCCTATTCTTAAGAGAGGTTTCAATTCTGATTGGGATTAATTTTAGAGAAAGTAGGTGGTTTGATCACATCACTCCCAATAAACTCCAGTAGTTAACTATCAACTCCAGGGGCAAATATAAAATGCTCTGTCTGGTGTTCAGAGTCCTTCATAACCTAAGCCCTCCTGCCTTTCCTGTTTTCTTACACCTTATTCTCCAATATGTACTCCAGTCCCACCTGGCTGTCCGACAAAATCAGCTCAGGGTATTTTCTCTGACTGTGCTCCCTACTTGGAATGCTCTCCCTCCTCAACTCTGAATACTCACCTCCCTGGTTTCCTTTAAACCCCAACTGAAATCCTACTCTACAGGAAGTTTTCCCCAACCCCTCTTAATTCTACTGCTTCTTTTCTGTTAATTATTTCCTGTTTATCCAAAACATAGCTCACTTTGTATAGATTTGTTTATATGATGGCTACCCCACTGGTATGTAAGCTACTTGAGGTCAGAGACTATCTTTTGCCTCTTTTTCTATCTCCAGCACATGCTCAGCACAGTAAATGTTTTTTGGTTAATCGATTGGTGTGATTTGAGGGACAGCTTCACCGTTCACTGTTATCAGTAGTTGAAATTATACTATGAGAAATGTATTCCTTTGGTTTAAGTTTTGACACTTGTTAAATTGCAAGTACCCCTGCAAGGAGTATCATTTTATATTATAGGTAATTTGATTTGCACCTTAGACTTCACAAGTTTGTCAAAACTTTTCCTGAAACCAAGTGTTTCTATGGAAGTGGGGGTGATCTCTGGATCTGAGGCAAGGGAAAGGCCCTTGAAAAAGGATGAAAGGTGTACTGAAGAGGTCTGGTAGCCTATCAAAGAGAAATTGTGCTATTTAACGTTTTTTCATAGGACTCATTCTGCTTCTGAGATCCTTCCTCCTTCTCCCTTACTTTATTTTTCATAGTCACAATATCTATTAAGCCACATAGACTAGGCTAGTTTTTCCCTCAAGACTTCCTATCCATGGTCATTCATATCTAATTTTGTCAAGTATAACAAATATTTGGTGCCAGACCTGGTCAGTCACATGGTTTATGCTGGGGACTGGAATGCAAAGAGATGTGCAGATTCAGCTTACAAAAAGAAGCTTACTTTGCAATAACATGGAAAAGGATATCAGCAAAGATATAGTGTTCATTCATTTGGACACCTCTGCTCTTGTCTCTGGGACGTATTCCTATGGGTGTAAGGCCAGTCTGTAAATGAAAGACCTTTTCCACCCATTGGATAAGCCTCAAGTGGGGCCAACAAAGTGAGGCCTGATTAAAGGCAGGCCTATACCCTTTTACTAACTAGGTATGAGGCCTCAGGCCTCACACTTTTTTGCTAAGTAGGTTCTGAACCTTCAGGGCCCTGAGCAGGATATAAAAGCTCTGAGGTTAGCGTTTTGCTTTTGGGGGCACACTCATCAAAAGAGTGTTGGTGATGAGACTCTGGGTAAGCCATTGAAGCAGCACCCCACCTCCCCCTCTTTGAAAAACCCAGATGTTACAGCTTTTCTGGTAACTATGTATATTGTGATTTTGTCAGACAGAAATTGGTCTGTTAATCTGTTTATATTGTCTCTGTAATTTCTGTTTGTATTTGCTCTGAATTTCGGGGTGCTGGCTTTTCCCCCTAAACAAAGTGAATGGTATATGTATGTTTAATTAAAGTAAGATTGTTAATCCCTTAAAGTTACTTTCCTTAGAAAAGCAGATCAAAGAACCTATGCTGGCAGCCCTTCTGTGTACTAGTGTTGTTGGTCTTATACAGCCACAGTAGCAGCAAGTGGCATTGTTGTTACACTGGGATATACTCCTAGGAGGTTGAGGGTGTGTAGTCCCACTAGACAGAGGATATATATCAAGTCCGAGTTGCCTAGAGACCTCCTAGGCTAAGCTTTTTAAGTTTTGGGTGACCCATAGGCTATATAAATTTGAACCTCAGTCCTCTGTGCCAATTAAGTCTTGAGAATTGTTTCACTAGGTCAAAATTACCCTTGCTTTCCTGACTTACTATGTTTTTGCTACCATGTCACTTTCCTTATCTTTATAGTATGTCAATCAACAAGCATCTGTAAAGTATCTTCTACATTTCAGGAGCTATGCTAAGCTCTGGAGATACAAAGAGAGGCAAAAAAGGTCCTCTGTTCTCAAGGATCTCACTGTCTAATGGAGAAGACATCATGCACACATAGCATGTACATAGCGTATGTATATATATACATATATGTATATACACATATACACGATAAGTCTATACATAGTATAAAAGTAAAGATAAAAACTGTGTTTAAAAAATTGTGTACAGAATGAATTGGGGATAATCTACAGAAGGAAGATAGTAAAATAAACAAGGCTAAGAGAAAGGTTCTTGTAGGTGGGATTACACTGAAACTTGAAGGAAGCCTGGGAAGCCAAGAGATGGAGCTGAGGAGGTAGAAAATTCCAGGCATGAGAGATAGCTAGTGAAAATTTCCTGAATCAGGAGTAGTGTTTTGTTTGAGGAACAGTAAGAAGGTTAGTTTAACTGGATTGTAGAGTATATCTGGGGAGGGGACAGGGAGAAAAGTGTAAGAAGATTGGAAAGGTAGAAAGGGGCAGGGTTTTGAAGGGTGACTTCTTAGGACTTTCAGTCAATTAATCAATACTTATTTATTAACTGCTTACAACATGTCAGGCACTGTGTTAAGTGAAGGGAATACAAAGACAAAACAAAAACAATACCTGCCCTCAAGGAGCTTGCATTCTAATAGAGGACAGAGCATGTATATACATGATGCATGCAGAGTAGATGTCAAGTAACCTTAGAGGTCAAAGAACAGGCAGCTGGGGAAAATGAAAAACCTCCTTCTAAAGATGGCATTTGAGCTGAGTCTTGAGGGAAGCCAGGGATTCTAAGAGGCAGAGATGAGGAGGAGAGAGTATTCTTAATACTGAGGTCAGTAAAGGCACAGAGATGGAATATGGAGTGTTACATACAAGGAAAAGCAGGCAGACTATGATGGCCATGCATAGGATACTTGGAAGAAAGTCAGTGGGTAAGAAGATTAGAAAGGCAGAAAGCAGTCAGGTTATAAAGAACTTTAAATGCTAAATAGAAGAGTTTATATATGATCTTTATAGTAATAGGGAGGCACTAGCATTTATTAAGCAGGAGGGCGACATCATCTGACCTACACTGTAGGACCTGAGTCAATTTCTCTTGCTTCTAGTACCAGACTATTGCCTCAAAGGTGAGTATATGTTTCATTGGCATCTAATTCCTTAAAGGCTATTAGACCTTAGGTATTTATTTGCAAGGCTTCAGCACCTAATGAAGTTCCTGACTCTGACTTTAACTTTTAGTATAAACCTTGCCAAAGGCAAGCTAATCTTCCCTTTGAACATAAATTGAACTCTTAGATGGGAGTACACAACCTGTTTTGGTTTCTTAATTGAAGTGTAAGGTGGAAAACTGGTTGAGAAATATAGGGAGGAGTCAGTGGAGACCAATCTGGGTAATTAAAACATGAAGAAGTGAAGACAATAGAAAGGAAACATGGGTTGGACATGGATCAGTCTAGGGCAGTGGTGTCCAACTCAAATAGAAAAGAGGGCCACTAAACCATACATAAGGATCCCTGCAAGCCACATATTGATTTAGTTTTAAAATATAATATTATCTATGTTTTGTTGTATATTTTTTTGTTAAATGTTTCCCAGTTACAGTTTAATCTGTTGCTGATTGCACTTGGAAGTGTTGTGGGCCACATGTGGTCCACTGGCCCCATGTTTGGTGTTTGATGCTTTTACTGTAGAGAATAGAAAAAAAGTGAAGGTTGAGAGCTCTCATGCACAAAAAAATAGTTGAGCATAGCATGTATCTAGGACAGCAAGGAGACAGCTTGATTGTAATGCAGGATATGTTTGGAGAATAGTCAGAGATAAGTTTGGATAGGTAGAGTTACAATTTACTATGGACAGCCCCGAAAGAGAGTTTAAATTTTATATGGTGGTGTTGGGGGAATGGAACCACTGATGATGCTTGAGTGGGAGCATAACATGATGATTTTGGCATTTTATAGTGAGGCTGATGACTTTTCACAGCCGTGCCTCACTTAAATCCAATTCACTTGAAAATCAAGAAGTTAGCCTACTGATGTCACTGGTCCTCTTCAAGAGCAAAGGATGAACCACAATGCTGCCCCACTGGGGACTTAACTAGCTAGTTCTAGTTGGATAGTGGGATTAGCGCAGCAGTGGTAGACTAAATGGATTGAAGGGTGGAGAGCCAGGTGTTAACAGGTAGCC
>CM053625.1:243873238-243904980 GCA_028646595.1 Phalanger gymnotis
TTCCTTCTACTTCTGTCTTATGAGTCCAAGAACAAAAAATCGAATCCCCTTTCCATATAGGCACCACAGAAAGGTGAGTGATGCAGTCCATGAAGTCTCATCAGGTGCAGCAGATGAAGACCTGAGTTCCAATCCAGCCTCAGACACTTACTAGCTACGTGACCCTGGGCAAGTTACTTAATCACTCTCTGCCTCAGTTTTCTCAACAATAAAATGGAGATAATAACAGAACCTACCTTGGAAAGTTGTTGTGAGTACCAAATGAGATAATGTTTGAAAAGCAGTTAGCACAGTCCACGGCACATAGTAGGTGTTATATGAATACTTATTCTCTTACCTTCCTTTACTGCCATATGACAGCTTTTCAAAAACTTGAATACTATCACACTTCCTCCAAGCTCAACATCTCTAATTGTTTCAACTAGCTCTCACCCAGTCATCATTCTGGTCATTGTCTGGATCTTCTCTAGGCAGTTAGGTAGACAGAACATTGGAGTTGGAGTCAGGCAAACTCAAGTTCAAATCCTGTCTCATATACTTACTAGTTATATCACCCTGGGCAAGTCATCTAACTTCTCCCAGCTTCTGTTTCCTCATCTGATAGCACTTACCCGCCCCCCCCCCCAGGGTTATTGTCAGGATCAAATGAGATAATTTCTGTAAAGTGCTTTGAAAACCCTTAAAGTGTTATCTGTGTAAATGCCAGCTATTAGTTTGTCAATGTCCTTCCTAAAATGTGACACCCAGCATGAACACTAATCCTCCAGATGGGGTCTGAGCAGGACAGAGGCCAGAAGGTATGTCTCCTCCCTTTGCTCAGGGCTTGGTGTTCCTGTTAATTCAGTCTAGAATCAGATTAGTTTTTTGGCTGCCATTTCACACTACTGACTCATATTGAGCTTGTTGTCCACTAAAAAACCCAGGCCCTTTTCACAAGAACTGCAAAGAATAATTTCCTGAGAGAGAAGATTGCTAAGCAATGGAAGGAGCTCCTGAATGAGCCTGTGAAATCTATTTCTCTGGTGGTCTTTAGGGATAGGAAAGGTTCTTATCTTAGTAGAGTCTTTTGAGGTCATCTTTGGCTGCTAGAGACAGGGCTATAATGGATTAGGGGACCTCTTCCAGCTCCAATATTCTTTATTTTTTCCCCACTTAATAGTTTCTTTTTTGTAATTACATGTAAAGATAGTTTTCAACACTCACTTTTATATATTTTTGAGTTCTGAATTTTCTTCTCCCTCCCTCCCCTCCCACCTTTGCAAGAAGGCGAGCAATCTGATATAGGTTATACATATACAATCATATCAAATATATTTCCACATTAGTCATGTTGTGAAAGAACAATCAGAACAAAAGGGCAAAACCATGAAAAAGAAAAAACAAAAAAAGGTGAAAAAAGTATGTTTTAATCTGCATTCAGACTCCATAGTTCTTTCTCTGGATGGGTATAGCATTTTCTATCACTAATCTTTTGGAATTGTCTTGGATCATTGTATTGCTGAGAAGAGCCAAGTCTATCAAAGCTGATCATCGCACAATGTTGCTCTTACTGTGTACAATGTTCTTCTGGTTCTACTCATTTCACTCTGCATCAGTTCATGTAAGTCTTTCTGGGTTTTTCTGAAGTCCTCCTGCTCATCATTTCTTATATGGTAATAGTATTCAATTACATCCATATACCACAATTTGTTCAGCCCTTCCTCAGTTGATGGGTATCCTCTCAATTTCCAATTCTTGGCCACCACAAAAAGAAGACTCATATTCTAACTCAAACCTGCTCTTCTCATGCATTCTTGACTTGGCTGACAGTCAGCTTTGACTCTACAAGGACAGCCAGTTTAGAGTGGAAGAAACAACCTTCTTGGTCCAAGGTCCTAGGAAAACTAATTTTTTGCACTGGACCTAGAAATGGGGCATGCTGTCGGGTACCTCAAAAGGCAGAAGAAATACTTTCCCTGATTTTAATGTTGTTCCTAATGGAAAACAGTGTTATTTATAGTCATGGTTATTGGGTATATAAGGGGTATGGGCCTATGGAAAGAGCTGCTCATTTTCCTTGATTATATGAAAGCTAAATACTCTGTGTCCACATAGAAGTTATGTGAATGTAGAAAGGAAAAAGGTAATACTCCCCTGACCTGCTCTCTCTTTCTCTACCCTGCACTACTTATTCCTCTGTGTGGACATATTTCCTGAACAAGGCTCATATTTACCACTTAGAACTTATTAATGAAGGTCATGATCCCAAGTCTCCACTGGTCTGTGGTTCTTACCTGCTAAATGCACATTTAAGTGATCTCTCTCTCTCTCTCTCTCTCTCTCTCTCTCTCTCTCTCTCTCTCTCTCTCTCTCTCCCTCCCCCCCTCTCTCTCTCCCTTCTTGTCTCTGTCTGTCTGTCTAACACACACACAGAAAACCAGTAGTCCCAACCCCCTCTTGACATGCAGAGAAAATGTTAAGCTGCACATTTTGCAGGTGTGCCCTTCACTTGATCCTATGTCAACTTTATTTTCCTTTCCACCCCTCCCTTCCTTTTTCTAACTTGTATTAAAGGGAGAGAGAGAAAGAGAGAGAGAAAGAGAGAGAGAGAAAGAGAGAGAGAGAGAGAGAGAGAGAGAGAGAGAGAGAGAGAGAGAGCCAGATGTGAATGCAGGCTCATCAGCAATACACAAAACACTAAGCACACCCTCCCAGTCTCTTGTGCTTTATGAAAAGTTAAAATTAAATCAGGGCAGCGTTATTAAGCTAAGTGATTTTTGCAGGGCTCGGATGAATTCCTGTGTGTGCCACATCGTTTGCTGGAAATGTGCCTGGGGTACCACTGAGCGAGGAATGCGCATCTAACTACGGATAACAGGAATGGAGCTGCCTGGGAGGGGGCGTTTGGGACTTCCAAGCTCTTGGAGACGCAGGTACCTTATTCCTGGGGCCCCTTGCTCTTGACTCCTATGGCTCATGTGCAAAATCACCCCATAGAAACCAAAGGTGGAGAGCTAGAACACAGCAAGCTGTAGCAGCAGGAGCAGCTCCCCCCCCACCCCCATACTACCATGGGTAGAGAGTAATGATTCAGAATAAAAATAAGAGTCCTGAATAAGAATAGTTCACAGCATGCAATGCTTTCGCTGGTGGTGTGGTGGCTAGAGCGCTGGGCCTAACATCAGGAAGACCCAAGTTCAAATTTGGCCTTAGAAACTTTCTGGCTATGTGATCCTGGGCATATTAATCTCTGGTTGCCTCAGTTTCCTCAGTTACAGAATGGGGCTAATAATAGCACTTACCTCCCAGCGTATGATATGAGAATCAAATAAGATAATGTTTGTAAACGGTGATTAGCATGGTTCCTGGCACATAATAGGTACAATAAAAATGTTTACATTCTCCCTTCTTTCCCCTTCAGTTTTTCCTCATTAATTTCCTCACAACAGCTCAATGAAGTAAATATAACTATTGTTACTACTTCATGGAGGAAGAAACTGTGACTGAGTCCTGCGAATTGACTTGTTCAAGGTCATCTAGTGACAGAATTCGTCTGAATCTAAGGTTTCCTCCCCACCCCCACCCCCACCACACAAAAGGAGAGACCTTGGGAATATAAGTCTCTTTCTACAGTGACCTGGGACTTCAGGCTTCTTGCCAGTCCTTCCTTGGGTATTCCACAGCTCAACCAAGTTATTCTTGGAAATGCTCAACCGCTCTGGGCGAAAGCAGCAGAGTTGAAGGTGAACACTAGTATTGTTAGCGGGCTGCTTGACCATCCCCTCCTTTGGGAGTATGAATGGTCGTTTTGGCATTCCCAAATCCTAAACATTTAGAGGAGAAATCAGAGGAACTTTTCTCCAGCAAAACAGAGGTTAAGGTAGGGAAGGAGGGGGTGGGAGGGTTGGAGTGTTAGCATCGCCAACTGGCTTGGTCGATATTTTATCATATACCCTAGTAGTTTCTTATTGATATAGAGTGTTCTTGCCCTTACATAAATCAATTTTTGATTTTGGTAACTCTTGGGGGGAGTGGTGGTGAGAGGGACAATCTTCTTAAGATATCAATCTATCAGACTGGTGCATGAAAAGAGCTGTACTGAAATAACAAGAATAATAGAAAGATTTGTATAACACTTTAAGGTTTGCAAAGGGCTTCACGTGTGTTATCTCATTTGATCCTTACAACTCCTCTGGGAATTAGGTGATAATATTATTTTCATTTCACAGATTGGAAACCTGAGGCAAAGAGAGGTTGAATAACTTGCAAGGATCACATGGCCAGTTGAGTGTCTGAAGCAGGGCTTGAACTCAGGCCTGCCTGACTGCTCCTCCCCTTACTCTATTATTACCTATGGCCAAGCAGCCTCCCAAATCTACCATTTACATCCAAGTCTTAACTTAGACATTTGGTGACTGTATGACTTTGGAGAAATGACTCAACTTCTTATAATCTGAGGTTCTTTGTCTATAAAACAAGAATGGTGCTGCTTGATTGTGGGGTTTTGGGGAAGATCTCCAGATATAAGGTCTATGAAGAATTTTGTAAAGCACTGGATAAATACGAGCCGGTCTTGTTAACATACAACATCATTCTATTTAAGAGAGGGCATTTGCAATTATGAAGAGATCCCAAGAGTGAGCTATATTGCTGCCATTATTACTAGTTCTGAGATTGAGAGCATCCAGACAATTTATAAGCTCAGGAGAGTTTGGACTCCACTGGGGTCTACCTGCAAAAGATATGTACTGTTAGTAATTCCAACCCCATCCCTGCTTCAGATTTACATGGCTTTCCCCATCTTCTCATGGCAGTGTTTGGCAACGTGGCACAGGGCACCTTTTCCTTTTAAAGAGAGGTTTTCTGAGGAATGCTGGCCTTGGCTGATGCTGGCACATTTGGCTCTGTATTCACGGACTCAGCTCCCTTCAGACTGTGCAATGCAAAACATTGTATAAAACTTAGAAGTGGGAGGAAAATAGCATTTGCTACTCCTGTTACCAGTTGCTGCTATCCTGGGACTTCAGGAAAAGGCTGATTCTGTCAGTCCCTCATGCAGCGGCTAGATATCCATATTAAAAATGTCTTTTTTTTTCAAAGCAGTCTTGTATATGATTTCACCTATATTATTTAATTTCCATCCAGAAAATCACTGGGCTGTGTTGAATGTTTTGCTGTTTCTTAACAGAACTGTTTTCCTAAAACTGGGAATTCAAATAATTTTAATAATTTTTTATAAAAGACATTTGGGATCTTTATTTTTAGAACCCTGGTACTTCATAAATATTAGCATTTCATATAGTCCAAATCAGCTAGACACTCTTCAATTCTTGATGTCTTGTGACACGTAGTTCAACTTTTGAGAGAGATAATTTGGTAGACTTTGCCAGTCATCACCTAACATGCTACAGGCGATCTCTATATTTTCCCCCAAATTCAAATAACACTGTCACTGTGGATCATAAAACCAGTCACTTGGGCAAGTCACCATTGCTCTGCATTTGGGCTTCAAAGAGGAGAATAAGACATCCTGCCAGGCCTGCATTGGGGTTCAGGAGGTCACATCAGGTGATAACTGCCAAAGACTGGAGAATCTTCAGATGATAATGGACAAGGCAGGATATGAGCCCACTTAGGCCTCTGCTGCATACAGGATGCCAGGGCTGATGTGCCATACTGCCAGAAATGCTATTACAAATCCATTTCTTTTTTTGTTTTTTTCCCTTGCTCTTACTGTAATAGTACAAATGCTCCTGAGATGGGTAACATATTAGCAATACTCATTATAGGTGATTTATGATTTTTCGACCTCAGTAGGAATACTGGGGATTTGGTGGCATGAGTGGCTAAAAGGTGAGAAAAGAAAGCAGGAAGGAGAGATTAGGCATTTTGAGTAAAACACTACCAATATCATAATTTTGTCAAGAGCCAACTCTAGTAGAAACTCAGTGCACTGATGATTGTGCTCCGAGGGCAAATCTCTTTTTCTCAATACCTGAAAGAATTTGGTCAGATTTCCCAGGAATGGAATGGCCTAAATTCAATGAATTAAGGTTATTCCAATTGCAGTATAAATCAATTGGCAGAATTTTAGTGTCCAGCACAAGGCTTAGTGTTCAGTAATTACTTAAAAATAGGCCCAAGGGATGAATTAATCTGAGAAACAGGGAGGAATCTTGAAAAACAATCTAATCTGGTGCTTTGCAAAATAAGGTCTATAAACTCAAGTCATAGAATCTTAAAATGGGAAGGAATTTCAGAGGTCATTTAGTCCCACTGAAACCTAAGCAGGAATCCCTTCTTCCACTCTCCGGCAAGCAGCTCATGGCTTGAAGGATTCTAGAGGTGGGGAACTTACTACCAAGTAAACAACAAGCATGCATTAAATACTTGCAATATTCTAGGCACTATGCTAGTGGTTGGGGATACAAAGATAAAAGAAAAACAGTCCTTGCCCTTAAGAATTTTATATCAAAAAAGGGGAGATGATATATACACATACTGGTATACATAAAACATTACAGAGCTCTAAAAGGTAACCTTAGGAGGGAAGGCACTAGAAACTGGAGGTGGTAAGCAAAAGACTTATGCAAAAGCCGTTGTTTAAACTAAGTCTTGAAGGAAATCAGGGATTCAGAGAGGCAGAGGTGAGAAGGGAATGCATTCCAGGATTGGCAAGAAGAGAGCAGGGAGAGAAACCTAGAACAAAAGCATGGAGTTGGCTCTGTTCTAGGCTCTCTTCTCTTTTGCTCCTATAATAACAATCTCACCAGCTCCTAAGGATTCAGTTATCATCTCTGTGCAGATAACTCCCAAATCTATATGTCAAATCCCAGTGTCCCTCTCTCAGGTTCCAAGTTCATATCAACAATTGCCTCATACATTTTGAACTGGATGTCCTCTAGGCATTTCAAAAGACATGCTCAAATCAGAATTTTATCTTCCCTAAAAAACTTACTCCTCTTCGAAATTTTAAAGGAAACCAACATCCTTCTAATTACCTAGGCTCACAAACTTAGTGTTGTCTTTGTTGTCACTACCTTGCCCACACAATCAATTGCGAAATTTGATCAGGTCTTGTCATGTGTCTGAGGAATAGTAGGGACTGGCTATTGGCTGGACCACAGCATGCATGAAGGCTGGTTGGGGTCAAAGGGAGACTAATATGTAATAAGGCTAGAAAATAGATTGGTGACAGGTAGTGAAAAGTTTTAAGTGCCAAAAGATTGTCTTTGATCCCAGAGATAATAGGTAGCCACTAGAGTTTATTGAGGCGGGATGGCAACTTGTACTTTAGACTGGTACAAAGAGAGACTTCAGACAGGAAGAATATTAGGAGGCTATCATGATAGTTCAGATAAGAAGTGACCTCTGTATGACTCAGTTTCTTCATCTGAAAAATGGAGATTCTAATAGCTGTAGTACTTCTTTCACAGGGTGGTTTGGAAGCTCCACTTAATGGCTTGTATTTTGGGCCTGCCTGGCTTAGAGTGAATGGTATAACTCTTTCTCTCTGGAACAGCAACCCTGAGGGTCTTCCCCTCCCAGCTTGATTATTTTTTTTCTTTTTCTAGTTAAAGGGGCCATCCATTGTCTCACTTCTTAAAAAGGCCTATTCACTGAATGGGCTTACCTCACTCTAAGTGAGTACAAGGAAAGGCCTGAGTCTACAAGGACCAGAGTCTCCCATTGCATCCTGGGTCATCTCCAGTCATCCTGATGAATATCAGGTCACTGGATCCCTCTGGAGGAGAAAGTGAGGCTGGTGACCTTGCCCAGCCCTCCCTCACTCAAATCAAAGTCAACTGCAAGTCATGTCATCATTTCCCTGATGCCATGGTCCTCTTCGAAAATGAAGGACAAACACAACCTGTGACAGAGGCCTGAACTAGGGCAACAGAGATGAAGTAGAAAGAAAAGGACTGAAGGGAAAGTCATTGTGGAAGTAGACATGATAAGGTTTGACAACTGATTATATATGTAGAGTGAGTGACAGCAAGGGTGATACTGAGTTTTGAGTCTAAGTAACTGGGATGATGGTGGTCTGCTTAATATATAAGTTTGGGAAAGGAGTGAGTCTTTTTCTTTTTGAAAGATAGACTTTGGTTCTGAATATGTTGTTTTAAAAATACCTATGGAACATCCAGTTCAAAATGTCCTAGGCAATTGTTGACATTGACCTGGAATTTTGGAAAGACTAGGATTTGACATGTAGATCTAGGAATCGTCTCCATAGGTATGATAATTGAATCCATGGGAACCAATGAGATCACCAAGAGATATAGTATGGAGGCAAAAGAGAAGAGAGCCTTAAAGTACACCTAGAGTTAGGAGGTACATTATAGATGATGATCCAGCAAAGCTTGAGAAGGCATGGTCTGACAGGTAGAAGCAGAGCCAAGAGAGAAAAGCAGCAAGAAAATCCGTGAGATAGATTATTCAGGAGAGTGCGATCATCAATGTCAAAAGCAGAGGTCAAGAAGGATGAGAACAGAGAAAAAGCCATTGTATTAAGCGATCATTAGATCACTGATAACTTTGAAAAGAGCAGTTTCTGTTGAGTGACGAAATTGGAAGTCAGATTGCAGAGTGTTTGGAAATCAGTGAAAGAAGAGGAAGTAGAGGAATTGAATATAGATAGGATTTCCAAGGAGTTTGGCTAAAAGAGGAGAAATATTAGGTGGCAGCTTGTGGGAATGATAAGATCTAGTGAAGGGTTTTTTAAGGGGATGAGACACAGATATATTTGTAGACAGTAGGGAAGAGATCAGCAGAAAGGGACAGAATGAATGTTAGGGAGGGGATAAGAGTAGAAGAAGTCTGCTGGAGAGGATGGGAGGGAATGACATCAAGGGTATATATAGAGGTAACATACCACTATTCTGACTTGTAGAGATCCTGGTCACTGGGTACTCATGGTTTCTCTCTTCTCAGTGGCAGGCCATGTATCTCCTACCAAGATGGTGACTTGTTTCAACAATCCGGCTAGCAGCTGTTGTGGGGGTGAAAGACCAACACAAGCCCAACAACAAGCATGCTGCAAAAGCACAGGTTCTTTTGATCTCCTTTGCTAAGGAAAGCAACATTAAGGGGCCAACGAGCTTACTTTAATCTAGCATACAAATATCATTCACTTAGTTCAGGGGTAAAAAGCCAGCACCCTGAAGTTCAGAGCAAATCCAAACATATTACAAACATCAACAGACAGACCTTGTCTGATTCAAATCCCAATTCATAGTTAACCAGAGTTGAACAAAGTCCCAACATCCGGGTTACGAGCTGGAGGGCTCTTAGCTATGGCTGCCCAGAGTCTCCGCATCAGTGCACCAGCATGAGTGAGAGCCCTAAACAAATTACAAACATCGACAGACAGACCAAATACAGATTCATAGTTACCAACATCTAGGTTCCGCCCAGAAGCTCATAACGAGGGCTGGCCCAGAGTCATTCATGCCACCACTGCTGTGGGTAAGAGCTCCGAAAAAGAGAAAGCCAACCCCTGGTTTTATATCTTTTTCAGGGTCAAGGGTGAGTCACATGTGCGACTCACCCACATGACCTAGAATCGTCACAAAGAGGTGACTTGAATCCACGTGCTCTAAAAGCGTCTGATGTCCCAAACATGTCACTCAAACTCCTGTTAACTAGGCCCTCCCCTGAGGCAAGGAGGCACCAAGGACACCCAAATGTAATCAAGGAAACAAAGGCCAAACTCTTCAAGGGGACTTGGTTGAACTAAGTGCTAAGAGCCCATTTTGCTTACCAACACATGACTCTTCATCAAGCAGTACTTCTCTTGACTGAACATAGAATGCTTGAATCTCTGAGTGCAGGGAAAACACAGGTGTAAGTTCTAGTGGCCACCCAGAAACAGACTGATGGCTGGGGCTTTCCGTTGGGTTTTTGAAGTTTCGATTGGTGTTCAATTGCCTAAAATTAAGATAAAAGGAAGCTGCCAATCAAAGCTAATGCTATTAGTGAGTGTTTATTGTTTACCAGATTTGGGATATATAACACATGTCATTAGCACGTGTTTAATCAGTTGTTTGCCAGACTTGGGGAGCACATACATGTCATTAGTAGTTATTTGCTAGATTTGGGGGATGTGCACATATCATTGCCAAACTATACACAAGTACTTTTCTTATTACAGAGAAATGACTTATATAACAACTATTTAATCATACAATGTAGGCTTAAAACAATAGAGGTGGTCATGTTAAGTTAACATGCTTAATTCCACTATACCCATCAACTTTAGCAATGGTTCTTTCATTTCTTTAATTTTCCTCTTGTTCATGACACAGCTTAAATTCTGTTATTATTTTTGTTTGCTCAGCATTCCTCACCAGCTTCAGCTTTTTAAAAGATGTAGAATTATGGCATTATTTTATATTTATTCTTCATTCTCTGTCTTCCATATGGGTCTTTAAAAAAAGCTGTTAGTTAATGAGTTTCCTACCCCTCCACACCTCAATTCTTCTTTATTCAGAGCTATCTGAGTTAAAAAATAACATGGGCTCAAAAAATTTGCTTCACACATACAAATTAGGGAAGATATTACTATATGCAGTTTAAATGAAAAAAAAAATCCGTGTTTTTAATGGATTGGAAGCTCAATGACAATCAGCAGTATGGTATTGTACAAAAGAAAGGTAATTCTATTCTGCATTAAGAGAGACATAGTTTCAAGAACTTGGGAAGTAATAATTTCTCTGTATTCTAATCCTGGTCAAAGTACATCTGGGCTCCTTGGTTCAGTTCTTGGCACTGCATTGTAAATCAAGACATTCATAAGCTGGAGAGGAGAATAGCTATGATGGTAAAGGACTTAGGAGAGTATTACACATGAGAGTCAACTGAAAGAATTAGAGATGTTTAGCTCAGAGAAGAGAAAATGCAGTTGGGACAAAAATTGGTATCTTCTGTTATGTCAAGAACTCTCCTGGAAAAGAGAGACTAGACTTATTGTTACTTGGTGCCATAGGTCAGAAATAGGGGCAGTAAGTAGAAATTACAGAAAAGACAGATCTATACTGGATGTAGTGAAACCTTTCTCATAGTTAGCACTATCCGAAGTGGAATGGGCTTCCTTTAGCTGCCTCACTATTTGCCAAATATGTTGTAGGGAGAATTTTTATTCAGGTACTGGTTGGACTAAGTTCTCTTTACCAATTCCCTTTCAGTTTGTGATTCTATGATTCTGGGTTTGTATGAAGGCCCTCCAGGTGGTTCACAGAGTGGCTTTTTGTAGCATTGAAGTTATTAACATGACGTTGCTTGTACTTGCACTCTTCCACATTTGTCTCTCATCAAGAGCTAGGCTATTTTGATTAATTCTGGTTTTAAATATTGATTTCTTTTGGTTTTTGCTTTAATGAAAAGTGAGAATAGATAAAGGAGGGTAGTCTAACTCCTATTAAAGTCATCCTCAGACTGAAATACTTAAGAACCACTGACCAAGTCCAGGGGTGACCAGCCTAGAGTCCCATGGTTCAAAACTTCCCATATGGCCCTTGTAGTAAGGAGGAAACAAGCAAAAAAAGATTATGATTATAAATTATAATGGTGACAAGAAATCCTTTGTCCTTTAAAAGACCTAAAATCAAATTACATTGTAGAGACACATAAATAATGCAAACACATATTGGATCTATTCCATATAACAAATGAATTAAGTATTAACATTTTGAAGAAAAAAGTTATTATGACCCTTTGTCAATGTCACTAATGAATTGTCTCTTTTCCATTGTGAGGGTGCCACCCTACCCCCAACCTTTTTCTAATTCATCCATCTACCTCACAATAAGCTGGTTCCTAGATGATAGTGAATAATTATTTTCCATTTTATTGCTGAAGATCTCAAGGGAAGAAGCTTCCACAGAACACAGAACTCTGAATATGAAACACTTGGTATTGGAAAATTCTTCATTTAGCTTAACCTCAAAATCTCTTGCTTATATTTCAAGTTGTTGCACAGTCCAGTTTCAGAGCTAATGTGGGGAATGAATGAAAAAAGACATTACCTCCACCATGTAATTTGGTATCTTGGACAAGCAGTCATCTGGCCAGTCTTTTAATGTTTTCAGGTATAGAGATCTATTGATTTCATTCTATCAGACATTTGGAAGCAGCATGGTGTGTGGTGGAAAGAAATGAAAGTGAAACTAAAGCTGAATTCAAATCCTACCCTTGACTTTTGCTAGTTGTGTCACCATTGACAAGTCATTTCACTTCTCTGTGACTCAGTTTCCTCATCTGCAAAATTAATACCTGTAGTACTTCTTTCACAGCGTGGTTTGGAGGATCAATTAAGATCATGTATATACAAGGCTTTATAAGCCTTAAAGTGCTACAGAAGTGTCAGCTATTTATTTTTTCCTTATATTTTACCCCTTGGATCTTTCTTCCTTTTACCTCCCAATTACTTTCAGATACTGTTACTTTTCACCACGGTCCACATTGACCCTATGCTTTTATACTTCTGTATGTTCACTGTACAATCCCATCAGGGTTGGACATATCAAACTGTGAGCCTGCTGAAGACAGCAACTATATGTGATATGTGATTTGTAGAGTTTAACACAAAATCCTAAAGAAATGATTTTTTTTTTCACTCTAGTTGCTGACAATGACAATGAGAGAAGGTTACCATGGATAGGATGAAGGCACTTTGGCTTTCCTTCTTGTGAAGCTTTAAATTATTTTTGGCATGGTAGGGCATGGAGAAGAAAAAGAGATAAAGTTCTCCTTTCTGTAGATCTGGGCCCTCTGATCCTCTTATCCTCAGGAGGGAGAAGAAACCATCAAGGGCAAGTTAGGAAGCTGTGGCAGCTGGGAAATTCTCTAAGGAAATAAGGCCAAAGCACTCTACCTTTTCCCATGAAAGCCTTCCAGTTGCTTGAGTTGACTATTTTAGCAGCTTAGTATCTGAGGTGGGAGGGAGGCCTTGAAGGCATATGACTTCACTAGCTGTTTTGCATAAATCTAATTTCCCCGGGAAAACAGAATCCTTCTGAAGTTGTTGAGGTCAGGCACAGTGAGGCAGGCATAGGCAGTCCTGGCCCAGCTGGGGAGGAAATAGCATTTACATAGTCTTTATTCTCTCCTCAAGGACAATTACAAAGACTCTCTGGGCTTTAGAAGTTTTCCCAGTTTATTTAGGTGTGGCAACAAAATGGTGCTCAGGAGTACAGATATTTCCAATCCTTTGGTTCTTCTGCTCTCCCAGTGATGCCTCTGATATACTATGTGTTCCTGAAATTGGTCAATAAATGGTTAAAAAAAAATCCAATGCAGGGGTGATTTGAGCCATTTTCAAATCTTTAATCACATGGTTTTGAAGGAAAAGGAGGGAGAGACAGAATGTGAATGAGAACAAAAGTTCAGATGTGAGGTCACATGTGAACTCAGGTCCTCCTGATTCCAGGGCCAGTTCTCTATTCAGTATACCACCTAGCTACCCTGTCTGAGTTATATCTTAATGAAAGAGAGGAATTCCATAAAGGGGAAGTAAGGAGGAAGTGCATTTTAAAGCATATGAGGTAGTCTATTGCTGGTGCTTTGGAAATAGGACTAACCTCAATATTAAGCAAAATTTATGCCCCTGATACAGTATCATTGAAATAACATAAAAAGCCCAGTCTGACCCCAATGACCTGCTCTGGTGTCTCAGGTTCCTATCCTCAGTCATCCTACTGGGGCACAGGGAGGCTCTCTGTTCCAATGCAAATATGTTACCAGCAGAAGGGTGCCAGATTAAGCCTATTAAATCTTTAGTCTTCCTTAGTCAATTTGATAAACTAGCACCAGAAATCAAATCTGAAGGAATGGTGAGCAGAAGAGGGAGATCGTCATCTCCATTTCTAAAGGGGATAATCTCACTGTGTGGGACCCTGAGCAGATGAAATCTGGAGTATCGTACTCAGTTCTGGGAATAATATTTTAGAAAGAACACTGAGGAAATGGAGCATATTCAGAAGAGGACAAGCAGCGTTAGTGAGAAAGCTGAAGACCGTGTCATTCAGGAAATGGTTGTAGAGACAGTATGGCACAATGAAAAGATCACCTTGGGGACCTGGGTTCAGATCTTGCCTCTATTGTTATCTGGGTGATGTTCGGTAAGACACTTAACCTCACTAGGTTTAAGTTCTTTAAATAAAATTCTGTCAAATAATAAAGTTCTGTAAAATAAAGGAGGTTGGACTAGCTGGCCTCATGGGTCTCTTTCAGTCCTTAAGATCCTGTGAGAACACTTGAGATGTGTGTGTGTGTGTGTGTGTGTGTGTGTGTGTGTGTGTATGGTTATCCTTAAGTATTTGAAAGGCTTTCACATGGGAAAAAAAAATTAGACTTGTTTGTTTGGCTCAATATTAGACCTAAGAATATACGGAAGATTTCACAGAAGTAGATTTAGGCTTGATATAGTAGATATTCTGCCATGCCTGTAATTCTTTCTCTCCTGCCACTTCCTGCCTTTCCTGGTTTCCTTCAAGTTCCAGCTAAAATCCTACCTTTATTTAGCTACCCTTAATGCCCCGTGCCTTCCCTCTGTTTAATATCTCCAATGTATTTCATATACACCCACATATATATGTATGTATATTATATATAATAGATAAATATGTTTATGTAGTTTGTATGTAGTTATTTGTAAGTTTTCTCCTCCATTAGATTGTGATGTTTTTAAGCGCAGGGACTGTTTTTTGCCTTTCTTTGTATCTCCAGTGCTTAAGAAAGTGTCTGCCACGTAACAGACTACATGTTTGTTGACTTGAATTGATTTAAACAATGAACTATCTAAAAGTGCAAAGGGCTGCCTTGGGGAGGAAGTATTTTTCCCTTCTCTGAAACCCTTTGAACAGAGGCTAGATGGTCACATATTCAGAATGTAGTAGAAGGGCTTCACAATGAAAGGTCACCACAGGCTCCTCATTTCTTCCACTCTGATCTCTCCCTGATCTAATCCATCCTACATGGCTTTCTATGACTTTACCTTGCAAAAGGATCATATCTCCACATTTTAGCCTGCAAGGCTCACCAACCTTCTAGCTCTAGCCTCCCCTCCCCCAATTTTTTTTAACATTGTCCTCCACTCCTCTGCTCAACTCCATTCTCCAGGCAAATTGACATCCTCAAGAATGTGTTATCCATTCTCAGATCTTTGCCTTTGTGTATTCCATCCCTCTTCCTCTGACATTTATTTCCCATCCTACCCCCATCCTTGCCGTCATTCAAGTCCTATCTGTTCCATGGAGGCTTCTCCTGCAATAATAACAACAGTAATTTACATACATTTAGTGATGTGGAATTTTTAGAGTACTTTAGAGATGTGATTTCATTTAAGCTTCCCAATATCTCTGTGAGGTAGGCACTAAAAATATTATTATCTCTCTCTTACATTTGAGGAATCAGGCTCAGAGGTACCAAATAATTTGACCTTTGTTAATGAGTTTCATAGGAAGGATTTGAATTCAGATCTTCCTTATTCTAAATCTATTAATGTTTCTACTTTGATACACTGACTTTGAAGTGATATTTCCTTCCTCTGAACTTTGTCACTAATCATCTATAACATTTATTTGACTCTTACGTTGCATTGCTAGCTATTTCTTATGTGAGTGATTTCTCAACAAGACAACTAAATTTCATTATGATGTGGATAACATTTTATGCTTTGTTTCTTCCTACACCCAAAATACCTAGTAGGTACTCAGTGAACATTGGCTGATTGTTAATATATAATTTTATGTTGATTGTTGAAAACAGGAAGTACTTGGTGGAGATTTGCTGAGCATCAGAGAGTACAAGACAGTTTTGACTTTATGAAGGTACTGGGCTCCAGAGGGTGGATGAGTTACTCTTAGCCCCAACTCCAGAGTCATTACAGGTGCTACCTCTGAGAGCACTCTATGGTTTGGGTGGGTGGGGGCATATGTTGATAGGCTGGCTTCATTTTAATAAAGTAGGTTTACAGGGATAGGGGCCATGAAAAATAGCATGGTGGTGGTGGTGGGGGGAAAGAGTTGAGCTAATATATATTTTTTTCTATCAGGGAAGCTAATTGGAGATATCCAGCATGCAAGAACCAAAATCAGGAGGGCTAACCAAGTTTTAAAGATACAGGTTAGCAATGCTGTTGTGTGGAATTCAAGAGTCAAAAAAAAAAAAGAAAAGAAAAGAAAAGAAAAAAGAATAATGTGGTGTAAAGTCAGAAGAGTTCAAGCAATTGAATATCCAAACAAAATAGAGCTCCTACAGAGTTAAATTTCTAATATTTATTAGTGAATCATTCATCCTCATACCATTATCCTTATTTTGCCCTAGAGTTTAGGACCAATATTTCACCCCCACCCTGTTCTGCTAAGTTCAGGAATAGACAGCTCCTGGTCTCACTCAGTATAGTAGGCACCGATTCTGAAAGAAGGGCAGTTGCCTTGCAAGAGAACAATGCAAGACATACTTTTCTCATTTTGTGGCTTTGTCAAAGGCTGGAACTTTTTGGAAAATGATGTAGCTTTCTGCTGCTTCAGTGGGAATTGGTCTGATCCTCAGTGGAAATGTGGAAGGGCCTAAGCAGCATCTTTTTCTGGAGTCTTGAATGTTCTCTCTGGTAAGAACAATTCCTTCTGGTAAAGGCACCACAATCTCTCCTGTTTGCAATCATTCAGGCACAGCCACTGGAGAACCCACAGGGCTTTGAGTCATTTGCCTGTGAGTTTTGAGGGTCATCAAAGCAGTCCAGTGGAAAAACCAGTAAACGCCTCCATTCTGCTCCAATGAGCTCCATGAGGATTTGGAATATTCTGGCTCTGGGGGAAAAACACCAGAGCTTGTCAGAAAAATAATTCAGGCACACACAGCTCCTGGGTCCCGACAGACCTTCGTCAAAGAGTCTAAGTTAAGTGGGCAGGTGGCCAATCCTTGAAGTCTAGTGTCATTTGAAAACAAACACAAACAGCAGGGGGCAAATAAAAACCGTGAATATCACAGTGATCAAATTAGCCATAGAAGTTAGAAACACTGGGTATATAGTATTCATCTGCAACACAGGCTGCACCCTGGCAATGCCCTTCCTGCCCTTGGGCTCTTACCTGTCTCACAATCAAATTCATGTTAATCTTCAAAACAAAGCAACATTGCTAAATGGCAGCTGTGGTACAGCTAAGAGAGCATTATCCTGGAAACAGATGACCTGGATGCAAGTTTTGACTCTGCCGCTTAGCACTTGTATGACCTTGGGCAAGCCATTATGTCTCTCTTCATCTCAGTTCCCTTATTTTTTCAATATGGGTTACACGATTATATATAAGGATTACATGAACCTTAAGGTCCTTTCCATTTCTAACATTCTAAGATCAAGCCATCAAAATCCAGAAATTCATCTATACTCATGTTTTCAGAGGTCTTCTCCTTTGAATTTTCTAAATGTTTTCATCTTCAACTCCTTTTTAATGCCTTGCCCCATTCCCCATTTCTCTTACATTTTTTCTTGTTTTCTATCTCTGTCACTCTCCCTGCTCCTTTACTCCCCCTTTTTCTCCCCCCTTTTCTTTTAATCTGTCTCTGTCTCTCTCTGTGTCTCTCTGTCTCTGTCTCTGCCTCTGTTTCTGTCTCTCTCTCTCTCTCTCTCTCTCTCTCTCTGTTTCTCTGTCTCTATCAATCTCTCTCTCCCTCCCTCGCACTCTCTCTCTCTCTCTCTCTCTCTCTCTCACACACACACACACACACACACACCACACCCCTGCACATATGCCTCCCCAAACATTCCACTTGCGCACCCCTGTGCACATCAGGCATAAGCATTTCAGCATAGGTAGTAGAGTGCCAGGTATTGGGTTACTTTGTGTTTGCAGATGTTGCTTTCTGATCTTTGTACATACACAAAGCTTTCCCTACCATATCACAGACTCTGTTACTAATCACAGGGCTTAGAGCTGGAAGGGGCCTTGGAGATAAGCCACTACACAGTATGGTGTAGTGATACAAGTGCTGCATTTGGAATCAGAGGATTTGAGTTTGGATTCTGACTCTGTTATTTTCTGCCTATGTGGCCTCAGGCAAAGCAATTTCCCTCTCTGGACCCCAGTTTTCTCATTTATAAAATGATGAAGCTGAATTAGGTAGACCATTGCTAAGATCCCTTCCAGCTCCAAATCCTATGATGTAGATCCAACCTGTTCATTTTATAGCTGAGGAAACTAAGACCTAGAGAGGAGAAGTAAGCTATCAAGGTGCCTAAGATAATCCATGGAAGGTGTAGGAAGGAATTGTACCTTTCACTCCTTTTCATCTCAATATTCTCCTCCTTTCCATCCTTCAAGTATCTACAGGAACCAGGCTTACCATTCCTTTCCCCCACCCCATCCACATGTTTTTCAGCCACTTGGCAAGTCATCGAGCCCTTCTGCAAAAGAAGCAAATTGGTATTTGCAAACTGCCAAACTTACAGTGTAGGTAGGGGGAATGGAGATTAAGATAAAGGCTTTGAAGTGGTTTTAGCTCCTATCAGAAAAGAAAATGTGATCTATAAATGCACAGCAGAAGTAGCAAGGATCAGACCCAGAGAGGTTAAAAAACCTGATCCTAGGAGTCAGCCTTAGATTTTAGTCCTGCCTCAGAGATTGGCGTATTTATGTGACTTTAAGCAAATCAGTTTACCTCCTTGTGCCTCAGTTTTATTGTCTGTATAACAGGGAGAATTGTTCTTTCACTCTCTCCATATCTCAAAAATGTTATGAGTCTGAATGAAGTAAGTAGGAAGCTGCTAAAATGTTGGGGGTGGGATGGGGAGGGAGAAACAATTTAGAAATGAAGACTATTGTTATCTTTCTCGATATCCACAGCCTTGTGAGCACTCTAGTTAGGAAATGTAACATCTTGTAATATTTCTCCTAAGGAGCACAGGGTATTTTATCTCCTTCATCTTCACTACCACAGTGGGAGATGGGTGGGTGGAGAAGTGTCAGGCCTTATAAATATGTTATTGGTAAATAATGGTAGTGCTTCCAAAAAAGCAGAAGGAAGGACTGCTGTTTAGTTGATTCTCTGGATTGGTTACTTCAATTTTCTTCCTCACTTGCGTTTGGTGTGAAGCCTGATTCAAAACAAAACACATGTCGAGAGCATTAGCTGGTAAGCACTAAAGGGTCATGGGAAGAGTCCTGGGCTTTGAGTCAGAGTCCTGGGTTTGCCATTTACAAATTGTTTAACCTCAGGTAAGTTGATTCCTCTTTCTAAGCTTCTCTTTCTTCTTGACTTTCTTTATGGTGTAATAAATATTGACAATGTCTCATAATAAAAAAAATTAGAATAATACCTGACAGTTATGTAGTCCCTTAAGGTTTGCAAAGTGCTCTATTTCCATTCATTTGAACCTCTGTGAGTACAGATATCACAGGCATCATTGTACCCATTTGACAGAGAGAAGTTAAATGCCTTTTCCACCCATGACCACCCAGTTAATAAGTATAAAGTGTTCGAACTCATGTCTTCCTTATACTGGAGAAGGATTGCTCGCCCTCTTTTCATTCCAGCGCTGAGTTTGTTGTCTTGAACATAGTACATGCTTAGTAAATGTTTCTTTGACTTGGGTTGACTGTATATCTGGGTCTAGGTCTTTAGATGAGGTTCTGAACAGCCAGGCATCTGTACAGCCCAAACCCAGTGATGTGTGATGCCAACATTTAGGACTCTCTGTAAGCTTGGCAGCACCTGGGCCTGCCGGCAGTTTTGCCATCTGTCAGACATGAAACGTGTGACCTGTTGGACTCCAATTTCCAGTAAGTAGTAAGGCTGAAATACTTTCCAAGGGTGATTCTCTGGAGATAATAAGAGGGAACCAAATGACTCTAGGCAAACATAATGTAGATTTGTTTGGAGACAGGTGCTATGGGTAGGCAAGAATCTTCTGAATTGGGGGGGGGTGGGCTATTGCGAGGGCAGCATAGGATAAGGGTGTGAAGAAACCCCTAAAATTCCATCCTTCATATAGAATTCTGTCTCAAAAACATCAGCTGCCTCATTAAGAGACCTGGAAGAAAATCTCCTAGCAGCAAGGGATTTTTATTAAAGTTGCTTATTTTTATTATTAAAATATTTTTAAAATAATAATTATTTATTTATTTTTAACATTCTTTTCTTCTTAAATTTTAAGTTCCAAATTTTCTCTCTCCCTGACACCCCTCCTGCACTGACTGAGAAGGCAAGCAATATGATATCAGTTATGCATGTGAAATCTTGCAAAATACATTTTCTTATTAGCCATTGTTTAAAAAGCAAGAAAAATAAAGAAAGTGAGAAAATTATACTTCAATTTGCACTCAGAATTCATCAATTCTTTCTTCTGGAGGTACGTAGCATTTTTTTTCATCATGAACCCTTTGGAATTGTCTTGGATCGTTGTATCGATCAGAGTAGCCGAGTCTTTCACAGTCGATCATCATTATAACATTGTTATTGCTGTGCACAATGATCTCCCAGTTCTTCTCATTTCACTTTGCCTCAGTTCATATAAGTCTTGCTGTGTTTTTCTGAAACTACCCTCCTTATCATTTCCCCATAGCCCAATAATACTCCATCACAATCATATGCCACAACTCGTTCATCTGTTCCCAACTGATGAACATTCTTTCGATTTCAAATTCTTTGCCACCACAAAAGAGCTGCTATAAATATTTTTTGTACATCTAGGTCCTTTTTCTTTTTCTTTGATCTTTTTGGGATGTATAGACTACTAGTGGTATTGCTAGGTCAAAAGGTATGCAGTTTTATAGCTCTTTGGGTCTGGTTCCAAATTGTTTTCCAGAATAGTTGAATCAGTTCACTACTCCACCAACGGTTCATTACTATACCTATTTTTTGCTTCTTTTTCTTTTTTTCCCCCAGTGTGGAAAGACTGTGATCCAAACATTTCATTGAGCTCTTCATTCAGTTCAATGAATAAATGTTTATTGAAGGCAGATTAGTATAATGGAAAGAATGCTGGATGCAGAGTCTGGAGAGACCACAGAAGAAACCTGGGTATAAATTCTAGCCCCGACATTTACCGCATATGAGATCTTGGGAAAAAAATAACTTAACTTCTATGAGCCTTGTTTTCCCATGTGCAAAATGGGGATAATTGCACTATTTGCTTCATAAGGTTGTAGTGAGGAAAATGCTTTGTAAAACTTGTAGTGTTATGCAAATTTTTGCCTTATTGCTGATCGAACTGACTGCACCTAAACTGAAAAATTAGTGTAAACTGTCACGGTATCAGAGTTTTGAAACTGGGATCAAACAGTGAAAAATGAGGATATCATATAGTGAAGACATAGAAGTGTTTTGACTGCTTTTCTCCCCCACCCTCTATTAGGAGAGGAAGCATCTCTTTAGCAATCACGTCTTTCACTTGGAGACCTTCCTTCTAATTTCTCAATTAATAGGAATTTATTCTTCTGTGATTATGGTTAACATCTTGTCATTCCAACTAGGACTTTTGAAGAACCTGAGATGTTAAGGGAAGAAAAGTAGTGGCACAGGGTTCCAGGAAATAAACCTCTCTCTCCTCATTGTAAAAACTGATAGATGCTAGCAGATAGATCCCAGGGCAACCTGAGGCTGAAGTCTTCAATTTAGAATGTAAAGACACTCTATGCCTGTTAGAGAAAAAGATTTCCTGTATTCTTCATGTAGGCTATCATCCTCTGAGGGAACAGGTATCTGTGTCATACTGGGGGCCTGGAGTCTCAGACACAGGCCTGCATTAAGCATGTTAGGTATACAATGAGTGGATTTATTTAGCCGATAACACCGAGAGAACTTCTGTGACTTTGTAATACTGCGCAGTGTTACAGAAACCATTCCATTATTAGGTAAAGTAATGTTTCCTGTTGGTGGCTAGACAAGTAAAATTCCTTAGGAAAATAGTTAAATGGAGCCAAGGACTGCTACCTAAGGCGGATTGTTAGGAGTATGAAAAGCAACAAATAATACTAAAAATGTATTGAGGAAGGAAAAATGAGAAAGCAAGAAGGTATCTCCAATGATATGAAAGACTGAGGAGTAGAGGCCAGCAGAGTGACCCACCCTTTGGAAGCACTTAATAATCCTTGTTTACAAGGGAAGAATGCCATGTTGGTAACACTGGGATATTAACAGCACCCAAGGAAGGTCTTGACTGTGTTTGTGGCTTCTCTAGGAGAGAAATATGGGAGTATCATAGATTCTGAGCTAGAAGGGATCTTAGCAATCATCTAATTCACCTTCTGTATTTCACAGATGAGGAAACTGAGGCTCAGAGTTTAAATGACTCGCTTGTGTTCACATAGCTAGTATCTGTCAGAGGATGAATTAGAACTCAGTGCTTTTATGCCTCCAATCTAGCACTTTATCATGTGGCCATGTGGCCTCTTAGGATATAGACAGAAATCATGGAGGGGCTTTGATTCTGTCCTGGGGGAAGGATCGATGAAATTATAGACCAATTGAACAACATATACATGAACATTTGGGCATAATGGATGGAGCGCTGGGCCTGGAGTCAGAAAGACCTGAGTTCAAATCTGACCTCAGATGCTAGCTGTGTGAACCTGGACATGTTACTTAACTGTTGTTGCCTCGGTTTTATCACCTGTAAAAAGGGCATAATAATAGTGCCCAAATTGCAGGGCTGTTGTAAGGACCAAATGAGATACTGTTTACAAAGCATTTAGCACAATGCTTGGCACATGTTATGTGTTTAATAAATGCCTTTCCCTTCCCTCCTTCTTCTGCCTCCCCTCACTTCCCCATTTTTGTATTTCTTCTTTTCAGTCTACTTGCTGGAAGAAGTGTTCATAGATTACTGTGGGAGCTAAGGACAGCTTGCATTTCTCTGATGTCTTGCTGTTTGTTTGTTAGGTGTTTTTCTCACGACAGTTCTGTGACAGCACAGGATGACAATTTCAGAATAGGAAAGGATCTCTGTGGCCATCTAGTCTAACACCTTCATTTTACAGAGGAGGAAACTGAGGACAAGAGGGTGTGAATGACCTGCCCAAGCTCACACAGAGAGTGAACATCACAAGTGGGATTTGAATCCACGTCTTCTGACTCTATAAGCAGTGATCTTTTCAGGTGGTGTTATTCCCATTAGGTAGTTGAATGGTCTTAAAACTGTTTTGATCATGCTTCCCTGTGAGTAAAAAAAGCATTCTGAAAACCCCTCTCCAAATATTTATATTTTCCTCTCCATAAATTATACACCTGTACAAATGTGATAATTTCTCATGCACTTTATAAAACATATACAAAAATTAAAATTAAAAAGAATGAGATAAAGGAAAATGAATGTTTAAAATATCATTTATTTGATTTGATTTATTGATGGTACAAAAACCCCTTTTGCTCTCATTAAAAATTATTCTATTTTAAGAGTGAGATGGTATGATTGGATATATTTTATTATTTTTTTAAATCTTGATTTAAGCTCTTGTGATTTAGCAATTTGAAGGTCTGATCTTATGTTCAGTTTATTTGCATACTTGGTTTTAATGGCTGTCAAAACTGAAAAAGGCTACATCATAAAGATTCAAATAGAAGAAGTGTATTGTTGTTTGTACTTACTAGATCATATGCATTTTTCAATCCACCAGTTACACAAAGGTTTTTGTTAGAATGCAGTTAGTAAATTTCCATCTCGCCTAATAGCAAATCATGGTCTCTGGAGGTCAAGTTGCTGGTCTAGAATTTGGCTGTTTCAGATGGAAGAAAGGGTCCAGCAACAAGACAGATGGCAAGATAATTGCATGAGTGCTGGTTTTCTGCCAGGAGATGGTCTTTATTTTCTTTTAAGCTGTCTGATGGGTCAAGGTGTGTGTTACAGATCAGAGAGAGTTCTGTGTTTGGCTACTTGAGCCTCAAGGTCACTAGTAGCATCAGTTGCTGCCACCTCTTATGTATGGGTAGAATTGGCCACAAACATTCTCAGCAATTATTCTCTTCCCAGTCTAAGTTGTCCTTCAGGATGAATGGGGGCCCTGCCATCCTCACCCTGGTATTCCTCACAGTATGTTTCTAGTCTGTCTCAAGGAGTGAGACAGTCTTGATGGAGAGATCCTGGAAAGATCTCCTGGGGAAGCAGGGTCTGCCTGTCCCCATTGTAGCCTATGACTTGCCTTAGGGGGTCTAGGTGGTGTTTGGACACTGGGTCAGGGGTCATGTATGGTGCATGCTGCCGTATGTGCAGCCGCGGTTGGTAAAGATGGGTCTAAGATGAGCTTGATGGAAATTAAACACCTGCCTTCTTGCTTGCCTACCTCTATATTGGGAAAGGGGAAGGAGGGCAGTAGAGGGAGGTAGTGGCTGCAAGGTTCTTCAACAGCAAAGCTGCTTCCTCCAATCTAGTAACTTTTTATACTCATCATGCCTAACTCCTGAATCCATATGTCTCACTTTCAGAGCACAGGTAGAAATTGTGAGAAATGATTATTTCTTTCACATGTTAATAACTAATTATTCAATTAGGACCAAGTTTTTTCCCATTTTGACTTCTTCATCCAGAAATCAACCAGTGTGGGAAATCTTGGGCAAAGACTTACCCAGGCTAACATCTAATCAAAGGCAGTAAAGAAATCCTAAGTTCAGGCGAATGGGTAGATTCCTGCTTATTGTCATTACTCAGACAGGTCTGGGAAAATGTAGATTGTCCCTTTTGTTAGACAGGTAAAATGGAAATTGATAAATCTCTTTGACCAAGATTTGGGTGATCCAACCCTCATATCCCCAAGACTATGTTAAAATGAGCCCACATCTCATCATAATATTCATTTTCTCATTAATCAGAGTTAATTGTCACCTTCAAGATCACCCACTCTTCCAATGGCATATAAACTGTGAACCTACTGCCATGAGGGGTCTTTGGCATTTGAGAGTACCACTGACCTCTGATAAATAAAATGCTAGGAATGTTAATAAAATGATTAATTATCCAGAAACTATGTCTCTCAAGTTTTTTAAATATTACAAAATAATGAAAACGAAATTCCTAGAGATAAAGTGGTCTGCTTTATATGTGGCAGAGCTGGGACTTGAACCCAGGACACCAAATTCCAAGTTTTGACTGCTTTCTGCTACATGCATAGCCTCTTACCATGTAGTCTCTGTGACAGAGGACTCATCATTCCATTCTAAGAACCTGGGGAATTTCAGGCTCCATGCAGAGAAGATGCGACCTTCTGCTTTCAGCTCTTCTGATGAAACAAAGGAACACGGGATCCTATTTATCACTGTCAGGAGATAGTACCTCTCTGGGATTTCATCCTGAACTATATAGCAGTCTGTTTTTCCCTGACCCCCTTCCTTTATCCCTCCATTCCAGTTTCTTATTCTTCTTTTCTTCCCGGGCAGATGCTTGCCAGATCCCCATCCTTTCTGCTAGAACCCTGCCCTGGCCAATGCCTCTAAGTCCCTTTGAGAGAAAAAAAAGGAAGTGAATTGGGAAGAAGCAGCCTGGGGTTTGGGTTGGTGAAATATGAGTGCCTTAGCTTGTTGGTGGGGGATTTTCATCATTTAACAAAAGAAATGTAAAACAAACAATGAGAAAGATTTAATTACTTTTCATTGAGACGGTGATCAGATGTCCAGTGACTTTAATTACAGAAGCTAAAGGGCTTCTCAGCTTAGGCTCTCAGGTAGTTCAGCAGGGGCAACCTTTACCCCATCACACCCTTCTTTGAAAGGGCTTCCATTGTCCGGTGGCCTGGTGACCGGGAACTCCTTCAGCTTATTGCTACTGTTGGAAGGCTGTTTACAGATTAATTCAATTCAATTTGGTCAATGTTTTTTTGACATTGACTACAGGTACAATTCTATGACAGGGCCACAAAGATCAAATGAACTCAGCCCCCACTTCAAGTTGCTTATATTCTACTAATGGCAATGCTTGAACAGATAAGTATAATTCAAGGCAGCCGGTGTTGAGGGCAAAGGAAAAATCCAGATAAAGTGTCCTAGGTTAGATGTGAGAACAGAGAGAACACTTTCAGTTGGAGGTTAGTAGGGGATCCAGGGAAGCTTTGTGGAGGAGATGGTGCTTGAGTTAAACTTTGGAGGAAGATAAAGGTTGGGAAATGAGAACGGAAGTATTCTAGACATGGGAGATGACATGTGTGAGTGAACAGAGGAGAAAGAGAGAATGTCCAGTTTGGGAGAACAGCTGGTAGTCTGGTTTTTTCTGGCGTGAGATTAGGAATCATTTGAAATAAGGCTAAAATGTACTTTGGAAGCCAGAAGACTTTTTTACCTTGAATTGATGAGCAGATAGATTTGAGAGGGTAGAAATGAGAAAAGAGGAGGATATGCCTGTCAATAAAGAACGAAGTCACGGGAGATATTTAAGGAAGGCATTAATAATAGTTTATATTTATATAATAGCCCTAGAAGGTAGGTAAGTGTAGTTATCCTATGCCCATTTTGCAAATGAGGAAATTGAATCTTAGAGAGGTAAAAGTGACTTACATCAGGACACACAGCCAATATGTGCTAGAACTAGGGTTTAACTTCAATTCACCTGGGTTCAAATCTAATAATCCTTCTACTACCCACTTATGCTTCACATGTAGGGTCTTCCTTACCCCAATGTCTTCTCATATTAGAGGCGATCCTAACCTGCCAAAAGCAAGCAAGTTATGTCATGTTCTATTTAGGTCAAGCGCAGGACAAGCACCAAGCTGTGTGACATTTAAGAATTGGCCTGGCTGAGTTTTGCAGGGCCTCATAATCAGTGTGTAGGATACTCTGTGTGCGTGTGTGTGTGTGTGTATTTAAATTGCAGCAAAAAAAACCAAACCATGGTGAGGGGCTATACTCTGCTTTGTTGGAGGGGAGGTCCCCCCCCCCCCGATGAAATCATCTAGGGTACCTTTGAAGTGGCTCATTTCTTCAGAAATTGCTTCAGAGGTACAGTACCTCTGAAATGGCTCATTTCTACCAAAGTGTCAGCCCTAGCCAACTGGCCCATAGAGAATGTGGTGAATGCTGACTGATGCTGCTGTTACAGCTCCCCTGGCCCAGGCAGGTTTGCTGTTTGGAAGAGACCGTCGTCCCAAACCTTCAAACTGAATGCTGAACAGATCAAAAGCCTTCTTATATTCCTCACTGAGTTGAGCCCATCTGGCATTTGATTGGTCCCTTCTCCCTTCTTCTTGCTGACCTATCTGGGCTGAGGATCTTTGCTCCTGGGCTCTAGTTTCACTATTGGCCCAGTTCCTAACTCTAACCCCTTCTAGCCTCAACTTAGTAGGATAACTAAGACATTTGACTGATACGCCTGAAACATGACACAACAGGATTTTTGCTCTGTCTTGGGACTATCGAACATAGGTTTGCACGTTATTTTAGTAGACCCTTGGGGTTGTTCACTGCATTGGGATGATCTCACTTCAATATGGACAATCCCCTTGCCTGCAGTCAAACATCAGATGACAAACAAGCCCATCTGACAGCACTGTGTTTGTTGCAGTCGGTGAAATGCTCTGTCTTTTCAGAAGAGAAGACTTGGAAACTGGCATTCCTTGGTCATGAGAGGCTTAGGAATCCCAGGGCAATGCATTTTAATTTCCCTGAGGGTATACGTGAATAACGTCTTCCTTTTCTTTGTCATCTGCTGGCAATCAGCAGTGTCAAGTCTTGAAAACAAAACCACTTTCTCAGGAGAAACAAAGGTTTTGAAAATAACAATGAAGATGCCTTGAAAATTCTTTTTGGAACCACTTGAAACAATTGATCTGGGAGCCTTGCCAGGGGCTCTCCACACACACTGCTCTTTAAGTAGACTGTCCAAGTCACAGGGAGATGGGGAATGGACCTAATTGAAAGGTGAGGCTGTAGATGAGATATGTGTTGGTGATTGATATTCTGCTCAGAGACGCACTTAGCACCTGCAATCTCATTAACCAAGACTGGATTGATAACAGTCTAGTTCCTGGTTTACAGCAATGGGTTGCCTTCCAAGATGCTGCCTGAGGAGATAAGACAAAGACAATCTAGCAAAATTTTCCTCCCTCCTGTAAAATGAGGGGGTTGGACTAGATGGTCTCTAAGGTGCCTTTTGGCTCTGGCATTCTTGTGTCACTAAGTGGCTGCTAAGCAGTTTCTGGCAGTGCCCAGCCACCCTTCACCATGGGAGATGCTCATAATGAGAGTGATAAAAATAATAACATAGTAATGATAATGGTAATAATTCATACATCAAAAGACCTGCGGTGTCACTAGAATGTGAACTTCCTCCATAGATTCATTTAGGCCTTCGTGAGTTGCCATGGACAAAAAAAAATGTCACTCAGAGGAAGGATAGGAAGAAACTTGTGACCTAACACTTAAATGCGGGAGTGGGAGGGGGAGGGAAAATGATGTGGGGGGGAGTGAACTTAATGTGAGTCACTCTCTGAATGGTACCAGAGATGCTGACCTGCTTTTGAGCCATACAGGTGAGTTAGTCAATAAACATTTATTAAGCGCCTACTATGTTTCAGGTTCTGTGCTGAGCACTGAGGCTACAAAGAAAGTCAAAAGACAGTTCCTTCCCTCAAAGAGCTCATGGTCTAACGGAGGAAAGAGAACAATTATAGACAACCAAGATATAGATACAAGATAAACAGGTAGGGGGGGCAGCTAGGTGGCACAGTGAGTAGAGCACCAGCCCTGGAGTCAGGAGGACCTGAGTTCAAATCCGACCTCAGACACTTGACACATGTACTAGCTGTGTGACCTTGGGCAAGTCACTTAACCCCCAATTGCCCTGCCAAAAAAAATAATAATAAAAATTCTTTAAAAAAAGATAAATGGGCAATAATCAACAGAGGGAGAGAACTAAAATTAAGAGGGATTTGGAAGGGTTTCCTATAAAAAGATGGAATTTTAACTGGGGCCTGAAGGAAGCCAAGGAAGCTGTGAAACAGAAATGAGGAGGGAAAGCATATCTCAAAAACCTAGAAAGAAGAAAGTCTCAAAGAAGAGAGAGTGATCCACAATGTCAAAGGCTGCAGAGAGGTTAAGATGTCCCATGCACAAGCAACAGACAGCCAAGGAAAATACCCTGAGTTGGAGTGTCTTGTTCAAGCAACATCAAGGAGGCCAGTGTCATTGGGTTGAAGAGTATATGGAAAGTGTAAGGTACAAAGGTAGGGGGTAGGGTGCTAGGTTACAATGGGTTTTGAATGTCAAAAAAAGGATTTTAAATTTGAGCCTGGAGTTGATAGAGAGCCACTGGAGTTTAAGGAGTAGAGGGGTGGCATAGTCAGACCTGTGCTTTGGGAAAATCACTTTCGTGGCTAAATGGAGAATAGACAGGAGTAAGGACATACTTGTAGCAAGCTAGCCAACCATCAGGCTATTGCAATAGCCCAGGTATGAGGAACTGAGGGACTGTACAAAGGTAGTGTTAGAGGAGAGAAGGGGACATATTTGAGAGATGTTAAAAAGGTAAAGTCTACTATAGGCCTTAGTAACAGATTGGATTCAGGGGGAGAGGAGGATAAGAGAGAATAAGGGGTTATGGATAATATCTAAGCTGGATGCCTGAGAGGGTGGTAGGGCCCTCAACAATCACTGTGAAGGTTGGAAGGGAGGAGGGTTTGGGTGGAAAACTAATGAATTCAGTTTTGGACATGCTGAGTTTAAAATGTTTATAGCAGTATTGTCAGACTCAAATAGAAACAGGGCCACTAATCTCTACATAAGGATCCCTGTGGGTCACATATTGACTGTTTTAAAATATAGCATTACCTATTTTATTGCACTTTTTATTTTGTTAAATATTTTCCAATTACCTTTTAATCTGGTTTGGGCTGCTATTGGGAGTATTGCAGTCTGTGTGTAGACCACAGACCATGTGTTTTTGACACTTCTGGCCTATAGGACATTTATTTTGAGACATCTAATAGGCAGACTGGAGGTTAGCAGATAGGTGAGGGGTGGATAAAATAGACTTTAGAATCATCATCATAGAGATAATAATTGGAAACAAATGAGTTCACTAAATGAAGTAGTATAGAGGAAGAAAGAGAAGAAGAACAGCCAGGAGAGGGCCCTGTAGAACACCCATGGTTAGCAGATGTGACCTGCCTGAAGATCCAGCAAAGGAGACAGAGAAGGACTGGTCAGATAAATAGGAGGATAACAAGGAGTGAGTACTATCTCAAAAAACCCAGAAAGAAGAAAGTATCAAAGAGAAGGGAGTGATCCATAGTGTCAAAGGCTAGAGGGAGATTAAGAAGAATTAGGACAGAAAAAAAGGTGACCGATTGAGGTCATTGTTAACTTTGAAGAGAGCAGCTTTGGTTGAACAATGAGGTTGAAAGCCAGGCTATAGAGAGTTAAGGAGGGAGTGAGAAGAGAAGAAGTGGAGGCATCTAGTGTAGATAGCCTTCTCAAAGAGTTTAGCCACAGAAGACAAAGGAAATATGGGGAAATAGGTAGTGGGAATGGATGAATCAAGTGAGGAGTTTTTGAGGATAGGGGAGACCTGGCCATACCTTTAGATAGTCGGGAAGTGGCCAATATGTAGGAAGAGATTAAAGGTCATAGAGGAGAGAGTAGGAATGATTGAGGGGACAATCTGTTGTAGGAGATGGGATAGAATAGGATTGCTCAATCAATAAGGATTTACTAAGCCATCTTGGGCATATACTGTCTTGAGCTTCTGTGATTTTGGTGTTGATCTTTTAAAACAATATTAAATGTGTCACCTGAGGACCAGCCTAGCTAAACTCAATTACTGGGCCCTCACTTGAAGCCTTACACTAGCTGAAGCCTAAAAATCTTTGACATGTTCTGCTCGAATAGTATTTTGAGACCCTTTAATGGCAGGATAACAATATGGTGTTTTATGCTGGGGGGCAGGTAGGTGGTGCAGTGGATGGAGCTCCAAGCTTGGAGTCAGGAAGATCTGAATTCAAATCTGATCTCAGACAATTATTAGCAGTGTGCAACCTTGAGCAAGTCACTTACCTCTGCTTCAGTTTTCATTATCTGTTAAATGAGCTGGAGAAGGAAATGGCAAACTACTCCAGTATCTTTGCCAAGAAAATCCTAAATGGGGTAACTACAAAAAAGTTGGTCATGACTGAAACAACTGAACAACAAGAAGTCTTATGCTTAGAAAGAACTACTCTGTGAGGAAGGTAGTGCAAGAATTATTATTGCCATTTTATAAATGAAAAAATTGTGCCAAGGAGATATTATTACCAGACACAAGCCCAACTTTTCTGAGTATAGTAGTGTTTTATCTACTATACTACACTGCCTCCATTTTAATCCTGCCCAGTTTACTAACTAGCAGGTGATTTCAAGCAAGTCACTTCAACTTTTTGGGTTTCAGTTTCCTCACCTATAAAAGAGGGGCAATATTACCCATATTATGGCAGAAGGGCTATAAAAACTGTTCACACCCTTTGATCCAGCAACACCACTACTAGGTCTGTGTCACAAAGAGATAAAAAAAAAAGGAAAAGGACCTATTTGTACTAGGGTATTTATAGAAGTTCTCTTTGTGGTGGCAAAGAATTGGAAATTGAGGGGGTACCCATCAATTGGGGGATAACTGAACAAGTGTGGTATATGATAATAATGGAATACTATTGTGCTATAAGAAAAGATAAGTAGGATGCTTGCAGAAAAACCTGGGAAGACTTACATGCACTGATGCAGAGTGAAGTGAGCAGAACCAGAACATTGTACACAGTAATAGCAACGTACCAGAGAAAGAACTGATGGAGTCTGAATGCAGAGCAAAGCATAATATT
>CM053625.1:243905480-243935229 GCA_028646595.1 Phalanger gymnotis
AGCACTCCTCCTTCCCCAAGAACCCCCTACCTGGACTGGGCTTAAATCTTCAGCAGGCTCTTCACTCCTGCTCTGATCAGCCACTTAATTCCTCCCACCAGGTGGGCCTGGGGCCACAAGCAACTGCAGCCATAGTTCCAAAGCTGTCCCACCTCCGCTGTCCCAGGGGTGGTGGCCAAACCGCAAACTCAGTCCCCGCAGCTTTTCCCACTAACCTTCTCTGTTGTCTTTGCTGTTTGTGGGTTGGGAGGTCTGGTAAATGCCACAGCTCAGTAATTCAGAATGCTAGGGCACTCTCCGCTCGGCTTGTGGTCTGTTTGGTCCAAGGTCCACGCTGCACGCTCTGGGCTCTGCTTGGCTCAGCTCTGTTCCCCTCAGCTGGAAACTGGGAACTCCGTGAGGGACAGACCTTACCCAGAGACCATCCAGGCTGTCCTGGGCTGGAGCCCTGCTTCCCTCTGCCACTTTGTGGGTTCTGCAGTTCTAGAATTGGTTCAGGGCCATTTTTTATAGGTTTTTGGAGGGACTTGGTGGGGAGCTCACGCCAGTCACTGCTTTCCAGCCGCCATCTTGGCTCCTATCCTTTCCCAACAATTTTTTTTACCAAATAATGAATTCTTGTCCCCAAAACCTCTTTACAAAGGTTACTATAATCACTTCCTATTATGTATTATATTGGCTCTGCCTACCCATGAACAAGTAATGTTTCTCCAGATATTTAAGTCTGACTTTATTGGTATAAAATATTTTATAATTATGTTCATGTAGTTCTTGTGTTTGTCTCGGCAGGTACACTCCTAGATATTTTATGCTGTCTATGGTTATTTTAAATAAGATATCTATTACTACCTCTTTTGACAGATTTTGTTGGTAATATATAGAAATGCTGATGATTTGTGTGGGTTTATTTTATATTATTGTTTCAAATAGGTTTTTAGTTGAATCTCTAAGATTCTTTGAGTATATTACCATATCATCCACAAAAGATAGTTTTATTACCTCAATGCCCATTCTGATTCCTTCAATTCCTTTTTCTTCTCTTATTGCTATGAACATTTCTTTTTTTAAAATAGTATTTTATTTTTTCCCGATTACCTGTAAAGTTTTCAACATTCACTTTTATAAGATTTTGAGTTCCAAACTTTTTTTTCCCTTCCACCTTCTCCTTCCCCCCCTGCCTAAAATGTCAAGTAATCAGATCTAGATTATATATATTGTTACCATTTCTAATATAATATTGTATAATATTGGCATAACAGGCATCCTTGTTTCATTCCTGATCATAATTGAAAGTTTTTAGCTTATTCCCATTACAAATACTGTTTGCCGATGGTTTTAGGTTGATGCTCTTTATCATTTTAAGGAAAAATCCATTTATACTTATGCTTTTAAGTGTTTTTTTTAAATAGGAATGTGTGCCATATTTTGTCAAAAGCTTTTTCTGCATCTATTGATACAATCCTGTGACTTTTGTTACTTTTGTTATTGATATAATCAATTATGTTAATAGTTTTCCTTATGTTAAACAATTCCTACATTCCTGGTATAAATCCCACTTGGTCACACGTATAATCTTTATGATATATTGTTGTAGGCTTCTAGTCAGCATTTTATTTAGGATTTTTGCATTCATATTCATTAATTAAATTGTTCTATCATTTCCTTTCTCTGTTTTTGCTCTTCCTAGTTTAGGCATCATAGTTTTGTAAAGCACTTAGTGCTGTGTCTGACACAAAATAGATACTATATAAATGCTCATTCCCTTCTACTTATAGTCTCAATTAATCCTTCTCTCCTTCTCATATCATCACTAGAGCTTCAGTTGAGGAAAGTGGTCATATAGGAACTTGCCTCAGGAGTACTGCTGCATCTCTCCAGGCCTGTCCTGTTCCAGGTACAATACATCCTAATTTAGGAAACAATACCCTAGCATGGTAGTGCTTGTCAGGAATGGCACTTGGCTGGCACCAGGATTAGCTAAAGAGATTTCATTGGGGTTGGACAGGTATTGGGCTAGGTTTCAGCAGCAGGCAATACCTGAGAGGCCAGAAAGGTTGAAGGTTAGCAGCAGACATTGAGCAAAGGTGCCCACCTTAGGAGACGGGGGAGGGGGATACATAGTGACAGAAACAACTGAAAACACATAACAGGAGGCAGTGCTGGTGGATGGCCCCTCATCAAATAGCGTCAGGGATCCAGTCATGGGAGAATAAAGTTCAGGAGGTAGGAATATGAGGGGCTAGGGGTAGACACTATTTAGGAAATGGAATACTAAACAAGGAGTTAGGCAGAGATAAATAAGATTGGTATAATGGAAGGAGCATTGGACTTGGAGTTAGACTGTCTCTTATTCACTGTCTAAGGGATAGGGGTAGGTACTAAACCTGTGATTTCATTGGTATAGGGAACTCCCAGGTGAGAGAAGGCACTCTACCGGTGCAGGTTGGTACCTCCTCTGCAGCTTCTAATCCTAGACTAGTGGTTCTCAGTCTATGTCATAAGAAAAATGGAAATGCCCCTCACCCCATTTTAAAAAAATGAAACTTATGTTGTTTCCTAATACTATGCACTAAAGATAAATAATAATTATAGAGGCTTTTACTACAATAGTTCCTTTAAAGTTTTGTTTATACTGAAGGGTTCTGCTGCTGAGAAAAATTTGAGAACAGCTACCTTAGAGAATTGCCTAAAATATTGAGAGGTTAAATGACTCGTCCTGAGCCATGTTTAGTATGAGTTAGAAGCAAGACAAACCCAAGTCTTCCTGGCTCTGAGGCCAGTGCTTTCCAAACACCATTCCATGGTGAGTCTCTGTGTAACTCTGAACAAATTCCTTTTTGATTCTGGGCTCAGTTTCCTCCTCAATCAAATGAGACAGTTAAGATAAATGATCTCGAAAGCCCCATTGAGCACTGACGTTCTGTGATTCTACAAAGACAGGGATACTGTTCCTAGGGGAATGGGCACTGGGCCAAAGGATCAGTTGTAAGGAGTCTTGTTCCTAGAATCAGTGTTAGGTAAGCTGTGAGGCTGATGGTTCTGCTTAAGCTATGGATTTAAGACATCTGTGAGTCCTTTGTTGGGGAGTTGAATGGGTCCATGAGCTTTGGGGGAGAGCAGATTGGAGAGTGCTGGAAAGTGATAGGGCTCAAGTGGCTTCTGATGTGGAGGCTGGAGGGATTGGGTCAGGAAGACAATATCAGTCTCAAAGTCAAGGGCTGTATCTGTTTAATTGGCTATATATGTGTGAGCGTGCGTGCGTGTGTGTGTGTGTGTGTGTTTTGTGTATATATTTTATGTATATATTTATAAAATAGGGGCAGCTAGGTGGTGCAGTGGATAAAGTACTGGCCTAGAGTCGAGAAGACTCCTCTTTCTGAGCTCAAATCCAGTCTTGGACACTTGCTAGCTGTGTGACCCTGGGCAAGTCAATTAACCCTGCCTGCTTCAGTTCTTCATCTGTAAAATGACCTGAAGAAGAAGAAAATGGCAAACCACGTCAGTATCTTAGCCAAGAAAACCCCTAAATAAGGTCACAAGAGCAAAATGCGATTGAACAACAATAACAAAATTTATAAAATATATTCATAAATATATTAATGTATTTGTATGTATGCGTTCCTGTGTTCTCATTCTCTCTCTCTCTCTCTCTCTCTCTCTCTCTCTCTCTCTCTCTCTCTCTTTCTCTCTCCCTCTCTCTCTCTCTACCCCTGTCTCTCCTGTCTTTCTCCTTGAATAGAACATTTATTAAGCACTCACTAGGTGTCAGGAACTATGCTAAGCACTAAGGATATAAATACAAGCTATCAAACATAGTTCCTCCCCTCAAGGAGATTACATTTTAATGGAGGACAACCTATAATGGGGATCTGCAAAGGGGTGAGGAGAAGGGGACACAGCCTAGGAAAAGACAGAGAAAGAATTTCAAGAGAGTAGAAGCATTAGGGAGAGGAAGCATGGCTAGACTCCTTTTTAAAATAGTGGTCCTGGGGAGGGAGTCACCAGTCAGGAAAGAAGGGCTTTGGGATAGAAGCTTCTCCAGGCAATGTAGCAGAATGCCTGGTAAAAATGAACAGATGGGCACGGATGTAGGCTTCGAGGTTAAGATTTCACGGTCATGCCCTGTGTTGCTTAGTACCATGGAGTTTAGGACAAGAATCAAATGCCAAAGAAAGTGAATCAGTAGAATTTTTAACTTCTCCAGTATTGATCCCTGACTAGATTTCAAATCTCTATGGAGATTATAGCTGTTGTTGAGTCATTTCAGTTGTGTCTAACTCTTTGTGATCCCATTTGGGGGTTTCCTGGGCAAAGATACTAAAGGGATTTGCTTTTTCCTTCTCCAACTCATTTTACAGATGAGGAAACAGAGGCAAACTGGGTTCAGTGACTTGCCCGGGGTTACACAGGGTTACAGGGTCACACAGCTAGTAAGAGTCTGAGGCTAGAGATTTGAACTCAAATCTTCCTGACTCCAGGTCATTGCTCCACCTAGCTGTCCTCAGGATGATACTAAGAGTAAGCAATAGTTCACATTTTGAGTCAGTTCTCATGAAAGGATATGAGTTCAAATCTCAGCTTGGTCATTTCCTTCCTGGGCAACCTGGTGCAAATAACCTCTCACTCTCAATTTCCTCATCTCTAAAATAAGAAAATCTAAAAAATCTCTAAAAATAATTGGACTAAGTAATCTTTGAGGTTCAGTCTATCTCCAATATGATCTCCAACTGTTAAAAATTGTCTGAAACTCCTGGGGAAAACCATATGGTTTTGGCTACTTTCTCTTCAGAGATCTCTGTGGCCAAATCCAATTAGAAAGCACCTTGCCAAGCACCCATTGATGTATGGTCAAATATTCGGGTGGTCTTTGGGTCCAGTCTTACATACTGTAGGTTTGTACTGGTTCTTTTACTACAACTGCCTTCCTAGTCCCTTCTGGATGCTAATGCCTTCTACCTTCAGATTTCTTCCATCTCCTTCATATTTATCTTGTACATCCCCAGTCATTTACATGTTGTTTCCTGCCCCCCCCCCCATTAGGATGTGAGCTCCTTGAGGGCAAGGGAATTGCTTGTGCCTTTTTTGGGGTATCCCCTGAGCTTAGCATAATTTCTGGCATATAGTTAAATGCTTAATAAATGCTTGTCGTCTAACTGGCTGACCAACATAATGGCTACAACATGGGCACTGCTCTCAGCCCCTTAAACGTTGCTGTGCTGATGTATACATGGTTTTCAGCTTCAGGAGTTCCTCAGAAAACCATTTGGGGAACTCTCCCAGGTGCCAGGTGGCTTGAAATATCTCATCAGGCAGAGTTGTGTGGGAGGATGGCTTATTTTTAGCAGTGGGTAGGAAGTGTGAGTGAAATATGACTTAGTTGACATTCTGGTCCCTACTCATTGGTTTGAGGTAGGCAGTGACATCTTCACTGTAGCCACATGGAAAGACCTAGATCAGAAGAATGGGGATTGTGATTCAGTGTGGATTTCTTGATCTCTTTCTCCCTTAGAATCTACCATGAAATCACACTGGATCTTTCTCTGACACCTATTTCACTTGAAATGTCTCTCTGACCTAGGATTGGGGAACAGATCTGAGTTTTCCACTTCTATCCAATAAATAGCCATCACTCTCTTTCCCACCTCCCTTTAACTAGGCAAGGTACTTCATGGGGCACATAGGCTTGCTTTACAAGAAGGCAAATGAGTCAAAAAATAGAGGGTTTGTTTTAATGTCGATCCAGACTGCTCAGTCAGGAAATAAGTCACAGTCCATCAACCCTTGAGGATGGTCTCTTATTTTTAGTTAGAAGGAAATAACAGTAGCTACAGAGACATTGCTTGTACTCTGCTTTAGGTAGAAATAATTCTTAAATTTACTGCCTGAGCTGACCCTTATGTCTCATTCTGTTGCGGGTCCCTGTTTTATTACTTCAAACAGTCTGTTCTCATGGAAGGTTTGAAAACACAGTCACAGGGGCTGGCTTCATTATCATCCTGTACTATATAACCATCTGCTGCTGCTTCCCATGTCCCCAGTTCCCCATTACTACCCTCACCTAGGGTTTAACCCAATAGATTTGTTGCTCTTAGAAATTTCTATAGGCCATGGCTTTAAGGAAAGAAAAGGAGGAGATTCTTGCTTTTTCCTAGAGTCATGAATATTGGTTTTGGCTCCCATCTATACCTTATCCCCTCATCCCCTGAGGCAATGATTCCTAGCAAGGGAATGATTGCATTCTAGCTTCTATTGAAAGCTAGGGAACATTTGGTAGCAGAAAAAGCCATCTTTCATCCCCTGGACTTCACCACCATGACTCAGCTGCCCTCTCTTTGGGCCCCTGAGGTCCTCTTAACTCATTGGTGAGTTTCTTGAGAACTTTTACTTTAAGGAAGGGCTTAGACAAGTCATCCTTCATTCTGCAGACTTCACGATTCATGCCCTTGTGTGAGTATTTAAAAGTGTGGTGTGCAAATATCTAATTTTTTTTTTCCAGGAGATCCAGTTGTTAAACATTTACTACCACATGCCTACTTATATCAGTCCAGAATTTCCATGACCCTTGTCCTCCCCTGCTACCAAAGCAGATTGATATGTTTATAACAGGCAATAAAATCATAGGATCACAGAAGCTCAGCATTGGAAGGGTCTTTAGAAGTTATTGACTCTGTTCACAATTCCACAGGGATTTTCTCTATAAGATCCTTGACATGTTGTTGTCCAGTTTCTTCTTTTTTATTAATTAATTAAGTTTTAGTTTTCAACATTCAGTTTTACAAAATTTTGAGCTCTAAAATTTCCTCCCTCCCTCTTCCCCAAGACAGCATACAATCTGACATAGGCTATACAGTACAATCATATTAAACGTATTTCCACATTGGTCATGTTGTGAAAGAAGAATTAGAACAAAAGGGAAAAACCATGACAAAGAAAAAACAACAGAGAGAAAAGAGTAGGCTTTGATCTGCATTCAGATATCACAGTTCTTTCTTTGGAAGTGGATAGCATTTTCCATCATGAGTATTTTGAAATTGACTTAGAATGATCATTGCATTGCTGAGAAGAGCTAAGTCAACCAAAGTCTGTTATCAAACAATGTTGCTGTTACATCCATTTTCTTCTTGAAGGGCTCCAGGAATTGGGGGGGGGGGGCTTATTGGATAGCTCCATTTGTTAGGGTGTTGTTCCTCATATCTATCTGAACTCTGTCTCTGCCACTTGTACTCATTGTACGTGGTTCTGCCCTCTTGGGCCAAATAAAGCAAGTCAAATCCTTTTATCCTATGATATCCCTTTAAATGCTTGAAGACTGGATTAAGTCCCTTCCAAACTTATTGTCTGCAGGCTAATTACCTGCATTACAAGTCCATTCAACTATTCTTCACTTGGCATTGTTTTAAGAGTCTTTATCATTTGGGCTGTCTTTCTTGGATCTGGTACAGTGTGTCAATGTCATTTCTGATGTAGACTGTATAACCAAGAGTGGTCTTGGCAAGAATAACAAGGTTAAAGGATGACGCTGTTATTCTAGTGCTAAAGATGTCTTTCCATAGTCAGTCATCAAGCATTTATTAAGTGCTAACTCTGAGGCAGACATTGTGATAAGTTGTGGGAATACAAAGAAAAAAAGGTCTCTGCCCTCAAGGGGCACCTATTTTAATGGTGGAGCTAACATGAGGATAATTATGAATAAATATACAAGAAATATACAGGATAGATGGAAGGTAACATTGGATGAAAAACTTTGGCATAAGGAAGGCCAGAAAATACTTCTTGCAGAACATAGAAGGAGGAAGCCAGAGAAGCCAGGAAGTAAAGGTGAGGAAGGAGAATATTCTAGGTATGATGGACAGACCATGGAAACGCTCAGAGTTTGGGACATGGGATGTCTTGTGTGAAGAACAGCAGGGAGTAAAGCTGAATCATAGAATATGTGAAGACAAGTAAATTGGGAGAAAAATGGAAAGGTAGGAAGGGGCTAGGCTATGAAGGATTTAGAAATCAAAACAGATAATTTTATATTTGATCTAGGGATTCTAAGAGGCAGAGATAATATGGAACCACTGGAGTTTATTGAGTGGGAGTGAAGGTGATAAGGTTAGACCTAAACTTTAGGAAGATCATTTTGGTAGCTGAACAGAGAATGGACTGGAGTAGGGAGAGATGAGGTGGACCAACCAGAAGGCTACTACAGTAGTTCTAGCCTGAGACCTGTGCCAGGGATGTTATCAGGATAGAATTGATGGGATTGGATATGGATAGTAAGAGAGAATGAGGACTTGAAAATGACATCTAGATTGTGAGCCTGAGTGAAGGAAGTCAGGGTGGTGCCCTCAATAGTGATATGAAAATTTTGAAGAGGGCTGGCCTTTTGAAGCAAAAATGAGTCCAATTTTTAGCATGTCTAGTTCTTTGAGATGTCCACGAGGCACACGGAGATTAGTGTTTGAAACAGATACAGCATTTGAGGCCTTGGTCTAGCTTTGATAACAATCTTCTTGGTGGTGTGTCAATGAATAATCTTATTCTGGTACATCTGCTCACCTTATGGTTGGTTGATTAAATTTTGCTGTTTGAAAATCATTGATTGAGGGGTGACTAGTCCTGCACTTAAGCCTTACTTTTAGTTGGCTTTTAGAAAAGGTAGAGCAGACATAAAGTTAGAAGAGAGAGAGAGAGAGAGAGAGAGAGAGAGAGAGAGAGAGAGAGAGAGAGAGAGAGAGAGAGAAGAAATGAGAGAGACAGGTAGGAGAAGGACTACAGAGATTTGGATTCACTGCCTCATCTTTCCCTACTCTAGTCCATCCTCTATTCAGCTACCAGTAGATCAGGTAACCCCAGTAGTGGAGGAACCATATAAAGAGAGATGTCAGTTACTGGAGACAGTGGTAAGGCAACAGAGAATTCTGAGATGAACAAAAAAGGAAATTCCTGGACATAGGGAAACAGTCTTAGTGATCTTATGTTTCAGGACCAAGTAGGGACCATGATGTTGAGGAGCAAACCCAAACATTGCTTTTCACTAGTAGTATAAGTTATGTGGTATAAGTTATAAGTACAGGCATAAGTAGTGTAAGTTATACTAGTAGTAAAAGCAGACTAAACAGTTATGAGGGAACCAATTTTCATTCATTTGAGTTGCTTCCTGTTTTCCCTTCCATAGAAATCTCAATCACAAGGCAATACCTTAAGTCTATATATGTCCCTGTGGGAAACGGAATCTTATTAGAAGGAAAAGGGTCAACTCTCAGTCCCAACTATCTTATCCTTCAAGGGAACTCAGTCCCTGTGGAGCACCATTAGTCTAGAAGACTCTGTAGGTCCCTATGGAATGTTGGGATCACAAGAGAGGAAAGCAAAGTTGCCTTAGCTACTTGCAGATTGTTTGTGAATCCTTTGTGTTTTCCACTTGCTGTTGAGCTAAATAAATTCCATCCTGTATTCTATGTGTTTTTGGCATGAGGGTTTGTGTAGGAGCCAAGGGCTCTTTTAACCTTTCCTTTAAAGCTCCTGCAGATCAAAAGTGTCAAACAGCCAGCCAAACTCTCACAGAGAGTCAACATGTAATTGGGAAATGTTTAAAATAAAATGTAATTGGGAAATGTTTAACACAGTCAATAAAAATATAATACCACATAAATAATGTTAAATTGTGGTTTTCTAAGGCAATAAATTACCTGCAAGGATCTGTTTCTATACGGGTTTGAGGCCACTGTTGTAGAGACCTAAAATGAACTCTATTCAAAAGTTCCCTGAAAGAGAATAAGCCAGGGAGGTGAGACATCTCCAAGATTGAATTTTGTCTGTATAAACCCAGAACCTCAGTTCTGGTCCACTGATTGTATGAAAATGTAGAGCCCAGAATGGAAAACAATATCCCATATGTGGTCTGACCTTGTAGGAATATTACTAACTTTTTTCTTGGAGATTATGCTTTCACAAACTCAACTTGGGTTCACATTAGATTTTGTGGTTGTCATGTCACATTCATTGAACTTGCAGCCCACCAAAACCCCAAGGCCTCTTTTTCATATGAAGTATTGTTGAAGCCTTATCTTTCCAAGTCTGCACCAGTCCAATTGATTTTTTGAACCTAAGTATGAAAGTTTCCTTGTTGTCCTATTAAATCTGATGCGTCTTATTACTCCATCAGCCTTTTTTGTACCATGAGTCTGTAATCCAAAACATTTTCATTCAATTCTGAGTTTTGTGTCATTTACCATGCAGATTAGGAGACTTAGTAGGATATACAAAGACAAGAATGGGGAAGGAACATACAGAGAAATTCAGAACTGGAGACTAGTTTTGACCTGATGGTAGGTAGGGCTGGAATAGGACTGTATAACCCAAAGCCATGTCTGATCATATCTTCAAGTCTCTTTCCATTTTCTTGTCCTTGTCTACACTTTAAGTACCTGTAGGAAATGTTGTGATCTAGTTATGAGTTAATAGAAGTAACTTTGTTTTCTGTTCCCTGAAAACAATTCACCTCTGGTTTGCTTTGGTGTCATACTGTGCTTAGAAGGAGTGATTAGATGTGAACATTTTCAAAGTGGACCTGTCTTGAGAAGTGGAACATTCATGATCTCTCTCTATATATATCCTTTGAAACATCAGGGCTGTTGCCAGACATCCAAGCTGTCCTTTCTGGAGGGAAATCAAGACTGTGACCATCAGATGTCAGGCACGTGCTCATTCACTGGCATCTCAACGATCTTGACCATCTGCTCTGCGAGCCCCACTGCATGATGGCCAAGATTTCACAAGAGAGCAAGATGATAAGGGGGTGACTAGGATGAATCTACTGAAAAAAAATAGCAAGGAGAATTCACCTTTAAGGCTCCATCGGTAACTAAAAATGGCCCAGAAACAAATCAAAGGTTATTTTTTTCTTTCCTACCCTCAGAGAACTGTTTGTTTTGGGACGGTATCAGTTGTCTCTATTCAAATATCTTCTTTCCCAGCCTTCCCAAATTAATCTTCTTATTCAAAATTGTGACTGGTTAGCTTAGGCAGTTGGAACATGAGGCTAAATAAGTCAGGGATCGGGATCAAATGGCCACAAGCAGCATCCAAGCTGCCATACTGATGCATCCCCCTAGTCACAGGTGTTACCACAAGAGACTGGACTGAAAAATTTTTGCTGTTCTTAAAGGTTTTTTTCCAGGGTTGGAGACAAACATACTGGCCATGCTGACCAGGCTTCTTCTGGCCAAAGGACACTTGATGCATTAATTCTTAATGGCTTTTATCATGAGAATTTAACATTGCAGGGGCCTCTGCAGCAGAGTTTAAATAGTAGGTAGATGATTTGTCAGAAACCCTAACCCCTGCCCTAACTTAGAGGCAGAGGTCTCATGGAGTGCCCTCAGGATCTCTCACTGGCTTTGCCCTGTTCTGCATCACTGATAGCAGTTGAGATTCTTTGCAACTTCTGGAAAAAACAACTTGAAGCATCTGCCTTCCCAGTGAGGGTGGGGAGATGGAGAACTGCTATCATTCTTTTCCTGTGTAAAGTACAACTCCCATAATAATTCTCATGAGTCAATGAAGAAGACCTTCTTCATTTCTAAAAAGTATGCACTGAACTCAGTGTTTGTGAGATACTAAACTCCTTCTAGGCAGGAACAATGTGTTCTTTATCTTTGTCTTTCATATAGCTTTAGGATTTTTAAGTTGTAGGAAGGAGCTTAATACATATTTGAGGATTTTAAATTAGGGTCAATTAATAATGGTACCCTAAGAATCCATGATTTTGTTGGAGTGGGTGCTACACCCACCAGTATAGATTGCAACCATTATCACACATTTGATTTCGTGAGATAGTGGTGCTGAAAAATGTCATCAATAGGTGATCAAACTTCTATTGGTGAGGTGTTCCTTACCAAGCTAGGCCCGTTCTCAGACCACACGTATCAAGCACATCACTAGGCTTCTATCAGTCTGTCAACAATCATTTGTTAAGTGGATACTATGTGTCAAAAATTGTGTTAGGGAACGGGAATTCAAAGACAACAATGACGCCCCTTTGAGGAGCTTACATATTATAGTGGGAAACTACATATGTGCATGTGAGTACATATACAAAATACGCACAAAATCAAAATAATTTTTTTAGAGAGATGAGATACAAGTAGTTGGGATTAGGAAATCCCTTGTGTAGGACATGTTTGTTTAGGTGAGTTTTAAAGGAAACTAAGGGCTCTAAGGGACAAAAATTAGAAGGGGTAGTGCATTCTAGGCTTCAGAGGGTAGCTTGTATAAAAAACATGGAATGAGAAAATGGATTCTCATATGTGAAGCATAGCAACAAGGCTGGCATGGCCAAAGTGTAGTGTGTATGTGAAAGGTAGTATATATTAAGCCTGGAAAGATCAATCTGAGCCAGATGGCAAAAGACTTTAAATGCCAAAAAGAAGAATTTTATTTTTTCCTAGAGGTAATAGGGAGCCATTAGAGGTAATTGAGTGGGAGAGTGTTATGGCTGAACTCATGATTCAGGTTGGTCACTTTGACAACTTAGTGGCAGATGAATTAGAGAGGGTAAAGCCTGGATGAAGGGAGATTAAGAGAACAGAACACTTGATGATCAAGGCAAGAAAAGCTAAGGCTATAGATAGGACAGTGGCTACAGGAATAGAGAAAAGGGTAGAAATGATGAGACATCACAACTAATTGAATATTTGGGGTGAGAGTAAGGAATCAGTGATGGCTCTGATTTTGTGAACATAGGTGATTAGAAGCATGGTGATAATGGTCAAAAGAAATCCAAATTTTTGAAAGAGTAGTAGGTTTTAGTGGAAAGCTGATTAGTTCTGTTTTAGACAGGTTGAGTTTGAGATGTCTGTGTGACATCCATTTGACAATGTCTGATTGGAAGTTGATGATGTAGAATGGGGGGGGAGTTGGGAGACAGACAGACAGATGGGGGAGACACACACACATACACACACACACATGCACACTGATAGAGACAGGGGAGGGAAGTGATGGGGCTTGATACATAGAACCCAGAATCATTTAGGTAGGGATGATAGTTAAACCTATGAGCGTTGGTAAGGTAACCAAGAGAAAATACAGACAGAGAAGAGTGACCAGAACCGAACCTTGGGTTATATCCAGGGGACAGGATATAGGTGATAATTAAAGCCTGGTCAGCCTTATGGTATCTACCATTCCATGTCCTCTAGTAACCAAAGTCTTTTTGACCCCAGAGTCACTTCGGAGTCACAAACATTAGAAAATGGTTCTTATTACAATAAAACTAATTGTTATTTCTAAATATTGGCTTGGCTCAAATTAGCGATAGAATTTCCTAAATTCCCCTGATTATCATGATTTTCATTATATCCTTGGTACATTCTGAAAGAAGGTATCCCATATGAGTACCCAGTTCTATAATATTATGAAATGCATTTCACATCTGAAAAGACCAGCCTATTGGAAACTTTTTAACTAAAGGAACAATTCATTAGGGACTCCAGCCAGTTTCATGACTGAGAAAGTTCATTTTTTTTTTGTATCTACTTTTCTTTTTCCTACTCCCTATAACGTTAATGGGAGGTAAGATCTTCCCCGCCCATTAATAGGCCTTATGTAGAGTCCATTAAGGAAAGCTTCTTTAGGGAGAGGCTTGCTTGTAGGAAGGCTTTCACACCTTTTGCTAATTTGTCATTAGGCACTGAGTCATGAGGGTTGTGATGCCTTCTGGCTCTGAGAAGTATAAATATACTCTAAGTTGGTATTTTGCTTTGGAGGTTCACTTATGAGAAGGATCTTTTGTTTCCCTGGTCAAGACTCTGAATAACCTTATGTTCAGAATTCCTCTACTGCGCAGACGTAAAAGCTCTCTCGATCCAGTGGTGTATGTAAAGTGTATAGCAATGGTGCTTTGATTCAAGCAGTTGGAGCCCTGTCTGTTGGTCTAATTTCTCTGCTTACATTTTCTCTGATGTTCAAGGTGCTGACTTTTCCCCTGCACTAGCAAATGTAATTAAAGAAGATGACTGACCCCTAAAAAGCTATCTTTCCTAGTAAATCAGATTAAAGAACCTGTGCTAGCAGGCCATCCTGGGTATGCTAGGGTGCTTGCTGTTACACTCCCCTCCACCTTTTCCACATTACCTTTCAACCTCCTTGTTTCAGTTTTCGTTACTGATAATACTTCACAGATTGGAAAAATGCTTCCTCCACAAAACTATTATCTCCATTTTATAGATGAAGGAACTGAGCCCGAGAGAAGTGAAACAGTTGGTTCGTTCACATAGTTAGTATGCTATTACGGGGTGTTCCTAAAGTCTGGACACATAGGCAATTGATGGCAATGTGGAGTTATTGCATCAAGTTCACGTGAATCTTGCAAAGTACATCAACCTTTGTATCACAAATGAATTGAAAATGTTATTTGTTAATATTCCAATTAAATAAAATGTCATTGAAAATTTTATTCATTTCGTTTCTTGAAAATATGCATTTTTTCCTATGTATCCAGACTTTAGGGACACCCTGTAGTTGGTCATACATTCGGTCCCAGATCCAGTCACTGCTTTGATCTAACCCACACCTCTCCATAGCACAGGAGGAGAAATCTTTTCATGTCCTTTGCTGAAATCTAAGCTGACCATGTTTACTGTATTCCCTGGATCTACTTGTCTAGTTATATTGTCCAAAAAGAATATGAGGTCACTGTGGCATAATATGTCCTTGATAAAGACACGCTCACTTCTAATGATCGCTACTGCCCTTTAAAACTATTCACGAATGATCTAATCTAGCCTATGTCCATCAAAAATTCCTTCTGCATGTATACCTATAGGCATGGTCGTTGTTCAGCCATGTCTGACTCTTTGTGACCCCGTATGGGGTCTTCTTGGCAAAGATACTGGAGTGGTTTGCCATTTCCTTCTACAGCTCATTTTTACAGATGAGGAAACTGAAGCAAGCAGGGTTCAGTGACTTGCCCAGGGTCACACAGCTAGTAAATGTCTGAATCTGGATTTGAACTTAGGTCTTTCTGACTCCAGACCTGGCAATCCATCTATTGAGCCACCTAGCTGCTCCTACACTATGTGTCATCTAGCTTTTGCTTAAAGATTCTTTATAAACGGAACTCACTACCTTTTGAAGCATCCCATTCCATTTGGGGGGTAAGTCTAATTGTTAGGAATTTTTTTCCCTGGCATCTAATCTAAAACTTCCCCCCCCACTTCTACCTATTGTTTCTTGTTAGTCATAGCTTATAGATAGAAGGCTGCAAGAGACACTGGAAGTCCTCTAGTCCAGGCACCCCATTTTAGTGATGTGAAAACTGAGGCCCAAAGTGGTTTAAATAACTTGCCCAAGGTCACAATGTAGTAAATGACAGAGCTGGGATTTGAACTTGGACCTTATGCCTCCAAGTTTGGTGTTCTGTTCCCAGTACCATACTGTTTCCCCTTCAAAAAACTGCTTCCACATGACTGCCTGCCAAATGTTTGATGACTGCTCTCATACTCTTCTGGAATCCCGTTCTTCAGGCTAAACCTTTCCCAGTCTTTTTAATCAATCCTTAAATGGCATGGATTAGAGGCTTGTTACCATCCTGATCACCCTCTTCTAGACATTAGACATTTTCCAGATTACCAATGCCCTTCCTAAGATGTGTCATTCAGAATCGAACATCTTATTCCTTCTACAATCTGACAGGGACTGAGTATAACAGGACTATCTACTCCTTATTCCTGGAACCTGCAACTCTCTTAAATCAGCCTAAAATCGCATTAGCTTTCTTGGTTGTCATATCACATTGTTCACTCACATTGACCTTACAATTCATCTTGGCTTCCTACAGTCTGTTATGCTCTTCTTCTTCTCTCTATCTTTCTCAGTTCAAAGGTTGTTTTCCTTGGAAGAGTAAAAAAAGAAAAACAAACCAGAATGAGTTGAACAGTCCATTATTCTCCTCCCATCTACCCTGAGCAACGGTTCTGCACCTCCACCAATCCTTCTCTTGTTCACGCAGAGATAAAAAAAAAAAACTAGAGACCATGAACACATCTCACAGAAGGAAAAGATGTGGATGGGTGATGGTCATCAGTGATGAGAGGGGTACCCACACTGCTGAACTTATGGATCCATGTAAGGCTGAAAGGCTAAGGTAGGGCAGAGCAGGAATTCAGGGCTGGACTGGTGTGGAGGAGAACCCAGCTCAGGTTTGAGCCATACTCTGCAGCAGGACTTCCATGGAAGAGATGCCTGGCTAAATGACAGATCCTGCAGCCGTCCTGGAGTAAGGATGAAAATAAAAATGATAGTATTTCTGCAGCTCAGTCTGTGTAACTCGTCTGTGACCTCCTCTGCAGTGCTGTTTGGAGGTACAGAACTATGTCTCCCTGGGTCTTGGATGGGATATCTGAATTTAAATCTGTCCTCAATCTGTCGGGTTCAGGAGTGGTAGTCTTGCGAAGATGAATTATGTAAACAAGTTATGGTAATGGAATTCTTATTTATAAACCATATTTTAGGAGGCTTGTTCCTACCATTAAAAAGAAAAGGCTATGCTAAATTTCATCTTGTTAAGAAAATTTATCGTACTGGGGAGGGGGGGTGGGGAAACCATTTAGAGTAGGGACTTAATAGATGCAAGCTAATGATCGTCCACGACTGCTTTCCTCATTTTGGGAGTGCAGTGGGTGGGAGGGAAAGGAGGTGTGCCTTCCCTTTTCTATTACTTTTCAATATGAGGACATAGGTCTTTCTTTTGATGGAGTAAACATTGAGAAATAAAGAGTCTATTATACTCCCTTGTATTTTCTCCTAGCCTCCCCTCTTTTGGGAGGGGGTTATTGATTTTTTTTTTGTCTCGCTTCATTTCTGGCTCCACTCCTATGATTGGCGTCTTATTTTTTTTTTACTTTTGTTATGAGGCAACAAAGCAATTGGAAACTCGATCCCTTCACGCTACTCTCCCCCTGCCCCACTACATCTACATCCTGGCCTCTGAGAGCATCATGGACATCCCCGTCCACTGTGATCTGCAAAGGTGCTGGAGTTTATTCATTAGTGTCATACAAAAGCAAACAGCATTTTCCCTGACAGAAGCCCTCCATCACTCTGCACCAGTTACTCATCAGACTAGTGAATAAGCTTCCCCTGCTGCTCATTACTACCCAGAGACATTGTGGCCTTTTCAAATAGCCTGGAAGATGGGCTTTTCAGAATCCAGACAGCATGGATTCCATCCTTCCTAAGACGCTCCTTGGCCTCTCTTGTCTCAGCAACAAATGGCTTAAGGCTTCTGCTGTCCAATTCAACATTTATTAAGTCTCTGCTCTGTGTCAGGCTCTGGGCTGGAGGCTAAGGATATGGAAGACAAAAAATGGAACATCCCCTGCCCTCAAAAGGCTTTCATCCTGCTGGGTTGCTTCCAAAATATGAGACTGAAATTCAGAACATCTTAATTTTATGAAAGAAAAAAAAAGACTATCTCTGCTTGGATGTCTGAAACTTCCACACATTTTTCTTGGCTGAGTGTAGGCTTTCAGTCCAAGTCAATTAAAAAATAATAAAATATATATGGAAGGCATAGTACTAAGATAAAACAAAACCGTTCCTATCTTCAGCTAACTTATATTCTCTCATGGAGGATAGTGGAGGAAATGCACCATATATACAGAGCAGTAAATGTGGAGTATCTATAGTTTGCAGTTGTGGGCCTGGCATTCAAAGCATAGCCTAGGTGCTGGAAAGTCCAGATGCTGGTAAATATAGGTTCTGTAATATGTGTGAGAGTGAGAAGGGCTACAGAAGGGATCTGAACTGCCTTGTAAGATTACTATAGATACAATCAGGCAGGCAAGCTCTGAAGCCTGTAACGTGTTAAGGGCACGCTTAATAGAACTCTGTGGTGTTTCTGAGCTAGAGCAGGGAGCATGACCAATCTGGGAAAGGGACTATGAAAAGGGACTGTGGTCATTATGGTCATCAGCCAGGATGGTGAGTGCCTACTTTCTTGGTGTCCATTGGGTCCTGTGACTGAATGAAAAATGCTACACGCACACACATAGAGTCCTCCAAAGGAACAGAGGCAACCTGTGTACAGCAAGTCAGTCAGTCACCTATGGAAGACTTTGTCCACCACAGGAGCAATATCTGAGCAATGTTGAAGGAAGAAGGAAGAGTTAGCCACCAAGGGATGGATCGAAGGGGAAGCTATGACTGAGGATGAATGATAGGGTTTCTAGGGATTGGAGTGAGGGGCTGTGTGCCCCACAATGGCAGATGCTTCTGAGTCAGAAATCACAGAGCCTTGTTTTACAAGTGAGGAAAGTGGTGCCATTAAAAGGCAATTATTCAAGTGGTGTGAGTCAGCCCTGCAGCTTCTGGTACTGCTGAGCTGTGCATGAAGAGGGAGTGATGTGGGAATGTTAGATTATTATTATTGGTTTCTTTAGCATAAACCTTAAGTTGGAAAGGAAAGCTTGAACCTACTCTGAGCTGTCAGATCATCAGCGACCCACTGGGGCAGGTCAAAAAGAGGGAAACGCAGGAAGGAGTTATCCTCTGCTGTCATTTGGTCACCTTCAAGAAGGTGTCACACCAGATAAGAAGGTTTCCCCTCTCTTGAGATGGATGGGGGGAAATAGAGGGCTGTGAGTAGGTTCTGTTGCACCTTCCTCACATGTGCCACATGGAGGAGCACTGGGCCACAGATCTACAGCTAGGAGGGACATTCGAGGTCATCTTGCCCGACCCTTTCATTTTTTTTTTTGAGCGGAGAAGGCAGGGCAATTGGGTTTAAGTGACTTGCCCAAGGTCACACAGCTAGTACATGTGTCCAGTGTCTGAGGCCGGATTTGAACTCAGGTCCTCCTGACTCCAGGGCTGGTGCTCTACTCACCTAGCTGCCCCCAACGCCTTCATTTTACAGACCAGAAATCTGAAGTCCTTAGAGATAAAGTGACTTACCCAAGGTCATACTAGTAGTAAGAGGTAAAGCCAGAATTTGAACCAGACTCTCTGACTCTAAATCCAGTGCTCTTTCTCCCGTACTTCTCAATTGTGTAAAAATCATAAGCCGTCTATGCCTCCTTTAAAATTTATTTTATTTTATTTTTATTATAGATGTAGCAAACACCAAAATAAAGCAGATATTTCCACATCCATAGTAGAAGAGGAAAAGGAAGCTAAGTGGTGAAGTAGACAGCACTCTTGGGCCTAGATTCAGGAAGACCTGAGTTCAAATACAGCCTCAGATATGTATTACCTGTATGACCCTGAGCAAGACACTTAACTTCTTCCTGCCTCGATTATACCATCTGTAAAATGGAGATAATAGAACCTACCTTCCAGGGTTGCTGTAAGCATCAAATGAGATAATACTTGTCAAGCACTTTGCAAACTTTTAAGTGCTTGAAAAATGCTAATAATAACAGCTGGCATTCTTGGGGTTGCCGTCAGTTGCTTTGCTTTCAGGAGAACCTTGGCATTAGTAAAAGAGGGTTTGCAATTTCCTAGTGCAAATGCAGTCCATTCTTCTCCTCCATTTCGTCACTGGGGAGGTTTCTGTCTGTCTCCCTTGCATCACTTCTTGTGTGACTTATAGAAGATTTTTGATTGTCTTTATCGTTGTAGCTCATTCTACTCCCCTCTTTCCTCCCTACACACTATCCAGAAAAAATAGTAATATGCTCACCATGATAGCAACTTCTACCTTACCCTTCTGTGTGGTAAGAGAGGATTGAGGAAGGCAAACCCTAATTCATTTCTCACCCAGCAACACTTCTCTGGATTTCTCCACTCTGCCCATCTTGCCCTCCATGATCATCCTGGAAGATCACATCAGCCTTGGAACTCACACTTCATCAGTGCCCTTTGCCCTTCTGATTGGAGGTTAGAATGATGAATTTCTCCCTAAACCTCCATTTATAGAGAGAGCCCAGGTCAACTTTCTTGTCATTTCCCACCCAGCTGTACTCCTTCGGACTTTTCCGTTGAGCCCCTATGCCAGATACCTCCCTCCGCTACCTCCTTTCAGCTGCCTTTTGGGTGCTATCTTCCCCCCTTAGATTGTAAACTCCTCAAGGGCAGGGATTGCCTTTCTTTTTATATTTATATCTTCAGTACTTAGTGTAGTGCCTGGCACATAGTAGGTGCTTAATAAGTTTTTATTGACTGACTTATTCCTCCTTCCATGCTACTGAATGGTAAAATTCCAGATGGTGACAAGTGAGGTTTCTATCTTGGACAAATAGTTATTTTTTCGGTCCTACCAGTAGAGAGCTTCAAGGTGAAGAAGAAGTCAGTCAAAGACCAGAATGAAAGAAGATTGATCTGGATGCCTTTTGAAAAGCACCTTGAATCCACAAAAAATAATCGTAAGACAGAAGATGAAGTGAGCAAAACCAGGAGAATACATTCTGTAATAACAACAACATTATAAAGAAAACAGCTTTGGGGGCAGCTAGGTGGTGCAGTGAGTAGAACACCAGCCCTGGAATCAGGAGGACCTGAGTTCAAATCTAGCCTCAGACACTTGATATACTTACTAGCTGTGTGACCTTGGGCAAGTCACTTAACCTCAATTGCCCTTCCTTCCCCCCTCCAAAAAAAACGAACAGCTTCAAAAGACTTGAGAACTCTAATCAATTCAAATGACCAACCATGATTCCAGAGGATCAGTGTCAAAGCTTGTTATCTACCTGCTTCCGGAGAGATCATGGACTCAAGATGCAGAGTGAGACACATATATGTAGACATGGAAATTGTTTTGCTTGACTATGTGTAGTTATTTTGTTGATTTTCTTTTTCTTTGTTTTTGTTTGGGGGGGCAGGTGGGAGGAAAAGAAAATGAATGAATGTGTATGTATGTGTGTGTGTGTGTGTGTGTGTGTGAGAGAGAGAGAGAGAGAGAGAGAGAGAGAGAGAGAGAGAGAGAGAGAGAGAACCAGAGAGATAGAGAGATGGAGAGAGAGAAGAGAAGAAAAAGAAAAAGCAGGTAGCCACAAAAATGTGCTTAGATTTTTCCATCTCTCTGTCATTGTGCTTAGGACAGAATCACTGATATTGCAGCTGATAAAGGTTTTGTGAAATATGATGCCATCTCAAGTCCCCACTCACATAGCTCCTATCGAGGAGGCCCAAATAGCCAATAGGATATCAGTGGCAAAGTCAGTTCTGCACATGCTGCTGTCAGCAGTAAGGAGGACACCTGAGGTACCACCACAAATCATGGCTTTTGGTGCTTCCATAACAGCCTCAAGTGGGTTATTGCCCCTCATCTCCAAACATGTCTCCATCTGTTTCTCTCCCTGAAAGTATGTACAGGGATTAGTGTTATACAAACAGAGGTGCTTGAGAGGGCATTTTAACACTGGAAGAAATTATATGAGAAAAATCTCCCCCTTTATGACAACAACACACAAGGAGTTCATAAATTCATCTAGGACTGACTGTTCTGAGACAAAAGGGAGACTTTTTTCATCTTCTAGCTACAGCTTCTAACAGGCAGTTTTTGTGACTGAGGGAATCATTTCCCAAATATTCATTTCCTCTGATAATTCCTTTAGGAAAATCTGGTCTTTGATGGATATGATGGATATCACCTTCCATTTTGCAATCTCAAATTGCCTTCAAATCTTTACTCTTTTCCTGACCTAGACTTTACAAGGTCATTTAGACTTTTTTTTTTCCTGAGGTAAGCATTAAGACCACATTTGGGTTGGTTTGGGATGGGTATCTCTACCTGCCTACATCTTACCAATATTTCAAGTCTCATCCTCCAGTTGGCCTCCCTTGTGAAGCTTTCTCTGGTTACTTATGACCAGTATGATCTTGTTCTCTTATTAAATCTGGTCACCCTTTGTTTATGCCACTACTTTGTAGCATAATTGTGTTATGTCAACCAGACCATAAGGAGGAAATCTCCTGATATTTTGAAAAGGAAACAGACAAAACAAAACTTAAGTCAGTTTGGCATCCTAGGCTGCTGTTTCTTGGTTGACTGAAATTGACTCAGGTCTTTCACTCAGGCATTTTCCATAACCCACAGACAAGATAAATAGCCTCTCAAGAAAGCATGTACATGATGTTAGCTCCCTGTGGTACCAACCTTCTGGCTAGAGCAGAACTCAGATGCAGTGTATTAGAAATTGGAGTCAGAGCACCTATATTTGAAAAAGTCCAGTGGCAAAAACACTGCCATTGGAGTTGGGGGACCTGAAGTCATTTCTTGCTTCTGACATTTGCCATCTGTGTAGTTTTGGGAAAGTCAGTTAAATCTCCCTGGGTCTCAGTTTCTTCATCTGTAAAATGAGGAAGTTGGCTTCTGAGATAATTTCAGGATGTAGATTTATGGATTCTATGAATGGTATAACTTTGACCAAGACATTTCTCTTTTTCAAACCTTAGCTTCCTCACCTGTAAAATAAAGTAGTTGGACTATATCATGGCTTTTGAAACTTGTTTTTATTTTAAATCCCCCTTTGACAGAAACCTATGGACTGCTTCTTAGAATAACATTTACTACTTAAATCCATCATTGAAAAATTTTTTTCAGCTAGAGGTTAGTGAAAATAAAGATGTGATTTCCCTCCCCCGTCCAAGTTCACGTACTTCCAGAAATTTACCCATGAGCTCCTTGGGCGTCCATTGGACCCCAAGTTAAGAACTCCTGAGCTAGATGATGCCAGAATTCCCTTCCTTCAAGTTCCAGCTCTAAACTTCATTGGAATCCTGGGAAAGATCTCCTGGTAAACAGATCCCAACACATTTGGGGCATAAAGAGTTTCAGTCCTAGTTCCAAATCTTTTTTCTCCAAATGCTAGAACACGTCCTTCCCCTGTTATGCCTCAATACTGACACTCACCAGCCCTGACTGACCCTTAGTACTCATCTCAGATAAAGCAATCAGCAGTAGCTGCCCTTAAACTAGTAATGAGCATCTTCTGTGCCTGCTTAGCTTCCTTACAGATCCAGCCTTTCCTGCTGCAGAGGGGCAGAGGGCTGTGATTCCCTGAGCCCCTGCTGGGATGTTTCTTATCCCTCAATTATTAGCAGAGGAGGCTATACCTTCCAGGGCTTCTGGTAGAGTGCCTAGTACCAGGCGCCAGATTAGCAGAGATGCCTAATGCACAATTGCTGCCTCCCCAAAGCCAATTTATTAACCATTTCTCTCACATAGTGGGCAGACAATAAATACCCATTAAATGAATGAAGCCACAAACTATCTTCCATTGTGATTACTTTGCTAATTAACCCAGTTGTGTTAATGATCCCAGAGCTGGAACTCCTATAGGTGCATATTGTGTAAAACCGTGAGAACAAAAATGAAACCTGGGAGTCTGAGCAGACCGCAAGCTTAAAATGAATCATCAGAATGACAGGGCAGCCAAAAAAAAAGCCTAATGCATTTTGGCTACATCAATAGAATAATAATGCAAAAAGTGAAGGAAATGATGGTCCCTCTGTGGCCTGACCAGGGCAGACATACATCTGGAGAATTGTGGTCAATTCTGGGTGCTACTTTTAGAAAGGACAATGACAGACTGGAGTTTGTCCAAAGAAGGATGACCCAGGATGGTGAGGGCCTGGAAACTATACCATATTAGAATCTAGAGAAGAAATTGAATATGCTTAGCCTAGAAATGAAGACATGTAGCAGGGCAAGGTTAAATAGATATATTAAAATATGTGAAAGCCTGTCATGTATTCGTACTTAGGATCATAGATCAGCGGCTAGCATAGTGGTTAGTTAGACACTGCTCAGTTGAGGTCTTAGGGCCCAGCAACATGAATCAATCTCTGTCCTTCACCAGTCATGATTTGCCTGAGTTCATTATTCTGAAATAACCTGACTTCTAAATAGGGTAAGTTGTGTTCAGTCACGTCTGACTCTTTGTGATCCCATTTGGGTATTTCTTGGCAAAGATACTGGAGTGATTTGCCATTTCCTTTTTCAGTGAATTAAGGCAAACCGGGTTAAGTGACTTGCCCAGGGTCACATAGCTAGTAAATGTTTGAGGCCAGACACAAAGATGAGTCTTTCTGGCCTCAGGCCCGGCACTTTATCTGCTGCCCACAGCTACTTTGGGGACAGTTGCTACTTACAAAGTTGCTAATTATATAAATAATTATGGGTTTAAAAATCTAAAAATCATATCTTACCAAAAGCTGACTCCAAGAGACCTCACAGCCAGAATCTGCCTCTTCTTCTGTCAAGTGTAGCTCCTCACCACTTTTGGTTCAGCAGTCAATTGAGTGATGCATCACACATAGCCAATAGCAGAAAGGGTACCTTCACATGCTCTAAGCGGGGAGGGGTTGGGACCTGTAACACTGATTCTAGATCTGAGAGAATATCTAGTCTGACTCCCTCATTATACAAATGAGGATACTGAGGCCCAGAGAGAGTAAATCACTTAAACAGTGTCACACAGATAGCAATCGACAAAAGCAGGATTTGAACCCACATCCTCTGACTGTAGTGTGAAAGATCTTTTTACTGTGTTGTGCCATTTATTCTGCTGGAAAGCAAGATGCAAAACATGGATGAACGTGGCAGCGAGGCAGATTTCAGCTTGATAGAAGGAAAAATCTACTCACAGAACTGTCCAAAGTTGTAATGGGAGGCCTCAGGAATGAGTGCTAGATAAGCTTCTCATCACAGTAGGCTGCCTTCAGATGGAGGCTGGATGGCCATATGCCATCGAGGAGATTGCTGGGCAGGCTGAGATGACCTTCGAGAGGTCTTACAGCTCTGAGGCTCCATGTACTCATGCACTTCTAACATCTCCATCAGACCAAATGCAAACACTGGCCATGCCACCCTTTGACAACGCTGGTCTGGGAGAGGAAAGGGTCTGCCTTTGCTTTGGAAGAGAAATCTATGTTCCTTGTCAGACTCCATTACTGCCTCAGAGGGGTATAGATGATCATTTACTGTCCAATCTCAGATTAATTGAGTATCTAATAGGATATCACAGAGTAGAAAAGGACCTTATATGGGTCCTAGCTATGATGGTGGCTTGGATTTTGACTGATAAATGCAATGAATTCTTTACCTTTTTCTCTTCCTTTTTCTTTCCACTAACCATCAGTTGGGTTTAAAGATGAAGTGATAAATGTAATGAATTCTCTGCCTCCTTTCTTTTCCCTCACTAGTCATAAGCTAGAGGTGAAGAACCTTGTGCAAAGGCCAGGAGGGAAGATCTGAATTTTATTTCCCTCCTTTTTAAACCCTTTTTTTTGGCTTTCCCAGTTTTGTAAACTTCTTGACCTTTATAGGTCTGGTTGACTATAAAGGCTGTGTGCATGGTAGTAGAGAAATAGGTGGCAGCCTTTCTCTGGAGGTTTTGCCAGTCTTTGCAGTTTAAATTGGACTCCCCCTCACCCTCACCCCCAGCCCCCACCAGGTTCTCTGCATGACCAGCACTGAAAAATGTATCTTGTATTTGGCTACCCTTTCCTTAAAAAGGCCTCATGTGTAAACCAGGTTGACACTTGTCCAGTAATTACCTCCCACTGGATTTAACTTATTCACATGCACCCTTCCTTTCTTGATGAATCCAGGGGGGGTCTTCATTACATTTTAGTGCATGTACACTTGCCTAGATCAATAAGCCTAGAGGAAGCAGATAGTGGAAAAAACCAGGATTTTCTGTTTTTCTCTGTTTTTTTTTTAGTATACACATTTTATATTCTGCCTTTAAAGCTATTTCTGCCTCACAGCTGCTTTTCCAAGAAGGCAAAGACTCCTTCCTACAGGCCCTGCTTGTCCCGACATCTACCTTGGTTATCCTTTCACAGGATTTGATTTCTGCAGTCAGTTGTATAATGAGGAAGGAGTGCGCAGTAAGTTTGGAGATTCCTATTAACCAGGTCATCCATGAATCTATTTTTGTGGGTTTCTTATTAGAAATAGCAGGGAACACAATGATATTCAAACACAGCCATTTATGAGAGCTTGGCAAAAGAAAACAAAAAATATTGGTGAGCTTACTTCATACTTGAAATTTGAAAATGTTGTACTGTATTTTGCCAATTTCCAAGCACCTTGACTCGATTTACATTCCAAGGTAACAATAAAGGACAGGAAAGATGAAGACTGTTTTTAAAAGCTAAACTTCGATATGCAGTACTTGTCAAACTCCATTTGGAGTGCTGTGTTTAATTCTATACACCACATTTTAGGAGGAACTTTGAGAAGCTGGGATGGGTCCATAAGAGGACATTCAACTTGGAGAGGAATCTTAAGAACCATGTCATAGAAGGAATAGTTAAAGAAAATGTTTTCTCCCTTCAGTTATTGGAAAACTATCATATGGTAGGAACACTAGACTGTTTGGGGGAAGTGCTGTTCCAGGAAGTAAAAGCAAAGTTATAGTATGGTAGATTTTGGCTGAATACAAATAAGAAAACTTTCTGTCAACTAGATCTGTCTAAGGGCAGCTGGTTGGCACGGTAGATATGGCACAGGACCTGAAGTCAGGAATGCCTGAGTTAAAATCTGGCCTCAGATATTTACTAGCTCTGTGATCCTCAGCAATCACTTAACCCTATTTGCCTCAGTTTCCTTATCTGAAAAATGGGCTGGAGAAGGAAATGGCAAACCACTTTAGTATCTTTGCCAAGAAAACCACCAAGTGGGGTCACAAAGAGTCAGACATGACTGAAATGACTGAACAACAAAAAAGATCTGTCCAACCACAGAATGAATTACCATTAAAGGTATTCAAACAAATGTGGATGGATGAACATGAGATGTTCATGAGATCTGTTAAGATGTTGTAGAGGAGCTTTGGAGACTGAGACTAAAGATTTTTAATAATTATATTATTAGCAACAACGACAACTCACAGTGATATAGTGCTTCCACATTTACAGAGGTGAGGTTTTTTTTTGTTTTTATTTTTGTTTTTGGCAAAGCAATCAGGATTAAGTCACTTGCCCAGGGTCACACAGCTAGTATCAAATGTGTGAGACCAGATTCAAACTCAGGTCCTCTGGACTCCAAGGCCAGTGCTGTATCCATTGCAAACTCCCCAGAATTCTTTCTTTGCAAATGGCCCAGTGAGGTAGGGAGTGTAAGTGTGCTTTCCATTTTCTTGGCATGTAAACAAATGCTTAGAGAATAAGTAATTTACTTTTTTGGGGCATTTTAAATTTAGGTTTGTTTTACTTAGGTTTAATGTTAATTCCATGCTGTGTTTCAGTAAGAACAATACAGATTCTGTATCTGTGGCTCTAGTCAGATATCCAACAGTACAAAATAGCTTCAGTTATAGATGACCTTCCTTCAAGGCATGTTATTAATTTACTAATGGTCACATATCTAGGGTGCATCCGAGATGAGATTCAGACCCAGGGCCCACAAATTCAAATTCTATGCTCTTTTTATCATGTCAGTCTGTATTTAAGATAAACATAATGGATTCTAGCCCTGTATGATAATTTGGGAGTAGACATAACTATGCATATATTCGCTGACTTCTTGAAACTTTTTTAGGAGGTAGACATGGTGAATTTGGATCATTTAGCCCATGAGCAAGAAAATATCCTGAAATAGGCCACTGTGGCCCAAATGAGGTGAATATGGAACCATTATGACTATTGGTCTGACCAGTTTAGGCAGATAGAAATTATTTGGCTTACTAATTGAGATATTTAAAAATCATTGGACATAGTAGCTTAACCCTCTTTTTTTTCCTTTGGTCTCTAGACCAGGACTTGGTTGGTCTAAGTACTAAGATACAATAAAAGTACTGGAATTTGGTTCTTGCCTTGACCCTTCCAGTAACTAATAAGGTAATTTTCATCATTTCTCGGCTCCAATTTCCTCATTTGTAAATAAAGTGAAAAGGGGAGGGGTGAGAGCACCAGATCTTATGGAAGAAATGAAAGAATGAATTTCTGATATGTCATAAAACTAGTAGAAGAAAGCCATAGTAGTAAGAGGGAAGCCACTTCGTCTTCCCTGGTCTCAGTTTCCTTCATTTCCAAAATGAGGTGTCTAGACAAGATGATCTCTGACTTATTTTTCAGTTCTTAATATCTTATGAGCTTGTGGAGGACTTCTATTGCCTACACGTGTTATGAAGCCACATTGTGCTAAAGAGCATATGAAAAATTCTTAATTTATAATGGCCCTTAATATGTCAACTGACTGTTGATTGATTGACATCAATCTGATGTCAATGCTGATGGCAAGGAAAATGGGAGATTGCTAAAGAGACTAATATGGTGTATTGTTTTTGAGGGAGGAAGGCAGGGAAATTGGGATTAAGTGACTTGCCCAAGGTCACACAGCTAGTAAGTGTGTCAAGTGTCTGAGGTTAGCTTTGAACTCAGGTCCTCCTGATTCCAGGGCCAGTGCTCTACTCACTGCGCCACCTAGCTGCCCCTATGGTGTAGAGTACTGAGTTGAAATTCATAATAGACACATGCAGAAGATATAATCAGGAGCATATAACTGAAGAACACAAAAGAGTTATGTGGAGCTATAAGAATAGTGTCAGGAAGGCCAATATTCTTAAAAAAAAAAGTAAATAGGGCTTTCGAAAAGTCCTAGGGATAGCAAAAGGGATTTTTCTAATTATATCTGAGCAAGACTAAGAACAAAGAAGGGAAAGACCTATTTCTTAGGATGGTTAAGATAATAATAACAGATGTCCTAAGAAAAGAATAACTACTCTGCTTCCTTTTTATTTCTGACTTTTATGTTAAGAACTATCTTTAGAATTGAAACGATAAGATAAACATGGTTAAGGATTAATTGAAACTAGGAATAGTAAGGGAATACCTAGCATCTCCAAATTTGTTCAATTCTCTTGGCCTAGGATTAGAGATCATCTAGGGCACAGAAGCAATAGGCAGATAGTAGTGAATTCCAGATAATGATCTTTGTGGAGAATGGAAAAGGTAGTGAAAGATGGGACAAATATGCTTGTGATTCCCCTCAAAGAAGGTGGTGGTGGTGGTGGTGGTTGTTTAGTCATTTCGATTGTGTCTGATTTTTGACCTCTTGATTCATGACCTCTCTGAGGTTTTCTTGGTATAGATACTGGAGTGCTTTGCCATTTCCTTCTCAAAGAAGGTAGATTTCACAAGTCCAAAGGAGGCTGCTGCAAATGGTGAGAGAATCTCAAAATGATTTCCTATGAGGATATTTGAAATGTTATTAGGTACGGAGAAGTCTTGTGAGCATCTCAAACCCAGCATCTCCTTGACAGAATCCATTATCTTTCCTCCCAAACCTTAGCTTCTTCTAGACTTCTTTATCATTTTTGGTGCACGATCACCCTCCCAGTCACCCAGACTAACAACATCCATGCCTGTCTTCATTCATCCTACACATCTGAATCCATTGCCAAATCTAGCTATGTTATCTCTTTGCGATTCTCCACACATCACCCTCCATCTCCTGTCTTCTTGTCTTTGCATGGGCTGTATCCTGTTCCTGGAAAGCATTTTCTCCTTGCCTCTCCCTCTTACCTTCCCTGGCTACCCCACTGTAGTAGGAAGGCCGAATTTATGATCTCAAATATAATCATGTATATGTTTGAATGGTCCGAAATCGCAAGGTATGAGAGATTCTCTAAGGAGAAAACAACAAGAAATTTATTTAGGCCCCACCGCAGCGAAAACTTGAACCAGCCTCCCCATTCCAACATCTTGACAAAAAGACTCCAGGCCCAGAAAGCCCATTTCACAAGGGCAACTAGGAGGCCACAGAAAAACAAGATAGTATCTAGCCAAATCATGTTCACTGGCCTCA
>CM053625.1:243944265-243979728 GCA_028646595.1 Phalanger gymnotis
GGTCTGCACCGCCCATGCTGGGCTCTGCTCTGCTCTTCTCCGCTCCCAGCTCCATAAGGGATAGACCTTACCCAGAGACCATCCAGGCTCTCCTGGGCTGGAGCCCTGCTTCCCTCTGCTCTTTTGTGGGTTCTGCAGTTCTAGAATTGGTTCAGAGGCATTTTTTATAGGTTTTTGGAGGGACTTGGCAGGGAGCTCATGCTAGTCCCTGCTTTCCAGCCACCATCTTGGCTCCGCCCCTGATTCTTTCAATTTCTATTTTACCCTCTGGTTCTAGAATATCAGGGCAATTTTCCTTGATAATTTCATAAAAGATGATGTCTAGGTTCTTCTTTTGATCATGGCTTTCAGGTAGTCCAATAATTTTTAAATTATCTCTCCTGGACCTAATTTCCAGGTCAGTGGTTTTTCTCATGAGATAGTTCACATTGTCTTCCATTTTTCCATTCCTTTGGTTCTGTTTGATAATATCTTGATTTCTCATCAAGTCACTAGCTTCCACTTGCTCCAATCTAATTTTTAAGGTAATATTTTCTTCAGTGGTCTTTTGGACTTCCTTTTCCATTTGGCTAATTCTGCCTATCAAAGCATTCTTCTCCTCATTGACTTTTTGGAGTTCTTTTGGCATTTGTGTTAGTCTATTTTTAAGGTGTTATTTTCTTCAGTATTTTGTGGTTCTCTTTTAGCCATTCATTGACTTGTTTTTCATGATTTTCTTGCATCACTCTCATTTCTCTTCCCAATTTTTCCTCTACTTCTTTTACTTGGTTTTCCAAATTCTTTTTGAGCTCTTCCATGGCCTGAGACCAATTCATATTTTTCTTGGAGGCTTTTGATCTAGGATCTTTGACTTTGTTAACTTCTTCTGGCTGTGTGTTTTGGTCTTATTCGTCACCAAAGAAAGATTCCAAAGTCCGAGTCTGAATCTGAGTACATTTTCGCTGCCCGTTTGTGTTCCCAGCCAACTACTTGGCCTTTGAGTTTTTCAGCAGGGTATGACTGCTTGTAGAGTAGAGTACTTTGTGCCAAGGTTGAAGATCTGTGCTGCTGTTTTCAGAACTACTTCTACACAGTAAGCTCTGCCACACCAGTGCTCCTCCTCCCCCAGGAAGTGCCAACCAGGACTGTGGCCCAGATTCAAGCAGGCTCTGCACTCCTGCTGTGATCCACCACTTAATTCCTCCCACCAGGTGGGCCTGAGGTCAGAAGCAACTGTAGCCGGAGCTCTGGAAGCAGCCCCAGATGTGTGCCACTTCTGTGCCCTTGGTGCAGGATCTGACTGCACACTCTTTTCACTCCATTCTAGCAGTTTTTCCCACTAACCTTCTCTGTTGTCTTTGGCATTTGTGGGTTGAGAAGTCTGGTAACTGCTACAGCTCAATGATTCAGGGTGCTAGGGCCTGTTCTGCCTGGCTCCTGGTCTGGTTGGTCCTGGCATGGCCCACACTGGGCTGTGTTCTGTTCCACTCCCAGCTCCATGTGATAGATCCTTCCCAGTGACTATCCAGACTTTCCTGGGCTGGAGCCCTTCTTCCCTCTTTTATTTCATGGCTTCTTCAGCTCCAGAATTTGTTCAGAGCCATTTTTACCAGTGTTTGGAGGGATTTGGGGGAGAGCTTAAGCAATCCCTGCTTTCCAGCCACCATCTTGTCCAGGACCTTATTTTCTAATGGAGAGAATGTATTCCCTAGCCCCACTACCCCAGCCCACCACTTACCTCATTTGATGTACTCCAGTAGCTCCCTGTTACTTCCAGGATCAGATCTATAGTTCTCTGTTTGGCTTTTAAAACCCCTCATAACCTGCCCCTTCCTTTCCAGTCTTATACCTTATTCCCATCCACATACTCTGATGCAGTTCCATGGAGCTTCTTGCTGTTTCTTTTATTTTCTTTAAAGTTTGAATTCCACATTCTCTCCCTTCTGCCCTCCCCTCTACCCTCCTTGAGAAGGTAAGTAATCAGATATAAGTTATACATGTTCAATTATGTGAAACATTTCCATATTAATTATTTTGTATAAGAAGAGTCAAATAAAAGAAAAAAAAGATCAAGAAAGTAAAAAATAGCATGCTTTAGTCTGTGTTCAATTAATATCAATTCTTTCTTGGGAAGCAGACACTATACTTCATCGTTAGTCCTTTGGAATTGTCTTGAATTATTGTATCACTGAGAATAGTTGTTATTCACAGATCTTTATCAAACAATATTGCTGTTACTTTGTACAACATTCTTCTAGGTCTGTTCACTTCATTATGTATCAGTTCATGTAAGTCTTTCCAGGTTTTCCTGAAATCATCCTGCTTATTTCTTATAGCATAATAATATTCCATTACAATCATATACCACAGCTTGTTTAACCATTCCCCCAATTGATGGGTATCCCTTTGATTTCCAATTTTAGCTACAACAAAAAGAGCTGCTGTAAGTATTTTTATAGAAATAGGTCCTTTCCCCTTTTTTGGCTGTCTTTGGGATATAAACCTAACAGTGGTATTGCTGTATTAAAGGGTATGCAAAATTTGGTTGCCTTTTTGCCATAGTTCCAAATTACTTGCCAGAATGGTGGTTTAAGCTCACAACTCTCCCAGCTGTGCATTGGTGTCTCAGTTTTCCCACATCCCCTCCAATATCCAACATTTTCATTTTTTGTCACATTAGCCCAATCTGATAGGTGTGAGGTGAAACCTCAGAGTTGTTTTTAATTTGCCTTTCTCTAATCAATAGTGATTTAGAGCATTTTTTCATATGACTATAGATAGCTTTGATCTCTTTGTCTGAAAATTGCCTGTTCATATCCTTTGACCATTTATCAATTGGAGAATGACTTGTATTTTTATAAATTTGCCTCCATTCCCTATTCTTGCTGTTTCTCGAATCTGACACTTTGAGCATTAGCACTGGCTGTCTCTTATGCTTAGAATTCTCTCCCCCCTCATTTCCACTTCCTTGCTTTCAGCTTTTTTTTTGAATTTCAGCTAAAGTTACACACCTTCTGCAAAACAAACAAAAAACAAAACCCAAACCCTTAAGCAGTCCTTTTCTTAGTCCTTAGTCTTTTTCTTTTGAGATTCTCTCCAATTCATCCTGTATATAATTTTCTTGTATATAGTTATTTGTATAGTCTCCCCTGTTAGGCCGTGAGCTCCTTGAGAACAAGGAATGTTTTCTTTTCTTTTTTTGCCTTTTTTTTGTATCCCCAGTACTTAGCACAGTGTCTGACACATATGAGGTATTTACTAAGTGCTTGTTGACTGACTGAATATGACATGTATACAAATACCTAAATTATAGGATTGACTGTGATAGGAGCAAAGCAGAAATCCAGACAAAGTGCTCAACTGCAACTTGAGGAGTAGGAGATCACTTTCAGCTGGGGGAAGCAGGAGATGGCAAATGAACTGGTACTTGAAGGAAGAAATGGTTATCAACAAATAAAGATGAGAAGGGAGGGCACCCTAGCTATGTGGAATCATCACGTATATAAAGACATAGATAGGGATATGCAGAACGTGATTGGAGAAGAGCTAACAGATCACTGTAGCTGAAATGTAGACTTTGTCAAGTGGAGCAATATGAAATAAGGCTAAAAAGGTGAAGTGGGAACTAGATTGTGGATGCTTCAAAGGTCAACATCAAGCATCTCTATTTTGTCCAAGAGGCAATATGGAGCTATTGAAGGTATTTGAGCAGGGGAATCACATCATCAGGTTTGTGCATTAGGAAAATTGTTTTTTTGCAACTATGAGAATAAACAATCAATCAAAAAACACTTATTATATTCCAGGCATTGGGTTAAGCACTGGGGTTACAAAAGACACAAAGTGAAATAATCCCTGCCCCAAAGTGGTTTACATTCTAAAAAGGGAGAGAATATGTGCATTTATAAGTATATTTGCATTGTTCAGTTATTTTACTCATGTCCAGCTCTTCGTGAGTCCATGTGGGGTTTTCTTGGTAAACATATTGGAGTGGTTTGCCATTTCCTTCTCCAGACCATTTTACAGATGAGGAAACTGAAGGAAACCAGGTTAAGTGACTAGCCCAGGTCACACACCTGGTAAGTGTCTGAGACCAGATTTGAGTTCAGGATGATGAATCTTCTTGACTTCAGGCCCAGAACTCTATCCACTGTGCCACCTAGCTGCCTATGTAAATATATTGTTGTTATTCAGTCATTTCAGTCATGTATGACTCTTCCAAATTCCATTTAGGGTTTTCTTGGCAATGATATTGGAGCAATGCTTCAGCCCATTTGCAGATGAAGAAACTGAGGCAAATAGGGTTAAGTGACTTGCCCAGAGTCACACAGCTAGTAAGTATCTGAGGCCAGATTTGAACTCAGGAAGATGTCTTCTTGACCCCAGAGCCATGATTCTATCCAGTGTGTCACCTAGCTGCCCTATATAAATGCACACAGACTATATACATACATATATGTATATATATATGCATATATATATATACATACATACATACATACATACATACATACAATGAATACATAATATTTAGCAGGAGGGAGGGCACTAGACTAACTCGGGGTGTGAGGGGATCAGGGTAGCAGCTGGTATTTGGCTCAAAGGAAATCACAGATTCCAAGAGGTGGAGGTTAAGAGGTTGTGCATGTAAAGCATAGGGGATAGCTAGTCCAAATGTATCAGGGCAGGAGATGAAACTTTGTGCATATCTGGATTGATGAGGGGGGAGAACTAGAATTGAGGAGACCAATTGGAAGTTGCAAAGGGGAGAAAAAAACGAAAGAAGTAGGGTGATATCAGTGACAGTGAAGTGGAAGGGATAGGTGTTAAAAATACTGTAGAGAGAGAATCAGCAGGCTATGGCAACTATTTGGAAGCGTAAAGTGAAGGAGGGAGAAAAATCAAAGCTAACTTAAGATTTGATCCTGTGTGATTAGAAAGATGGTGATTCCCAAACATGGACTTTGACCTGTTTGGTGCCCCAAGCGCTCCCTGTCCTGTCATGGTAGTCCCATTACTGTCCTAAGAGGGGGCATCAATCCAAGGTGGGCACATATCTAGTGGAGCTGCCCAGGAAGCTTCCTCCTCTGTGCATGCCTGAGTTGGGGGAGGGGACAGAGAAGGAATAGTTCATAGGAGAAAACTGATTGTCTTTCCAGGCTAGCAAAAAGTCTACAGTAGCCTAGGTCTGATTATAAATTTTCTACACTGTTGAAGAATAAGTGTTGAATAGCCCTGCTGCACTATCTCAACAATTTAGGGTATGAATTGGTTGGGAGGAAAATGTAATTAAGAACCCTATTATTTAAGAGGAAAAATGTTAATGAAATGTGCTACTTGTTCAGAAAGAGCTGGCTATCTTTAGTCCACAGAAAGATATGTGTGCTTACGGTAGTCTACAGTTCAGCAGGATGGATTGGGCTTGCCTGATACATAGACTAATACTCTAAACATGACACAACCTTACTGGGTTTAGATAGTATAGAAATATTGTTTCTTAAGAATAGGCTTTGGGAAGTTCTGATTTTAAATAATCTGGAACACTTGTCGGGTGTGTGCGTGTGTGTGTGTGTGTGTGTACAAGTACAGCCTGGTATAGTGTAAGGAATACTTGACATGGAGTCAAGAGATCTGGGTTTGAATCCTACTTCTGAAACTTATTAATTTAATAATTAATAACTTAATAATTTAAAAACTTAATAATCTAACATTATTAGCTGTGTGAATATTGGCAAATCAGTTAACCTCTCTAAGTGTCATTTTCTATTCTGTAAAATGACATGCATTATCTTATCTCCCAGTGCTGTAAACTTCAAAGCACTATAGAAATGTCATTTTTCTATAAAAAAGTTAGGAATCTACTAGATGAAAAACACTTTGTAACTATACCATTGCTTGGAGACTCCTTGCCTCTGTCATGTGGTACGCCATGGCCTTCTTAGAGATAGGTAGATGTAGTATGTAGAGCATTGGGCTTGGGGTCAGGAAGACTTGAGTTCATATATGACCTCAGACACTTATTAGATGTGTGACCTTGGGCAAGTCACTGAAATGCTGCCTGCCTCAGTTTCCTCAACTGTAAAATGGAGATAATAATAGCACCTACTTCCCAAGGTTGTTGTGAAGATCTTGAAGACGGGAAGAGAGAAGATGCTCACTACTATTGTCCTTGTGTTGCCCTGCAAGCCCGATGAGCAGGAACAAGAGAAGTGGACCAACGGAATGGTCCTCCAATGGTGGATAGAGAGACAACTTCTCAGTTGTTCTGTCATTTATTGTTCTAATGTTAGGAAAAGTTAAACTGGAGAGAAATAATTGTTTGTTTTATGCAACAATCCTTTGCCATGGATGCTATTGTTCTTGTTTTATAGATGAAAGAACTGAAGCTGAGAGGTTAAGTGACTTGCTCTGAGTCATACAGTTAGTATCCGGGGTAATGAGGTAGCATAGTGGGTAGAGTACTGGACATGGAGTTAAGAAAATCTGAGTTCCAATCCTGCCTAGTTCTGTGACCATGGGCAAGTCACTTAGTCTTATTCAGACTCAGTTTTCCTAGTCTGCAAAATAGAAATAAATAATAGCACCCACCTCCCAAGGTCATTGTGATAATCACATGAGGTTAACATAGGCAACACGCTTTATGACTTTTAAAAAACTATATAAATACTAGCTATTATTCAGTGATGGCTTATTGAGACCTCAGAGTGTCTCTAAGTGGCCAGGGTCATCAATCTGTATCAGAAATGTGCTCCACCAGTGGCCTATGAGTGGCATGCTTCATTAGTGGACAGTTTAGTGGCTACATTAGTATCCATGGTAAAGTCATTCTCTTATTTTCTGTCCCATACTGTGGCCTTTGACTTTGTCTTTTAGGATCTGCTTCCAGCTTGTGTGAGATTCCTTAAGCCAACCATTAACCAACTTAGTTCATTAGAGTTATCTAGTAATGCATCTGGCAGGGAGCCAGGTAACCTAGAAACACATACTCTTTGAGCATCTGATATTGCAGAGTCTCGTAGGGGGTGCCACTATCTTATCATGCATTTCTTCTCTGTTTTAGCAGAGCTACCAAATGGGCCACTGCTTATCCATCTGGAAAGTCTTAAGACAATAGTCCAGAAACTATGGGGAGAATGCTACAGCAACAATGAGGGGTGCAAAGATATGAGAAAAAAGATGGGGTGGCCTTATGTTCCAGTGACTCTCCTGATGTGTTCTACAGTTAGCCCTTTTTTGCCCTCCTGGGGCAAGACTGTTGAATTGGCCTACCTTCTTAGCATTAGAAAGGAGGGAAAACAGTGACCCTGGACTGAAGGAAAGGCAAAATTAGACCCACGTTGGATTTAATGAAGAAGTCAAAGGGAATATGGTGAAAAACAAAGTGTCAGCCATGCAAATGTGATTGTGTTTCTCCTCTGGCTACTGAGGCAGCTGTGAGGGGTGGTTTGCAGGCCGGGGGAAAGGTACTATTCTGATTAGTGCATTAAAAGAGGATCAGCAGGGTTGCAGGTTTGAAAGGTTTCTTAAATGCCACAGAGACAATGATAAAGGGCTGAGTACAACTCAAAAGGCTTCTGGTTGGCGGACAACAATTTTAAGAATCGCTGACTCAAGCATATACTCCTAGCAAACTCTTACCCCATTTGGACTCCACTTCCCTGCCTGTGCTAAAAAGTATAAGGAGGAAACATCCTGAGATTGAAAAAAATCAATTTTCCTTTTCGCTCTTATTACTAACCCAAGTAAATCATCAGAGTGCATTTTACTTGTAGCAAAAAATGGGGGAAATAGGATTTGGGGTCATGGAAGGCTTTTTTGCTAGGCTTGCTTACTAGAGCAGCCTGATGTATCAATCTTCTTTGGCTCGCTTTCAGGCTGCTGTTAGATGTTAACACCAGTACAGATGCGCAGTGTCTGCTGATACACTTGTTTCCTGACTGTGTTAAATATGGAGAGTAAAACACGTCCTGCTTTAGAGATGCTCCCCTCTCTGACAGCCAGGGATGGGGGAGGGGGGAAATTGAGGTTTTCCTGGGTGGACAAGTATCTTAAAAAACCTCTCAGTTTCCTTCCAAATTGCAGTTGCTATTTAAGACTCTAAGCGGAAGGAAAGGGAAGGAAAAGAAGAAATCAAAGATGAGCTGAAAAGATAGGCTTAATTTTAAACCCTTTCTCTGTCCCTCCTTCTTATCACTTTCATTTTGTAATAGAAAGGGATAAAGTCTTGTTTGGACAGCTCTCTTTCCGTCCAATAAACCTTTCTCTCTCTCCCTCCCCCTCAGTGCACCCAGTGCTAAGGCAGTAGTAATCGGACTATAAAATGCCACCCACGTCCTCTCCTCAAGAAAATGCCATCAGTTTTCAATTTGCAGAGTAGGAAATATTTATCATAGGGTATGGGAAAAATTTTATATGCAACATTAACAGAGAAGATTATATAAAATAAATCCGGATAGAAAGTTTATGCCCTGAAACCCAGACTTGGAGACCTTTTAAATCAATACTTTACTCCACGGATACTAACATTCTGCACTATTGATATATTAGGGCAGATATTCAAGATATAAAAGGAGCCCCTGGGAGAAAACAGATGTGCCACTAAATTCTTCCTTTGACATAGAAGCCTGTGAGGACAGCCAAGGATCAGAATTGGATTCCTATAACTGTAAATTGTAGCGTTAAGCACATTGGCCAGACACTGCAGTGAGAAGTAGTCACAAGGTGGCTGAATTCATATGAATTCCTTGCAGCCTCTGTCTTCAGCCCCTGACTATCCCATGGCAGGAACCTGATGGGTTTTAATTCGCACCTTTAGGAGCTGGATGCACTGGAGCTTCTGCATATGGCTTGCAAAACTGACCCAGCCAAACCAGGACCAGATAGCAGGACAGTCACCCATTTGATTAGGGCTAAGGCATAGTCAGATCAATGGGATTGATGGGGATAAAACTCAGCAGCTCTACCAGATCTTTTCCTGGTAGTTTGAAAGGCTCTGTGGAAATCAGCCTCTGGGAGCCTCTTCCTCAAGGGCGTGATCACCACCTCTCTGCACAGAGGGTAGTGAATAGTGGCAAAGCAAGACCTTCCCAGATACGTCTGCAGATGAGGCTGGATCACTCTGCTGCTAAGGGGAGTTCTGAATTCTGAGCTCCATTTCATTGGGCAAAGGTTTGAGGGGAAGGAGAGGCAAGACTTACTGAGCCGGTGGTTAAAGTACATAGCAGATTGCTGTCAGGGGAGGTGGCTGTTTCATCCTTGGGGTTGTCTGAGGCTCTTGAAATGTATGTTGGGATTTATTAGGAATCCTTAGCAGTCCAGTGGAAAGCATCCTCAAACTCTATAAGTCTTGGGGGGACCCTTGCCAAGATTGAGGAAATAGGCTTGGGGCAAAGGAAGGACAGATTCTCAGAAACATGGATGAGCTTTGGGGTGCAGCATACCCAGATGTTTATGCGTCTGGAGATATTTCTGTAGATTGCTTTAAGAGCCACTGTATTCAGCTGTTGTTCTGAGACTGTCAATTTTCCTTTTCACCTGAGCAGTTTACTAAAGAGGCATGGCGTTGTGAAAAGCATATAGGTCTTGGAGTCAGAAAACCTGTTCCAAATCCATGGCTCTCTTACTATTGGCCATGTGTGACCTTAAGCCTCAGTTGTTTTTTATCTGTAATAGCTGACTCACATAACCATTCTGATCATCAAATATATTTATGTATGTGAACATGATTTGTAACCACCAAAATCTGTCTAAATAAGATGATTATTCAATTTGAAGTCACCTAAAGGCTTTGTGTTGGTGGAAGCCTTTTCCATCTCTGCCCTCTGTTCCCAATGGACTTGCATTTTCTTTGATGTAGGGCAGAGATGTCAGACATGAGGTACCTGGCCCTCAGGGGGCCTGCAAAGCTATGGGCCCAAACCAGATTAAAATATAACTGGGAAATGTTTAACAAAATAAATACAAATACTATATAACATAGATAATGTAAATTTGTGGTTTTGTAAATCAATATGCGGCCCACAGTTTCTATTTGAGTCTGATACCACATTTCAAGTGAGGAAACCCTCTCTATTACTATAGATTAGCAATAACTCAGCCATACCTTATAGTTTGAGAGAGTTGATTGGGGCACTGAGAAGTTAAGTGACTTCTACCTACCTATGAGGAAAGAAAAAAAAAGTAATTTTATGCATTGGACATTTGGAATATAAGAGGTACTGCAACTAAGTAAAGTAAGAAGATGGTGGTAGGGAGAGGATGGGAGGAAAGGAGGTTCAGAAACAGGAATGAAAATAGATGTTGAAACAAGAGTTGGGAAGAGGGGTATGGCCTGGAATATGGTTGAACACGGGTCTAAATGGAAGCCAGAATCATAAACTTGGATAACGTCAGATCTAGAAGGGCCCTTAACGATTATTTAGTTCAACCCCTTCCATTTTCAGAGTAAAGAACTGAAATTCACAGAGGAATGCTATGAATTTTGTATTTCTCTTGGTTTGGCTCTATCCTGCAGTTCCTTCCATTGCTAATGCTGGGAATTCTACCTTGGTTGAGGACTGCCAAGTCCAAACTGGTCAATCTCCAGATATGCTTCATTCCCCTCTGAATCCTGAGAATCCAGCTTCCATTTCTGTGGCTTCTATGGGGGTAACAGAGGTTAGACTCTTTGCTAAATCTGCTTCACTGCTTTCCCTACCTCCAACTCTTATTCTCTTTAAGGTCATTGCTAGGACCTCCCTACTCTGTGGTGACAACTAGGGAAGGAACACGTGCTGGTGGTGCAGAGGCCCAAAGTGTCCCACTTCCTGGACTAGACCAGGGGTCACTGTTTAAATGACTATTTCTCAGTTTAATAGACTTCAGAGGATTTCAACCTAGAGAGGGTCTCAGAGGCCATCTACAGTTACAGTTAGGTGGTATAGAAGATAAAATGCTGGACCTGGAGTCAGGAAGACCTGAGTTCAAATTTGACCTCAGACACCTACTAGCTGTGTGACCCTGGGTAAGTCACTTAACCTTTGTCTGGTTAACTATTGATTCAAAGATAAAAAGTGGGAGAGCTGGGATTCCAGCTTGGGATCCATTGCTCTTTGCTTTACACTGTGATCTCCACATTCATTGCCCTGCTGTGGCTGTAGACTTGAACAATAATAATAGAATAATAGATTTAGATCTGGAAGGGATTCCAAGAATCATTCAGTTTAATCACCCCATTGCACAGATGAGGAAGTGGAGGCCCAGAGAGATTAAATACCTTGCCCAATGTCACATAGATAGTAAGTAGCAGAGATGAGATTGAAACACAGGTTCTCAGACTCCAAGTCGGCCAGTGAGTCAGTAAATATTCGTTAAGGGCCTACTATGTAGCATGCACAGTGCTAAGTGCTGGACATACAAAGGAAGGTAAAAGGCAGTCTCTGCTTGCTCAAAGAGCTCACAAGCTAATGAGGTAGACAATGTGTAAGCAACTATGTGCAAAGAAGATATATGCAGAATAAATTGGAGATAATCAACAGAGGGAAGGTGCTAGAGTTAAGGGGATCAGGAGAGATTTCTTGTAGAAAATGGGATTTTAGCTGAAGGAAGCCAGGGAGGCCAGGAGGTAGAGATAAGAAGGGAGAGTAGTCTAGGCATGGGAAGCAGCCAGTGAAAATGCCCAGAGTCTAAAGAGGGAGTATCTTATGTAAGGAACAGCTGGGAACCAGCGTCATTGGAGTGCAGAGTATGTGGAGGGGTGTAAGGTATAAAAAGACTGGAGAGGTAGGAAGCAGTTAGGTTATGAAGGGATGCCAAAACAGAGGCCTTTACACTAGATCTTGGAGGTTTGGGGAAGCCACTGGAGTTATTGAATGGGGGTGGTGGTGGTAGTGGTGGTGTGTGTGTGTGTGTGTGTGTGTGTGTGAGAGAGAGAGAGAGAGAGAGAAAGAGAGTGAGGGGGGAGAGACAGAGAGACAGAGACGCATAGAGACAGACACACACACACAGATGGTCAGATCTCTGCTCTAGGAAGATCATTTTGACAGTGGAGGATGGACGGGAGTGGGGAGAGGCTTAAGGCAGGAATGCCAATTAGCAGGCTACTTCAATTGTAGAAATAGTGGCATGGAATCTGTGGCGATGAATGGACCAAAGATATCATCTGGTATTTTTTTAACTGGACTATGATTTCATTGGTATAGGGAGCTATTGGTAAGAAATATTTATCAATGTAGATTGACACCTTCCTGAGTCTTAGAATTGACTGAGGATACTCAAAGGTGTTATGGCTTGCCTAAGGTCCCACAGCCAGAAATGTGTCAGAAGTGGGACTTGAACCCAGATCTTCCTGTCTATAAGACTAGCTCCTTTTCCACTATACTATACTGCTTCCCTTTCTGGTCCTACCCCCTTCATTTTATAGCTGAGGAAAATTGAGACCCAGAGAAAGGCAGGGTTCTGCCCGAGGTCACCCAGCAAAGTGAGTGAAGTTGTTGGACTAGAACCCAGGGGTCCTGACTTCTAGTCCAGTTTCTTTCCACAGAGAAACTCAGGAGAAAAGCTATGTTAGTCCTTGATCAATAAAAAAGTTCCTTAGATCATTTGGACAGTACAAATACATAATAAAACACAATAATGTCCGTTTCCTTCTTTGGCTGTCACCAGACTTGAGCTAACATTAATGGTATAGATTCCCTTTATTATACAGGTGTGTAAATCCCACGATTATGTAGGCACTAAATTGTCTTCATCAGTACATACCCAGTGTTCCATTAACACTAATGGAATCTATCCATACTACTGGACTCGATGTGCTTTTTCTATCTATAATAATTGGGGCTGTTCCTTCCTTGATGTATTCAGTTCTCTTGTTAATGAACCTCACCAGCATTATCATCTCATTATCGTTATGGGGAATTTTGCACCTGCACTAAAGGATTTTGTTAATGGCATTTCTCTAACTGCAATAGAAATTCTATTGGGGTGGGACACATCAGATTGGAAACCACATAGGGAGCAGAAAAGAAACTTGAGAACACCCTTCCCAACCACTCTCATATTATAAATGTGGAAACTGAGGACCAGAGAGATATAAAGTGGTTTGCCCAAGTCACGCTGGGCATAAGAAGTAGAGCTTCTCTGAGTCCAGAATGTGCAGCGTTGGTACAATGGTCCTCTTTCCGTACTGGACTTGGAGTCAGAGGACATGTGTTCATGTCCCGGCTTGGTCACTTACTCCCTGTGTGACCTGGGCCAAACTCCTTCATTTTGCCTTTGGAGAATCTCTATTCTTCTTCTTTTAAATAGGGCTAGGGACTACACAGTGATTTCCCTGAAATACAGAGCTCTCAGGCTGCCAATGCAGGTGCTTCCTTTTCTGCAACTAATATTCTTAGAGAGTTGCCTTTAACAATGAAAGGGAAATAGTAATAAGAATAGTAATCAGCACTTATATATCATTTTAAGGTTTTCAAAGTGGTTTCCAAATCATATCCCATTTTTTCTCACAACATCCTGAGAGATAGGTGCTATGGTTATCTCCATTATAAGGACTATCTTCCATTGTCCACTCAGAGACGAGAAACTGAGGCAGACACAAGTTAAGTGACTCACCCATGGTCACACACCTAGTGTTGGGGGATGGATTTGAATTCAGGTCCTCCTGACTTCAAAGCCAGTGCTCTCAGACACTCTAGCACAATGCTTTGCTTTATAAGACGAGAGGATTAGACGCTCTCTGTGGTTCCTTCCGGCTCTGAATCTGTGATCTTTAGATACCAGTCTAGAGAGTTTTAACATCTTGCTATACTGCCTTACCGTAACTGCACAGCTCCTAAATCATCTTTCAGAGAACCTTAATTTCAAATGATACTCCTTTCAGTCAAAGTGGGAAGCTTCATTTCCCACAAATGAGAGAGCCAGGGGGATAGGGAAAAGTAAACATGCTTCATTTAGGGAGGTTTACAATTTTCAGGCCTCATTAGGGAAAGTATGAATCTGGGGCAGGAAATATATGGAAATCTAGCTGCTGCCCCAGATGGCAAAGGAGAGGGCAGGCGTGCCACTGTATTCCCTAAAGAAGAGCACTGGAGGAATAACCGGGTAGATTGTAATTAAAGATGTCAGGTCCCTGGGGGTAAGTGGAGGTGGGGGAGACCTTCACCCTTGTGAAACATCTCGCTTAGGAGAGTGACACAGATACAAAAGATTCCTTTACTGCTCACAGACCAATAGGCTCAGGATCCTCTAGGGCCACTGCTACTGATTTTACTCTAATATTTGCAGGATTCAGACGATTTGGGGGATAGAGTTAAAAATCATCAGGACCTTTGAACAGTCCCCAAATGGAAACTTTGTCCTCCATTCATCAGCAGATCTGGGACTACTGTCATGCTGTATGCATGGAGAATCAAAAATTCGCCTCTAGGCAGAATTCTGAAGTTCATTTCTGCCAATTCTCTTATCCCCAGCTAGTTCTCCCTTCCGTTCCAGTGTCTTATGCCCTTGTACTGCTCCTTAGATTCCCTGGTCCATCCATTCCAGGCTCAGACAGTGACCTCATGTTGTATCTGAACTTCTTCCAAACCCTTGACTTGAAAGAAAAAGGAAAGTAACTGTCTTATGTTCCATATCCCCAGGACCTTGGGATCCCTTATGTGATAATGGATCCTCTGTTTTCATGTGTGTGCTTACAGTTAGCAACATTCATTGGCTGACAACATAGTCAAGAAACACATGTTTGCAAGTAGTACAGGAAAATATATTTCACAAGTCTCACTCTCTTGGATAGGCCATAGTTATGACTCACAGAATAACATGGTCTCCAAGGAATCAAAATTGGGTGACCCAAAGAATAATAGAAAGATGCAGCATGCAACCAGAGATGACTTGTATTTCAGAAACGTCATCAAGATCAGTGGTGTCAAACTCCAATAGAAACAGGGCTACTAAAACCATTCACAAGGATCCCTGTGGGCTGCATATTGACTTAGTTTGAAAATGTACTTTTATTTATTTTTATTGTATTTTTATTTCCTTTGTTAAATACTCACCAACTACATTTTAATCTGGTTGGGGTTAATTTAGGAGTATTGTAGGCCATGTGTTTAACACCTCTAGTTATGATCATATGATAGGGAAACAAGATTCACCTGTTACCTGGTGAGAAAAAGAAAGGACGCAAGGACAGTCTGAGTGCTATGATAACTTTTATTGGTGAGGGAGGGGAAGGAAGGTTCTAGATTTGTGATTTCATCAGAATTAAATGACTTGTGATTGTATCTTATAGTGGAAACACTACTGGTTTCTGAGTAAGAGAACCTGAGTTCAAATCCTGTTTTGGTCACTTACTCTCTGTGAGACCTTACACGAGTTTCCTCATCTGTCAAATGAGGGTGTTAGACTAAATTGAATCTGAGGCCCTTTCAAGTTCAGCAGTAAGGATATTATGATTCTATGATTTGCCAAGAGTCACACTCCTAAAAAGTGTTGGAGGCAGGGCTTCAGTCCAGATCTTCTTGACCCATAAGCCAGTCCTCTCTTCTCCACATCCCACTTCCTCTTGCTCTATTAGTAGCCTGAAAATAATCATGGCACAGCCTCCAGCATGTTGGGTGTATTCTCTGTGAGTGATATCCAGACAGAGGTGGATGAGAATCATACAGTATCAAGAGGGATGGACAGGCTGATTTCTGTACCAGTGGAAATCAAAGTTGCATCTAAATAGGAGACAATTCAAAGTGATCACAGTTGATTATCACTCTCTGAGGCTGACCCTTCACCGGACTGTAAGGTCTTTGCGATTAGGTTTTGTTTCTTCACATTTGTATTCCAGAGCCCGGGACAGTGCCTGGCACATGACAGGTGATTTATAAATGCTCGCTAATTCATGGCTTGCTGATTGATCTTCCCATTTCCCAAGCCTCAATAAGCCTTTAGGGAAGCTGGTTTCTCTACTGCCATGATCAAAGGCAGATAAAGATACTCGTTTGGTGAGCCTGTAGTTGTGGAATCTCAAGATATATTTGTGTTTTTGTGTCCTTTTTTGCATTTGGCATTTTGCCAGAAGTTTTTTTTTTGGGTAGAGAAGGGAAAGTTATTTTAGCTAGTATTTACCCTAGAAAAATACTACAGTAGGTAAATTACCATCTGACACTTGGAGGTACATACATTTTGGTGTCTCTCCATTAGAACTAGTGGCTTTAAAAATCAGAGCTAATCTGATCCTAATACTATGGTTAAAATGACATATCATAGTCATGTCGATCTAATGACTTATTTTGAAACCATTGGCAACGTTGCCTATTTTTGTTATTTTTGTTTGTTTGTTCGTTTTGCTTAAAATCCCACCTTGATTTTGTCCTGTTCTGGTCTTTTACTTCAAAGATCATAGTTGGTCTGTCAACTAACAATTATTATTATTAACTCATTTTTTGTCGTGTTTGACTCTTCGTGAGCCCATTTGGGGTCTTCTTGGCAAAGGTACTGGAGTGCTTTGCCATTTTCCTCTCCAGCTCATTTTACAGGTGAGGAAACTGAAGTAAGTGGGGTTAAGTGACTTTCCCAGGGTCACACAGCTAGTGTTTGAGCCTTTAGCAATTACTAAGAGCCTACTACATACCAGGTACTACATTAAGAACTGGGGTAACAAAGAAAGGCAAAAAATGGTCCCTGCTTTCAAAGACCTCACAGTCTAAAGGTGTGTGTGTGTGTGTGTGTGTATGTGAACAACATGCAAACAACTCTGTACAAACAAGATATACGTATATATATATATATGTACATATATATATATATATGTTAAATTGAGGTAGTCACAGAGGGAAGAGACAAAAATTAAAGAGGAGTGGGAAAGGCATCTTGAGGAAGGTAGAATTTTAGTTGAGACTTGAAGGAAACCAAGAAAGCTAGGTTGCGGAGATGAAGAGAAAAAGTGTTTGAGGCCTGGGGGACAGTCACTGTGTTAGGAGATGACATGAGGAATAGCAAGGAGGCCACTGTCATTGGATCATAGACTATGAAGAGAGGAGTAAGATGTAACAACAGTGAAAAGGTAGGAAAGGGCCCAGGTTATGAAAGACATTAAAAGCTAAATAGAGAAGTTTATATTTTATCCTAGAGGTAATGGTGCTACTGGAATTTACCAAATTAGGACTTGATATGGTCAGACTTTTGCTTTAAGAAGATCAACTTGACAGCTGAGTGGAATTTGGATTGAAGTGGGGAAGAGACTTGAGACAAGAAGACCAAATAGTGGGCTATTGTAATATTCTAGGTATGAGATGATCAAGGCCTACCCCAAAGTGGTGGAAACATTGGTGGAAATATAGGGCATATATGAGAGAGATGTTAAAATGAGAGGTCTTTTTTTTTGCCTTAAACAGTCTTTGATTAAAATAGATGATATTATGAACCTATAAAAATGTTTTCACCCTCACATTATCTGTAGGTAGGATCAGAAACTATTCAAAAGGAATGTGCCATTTGGCAGGCTGGGAGAAAGGAACAGTCAACCACTCACGATGTATGAATGCATGAAGCAGGGATAAGAGATAAGGACTGACCGCTCCGTGAAAAAGTTGGTGGGAGGATGAATGAACAGTGGCGATAGACTGTCAAGCACTGCCATATCTAGCCTCTGGCTTGTAGAACTCTTGACTATTAGTGACTTTTTTTCTGTGGCAGGAAATGGATTTTGACAATAAGCATTCTAATGAAAATTGGTTTCTTTATTACAGTTGGTATATAGTATGAGAATTTTCAACTCGTAGTTTATACAAAAGTGAAATCGATGATATTTTATAATTTCAAGTACTTTACATCTAAAATATTAATAATGTCTTAATTTATTGAAGTTCATTCAATTACTAGAGAAGAGAAGACTTGGGGTGTGTGTGTATGTGATAGTTCTGTTCAAGCATTTGAAGAGCTATCATGTGGAAAAGAATTAGCTTTGTTTTGCTAGGCCCAAGAGGGCAGAACTAGGAGCCATGAGAGGAAGATGCAGAAAAGGCAGATTTAGGCTTTGTGTCAGGAAAGAAAAATAGAGACATTCAAAAGAAATTGCACTGACTGGGTCCACTACAATATTATCTCCTATAATTCCAATCGATCCTTCACTGCTGCAAGGTGATTTTTTTATACTTCCCTAATTAACTCACCATCCCACTCACACACAGTGACTTTTCCAAATCTTTGTAGCATTCTTCATATCTCCCACAGCTCCTTCTCACCTAACCTTCTCAGCTGAGAACTTTGCTTCATATTTCACTGCAAAAAATTGAGGCTATTCACAGAAAGCTCCTTCTCCCCATTCCTCATCTCATCTTTCCCCATGATTTCCTCTTTCTCTCCTGTTTCAAATAATGAGATAGTCCTTCTCCTTGCCAAGGCAAATTCCTCTATATGCTCAAGCGATCCCATTCCATCCTGCCTTCTCCAGCAGATTGCCTCCTCTGTCATATCTATTCTCTCATTGACCTTCAGCCTTGCCCATGTACTAATTGCTTCCCTACTGCCTACAAATGTGCTCTTGTGTTTTCTATTCTGGAAACAGCAGCAGCAGCAGCAGCAACAACAACCTCCTCCCTTTATTCACCATTCTCACTAGCTATCATTCTATGTATCTTCTCTTTTTTTAAGACTAAATTCCTTGAAAAGGCTGTCTGTAATAGGAGTCTCCACTTCCTCCTCAGTCTTTTTTTATTCTCCACAATCCGGTTTCTGATCTAATCATTCAACTAAAACTCCTTTCTCTAAAGTCACTAATACTGTCTTACTTGTCAAATCTAATGGCTTTTGGTCAATCCTCATCCTTCTTGACCTCTCTGCAGCCTTTGACATTATTGATCTCCCTTTTTCCCTGATAGTTTCTCCTCTCTAGTTTTATTTGCTTGTTTTTGTTTTTTGACATTGCCCTTCCTTGGATCTCTTCCTACCTAAACTCAAGTGGCTTTCTCTTACCCCCAGGATCAAATACAAAATTCTTTGTTTGGCTTTCAAAGCCCTTCATAATCTGATCCCTTCCTAGTTTTCTAGTCTTCTTACACCTTATACCCCTGCTTGTGTTCTGTGATCCAGTGACATTGGCCTTTTTGCTGTTCCTTGCACATGGCACTCCATTTCTCAACTCTGATCATTTTCATTTTGTGTCCCCATATTCCTGGTACACTCTCTTTCCTCATCTCCACATCCTATCTTTCCTGGCTTTCTTTAAGTTTCAGTAGTCTTTCTTCCTTCAAGAAGTCTTTTCTACTTTCTAAACTAAATACGTTCCCTCTGAGACTACCCTTAATTTAATCTGTATATGTTTTGTTTGTACAAAGTTGTTGCTTGCATAATATTTCCATGTTGGACTGTGAGCTCCTCAAGAGCAGGTACTATATTTTGTTTTTCTTTGTTTCCCCACCACGTAGCCTAGTGCCTGACATGTGGTAGGTGTTTAATAAATGCTAGCTGACTCACTCACTGACAAAAGTGGCTACAACTTCACATCATTGGAGATCAACAAACCCAGGTCAGGTAACCATTTGTCAGGATATATGAGGATTTCATCATAGGTATGGTTATGGCTTGGTCTAAATGGCTGCTGAAGTCATTTTCAATCTTAAAATTCTGTGATTAAGTGACAGTGTTTTATATTAAATATTGCTCTAGACTGGGAATCAAGAGACTGGGATCAAATCTTCTCTCAGATCTTATTAATTCTGAGTCTCAATTTCCCAATCTGACATAGAGATTATCATGCTTGCCATGCTTTCCTCACTTGGTTGTCTTGAGCAAACTTTAAAGCATTATAAAGATGTGTGTTAACATCTCTATCATTCACATATTTGAAGATAATTCATTGTTTATGTAAATAATAAATTATATGATAAATATGGGATAACTACAAATGGAGAAGAAGCTGCTATCCTTCAAAGAATGATAGAGCAGAGCTACAGAACCTATCAGATGATGGACCATCCAGTAACAGGGAGAGAACAAAGAGAAGAATAGTAGTTAGTGAGTCCTGACTCAGGAATATTTAGGCAGTTATTTGTTGACCTCATAAAAATGGAGATGGCAGTTGTCTTCCTGGGGCATTTATATAAGACATAACTGAGAACCTCCCAAGATATCAGAATGGGTGACAAACACTCTCTTCTAGTGATTCATGTGGTTATAAATGACATAGTGAGAAGGAGCCTATAGATATTGCCCACAATTGCAAAGTCTTGAGCAAGAAACTAAATACCTTAAGGTCACAGGTTATGTTTTTCACACTGCTTTCCAATGAACAGAAGGGAGGCAGAAGAGAAAAAAATAATTTGGGAAGTGAACAGTTGACTTAGAAGATGGTGTCTGAAACATGGCTGTGAGGTTTCTAGATCACATCCCTTAAAATATAGAGATGACAGATTCCTGGCCAGAGAAAGATTATACCTAACATAGGTTTTTAGGAGTGTATTTTGGCAGATGTCTTAGAAATTCTAAACAAAAGCATTTTAAACTAAAAAGGTTGGGTAGGGTGATGGTGATCTATGTATGCTCCCAAGTTAGATACAATAGAAGGTAGCTACCAAGAAGGAAGATGAATAGCAATAGAGACATCCAAAAGATCATAGTAAACAAAGTCAAGAAAAGAGACAGTAGTAAAATACCTGCCCTCAGTGTCCACATGTATGCATATATATATATATATATATTTATGTATATGTACATACATATATATGTATATACATTATATGTATGTATGTGTGTGTGTGTGTGTGTGTGTGTGTGTATGAAAAATTTAGGGCACAGAAGAGGAAGTAGAGGTTATATTGCCTCAAAGAAAAATGGGAAAAGAAATGAGATAGACGTTAGAAAACTATGAAAAAAATTAATTTTTGTAAAAGTGGCAAAAAATATTGAAGAATATAACATTTTGAGAACAGAATTGGCCTAAAAGAGACACAAAAATTCACTGAGGGAAAGTGCTCCTTAAAAAAACCAGAATTAGCCAAATGGAAAAAAGAGGTACAAAACTCTCACTGAAGTAAATAATGCCTTAAAAATTAGAATTGGACAAGTGGAAGCTAATTACTCAATGAGACATCAAGAAACAATAAAACAAAGTCAAAAGAATGAAAAAGGAAGAAAACATGAAATATCTCATCAGAAAACAACTGACCTGTAAATTAAGGAGAGATAATTTAAGAATTATTGGACTACCTAAAAGTCCTGATCAAAGAAAGAGCTAGACATATTTCAAGAAATTATCTAGGAGAACTGCCTAAATATGTTAGATCCAGAGGGTAAAATAGAAATTGAAAGAATCAACCGATCACCTCCTAAGAGAGATCCACAAATGAAAACTCCCAGGAATGTTCTAGCCAATTTCCCGACCACCCTGGTAGAAGAGAAAATACTTCAAGAAACCAGAAAGAAACAATTCCAATATTGTAGAGTCACAGAGAGGACCACACATGATTTAGTGGCTACCATGTTAAAGGAATGGAGGGCTTAGAATATGATATTCCAGAGGACAAAGGAGCTAGGGTTACAACCAATCTACCCAGAGAAACTGAGTATAAACCTTCAGGGGAAAAATGGATGTTTAAAGAAACAGAAGAATTTCGAGCATTTCTGATAAAAAAGCCAGAAGTGAATAAAAAATTATTGGCATTAAACACAAGACTCAAAAGAAGCATAAAAGGTAAACATGAAAGAGTCATAATTAGGGTCTCAATAAAGTTAAATGGTTTATATATCTATACAGGAAGATGATACAAGTAACTCCTGAGAACTTTATCATTATTAGGGCATTAAAAGGAATATACATAGGTAAAGATCGTGGATATGAGTTGATTATGTTGGAATGATCTCTAAAAAAATGATGGGGTGAGAAAAAATGCACTGGGAGAAGGTGCCATGGAGAGGTAGAATGGGGAAATTTTCTCACATAAAAGAGGTGTGTAAAGAAGAACTTTTACAGTGGAAGGGAAAATGGGGGAAATGTGGGTAATGCTTGAACCTCATTCTCATCAGAATTGTTTTAAAGAGGGAAATACACACACATATTTTTCTCTTTAAAAGAATTCTGATATATAGATGTATCTATATCTATCTATCTATGTATCTATCTGTCTGTCTATCTGGCTATCTATCTACACACATACACACAGAGTAAATTGTATATAGAAATGTAACTTACTCAATAAGGAAATAGGAGGGGAAAAGGATAACAGAAAATGAAAGGAATGGTAAAAGTGAAGGCAGATTAAGGGAGGCAGTGGTAGGAGTAAAATAGACTTTTGGGGAGGGACAGAATAAGGGGAGAGAGAGAGAGAGAGAGAGAGAGAGAGAGAGAGAGAGAGAGAGAGAGAGAGAGAGGAAAAGGTAATGGAGGGAAATACACAGTTGTTAGTCCTGACTGTGAATGGGAATGGGAAGTTTGCCCATAAAATGGAAGTGGATAGCAGAATGGATTAGAAACTAGAATATCTTGTTCACAAGAGACGCACTTAAAACGGAAATACACACGGAATTCAAATAAAGGTCTGGAGCAGAATCTGATATGCTTCAACTGAACTAAAAAGAGTCAAGGGTAGAAATCATGATTTCAGATAGAGCAAAAGCAAAGACAGAACTAATTAAAAGAGGAAATCAGGAAAACTAAATTTTGCTGAAAGTTACCATAGACAATGAAATAAAATAAAAAATTATGACAAGATTCTTTGATAAAAGCATCATTTCCCAAATATATACTGAGCACAGAACAGTTAAATTTATAGAAATAAGAGCTATTGCCTAATTGATAAATGGTCAAAGGATAAAAACATGCAGTTTTCAGAAGAAGAAATCAAAATTGTTTATAGTTATATGAAAAAAACACTCTAAATCACTATGGATTAGAGAAAGACAAATTAAAACAACTCAAATACCACTTCACACCTATCAAAAATGAGAAATGGTAGAGGGTATGAAAGAAAAATAGGTACAGTAATAAATTTTTGATGGAGTTGTAAATTGGTCCAACTATTCTGGAGAACAATTTGGAATCAGGCCTAAAGGGCTATAACACTGTACCTTTGATCTAGTGATATCACTATTATGTCTGTATTTCAAAGAGATCAAAGAAAAAGGAAAAAGTCCTATAAGTACAAAAAGATTGATAGCAGCTCCTCCTGTGGTGTCAAAGAATTGGAAATCAAGGGGATGCTTATCAGTTGGGGAACAGATGAACAAGTTGTGTTAAATGATTGTGACAGAGTACTATTGTGCTTTGGGAAATGATGAGAGGGTTGTTTTCAGAAAGAAAAACAAAAAAATGGCAAGATATATATGAACTAATGCAAAGTAAAGGGTGAAGAACCAGAAGATCATTGAGCACTGTAACATCAGTGTTGTAAGTATGACCAATTGTGAAAGACTTACTCTGACCAATACTATGGTCCAAGACAAGTCCAAAGGATTCATGATGAAAAAAATCCTATCTGCCTCCAGAGAAGCAATGAAAAATTCTGAGTATAAGTTGAAGCACAATTTTCTCATTTCATTTTTCTTGCCTTCTTTTTGAAATATGTTTTGCATGATTTCACAGGTATAATTGGTATCATATTGCTTGTCCTCTCAGTGGGTGGGGAAGGGTGTGAGAGGGAGGGAGAGAATTTGGAGCTCAAGACTGAAAAAAATTTAAAAAGTAAAGGTTAAAAATAAATAAAAACAATGTTTTTAAGCAGAAAAAGTTAAAACAAAGGATGAATTGAGGTTATCAAAGTAAATTCAGGAAACCAAAAAAGGATTTTTTTGTTTTAGTTTAAATGGGAGACAAGAGCAAAGAAAGAATAAGGAGTTTGACATTGATGGAATAACAATAACTGTCAACAGAGATAAGACAGTGCTGCTCCATTCTTAGCTTGTTCCTGTTTCCTCTTGTCATGGTGAATGTTTTATTTTATTTTATTTTTTTTTTACTGGAGATTATTGAACAAAATAGCTAATATAGAGTTGATACCAAAGATAGAGATAGTTACCTGAGAACTTCCCTTGATACATTCAAGTCACTTAGGCTGAATGAACCACATTCTTGGGTATCAAAAGAATTGGAAGATAGTGTTATGAGCTGGAAGATAAGACATGATATAAATATGAGCTATTGTCAATAATATCTTAAAAGTTATGAAAAACAGGAGAAGCACCACAAGATTGGAAAAAAGTAAATGTCCCAATTAAGAAGACAGAGAGAGAGAGAGAGAGAGAGAGAGAGAGAGAGAGAGAGAAAGAGAGAGAGAGAATGAATATAGGCTGCAAATTACAGATCAATTGTTGACTTTTTAGAAAATTCTAGAATGGCCTATTAAAGAGGTAGTTGGGGAACATGTAGAAAGGGAAGCAGAAATTACAAAGATCCTATCGTGGTTTTACTATGAACAGGTTTTATTAGGTTAATGTCATTTTTTCAACACAGGGTTATTAGGCTGTTAGGTAAAGGGAATGTTTTACATACACACACACATACACACATGTGTGCATGTGTGTGTGTATACATATATGTATGTTACCTCAATTTTAGTGAAACTTTTGATAAAGTGTCTGATACTATTCTTGTAGAGAAGATATAGAGATATGGATTAAGCTAGAACACAATTTGTTGGATCTAGAACTGGCTAAATGGCTGGACTCAAAGAGTAGTCATTAATCACTTTGTCATCATTGCAGAGCATCTCTAGTGGGTATTCCTAGGCATCTATGCTTGGTCTTATACTGATTAACTTTTTTTAATCAATGATTTAGGTAGCATCATAGATGGCATGCTAATCAAATTTGCATTTATATGAAACTGGGAAAATTAGATAATGCCCTGGATGGCAGAGTAAGGATCTTTGAGCATATTGAAAGTGAAACATTGGGTTGAATCTCATAAGACATTCAGTAGGCATGAATATAAAGTCATACCCTTGAGTACAAATGACAACAATTTTACAATTACAAAATGGGGGAAGCATCATTGGATAGCAATTATTCTGAAAAAAAGATGCAAGCTCAGAATGAGTTGATAGTCTGATGTGGTAGCCAAAGAAAGCTAATGAAATCTTGGGCTGCATTAAGAGAGGGGTATCTTCTTAGAATGAAGAGGGGATAGTTCTGTTATACTCTGCCCTTATAAGATCTCATTTGGTTTGCTGTGTTCAGTTCTGGGCTTAAGACAGATTCTGATAAGCTGGAGAATGTCCAGCAAAGACAAGCAGAATAACAAAGGACTTCGAATCCATCTGACGGAAGAACTGTCAGAAAGAACTGAACATGCTTAATATAGAGAAGAGAAGAGTCAGTGAAACTTGATCCCTGGCTTCAAGTATTTGCTGGACTCTCAGATGAAGGAGGGATTAGACATCTTTGTTTGGCCCTGGAACGAAGAACTAGGGGCAATGGAAGGAAGTTGCAAAGAGCCTGAGTTAGGATTGATATCCAGAAATAAACTGGAGCTTCAATAATTAGAATGCGCTGCTTTAAGAGTTGCTGAGTTTTTCCCTTTCCTTGGAGCTCTTCAGGAGGAAAATGGATGACCACTTTCTGGGTCTGGCATAATGGAGATTCCTTTATTACATGAGCTGATGGATGGCTACTGAGGTCCCTTCCAACTCTCAAATCCTGTGTTTCTGTGATTGCAGTTTTGTTGTTTAGAATGAAAGGATGACAACCTTTCTTCATGTAAGTCAGGATGCATGACAGTGGAGTATTGAGAAAAAGAGGGAAAAATAAATCCCTTTTTAATAATAATAATAATGATGATGATGATGATCAGGGGATTTCTGGGTCACCTGAATGATAAAATAGTAGACTAGACTTTCTGAGAAATCCCCAGGATCTCTCAAACATCTCCAAAACTGAAATTATGCTCTAAAGATAGAGCAATGTTAGCTGTTTTCACGGTCTACAATACCCAGAATCCAAAAGAAGGTTAAAAAAGCAGGCACTGACCATCACTGACCCTTAGCTCTCTCTACCAACTCTCATGCTATGAGCAGTGAGGCTATACTAGTGACCCAAAATCAAAACACAGGCTTACATCCAACCCACTTCTGCACTATTCCTCCTTCCTTCTTTCCGGTATCATGGAGGCCTCGGCTTCAGGCTGTTGAAGTTTTGTTTGGGTCTCAACAGCCAAATCAGCTACATCCTTTTAGGAGCAAAAGCCTGCCAGGGGCTCTGAACTGCTGGTACTGGGGAAAGCAGACTCTACACTGCTGGTGCCCGAGCTAGAGAACTAAGGAACCGAGGGAGTGGGATAGATCACCAGGATAGGACACTGTATACATATAAGGGTGCTGTGCAGCAATCCATCAAGCCTCAGGGAAGATCACAGTATCCAGCTGGGGCCAGTTCTGACCACCCAAAAGTTAATTGGGACAGAGACTTATGCTTATTGACTATAAATTGTCTGGTGAAGAAGGAAGCTGAAACATTTTCAGATCTAGCCTTCACAGAAACTACAATCCTAGAGAAGGGAATCAGGAAGTGAATGAAAAGGCAAATAGGATGGTAGGCGGAAACACTGAAAGTATCAAAAATTTCAAGAAAAAATCCCGAAGGTCTTGAAAACAACAAATAAATCAACAGAAAAACAGTAACAACCAAAGGAAATATGGCCTCCGGATCTGGCAAGCAAGTTCAAGCATCTAGGGATAAGTAATGCAAAACAAAGGAAAATGATACAACACTTGATGAGACAGAGGACCCTGTGGAATTTGAGAAGAACATGGAACCACAACATGCTATTCCTGAGTGGTTTAAAAGAGAAATGAGAATTATGAGAACAGAATTTATTTCCTCCACAGCAAAAATAATGAGCAGAATAGAATAAATTGAATGTGCAATGGCAAACCACATCAAAGAAACAAGAGAGAACTATAGATTGGGAATGCAAATACTCAAAAGTGAAGGTAACCTAGAAAAAGAGAAGCAAAACCCAGTAAGATTAAAAAGAAAATATGCTCACTGTGCAAGCAAAACATACTGAATTCAAAGACAGGATGTGCAGAGATAACCTAAATATCACAGGTCTCCCAGAAAAATAAAATTCTAAAAGGAAAGGGATATTAAACAAGAAGAGATCAGGGGTGCAGGGAAGAAAGTTAATGGAAACAGGACTATCTTAAGAAAAGATTAAAGAAGAGTAACTGAAGGAATGTAAAACTATGTTTACAGCAGAAGAGGGAATTTGAAACTGAAAAGCGTCTGTACAGACATCAATGCATGTAGGATAAGAAACAAATGGGGGAAAATCCTTTGTATCAAAATTTTCTGATAAGGGTCTGATATCCAAGATCTATAAGCAATTAATAATATATATGCATAAATACATATGTAGATCAAACATTAGATGTGAAAACAAAGGAATAGAAACACACATGTATAACTATTAGCCATTCTCTAATAGATTAATGGTCAAAGGATATGAACAAACAGCTCTCAAAGAAGAACCTCAAAGTATTCACAATCACATGAAAAAAAATACTGCAGATGACAAATAAGATGAAAGCAAATAATCAAATTGGCAAAGATGACAAAAAATGGGAATAGTTAATGTTGGAGGGGTTGTGGAAAGAGAGGCACACTAATGCATTTTTGGTGGAGCTATGAAATAGAACAACCATTTTGAAAAGAATTTTAGAATTATGCAAATAAAGAAACTAGAACGCCCACATCCTTTGAACAAACGACTCCATTACTGACCTAATACCTGAAGGACGCCACTGACAAAAAAAATCACCATATTCTCCAAAATATTTATAGCAGCTACTGTGATAGCTAAAAATGGGAAACAAAGTAGATACCTATCAATTGGGTAAACAAATTGTATATATGAATGTGATGGAGTTTTACTGTACTGTAAGAAATGACGTGTGATGAATTCATAGAAGCAAAGAAAGATCTATATGGACAGATGCAGAGTAAAGTAAGCAGAACCAAGAAAACAATACATATAATAACTACAGTAATATAAATGGAGAGATCAGCACACCAAATACAATCAAGAATAAATGTCACACAATTAAGATGAGCAAATAGAATGCAAATGAAGAGATGTGAGAAGTACTCCCCAAACTTACTTTTTTTTTGGCAGTGGGAGGTCCATGGGTGTTTTGATGTATTGATGTATTGATATGTATTGATCAGTTGTACTTACTTTTTTTCCTTCTCCTCAAAATACTATTAGTCATATGGGATGGCTCTCTATGTGGGAAGGGGGAGGGATACCTGTAATATGATGTAAGAAACAGAACATATTCATAGAAATTTAATAAAAATCATTTTCATATTTATTAATTACTTTCAAATTCAAAGTAATTTCTCATGCATGAGTAAATCAAGCATCAGATATGAAAACAGAGATATAAACATTTTGATTTAACCATATTCAAAAATACCTGGAGAGAGGGCAACCTGTGTTGTCCCTAGAAACATTAGGTGCTCAAAAAGTATCACCCTCCCATATCCTTCCATTTTCTAGGCATGATGTTTCTAGTTCAGACAGCCAGGCTATCTGTGCAAGAACCTAGTTTATAGATCCAATTTCTATAGATTCACCGGCTCTGATGGATGGGCTAAGTTTTGAACAAAAATCTAAATCAGGATTCAGTCACTGAGAAAGATGATAAACATTGTGAAAAATTCTCTTTTTCTTTCTTTCAGGAATTAGGGTTAAGTGACTTGCCCAGGATCATGCAGCTAGAAAGTGTCTGACACTTATTAGCCTAGATTTGAACTCAGGTCCTCCTGACTCCAGGGCTGGTGTTCCTTCCACTGCACCACCTAGCTTCCCCTAAACATTCTCTTTCCAACAGTTCTGTCTGCCTTACTTTAAACTCAATCCAGAGATCAGAATCATGAACTATTTCCACTTAACATGAGCTAACCCATTATTGAGTGCCATATTGGTCTAAAAAACAAAACAAAACCGCACCCCTCCCCACTAGTAGCCTTTAGTCATTCTCTTAGTATATTTAGTAAAAGATAGACAATGAAAGTGACAAAGACAAAGAGGGCAGAGGTAATAAAAATGAATAAAACATATTTACTTGAATTGAAAGAAGCATAGAGGGGCAGCTAGGTGGTACAATGAGTAGAGTATGGGCCCTGGAGTCAGGAGGACCTTAGTTCAAATCTGATCTCAGACACTTGACACACGTACTAGCTGTGTGACCTTGGGCAAGTCACTTAACCCCAATTGCCCTGCCCAAAAGAAAGGAAAGAAGCACAGAAAAAAGGCTATATTAAACACATACACACCTATGCACGCAAACTAAAAATTTTTAAAAAGTGAAGACTTGTAAACGATAGAAGCTTTGCACCAATGTACATTTCTACATACTTTCCATTCATTTTATAACTCCCACCATCTCTCTACTGTTCCTTAACTAGAGCCAAACTTTGCAAATTACCAGGGGGCCAACAGAAGGTTTATGGCTTCGTTATATATATTTTTTTTAATGTGCACTAAGATGACGTTAGCTTCCCAGGCTTCCAAGCCACCATTTTGAGTCATACCAATCTAGCTGTCCACTAAGTCTTTTTCTCCCTACATGAACAGCTGCCTCATCACATATTATATCCAAAAATATGTCTTAGTCTGTACTTCTCTATCAGGAGGTGGATAGCATGTGTTATAAATCTTCTGGAACTGTGATTGGTCATTGTATTGATCAGAATTGTGACACATTTCAAAGTTGTAAGGGAAAGAATTATTAATAACCAATCATTTGGGGGAGATCCAGAGTTTCTCTCTTTTTCTAAAGTCCTGATTTTACAAGTTCAGTCTCTTGAAGGACATTGCTGATAATGAGATTGGACTAACTTTCTTATTCTGGCCCTATTTAGGTGGGATAGCTATTGTGTTCTACTCAGGTTCCGGGGACAAATTCTTTGATAGATTGCTCAGGTATATGTTAACTTAAGAGTGAGTGACATGATCAAAGTTCAGGTCCAGCCCCTCATTGTAATGTCCATTCTCTCATTAATTGTTAGACAACAGAGTTGATTGCTACCCTAGAGAACAGTCCTCTCCCAAAAGGGCATTTGATCTTTGAGCTACTGCCATGCTTGTCTTTGGTCTAAGACAGAGATGGCCAAATGACCACCTTTTTATTAAAATTCTGGCATTATTAATAAAATGATTAAATTACCCAGAAATTATATCTCTCACAAACCTTTTTAAATGCCATGGTTATTTGTCTTTACAATATTATTGTCACTGTATAAGCTATTCCACTGCTTCTGCTAACCTAACTCTGTATCAGTTCATATAAACTTTACCAGGATGAAACCATCCTTTTCATCATTCATTACAACATAATAGCATTCCATTTCATTTATATATCAAAACTTGTTTAGCCTTCTCCTCATTGGGGGACCTCTCTTTATTTTCCAATTCTTTACCACCCCAAAAATAGCTGCTACAAATATTTTGGTACATCCTTAGAGAGTTTTTTGTTGTCATTATTTTTTTCCTGAGGATGAATCCATTGTTTAAAATATCCTTCCTTTAATTCCACTTTCTCCTTTCTTCCCTTTCCAACCTTTTCCCCTGTTGAATGAATTCCATTTCTATACTCAACTGTGTGTGTGTATTTTTCCCTCCAATTAACCAGTTTAAATGAAAGTATAGTTCAAATATCAACTGCTTCCCCCAGACCTTCTTCCTTATCTCCTTATTTATATATTTGCATACTTGTATGCCCCAATTAAAAGAAAAAAGAAAAATCCTGTACTTGAACCTTGTTATTTTATCGTGTTCTTTTAAAAATTACTTAATTTGTTATTAATTTAACTTTAAACAATTTTCAAAACTTAAAATTAAATTGTGAAAGGCAGTTCAGTGCAGCCTGGAAGAGGGTCAGAAATCTAGAGTAATCTTAAATTAGAATTCTAGCTCTGTCATTAACTGGATGACCTAGGGCAAACAATTTCACATCTCTTGGCTTTCCCAAACTTGTAAAATGGGAAGAATAATACTACTTGTTTACATCATGGAGTTGTTATGGGGAAAGCAATTCATAAAATTTTGAAATGCACTAAAATGTGAGTTATTCTTATGATTACTGCCGTTTTATGTTTTTCACATGACCAACATGTAAATATCTCTCAAACTTCTCAGTCACTCCTTCCTTCTATGCCCTTTTTCCATTGATCATTTGTTTACCCCATGTTGGTTTATATGACATTCATTTACTTCTGTTTTTGTCGTTTTGCAATTATCTCTTTCCACTATCTTTCATATTCTCTTTCATATTCCTCCTTTCATTCTTTTTATATTACATTATATTGATATACTCATTTGGTTAGCCATTTCCCAACAGTTGGTTGTTTCCAGTCTTTAACAATTATTCATGATTCAGCTCTCTCTCTCTGTCTCTCTGTCTCTCTCTCTGTGTATACATACATATATATATATTATATATGTATACATAATATATATATGTATACACACAGACACACACATACAGGTATATATATATGCATATACATATGCATATATATATGTATATATATATATATATACACATATCCTTATATGTGATGGCAAGATCAAGGTTATACTTGTCTCTGGGTGTGGCTGAGGCTGAATGAAAGAATACATCACATGAATTCAGTAGACTGAGAAATTGGGAAGTTATATGAAGAAACAATAATATCTATGCCAAATTCCCATATTATGAGGGTAGCAGTTGGGATGGAGGGATAATATGACAAAATACTCAATTATTGAGGAAAGAAGGAGAATACCCCAGGCATCATTAGGTAACAGTCACTAGACTCTGTGTTGGTTAAGAAATATAGAGTATGAAGCTACTAAGTGATGTTATTTGGATGAGGGTTAAAGAATATTTGAACAATAGATGTTACATTTTCCCTTATATGTTATACCAGAAATGTCAGAGTCAAAAAACAACAAAAAAAAGTCAGTAAAAAATGCAGGGGTGTTGGGGGGAGAAATTTGGTTAGATAACCTTTCATACAAAAATGATCTTGCTAATTTTAAGTGGACTGCAAGTTCAGTATGAGTTAGTGGTGTAATGCAGCAATTTTAAAAAGTGAATACTATTTTTTCCTGTAATTGTGATTTCATCCATGTTTGGGACCTCCTAGCATATCAACACCTCTATGTAACTCAGTTTTAGAGAGTTCCTGGGGGCACTGAGAGGTTGAATGCTTTGCCCACAGTCTTACAACCAGTATATGCCAAAGGTATGACTTGAGCCCAGCATTCTATCTACTTCACTGTGCTGAATCATCTATGTGATCTTAAGTTATATTTAAAAATTAGTGTCTCAAGTAAGGAGGCGATCTCTTTTTTTATTGTGCTTTTCAAGACTTCTCTTGGAATATGGTGTTCCATTCTGGGTGCCCCATGGGATCATCAGATCATAGATATAGAACTGGGTCCTCAGAAGTCCTCTAATCCTCTTACCCTTATTTTGCAAATGAAAACTGAGGTCCAGATAGGGGAAGTGATTTAACCAAAGTCACACAGGTCAAAAGTGGAGGAGCTGTGATTTTAATTCAAGCACTCTGTCTCTACATCCTATTTTCTTTCCAGTGTATCATGCTCTCACAATCATTTAGAAAAGACATTGACAAACTGGAATGTTCCCAAAAGAAGGATGATGAGATAAATCCAAACTGTGCCATAGAAAAATCAGTAGAAGGAATTTGGATGCTTCTCTTGTCAAAGGGAAGACTTAATGGGGACATAATCACTATTTTTAAGTATATTGAAGGGCTGTCATACAGAAAGTGTTAATCTGTTTTGTCCTAGAAAATACAACTAGTAACAGAAAGTAGCAATTGTAAAGAGGCAGATTTTGACTAGATAGAAGCACCCATTTCTTATCAATTAGACCTATCCTTTGTCAGAATGGGTAGCCTTGAGAGGTTGTGAGTTCACTGTTCCTGAAGGTCTTCAAGCATATGATGAATGACCACTTATCAGGGATCACAGCATCACAGATTTAGAGCTGGAATAGACTTTAGAGGTCACTTTTCAGAGGAGGAAACTGAGCCCCAGGGTGATTAAGGGAATTGCCCAAGGTCACACAGGTAATAAGTGGGAGAGTTACTATTTAAACTCAGGACCTCTGACTCCAAATACAATTCCTTTGCCAATGTACCAAGCTGCCTTGCTAGGATCTTGTAGGAGGGACTCTTAGGTAGATTTAGTTTGTACTAGATTATATCTGAGGTCAGGGCAGCTAGGTGGCACAATAGATAGAGTGCTGGGTCTGGAGTCAGAAAGATCTGTAGCCAAATATGATGGCACATTCCTGCCATCACTGCTACAAAGGAGTCTGAGGAAGGTGGATTGCTTGAGCTGAGGAGTTCTGAGCTGCACTAGGGCTAAAGCTAATCAGCTATGTATAATAAGTCCGCTGCCAGTATAGTGAGCTCTGGAGTGGGGGATGGGTGGCAAGCAGGCTACCTACAGAGAAGGAAAGGGAATAGGTCAAAGTTTCCATGACAGTTATCAATAAAATCAAGCATGAAAGGAGCCACTTCCACTGTACTTCCAGTCAAGGTGTGATGGGGAGACCTATTCTCCAAAAACAAAAACAAAACTACTTTGTATTCACTTTATACTAACGTTGTTCCACACTCTCTGCTGCCCCTCTTTAAAATGCTGTAAGCTTCTTGAGAGCAGGGCTCTTTCATTTTCATCATTGTTTTCCCAGAGCCTCTCTCTGTGCCTGGCACATAGTAGGTACTCAATAAATTCTTAATCATTTGAATAAATCTTTGCCATGAGTGATGGGTTTTATCCATGAAAGTGACACTGACAAGTTTTCTTTTAAAGTATTGAGAGAAGTTTCCTTAGCACAATTATAGATTTTCTTGGAGGAACCCAGAGGCTTCTAGGAAACTATAGCTGGGAATTAGCTCCTGTAGCCTGGGTTGTCATATTTCAGAGGGATTCGACTGTACTGTCATTTTAAAATCACCTCATCATCTCCCTTTGCTCTAATCACCAATGACACTGGCTTTAGGGGGTGGGGGCTGGCTGCCTCTGACTTGATCTGCTTTACACATACAGATCTGAACAGGCTGTTAGGATATAACGAGTTTTCTCCAAGCAATACAAAAGACCAGCTTGGAATAAGTGACATTATTCAACATCCTGAATGCCTCGGTTTCCTCATGTGACCTTTCTCCCGAAGCATAGACACAAGAAGGCTTGTTTAGCTCCCAGTGCATGCCACAACCAAGAATAGGACATCATCCTTTGGTGTCATTAATGCAATGGGAGAAAGCTGCAAGGCTTGTATTTGAAAAGATAACTTGCAGAGATTTTCATGTAGGTAGTCAGAAATCTAAGTTTGTTGCAAATATGTTGGCAACAATGAAGATTTTGCTCCCTTGTGGGAGCAATTTATGGAATAAAACAAGCACTTCCATAACATAGTACATTAAAAAAGATGATTGCACATGAAACTGCTAATCTACTATCCACAACTTGCTATTCCTTTCAAATGTGTAACAAAATTATCATGTAAATTTCTTTTTTTTCTTCCCTTCCCTCAGCCCTAGAAATGGCTACCATTAGAAATTATTCTATACATACTTCTATTTGTCAGTTCTTTTTCTGCATGCAGATAGCATCTTTCTGCATGCAGATAGCATCTTTCTTCATAATTTATTTGGATATTTATAACAGTCAGAATAGTTTATTTGTTTAAAGTCATTTTACTGTATACAATATTCTGTTAGTTCGGCTCGTTTTTGCTCTTCACTATTTCATGCAAATCTTTCCATGTTTTTTTCTAAAATTACTGAGCTCTTCATTTTTATAACACAGTAGTATTCGATCACCATCATATAGCACAACTTGTTCAGCCATTCCCCAGCTGATGGGCATCCATGCAATTTCCATTTCTTTGCCGCCACAGAGAGCTGCCAGAAACATTTTAGAATAGTTTTTATTTTTTCCTTAATTATATTCCAAAACTGACCAAATAGAGGGTGGTTTAATAACTCTTTGGGCATAATTCCAGATTGGTCTCTAAAATGGTCGAATTGGTTCACAATTCCAACAACAATGAATTAGTGTCCCAATATTTCCACATCTCCTCCAACATTTGTCACTTTCCCTTTCTATTATTTGGTTGGTGTAAAATGGTATTTCAAGGTTGCTTTGATTTGCATTTCTCTGATCAATAATGATTTAGAGCATTTTTTTTCTTACTAACATTTTATTGTTGATTCAGATTATGAACAATATTACAATATGCTTCCTTTTCAGTGCCTAAATTGCACCTTCCTTGAAAATACAAGATATAATGTTATAAGATGCAGTTTTAAGGGATTTTCCAATAGCGACCTTTCTTTTTTTTATATGAAAAAAAATTTAATAAAAAAAATTACATGCAATGTTCCGCCCTTATGGTCCTCCACTTTTTTTTTAAATTTATTTTTGACATGTTTGGTTTTTAGCATTGATTTTCACAGGCGTTTGAATTACAAATTTTCTCCCCATTTCCTCCCCCCCCC
>CM053625.1:243980228-244004209 GCA_028646595.1 Phalanger gymnotis
TTTTTTTGGAGGCTTTTGTTGTAGGCTCTTTGACTTTTTTGACTTCTTCTGGCTGTATGTTTTGGTCTTCTTTGTCACCAAAGAAGGATTCCAGAGTCTGAGACTGAATCTGGGTATGTTTTCACTGCCTGGCCATGTTCTCAGCCAACTTACTTGACCCTTGAGTTTTTCAGCGGGGTATGACTGCTTGTAGACTAAAGAGTTCTATGTTCCATGCCTGGAGGGATGCACCAGCTCTGCCACACTAGCACTCCTCCTTCCCCAAGAACCCCCAACCAGGACCGGACTTAGTTCTTCAGCAGGGTCTTTACTCCTGCTCTGATCTGCCACTTAATTCCTCCCACCAGGTGGGCCTGGAGCCAGAAGCAACTGCAGCTGTAGTTCTAAAGCTGCCCCACCTCCGCTGCCCCCAGGGTGGTGGCCAAACTGCAAACTCTATCCCAGTCCCCAGCAGCTTCTCCCACTAACCTACTCTGTTGTCTTTGGTGTTTGTGGGTTGAGAAGTCTGGTAACTGCCGCAGCTCACTGATTCAGGCCTCTAGTGCACTCTCCGCCTGGCTCCCAGTCTGGTTGATCTGAGCTGCCCATGCTGGGCTCCGCTCAGCTCCACTTCCTTCCGCTCCCAGCTCTGTGCGGGATAGATCTCACCTGGAGACTATCCCAGCTGTCCTGGGCTAAAGCCCTGCTTCCCTATGCTATTTTGTGGGTTCTGCAGTTCTAGAATTGGTTCTGAGCCATTTTTTGTAGGTTTTTGGAGGGACTTGGCAGGGAGCTCATGCTAGTCTCTCCTTTCTAGCTGCCATCTTGGCTCTGCTCCCCGGGAATTCTGATTGTTTGTAGCAAAATACACAGTGAACTAGAAGTTGGAAGATCTAAGTAAAGGTTCCAACTTGGCATTGTGACTATACACCAGTCGCTAGAACTATCTGAGTCTCTGTTTACTCACATGTAAAATAGAGATTAGAATATTTGCAATACCTAACTCACAAGGTCAATTTGAAAAAAAAATAAAACACTTTATAAATCACAGCACATTATACCAAATGACTTATAAGTTGTTTTTGAATTTTGTTTGAATATTTTATAGTTAATTATTTGTGTATATATTGTAGGCACTTCATCCCCCTCTAGTAGTACAAGGTAATCTCCTGAGGACAAGAGTTACTTTATTCTTGCATCACTAGTTTCTATCACAGTGTATCATATACAATAGGAACTTAATAAATGCTCCTTACATTGAATCAAGTATCATCCAGAATCCCAGTTCTCAGAGTTGTCCAGCAAAAGCTCAAATGTGACTGATGGTGGGCCTGTGGACCATAACTATGGTTTTCTTTGATGAATGCAAACAGTGGCAGAATCTTAGACAGGGATGTTAGGTTCTAGGTCTGCTTTTGCTGTTTACTAACTAGGTGATAAAATTAGGCAAATAATTTATCTTCTTTGAACTGAGCTACTCATTTGTCAGATCAGAGGAATTAAACCCGCCTTTTAGAATTGTCATGATCCTCAATTTAAACTCTTTCGAAAAAATTGAAAGATCAGCACCAAGGCCAGGGAACACTTTCCCCCTGATTCCAGGAATAAGTCTGGCTTCTGGAAAAAACAGTTGCTTTGGGATTTTAAAAGGAGAAAGTTAAAAGATAGTGAGAATGGTTACTGAGGGGAATTGTAAAATCAGCCCATTCCCATGTGCTATACCTCCTTCCTTTCCCAGGGTTAGATCTGCAAAGAGTGACTTGTTTTGTTCCTTTTCCCCTTGATGAAAAAGCTGCCCTGAGTTTCTGCTTTTGGCTCTTTGCCTTTGAGTACTAGGAGTGTATTTCAGCAGTGGAAACAAACCTGCAGAAAGCTCTGACCTCAGCATGATGTAAAGCCCTCAGAGAGAGAGAAGTTCTGTTAGAAATGATACATTCACTAATTTCTGGCCCGTTGCCAATATTAAAAATCAAATTGGCTTAAGTGACATTATTGAAGATGCAAATATTCATGTTAAAGACACCACAGACTTGCTTGTTGACCCCTTTCCCCCTTTTTAAGAATTGTACTTTTTCCTTTTGATCAAAATACAGCAAACAATGCCTTTAAGGTATTGGAATTTCTTATATTTGCTTTCAGATTGGCAGTACTGTCTCCTTCCTCTCCCCTTTTTTTAAGCCAAAGAAGTAAGGGAAGGAAAAAAGCAAAAAGAAAGGGAGGAAGAGGAAGGGTAGAAAAAAAGCAAAAGGAGGAAGGCAAGGAAGGAAGAAAAGAAGAGAGAAAGAAGGAAAGAAAGAAAAATAAAACTAAGCACTTACTCTATGCAAAGCTATTTATACAGACGGTACTTTGCAGAGAGTTTACTTTCTAACAGAGAGACAACAGGTACAGAAGGTTTCAGTTGTGAGTTAGAAGAAAGAGTCCCTTATTCTTAGCAGATGGAAAAGCAAATTTAAATGCCTCTTTTTAAATGCTATTTACACAGAAAGCTTCAATTTGTGCAAATTCAGGAAAAAGGTGTAATGGTGAGGCTTTATTTTCCATATTTACTTGAGTGAAATAACAACATGCTGATGAAATTAGTCCTTTTCCTCCTAAGATTTCTCAGTATAGTTGCCATGGGATTAGACTCTAAAGCTGAAAGGAACCTCAGAGGCTATCTTATGTTAATTATATATGAACAATAATGCCCCATCTAGCCACCCTGACAAGTGGTCATTGGCCTCGAAAAAGACTCACCCTGCCCCTTGGTCAGGGCCCATAGTTTTATGTGAGAGGAACGTATTGATGGCATTGAGGTTGATGCAGACATCCTCCTCACTCTGACCCCCAGACAAAAAAGTGATACCAGTGACTGCAGGAAGCATAGTCCAATGAAGGGCAGTTACAGTTGCCATTGTGATCTCCTTGTATGAATACTTCTGGGTACAGGCATTGCCAAAGGTGATCTTGTTAGGCTTCAGCAAGGTCACTTCCAGATAGACATGGTGGTCACTCAAAGCTTTATAGAGAGGAATCAGGACCTTCTCAGGGACACAGTGACAACACTTCAGATTGTGTTCTCCATCAGGGAGGATCTCTGTCTCCATTATGGGGACAAAGCCATTCTGCTAGCAAATGCTGGCCTATTGGACCAGCACATTGGCATTCTCCATGATGGCAAGTGGGGAAAATGTATTATCCCCAAACTTCAATACGTAGTGCCACTTGGCAAAATCAGCCCCATCCTTCTTATACTTGGCACAGCATTCACATCTAGGTCTTGAGTGGTAGTGTCACCATTGGTCCCTGCCAGAGGCACTGCATTTTTGTCCACCTTGATGCCCACAATGGCACCCTTTGCCTTTCTGACTTTGGGAAAGGGATAACCATAATTAGCTTTTTGGTAGAGTGTCTCATGGAAAAGCACAAAACCTCGAATATAGGAGTTCACTTGATGGTGTGCTGTCAGAAGTAACTGTCTAGAGATACACCAATTTTCCTCTGTGTTCTCACTTCTAATGGACTGCAGCCACTTTGCAATGCTACCAGTGAACTCATTTGCTGGCAAGATTCCCTTGCTTGAAGCAACAATTCGATGAGCTTTATCAGACAGTTCTTTCTTTTGCTCTGGTGTCAATGCCGGGTATTGGCAAGGCATGTTTTCCTTGGCTGTGCTGGAAGTTTCCGGCAGGAAGCAGACTGCATATGGTTGGGAGCCGAACTTCTGCCTAAAAGACTTCCAATGATGGATAACTCACTGTCTTTTAAGGAAGCCCATTCTGCTCTTGGACAGGTCTAATTTGTTAAGAAATTTTTTCTTACATTAAGCCAGGATCTGTTATATGCAACTTCTACCCATGAGTACTTCTTCTGTCCCTTCAGGCCAACCAGGACAAGTCTCATCCATCCATGTGACAGCAAATTATCCCCATTCCCTTCAAACAATCCTCCTGTGGCATGGTTCCAGTCTTTCTGCCATCCTGATCGTCCTCGTATGGATAGAGTTGAACTTGTCAATATATATATCCAGAATTAATAACAATCATGAAATATAGTTTGACAAGGGTTGGACTAAACTTCTTTTGTTCTGGATACTGTGAGCAATGTTAATATAGCAGCCTAAGGATCATATTATCCTTTCAGGCTGCCATTTCACATGGTTTCAATTAAACTCAATAGTTTGGGGAAGATAAAATAGCCCTTGCCTTCCTGATGTGGAAAGCATTCCAAATCAGCTTTCCATATAGATTATTTTTTATCATCATTTTATTTTTATCATCATTATAGTTTTATCATCTTTTTAGGGAAAAAGTAAATAAAAGTTGACAACTTAGAAACAAGGATAAAGATGATATGTTATGTGAATAATTTATGAAATTGAAATAGCCCTAAAGTGACCTATTTAAATACACTGTTATGTTAAAAAATAGGACATGGGTAAAAGAACAGACATTGTCAAAGATTACCACAATTCTCCATAGACTTTTATAGCTAGATCCTGATTAGCAACAATAATGAATCCTGTGAAGTAGTGGCATTATTTGAATTTGCATCATGTATTTCCATTAGGCTGGAACCAGTTGCCATATAAGTATAAGCAAACCTTCGGATAGTTTGAATTAAATAAAATATATGTGATCCTTTTACTGGATTCATTATTTGCACTAATTAGGACTGAACTCTAACTGATGTAAAGTAATAACCACAGTGAGGAGGTCAAAAGAATAACATCATCAAGCAGTGAGGATTTGATTGTGAATCAGAGACCCATGGCAGCCAAGGGCAGTACTCACTTGGGATATAAATAGATTTTAAAAATCTTACAGAAGAAGGTGGTGGATGATTATGAAGAATACTGGCTTATAAAACTGGGAAGAGTTAGAGAAAGAAAACAACAATATTTTCAGAAAGCTTGGTGTGATATCCTGTCTCACTCTGGGTTTTTTTCTAATCTTATACAAAAGGGACACTAGGACCCCTAGTATTTGAAGTGGTTACTTTTACCACACATATACACACTAAATGCCATTCTTTACTCTCTCAACAACTTCACATAATAATGGCCCATACTATTGTTCAGTGATTCCCGAGGAGTAGAGAGGCAGTTCCTATATCCTCCTTGGAGAGGTTCCTTTCCTCTATTTTATGTTACATGTTTGCATGTATGAGAGCTTATTTTTTAACCCCATTTCATCCACACAGGGTAACTCCTCATTGTCTCATTACAGCTGTCATATTGGCTATTTTTACCACATCCATTCCTTACCTATGGTAGATTCAATTAAGCACAGCCATCCAAAAGCACTTGAACATAAAACTGAAAGGAGGGAAATAGACAAAGACAAAACCAGAAAAAAACCATTTAACGTTTCTAAAATAAACTTTATTTTTATCAATGTCAGTGGAGCCTCCACATTGACACTCTAACATCTCAAACCTTGATCCACTACTGCATAGGGAAGTAGAAATGGCATTGAAAGGTGCAAAGATTGGAAGAGCAGCCACACTAAGCCAAGTATTCACAGATGAGGTTAATTCTGGAAGTGACACAATTTTGAAGCTGTTGATCATTTCTCAGGATATCTGGAAGAAGTAAAGATATAGTATAATTGCTGTTAAGTCATAAAAGTTATTTACTAGAAGCACAAGGCACATCAATTGGTTCAAAAATTTACTTGGTGCTTTGAGATATTTTTAAATTGCATTCCTTTTAGCATTTTTCATGCCCAGAAAATAGTGATGAAGAGAATATCAGTAACTACTGACCCATATGCTTACTTTGCCACCCCTTGAAATCTTATGAGAAACAACTTAACATATATTGAAGTTGTCCTTGATGAAAATGTCAGAAGGAAATAGGCACAATTTCACCCCTGATATTCTATCACATCTTAGTTATGTAATCGAAAAGGATAGAGAACATAGCATCTCACTTCACTTGATTGTTGACTACATAAAAAAGTATATTTGATTTAATAGAGCAGAATGCAGTCCTATAAACCTTTCCCTAACAAGGTTTCTCCCATGAATAAGCTAATACAGGAGCCCTTGAAAGATACAACAATGACAAAAACTTTGATTGACCCTCTGATCATTCATAACAGATCAGACATAAAACGGGGAGAACTATACTCACCCTAGGTATTTTCCACTGTTATGGCAGTGGTCCAACATACGGTCTCAGTAGAAGAGGGATTCTGGGTATAGGGGTAGGTCCTTCAGATGCTCCTTTTTTCAGATTGCATTCTGATGATTTTATCAAGCCCTGAAACACAGAAAAAAATAATAATACTTGCAATTATATAGCACCTACTATATGTCAGGCACCATGCTAAGTACTTTCCTTATATTTATATACTTTTTACATATATTTATGTTACATATATATATATACATATATATATGTATTTGATCATTATGACAATCTTTTGAGTAGATACTATTAGCCCCATTTTATAGTCTAGGAAACTGAAGCAAACAGGTTAAGTGATTTCTTCAAGATCACACAGCTAATAAATATTTGAGAGTAGATTTGAACTCAGGTATTCCTTACTCTAGGTCTAGAGCACTATCCACTGTGCCATCCATCTTTTCCCCAATTCCCTGAAATCCACCACCACTCATATTCATCCTCACAATTCATACAATAAAAAATATGCAAATAAAGAATGAATATTATTCAGTTTATGCTATTTGCTTTGAAGGATAATCCACAAAGAAAGTGCATCAGGTCATAGGTTTTGGACACATTGCACATTTTGAAATCAACAGAGCTCAGAAGTAAATCAGAGCAATAGAAGAAACTTTACTTCATCATTTAAAAAATATTTTATTTTCCCCCTATTACATGTAAAATGATTTTATTTCATCTTTCAGAGTTCTAGGATATTATATTTGGAAGGGACCATAGTGGTCATCTTTTCCAAACCACAGCCCCCAAAGAACAGTCTCTCCAACATATCCCCAAAGGGATTGTAACCTTTTCTGGGAGACTTCCTGGAACATAAAACCTACCATCTCTTGAGGTAGCCCATTCTTTTAGCAGTTTTTCCTTATGCCAAACCTAAATTTGCTTCTTTATAACTTTCATTCTCTGGATCAAACAGAGGGTTTCTAATCTTTCTTTCATAGGGATTCAGCCTTTTCAGTACTGGAACATATCCACCCCAAGTCTTCTCTCCTTCAAGCTATATATCCCCAATTTGTCAGCTGATCTCCACATGGCAGAGAGTCAGTTCTGTCTCCAAGCTTATTTCTATTCTTTCTAAGATGTACTTCCCAGAACTGCATTCGATATTTCACATATGATCTAACCACATCAGAGTATAATGGAACTGTCCCCTCCTTTTTCCTGGAAGCTTTGCCTCTCAAGGCAGTCCAATATCACATTAGCTTCTTTTTAAAAAAATTTGGTTGCCACATCACTCTGATAACTCATATTGGATTTACAGTCTTCTTTTTTGGGAAGTCCAAGCACTTTTGATGTCCTCAAACTCTTTCCTGAAACAAATAAAAAATCTCATCTTTAAAAACACCATTATTGTTTTAGTGATTTTCTATGGGTGAGACTCATGAAGTTGAATAATCCCCAAGAGGGGCATTATCTGCTACTGAGCTGTCCTCTCTCTTCTTGGAATGCTTGGTGCCCCAAGTGCAGGGGCTGACATGGGAGGAGAACAGCATGACTAATGGTCGTAGAAACTTAACTTAGACTTACTTAGCCTGTGATTACTGAATGGGTATTGCCCCAGGTAAACTGAGACCTGAGAAAGACCTTAGGTTAAAAAGGTCAAGGTTACCCACTGCATTTGGGGCCTTCGCCAGTCATCCAGACTCATGTCCTGCCACTGGACCTCTGATGACTCTGCACAGCCCTGCCTCACTTAAATCCAATTCGCTTACAAGTGAAGACATCAACCTCCAGATGTCATTGGTATTCTTTGAGAATGAAGGATAAACAATAAGAATACTCTAATTCTAGCAACTTACTTATGATGCCTCAGAATTCAAGAACGTAGGGTGGGGGGAAAGGAGAGAGGGACACAGAGGAACAAAATAAAATCGAGATAATGACCGCAAAGCAAATTGGTTCCTGCTGTTTTCTGCCTCCTCAGGTGGCAGACTTTGAAGCTTCCCCTCATCCTTTATGTTTTCTGGCTTTGACTTTTAGATCAGAAAGATGCAGCTGGAACTATATATGTCTTGGTGGTAGTATTGGGAAGCTGAGGAGCATTTCTAAAATCCCTCAACTAAGAAGATATGGCCCAGAGTTTCAAGGATTGTCCAATCCATAGATAAAGCCATGGATATTTATGGGATTCCCACAAACCTCACATTTTTCAAACAGGAACAGAAATTATCTCAGTCACTCATGACACTTTCTGGGGAAGCTGGCTGCTGCTAACTGGGTAGTGCTGGGTCTGGCTTGTGGACTGGGTGATGCCTGAGGCTCCGAAGTCACCCTTTCAGCATCATCAATGAAGTAGTAGGGCAGGATCTCAGAAGCTGTTTTTTCAATATTGGCTAGGGAAAAAAAGCTGTAGTATAAACTTAGGCCAAAATAAGTCAGGAATTTGAAACTTAAAGGATCCTGGCCTATCACCATATTACAATTACCCACTAAATTTAGAGAGAAGTTGTGTGGATGTTCATTTACCTGGGGGATGTTTGGGATTTGCAGGAAATATAAAACATATATATGTATATTTGTTTATCAGACTGCATGTGGGGTTCTTAGAAAACTATAAAAATAGTGAATATTTTTAACATTTGCTTCCCCAAGCTACATTTTAAAAAATGTTCTGGTGCCAGCTGCCAAGGGAAGAAGGATTAAACTCAGCTATTCAGGTTCAAACAGGCAACTCTAGATTGAATTTGCAGCACATGTATCCTCATTGCACAAATCTTTTTCTTGATGCCTTTTGCATCCGTGCTTCATAGAAGCATAAGACCCAGTTAGGGACCCACCAATAGACCTCCTGGAGAATATGGACAAATGACAGCAAAGTCTGCCTTTTTCTACCTGAGAGTGAGCAGCCTGGACCAAACAGAATGAAGGGGGGATGTCAAGGAATACCAGTCCCCGTATCTAAGCCCCTGAAATCCTCTTTTGAGCCTCATCTGACAATTTCTTCCCATATATTACATGGTGAATATCCCAAAGATAAAGCTTGTTTGATGTCTGAGCACCATTATTGTTCTGCAACATTGCCCCCAAATCCCAAGTAGTATTTGCCTGTAGCCCAAGCAATGGGTAAAGAGGCAGCCAACACACTAGATTTGTTGTCAGTAAAGATATGGGTTCAAATCCCATCAATGACCTTTGTAGCTAGCTCTATGAAGATGAGCAGGTGACTTAAGTTCCCTGGACCTCAGGTTCCATGTATAAAACAAGAATAATACTAACAGTAGACTCTATTTCACAAGGATGTTTTGAGCATAAAATGAAAAAAAAAAGTGTCATCACTCTCCTCTCTGGTGTACAGTGTCCACTGTGTTCCTCCACCTATATGTACCTTTTACAAGCATCTTAAAATATGCAAGCTTCATTATGTTAAGTACAAATAGCAACAACCATTCCTAGAGTATTTATATATAGGGTCATAATTAGGACAGGATGACTATGGTTTTGCTTCTGGGCCCCAAATTTAGAGGGAGCTAACAGTCACTTGGGGTCCTCAGCAGCATAGAAACAAGAGAGCTGAGAAACCAGTTGGCAAGAATAATTACCTAAAGTGGAAAGCTACCAAATGGGAGACTGGGGTGGTCTTAGATGCCCCCCCACCAAGCTATGGTTTCTGAGTAGCCTTGCACTGTAAAAATGTTTCAGAATATCTATTGATCCTATTCTCCTCTTCCCCTCACTCCCTACCAACCTTAACAGGATGATACCCTGTCTACTCCTAGCAGAGGGCATGCTTGTTTGTGGTTGCCCTAGTAGAATGTTTACTCCAAGCACAACATTTACTAGTTATAGTTCTTCGTATCTATCTCATTTTCCATGGACAGAGTTAATTGAAATGCAGTTTCCCAGATTTGTACTAGAATGCATTGGAAAGAGCATTGGACTCAGAGTTAGAAGGTCTGGATTCAAATCCTTGCTCTGCCACTCAGCAATTTATGTGATTATGAGCAACATTGCCCTTTCATTAGCTTGTTTCCTCCTTTATAAACTGCAGATACTCATACCTATATTTTAGGACAGTCATGAAGAAGGCTCTTGGTAAAGTATGAAGCTCTATAGAAATTGGATTTCATGATGGCACTTCATCAAAATCAATCATTTGAAAATGTGCAACCACAGCCCATTGAATCCTTTGTGGGATAGTCACAGGTCAGGAGGACACACGTGGGTAGCCTACAATGCTCACCAGAAAGCAGAACAGTGAAGGTATAGTCTAAAACAGGGCTGCCCTAAGTCTTCTGATACAAACTGGATATCATGATATAGTCCTTCGTATAACTTATCTGCTCACTACTGTGCTTTCACAGTGAACAGAGCTGTAATGATATGGAAGTCACATAATGTGGTCTCTTTGGCAGACAAGGGTCTTGTCTTTATGTTTCTCTTTTTACCAAATTATGTTCCTTGGTAAGAGGGTGCTCTCAATCAAAGGCAAAGACTGCCAAGTGACTTATTCACTGTTTGACAAAACCAACAACTCATTAACTGAAAAGCACAGGGGAAGAAATGTTCAAAACTGCTGTGAATCCATTAGTGACTAAAGATGTTGGTAGTTGAGGCATGTTTATATTTAATGCTAGGGTTTTTGTTTATTGAGTGATTCCTTCCTTTTCCCCTACTGTTCCCCTTCCTGCCAAATTATGCATGTATTTATTTTTATGTGAGAATGAATAACTATGATGAGACCAGACTTCTTCTGGAGCTTTGCGTTCAGGTCTAGGAACCACGTTTTGTAGACATTAATGAACGTCCAGAAAAATGAGACTAGTTTCATGAGGGACATTTACTTGGTTGAGGAACTGAGGATGCTTAGCCTAGAGAAGAAAACCTTAGGAAAGGAGGGACATGATAACTGTCTCTTCAGGTATTTTAAGGACCAACGTTAGGAGGAGAGATTGGATTGCTTTTGCTTGCCCTCTGAGCACAAAACTAGGGAAAATGGGCTCGTGTGTCAAAGAGGCAAATTATTTTTAAAATATTTCAACTGGGGCAGCTAGGTGGTGCATTGAATAGAGCACTAGTTCTAGAGTCAGGAGGAACTGAGTTAGAATTTGGCCTCAGACACTTGACATTTATGAGCTGTGTAACCTTGGGCAAGTCATTTAACCTTTATTACCTCACCTCCTCCTCCAAAAACAAAATAAAACAAAACAAAAATAGAGCACAGATTCTGGAGTCAGGAAGGCCTAAATTCAAATCCAGATCAGACACTTAGTAGCTGTGTAAACTTGGGCAAGTAATTTACCCTCTGTATGTCCCAATTTCCTCATCTGTAAAATGGAGATAATAATAGCACCTACCTCTCATGGTTATGAGGGTTAAATGACATGATAATTGTTTCTTTGTTTGCTTATTTATTTTTAGTTTTCAATATTCACTTTTGTAAGATTTTGAGTTCCAAATTTTCCCCCTTCTCTCTCCTTCATTCCCAAGAGAGCATGCAATCTAATATAGCCTATACATGTATTAAACATATGTATATGTTTATGTATATATATAATGTATAAATGTATTTCCCCATTAGCCATGTTGTGAAAAAAGAATGAGAACAAAAGGGAAAATCACGAGAAAGAAAAAACAAATAAAAAAGTGAAAATAGTGTGCTTCAATCTGCTTTCAGACCCCATAGTTCTTCTTCTGGATATGGATAGCATTTTCCATCATGAAAAATGACATAATAATTGTGAAGCACTTCACACAGTGCCTGTCACATAGTAAGCACTGTATTATTGTTAGCTATTATAATTATTTCAAAATTCTCCTTTCAAAGAGACAAATTTGATATAATGAAAATATTCCTATAAAGGAAGGCCACCTGAAGTACATACTAAATGCATCAAAACTGTAAAAAGACAGCATTGACCATGGCCCCAGTCTCTGCGATCTAGAGGTCCTTGCCATGAGTCTGAATTTTCTTATTAATAATAATAGTGATAATAGTCTATGATTATATTGCACTTTAAAATTTGCAAGAGTAACCCTGTGAGGTAAATACTAAAGTAATTGTTATCTCCTTTTTACAAAGAAGGGAATGGGATATCAGAGAGCTGAAATGTCTTGCTTGTCCATTGTCGTGTTTAATAAGTGTCAGTTTCAGGATTCAAAGCCAGGTGCATCCTAACTCTCCGTTTAGCAGCATCTTTTGGAAGACGTGAACTTCACTGAGGCCAGTGAAAGAATCTATGGCAAAGATGTCCTTTTCCAAGAGTAACTTCCAAGCAATTACAGGCAGTAAATCAGAAGATCAAAAGTTTTAGAATAGAAAGAGACTTTTAGAGATCATTTGTTCCATCTTTTAGATTAGTTAATAGAGATTTAGGTACTGCCTTTGGTATTTGGAGATGAGAAGACTCTTCCTCTTGGATCCAAGGTTTATGATTCCCTCCCAGAATGAAATTAGATGAAGGTGGACACCAACCCTCCTGTGAGCGGGCACTCTGCCCACGGCTAAGCGACATGAATCATCAGTGTGGCATAACAGCCAAAAGATCTAATGCAACTTCATTAATAGAATCAAAGTGTTATCCATAATGACATAGGTCATAGTCCTGCTGTGTTCTGCACTGGTTAGGCCACATGTTCAGTATTATATTCATGCTTTTGCACCATATTTTAGAAGAGACACTGACAAGCTGGAGTTCATTCAAAGGAAGAATGATTTGGATGATGAAGAGACTGGAGAATAAATTGTAGAAGGAGATGGAAAAGGAAATGGGTAATGGTTAGCCCAGGGAAGAGAGGATTTAGAGGGGATATAATCAAGTCTTCAAGGATGTCAAGGGCTAGAATGGGATTAGATTTTTTTTGTCTTGGTATCATAGGTTACAACTAAGGGCAGTTTTTGGAAGTTAGTCTTTGCCTAAGGAAAAATAATTTGAAAACAATTCGAGTGCTCTTTCTTTTTTCAAAATTTGTTTTTAGCTCATTAAATATTTCTCGATTATATGTATTTTTAACAATTTAAAAACCATTTTGGTCCCAAGTTCTCTTTCTTCTTCTTTTCCCTTCCCCATCTTTGAGAAGGCAAGCACTTTGATATTGATTATGCATGTGAGGTCATGCAGAACATGTTTCCATGTTAGTCATGTTGCAGAAATCAAATAAAACAATCAAAATAAAGAAATTTTCGAAGTGATTCAATATGCCTTCAGAGTTCATCAATTCTCTCTCTGGAGGTGCATATTTTCCACCATAGGTCCTTTGGGATCGTGTTGGATCATTTTCTTGATCCTAGTGGCTAACTCTTTCACAATTGATCATCATTACAATGCTGCTGTTACTGTATGCAATGTTGTCTTGCTTTTGCTCACTTCACTTTGCATGAGATCGCATAAGTCTTCCCAGGTTTTTATGCTCATCATTTCTTATAAGACAATAATATTCCATCACAATCATATACCACAACTTTTTCAGCCATTCCCCAATTGATGATAATCCCCTAGATTTCCATTTCTTTGCCACCACAAAAAAAGCTGCTAAATTTTTTTTTACAATAGGTCCTTTCCCTTCATCTTTGATGTCTTTGGGATACCGACCTAGTAGTCATATTTCTGGGTGAAAGAGTATGCACAATTTTATAGCCCTTTAGACTTTGTTCCTAATTGTTCTCCAGAATGATTAGATTAATTCCCAGCTTCACCAACAGTGTGTTAGTATCCCATCATCTCCTCCATCATTTGTCATTTTTCATGTAATCGAAATTATCCATCTTACTTCCCACGATCCTCTCTATCTCTTGTTTGTCCATAAACTCTTCTCTTATCCATAAAACTGACAAGTACATTTTTTTCATTCTCCTTTAATTTATTTATTATGTCACCCTTTATGTCAAAATCATTTATCCATTTTTTCCCAATTTTGGTATACAGTAGGAGATATTGGTCTATACCTAGTTTTTGTGAAACTGATTTCCAGGTTTCCCAGCATTTTTTGTCAAATGATGAGTTCTTACTCCAAAAGCTTTGGGTTTGTCAAACACTAGATTACTTAGGTAATTTAATACTATGTCTTATGTACCAAATCTATTCCATTGTTTTGCCACTCTATTTCTTAGCCAGTACCAAATTGTTCTGATGATTACCACTCCATAATATAGTTTAAAATTTTGAATGGCTAGGCTACCTTCCTTCACATTTTTTTTATTGATTCCCTTGCTGTTCTTTTGAATTTTGACACCATTTATTCTAGCTTTATAAAATAATCTTTTGGTAGTTTGATCAGTGTGGAACTGAATAAGTAAATTAACTTAGGTAGAATTGTCATTTTTATTATATTGGCTCAGCCTACTCATGAACAATTAGTGCTTCTCCAGTTGTTTAGATTTATCTTTATTTGTGTGAAAGGTGTTTTGTAATTGTGTTGATATAATCCCTGGGTTTGTCTTGGCAAGTAGACTCCCAAGTATTTTATACTGTCTGCAGTTATTTCCTTCTTTTTTGAGGGGTGAAGGCAGGGCAATTGGAGTTAAGTGACTGCCCAAGGTCACACAGCTAGTAAGTGTGTCTAGTGTCTGAGGTCAGATTTGAACTCAGGTCCTCCTGACTCCAGGGCTGGTGCTCTACTTTCTGTGCCATCTAGCTGCCCCAAAGAGAGTGAACAACGCTGTAGTCAGCAGGACACTAGTTATTTTAAATGGAATTTCTCTCTCTATCTCTTGTTGCTGGGTTTTGTTGGTAGTATGCAGAATTGCTCATGATGTGTGCGGATTTATTTTGTATCCTTCAATTTTGCTGAAGTTGTTATTGTTTCAACTAGTTTCTTAGTTGAAATGAGCACTCTTCAGTGGAATGAGCTCCCCCAGTAGGTAGTGAATTCCCCATCTCTAGAAGCATTCAGATGAATACTAGGTGACTACTTATCAGAGCTGTCAAATCAGATACTTTTAAAATGTTGGTCAATCTTGTGGATTTGTTTTTCTTTTCTTCCTCTTTGAAAATATTTATTTGTTTGAAAAATTCGTTCTTATTAAGAATGACTGCCTTGGAGAAGACAGGAGAAAAATCCAAGAGGATATACGCACGTGTAGAATCATGAGGAAATGCTTAAGGATTTCCAGGATATAGGATTAAGAGAACCTGACTTTTTAAAACTGAGTAAGCATCCCTTCTTGAATAGCATCTCCACTGTTGCATAGTTCCCTTTTAAGGGTTGGCACCAGTACAGTGTGGAGAGATCTCCAAATTCAGCCAAAATGGTTACCAATGTAATTTCTTTGTAAAAGTCTTAAGTTCTCTCTAAGTTGAGCTAGAAGTACAGAAAATTGCTTAGGGCTTGTGGCTAATTTTACATGGCATTTTAGTGCAGGATGAAGAATGATGTACTGGAAAGAAGACCTGGATTTGAGTCTACTTTCTCTTCTGACTAATTCTGTGATCTTGGGCAAATCTTTGAGACTCATTGTTCTTGTATGAAAAGTGAGTTCTGAAGTAGATGACCTCTGTGGTCTCTTCTAAAACTCAAAATCTTTGAATACCGTGGAGGGAAAATTCCTGCAGTCACAGAAGTCTCGTTTGCCCAAATGCAACTACATGCTATGTGGATTGATATAACCCATCCTTTCTAATCATCATTCATTTAGTGGGCTTGATCATAGAATCATAAATTGAGAGCTTGCAGGGACCCTGGAGACCATCTATCTCAAAGCCCTCATTATATGGATGAGTAAGCTGAGGTCCAAAGATGTCAAATTAATTCCATAGTCACAAAGGTAACACATAATAGTGGCAGGAGTTCTTGTTCCCATTCCTCTGACTCCAAAGCAGTAGGTTTTGTTTTGTTTTATTGGTCACACTGTTAGGATTGTTTCCAAGGGTGGATTAATTTACCATTTTTTCTCTGGATATAAACATATGAAAAAAGATCTTTCATGGTTTCTCTTTCGCTGGTGAAAAAGGTACAGATCCATGTGGCCTTAGGGACTGGACTGGGCTTATGACTGGCTCTCAGGGAAAATGAGTGGAGAACTTTCTTAAGGTGAATTCTTTGGGAAGTTCCCTCCTAGATGAACAGAATTCTGGACTTGAAATCAGTATCATCTAGGCATAAATCCCATCTCTGACACCAGCTATGTGACTATATTCAAATCAAATAACTTCTCTGAGCCTCAGTTTGCTCATCTGCCAAATGGAAATAATAGATACTGTAGTTTGTGAGGCTCAAATGAGATAATGTAAGTATTGCACCTTGCAAAGTGGATATTGCTACATAAATAGCAGCTATTATTATTAGGCAGAGACAGGTTTGAGTTCAAGGGGTTATACAGAGGGAACAATAGATCTTAGATTACATACCTCCTAATAATTTGATTCTGTATCTTCTCCACCCATTTGAAGTTGCACTCCCCCATTGCCTTTTAATAACTTGCTACTGAGGACAAGTAGAAATAATAATGTTACATTTGTATAGGGCTTTAAGATTTCCAAAGCATTTTCTGTCCAATAACTCTATGAGCTACTCAGTATAAGAAGTGTTGTTCTGTGATGATTCCAGATAAGTTACTAAAGCTCAAAGGAACAGTGACTTGTCCTAGAACATAGAACTCATGTTAGAACTGGATTTTAACCTTTGGAATATTGATTCCAAGTTCAGTGTTCTTTTACCCTAAGGCCCTGGAGGGAAGGGCATCTTGCATAAGAAACTCACTCCTAGAAGACAGCTCCCAAGTTGATGGCTAGGAAGCTCTAGGAGGGAACATAAGGTGGGGGCTGGTATTTAGTTACTATTGGTTATCATTTTTTTAAATGCTGCAATTCCTCATACGTTTCAGAGCAGATGATAACAAATTTCCTTCCACTATTTCCAGCCTTTTCTTATCCAAGGGAGGAATATCTCAATAGCTTTCAACTTTCTCATCGTTTCTAACTCTGAAATTGTATTATTAGTGTGAATCTTTGTTAAGTCACTTAATCCCTCACAGCCTTTTCTTGTAAAGCCAGAAAAATACTCTCCACACTACCTACCTCATGGACTTATTATAAATGTAAAATATTAATAAAAAATCAATAAACAGCTATTAAGTGACTTCTCTGTGCCAGCATTGTGCTAAGTAGCACTACTAATAGCTGACATTTGTATAACACCTTAAAGCTTGCAAAGTGCTTTACAAATATCCCCTTGTTTTATCCTGACAACAACCCTGGAAAGTATGTGATAGTAATATCCCACATTTCACAACTAAGAAAACCGCGTCAGTGACTTGCCCAGTCACACAGCTAGTATACATTTGAAGCTAGATTTGAACTTAGGTCTTCTTGACTCAAGGTCTAGTGCTCAATTCACTGTTCCACTCAGGTGTGTGTGTTTGCGTGTGTGTGTTTGTGTGTGTGTGTGTGTGTGTGTGTGTGTGTGTGTGTGTGTGTGTGTGTGTAGGGAAGTGCTTTGCAAGAAACAAAAAGGATGTACAGTATCAAACTACAAGGGACTTTAGATGACATCTCGTTAGTCACCTTTGTGTTTCAGATAAGGAAACTGAGGCCAAAAGGGATTCAGTGATTTTACCAAGGTTATTAGAGACAGTAAGTAGCATATCCAGGACTTGAACTTAGACCTTCTGACTCCAAATCTTGTATTCTTTACAATTCACTGGTATTTTTGTTCTTATCTTACCATGGTTATGGAATGCCTTTTCACCCATGTATGTGTTCAATTTTCTTTCACAGAGTCGAAAACATGCAAGCAAAGTCCGACTTTATTACATGCTCCACCCTATAGATGGTGGGTGTCCAGCCAAGAAGCTGCGGTCAGAAAATGTGAGTATACAGTGCACCTAGAAGATTCCATTGCTGATTAGACCTAATATTCTAAAAGTCATTTTTACCACTGTTGATATTTTAAATCATCATCTTAATTGAAGGCCATGTTCAGATTAGTCAAAATGTTAGGTAAGTTGGAATACTTTTCATTTAAACATAATGTAAAACATTTCATACATACCTAGTCCTTTTTTTTGCCTGCCAGAGCACATTGTCACTATAATGTATAATGCCAACATACATTCATGAAGTGCCTGCTGTATGCAGAATATTATTTTGGACTCTGAGAGAGATGCAGAATTTAGCTAAAATATAATCCTGGCTCTTGTAGGACTCACAGACTAATAAACACAAACAGTAACTGGGACCTTGCGATGAATTGGCCCTGGGAGCGATGGAATGAAAGGATAGTTTGACCATAAAGAGATTGTAAGCCTAGGCAAGGTTTGAGACACAGAGAGGGTTAAAATACAGTCTGAATACAAAGCAAGAGACAGGGAGGGGAAAAACCAAAGCTCACCAGAGGCAGAACTCACATTTCAAAGGAAGCTCTCTTTAAGGCTTTCTCATATCAGCCCTGGGAGGTAAATAGAGCCAAGAATATTATCCCCATTTTACCAATGAGGAAATTGAAGGTATTAGGATACGAACATAGGTCTTCTGAGTCTACATCATTCTACTCTCAAAGAAACAACTTAATTTATAAAAATAGCAACAGCAACAACATTTACAGAGTATTGTAAAGTTTGCAAAACACTTTACACATATTATTTCTTTTGAGTCTCACAACACCCTGGGAGAAAGATTCTATTATTATATGTATTTTATAGTTGAGGAAATGGAGACTGGGGAGGTAAATGACTTGCCCAGAATCGTATACCTGATAAGCATCTAAAGCAGGGTTTGAACTTGAGTCTTCCTGTTTCCAATCCAGTGCCCTACCCACTGTGCTGCCTGCCTGACTCATCAGTTTTTAGTTGCACTAAGACTGATATTTACTAGAGAAGTGTTACCCTAAAACCATTTGGGGAAGCATGAATTCATCTTGGTTAAATCTGTTTGTTTCCTGGTTTCTTTAGACATACATAGTTTCAGGAAGCCAGAATGCAGGCCAAAGCTTATGGCCTATGAGGACTAGTATCTTGAGCATGGGGATTTTTCTTGCATTTTTGGAAAAAGGATGATGTTTTGACATAGCATAAGAGGATTCAAATTAGTGTTGATTTGTTGGAATGCTGCTATGCCTCAAAATAGGGGTGATCTGCTCAGGTATAGCCATGTAAAGAATGGGTATTGTGCTTAGAAAGAAAGATAATGTGTAAAGATGTCTGATATCATGGAATGATCCCTGGATTTGAAATTACCCAAATTCAAACCTGGCTTGGAAACTTAACTTTGGACACGTCACTTAACATTTCTGTTCCTAAATTCCCTCCACTCCGTGATCAGCCATGTCATGGCCTGTGGGTATTGCTGACTCTGTCCTGGTCCCTCTTCTTTTTTCTTTCTATGCTCTCTCAGTGACCTCAATGGAGCCCATTGGTATAATTGTCAATTCTCTGCAGAAAACTCAGAGTTCGATTAATATATCCAGCCTCAGTCTCTCTTGAACTTCAATCCTGCAATTTTTTTAAATATTAGTTATTTTCTAATAAAAATCCACCCTCTCTCCCTCCTACCTCTTCACACCTTCATTGAGAAAGCCAGGAAAACCAAACCCCTATTAAAAACATGTATGATCAATCAAAACAAGTTTCTATATTGACCATGCCTGCAAAATGTCTCACTTTGTACTCTGAGGCCATCCCTTTTCTTTAAGGAGGTAGGCAGAATTTTTCATAATGAGTCCTCTGGCATTGCGATTCATCATTGTATTTGATAAGTATTCCTGAGTCTTTCATAATTGTTTGTCTTTACAGTATCGTTATTATTGTACAAATTGTTCTCTTGGTTCTGCTCCCTTTGCTCTTTATCAGTTCATATAAGTCTTCATAGGTTTGTCTGAAACTATCCCCATCAAATGTCTTCCAACACAATGGTATTCTATCACATTTCTATGCCATAACTTGTCCACCCATTCCCTAATTAATAAAACCCCATCAGTCAGTTTCCATTTATTTATCACCACACAAAAAGCTGCTATAAAACCTTTTTTTTTAAATGTATGTATAGTTTATTGCCCTCTGTCTTTGTTATCTTTGGGGTATAAACTTAATAGCAGTAGTATCACTTAGGTCAAAGAGTATGCATATTTCAATAGCCTTTGGGGCATAGTTCCAAATTGCTTTCCAAGATGACTTTACTCATTCACAGCTCCACCAACAGTGCATTAATGTACCCGCTTTCATAACCCCATCAGCATTTGTCATTTTCCTTTTATTGTCTATTGTGCCCATCTGAAGGGCATGAGATGTTACCTCAGAATTGTTTTAATTTACTTTTCTCCATGTTAGTGATTTAGAACCTTTTTTTCATTTGGCTATTGTTAGCTTGGATTTCTTCCTCTAAAAACTGCATGTTAATATCCTTTAACAATTTATCAAATTGAGAATGGATCTTATTGTTATAAATTTGAATAATTTTCTGTATATCTTTGAAATGAGACTATCAGAGAAACTTGATGCAAAGACTGTTTTCCTATTTGCCTGATTTTTTTACTAATTTTAGCTGCATTAGTTTTTGCAAAATCTTTTTAATTTCATATAATCAAAATTGTTCATTTTATCCATTGTGATCACCTTTATCTCTCATTTAGGCACGAACTTTCCCCCTATCCACAGATCTTACATGCAACTTCTTCCTTGCATCTCTAATCTATTTATGATGTCACCCTTTGTGTCTAAGCCAAGTACCCAGTTGGAAATTATCTTGGTATAGTGTATATGGCATATGGCGTGAGATATTGAACTATAGCTTATTTCTGTCAGTCTGCTTTCTAGTTTTCCTAACAGTTTCTGTTGAATAGTGAGTTCTTGACCCAGTAATTGGGATCTTTGGGCTTTTCATTAGACTTCCAGGTTCATTTGCTATTATATGTTGTGTATCTCTATATGGCATTATTAATCTTTCTATTTCTTTACTGCTTGTTTATCTAGGAATATGTAGATACTCAAATATTTTATATCTTCCATAGTTATCTTAAGTGGAATTTCTTTTTCTATCTTTCTTGCTGGATCTTGTTGATAATAAACAGAAGTGCTGGTGATTTATGTGGGTTGATTTTATATCCTGCAATTTTGCTAAAGTTTTAAATTGTTTCAATGGGATAATTATTTTTAAAATGCTTTGCAAAGCTTAAATCACTATATAAATGTTAGCTATTATTATAATTTCAATTAAATTTTTAGTTGACTCTCCAAAGTTCTCTAAACCATCATATTGTCTAAAGGAGAGATAATTTTGTTTCTTTTTTTTTTTACTGTGCTTATTCCCTTGTTTTCCTTCTTTTGTCTTATTGTTAAAGCTATCATTTCTAGTACTGTATCAAATAGTAATGATAACAATGGACATCTTTCATTTATGCCTGATCTTATAAGAAAAACCTCCAGTTAATTCCCTATTACAGATAATGCTGACTCTTGGTTTTAGATATATACTACTTATCACATTAAGGAAAGATCCTTTTATTCTTATGCTTTAAAATTGTTTTTTTTAACAAATATAACCACATGATTTTGTTGTTCATGATATTAATATTGTCAATTATGTCTACAGCTTTTCCAAATATTGAAATAATCCCATATTACTGATATAAATCCAATCCGTGGGAATAGAGTATGATCTTTGTGATATATTGCTGTAGAGTTCTTCATAATTTTATTATTAATTTTTTAATCATTATGCATTAGGAATATGTGTGTATTAAGACCACGTTTGTGTCATAGAAGGAATATGTTGAAACCCTTTATTTTCCCATTTTTTTCCTAAACAGGTTATGTAATATTGGAATTGTTTTTTAAATGTTTAATAGAATTTCTTGTAAATCTATCTGGCCATGGGTTTTCCCCCTGCCTTGGGCATTTATTTATAGTTAGTCCAGTTTCTTTTTCTGAAATCTATATGGGTCTGGGACCTCTTTTTGCCCTTGGTCTTTTTTCAGTTTCTGAACACTGGAATGCCCCATGTGGCACACTCCTGGCTAGCCCTCATCTTCGCTCTCTTCAGGTCTCGCAGTTCCCCTATGATATCCATGGTTAGAATTATAACTCACTATGATTGTTTTTCTTTTCCTTAGTTTTCCCAATGAAGACTCAATCTGGTATATTTTCCAGATTTTATGGAGTTGTGTTAGAGACCTCTGCTATCTTGGTTTTGCCCTTCCCATTAGATATTTCGAACTAGATAATCCATAGGTATTTCAAAATCTACATGTCTAAAACAGAACTTGTTAACTTTCTTCTCTAATATTCCCCTCTTCTAAGCTTCTCTTTTTCTCTCTTAAGGAAAAAAGGTTGATCATAATTGTAAGCTCTTGTCATCCTCAACTTTTTACTGTCCTTCACTCTAAATATCCAAATAGTTACCAAATCTATACATGTCTACCCCATCATAGTTTGCATCTGACCCCCTCTTTCCACTCACTCTGAAACCCCCTTACTTCAGGCCTTCATAACTGCTCACCTAGATTATTTCTCAAGACTCCTCACTGATCTCCCTGTCTCAAATGTTTCCCTTCTATAACTCATCTCCCACATAGCTGTCAATGGAATTTTTCTTAGGTGCAGAACTGATTGTATCACTTTCTTGTTAAATAAACTCCAGTGGCCTCCTCTTACTTCTAGGATAATATATAAACTGCCTTGTTTAGCATTCAAAAACCTGGCCTCAACATAAATTTCCATCTTCATGAGGCATTACTTCCTCTTCACTGTGTGATCCATCCAAACTTTTCTTCTGTTCCTCACACATTGTGCTCCATTTTTTATTTCCTATAGCCATTCCTTTGCCTTGGCAATCCCTGATGCAGAGAATGTACTCCTTCCTTACCTTAATCTTATAGAATACCTCTCTTCCACCAAGACGCAATTCAGAATAATGCTTTCTACATGAAACTTTCCTGATACCTTCCAATTACTTATGACATTTCCCAAACTACTTTATAATTAAATATTTTATATTTATTCTCTTTATATTTATTCTGTATGTGCTTATACATGTGCTTGTTGTCCTGCCTATTTGAAAGGAAGATCCTTCAGAGTAGGAATTGTTCCCTTTTTGTCTTTGTATCCCCAGTTTCTAGAACACAGTGGACACTTAATAAATGATTATTAATTGATTTGGTGACCATAATACTTGGGTTACCTAACCTGACAGAGTCATCACGAAGAAAGTGCTTTATAATCCTCAAAACTCTATAGAATTTTTAGTTATTTATTAAGTAGTTGTCATGTCTCTTCATGAAGATCTCTGGATGATATAAACTGTACAATCTCCTTCAAGAGTCCCTTGCAATGTTTCATCATTTTGAAAGTAAAAAATAATAGGGTTCATGGCCTTTCAGCAAGTGGCCTTTTGGAAATGGATTCTCTTATAGTAATTCACTTTTAAAATCATGGAAATTGTTCTTGCATTTGAAACCTAGGACTAGATGTGAAGCTTAAAAGCTTCACAGGAAGGACAAAGGTCACCAGGCTGGTAAGAGCATAGAAAGCCAGGCCATAGGAGGAACATTTCAAGAAATCTGTATTGTTTAGAGAATATAAACCTTTAACTGTCTTTAAGTATTTGAAGGGTTGTCTTATGAAAGAGGGATTAGAAATGTTCTGCTTAGCCACAAAGGGTAGCATTAGGATCACTGGGTAGAAGTTGTGAAGTACTTAAATATGATATGAAAAAAAAGTGTTCTAGCACTTACAGCACCTGGAAGTTGATGTGCTGCCTAAGTCTATGGTCTTGGATCCTATGAGTATTCTTTATTCCACTCAGCTCAATGTTGTTTTCTTGCCAAAACAAACAAACAAACAAAAATCCCAACCCTAGGTTTTTATTGGTATCTTTTGTTTTTATATCATGTAGGTTTATCTCCCCCTTCCCCCAATATTTCTCTCTCTCACTTAATCCTTGCCCTTAAGGAGCTTACATTCTAA
>CM053625.1:244004709-244040518 GCA_028646595.1 Phalanger gymnotis
ACTGCTGCTCTATAGTACAGTTTAATATCTGGTATGGCTAGGCCACCTTCTCTAGCATTTCTTTTCATTAATACCCTAGGTATTCTAGACCTCTTTTTCTTCCAGATGAATTTTGTTATTATTTTATCCAACTCTGTAAAATAATTTTTTGGTAGTTCAATTGGTGTGGCACTGAATAGATAGATTAATTTAGGTAAAATTGTCATTTTTATTATATTAGCTTGGCTTAACTATGAGCAACTAATATTATTCCATTTATTTAGGTCTGACTTTATTTGTGTGGAGAGTGTTTCATAATTATGTTTATATAGGCCTTGAATTTGTCTTGGCAGATAAACTCCCAAATATTTTATAGTGTCTACAGTAACTTTGAATGGAATTTCTCTTTCTATCTCTTGCTGTTGGGCTTTGTTAGTAATGTATAGGAATGCTGAGGATTTATGTGGGTTTATTTTATATCCTGCAACTTTGCTAAAGTTGTTTATTATTCCAAGTAGTTTTTTACTTGATTCTGTAGGATTCTCTAAGTAAATCATCAAGGCTCAATTCTTAATGCTTAATTGAATACAAAAGTCACATTAATTCCCAATCTCAAATCCTACCCAGATTAGATAATACTTAAATCTCATTTCTAAAGGGTATATTCACACTTTCCATGAGTATGTAGAAGTTAGATGCATGTAGAATTATGACAAAAATCCTGGTCTTTAGGTATTTCTGTTGACGTGACAAGTCAATGATGACCATTATTGATTTATAGTTTTTGGCCCATCCATGGCTGCATTATTACCATTCTTATTTACCATGGAATATTGATATTGAGGTCATGGTGCTTCAGTTCTAATCCTTGTTCTTTCACTTACTACTTGTGTGGCCTGAGTGAATCCACACCCTCTCTGGGACTCAGGTTATTCATCTGTAAATTGAGGGAGTTGAATCGGATATCTTACAATGTCCCTTCTAGTTCTACAAATATAAATCCGTGAAATGTCCTTTTTCTTTCACCCAGTCCTAGGTTCTCAGCCCTGAGTATTCCATTAGCACGTTAGCATCACAGAACTTTCTTTCCACCACCTCCAACATTCTGCTTTTGCCTACCACTTCAGCGCCCTCTTCCCATCTATTTATCCTTAAGGGCTTGAGGGTTTCAGGGTTCATCCTGGTTTAGGCCAAACTCTTTTGTTGATAGTCATCTCCCACTTCTGTGCAACTATGTCTGACCAGGATAGACTATCCCCAACCACAAATTAAATTTACTGTAGGCACAAGAATATCTAGTAATGACTCTGCTTATAGGACACCAAGAGAGGGTATCAAATGAGTGTCAACTGGCACCAAAAGAGTTATAAATCACTACTTTAGGAATAAGGAAAATCTAGCAACTCTCTAAATTAGAATGTTGCTCCTAAAGATGAGATACAATGAACTATTTTTCAAAAATTATAATCACTAACTTAGAATGCATTAATGGTATGCTTTGAAAATGGGTTATTCTAGGGTGTACCAGTCATTGTAATGGCAGATTAAGATCATCATGAGTCAGCACGTGTCGGATATTTTTACAATTATAAAAATATTGACCAAAGAAGAGAAAATGGCAACCCTGCATTTTATGTTTCAGAGGATTTTTATTTTACATCTGATTTCATTAATATCTCTTTCTTCACTACACATTATTCTTCAATATAGTTCTCCCCTTTTCCCACACAGAGAACCCTCACTTAGAACAAAGAGTAAAGGGGAGAAATCATTAAAACTAATAACAGCTAATTCAAAGTTGACAGTATATGCAGTGCTCCACATCTATAAACTCCCATATTTGCAAATAAGAGAAGGATATGCATTATCATATCTCTTATCCAGGCCCAAGCATGGTCATAGTTGTATTGCTTTGAGTTTTGATTCTTTTTGTTTTTATTTTTTTCATTTATATTGCTATAGTTTTTTTCTACTTCTGCTTATTTCACTTCACATTCATTTAAATCTTCCTTTGTCTCTCTATGCTCTTCATATTTGTCATCTTATGTTTCTGTAATATTCCATTAAATTCCTATGACATAATTTGTTTAGCTTTTCCCAATCAATGGTTATCTACTTTATCTCAAAGTCTTTGTCGTCACAAAATGATGTTATAAATATTTGCTGTGTATTGGACTTCTCTAACACTGACCTTTTTGAACCACATGCCTAGGTGCATATTCTTTAAGTCAAAGGATATTTCACTTTCTTAGGACAATTTTAAATTGATTTCATGAATGGTTGGGCCAATTTGTAGTTCTCCCAATAATGCTTTCATGAGTTTCCACAACTTCTCCACCATTAGCTGCTTTTAACTTTTATCGGCTTTACAAATTTGTTCTGTGTGACATTAAAAAAATCAAAATTGTATTGATTTGCATTTATCTTATCATTGATAATTAGGATATGGCTGTTAATTTGCAATTTTTTGGGAACTATTATTCATATCCTTTACTTATCCATTTGATAATGGCTTTTGATGTTATATATTTGATTTCCCTTTAAATCTTAGATATCAGATCTTTATCAGAGATAATTTGATGTTATTTTAAAAAATTTGACCATTTCTATTCTTATCACAGGTCTTTGTAGATGCAAAAGCATCTTAATTTCATATCATTTTATCTTTTGCAGTCACCTCCTGCCTTTGTTTAATTAAAATTACTTTCCCTATCCGTAGCTATGAAACGTCTTGGATCTGTTTCTTTTAATTTTTTTGTGGTGTCACCTTTAATATTCAGATCTCATATTCATTTGGTGCTTAATATGGTATGTGGTAGAATAAATTAGTCTAAACATAACTTTTGCCAAATAGCTTCTCTATTTTTCCCAACAGTCCTTGTTATATAAAAGGTTGTTTCCCAAGTAACTTATGTTCTCAAGTTTATTGAATACTGGATTGTTGAATTCAATTGATTTTCATTTCTCTTTATCTTGATTGTTAGAGGAATTTAATTTTAAAATTTTCATTTCATAATAAATTTAATAATACATATTACTTTTTAGTATATTTGTTTCCAAAAATGTGTTTGTTAAATGAATCTTTGTAACTAGAATCATAGTTCTCCATTTACTTGCATTATAATTTCCAAAATTCTTTGCTTCCATTTCAGATCAATCTGTAGTGAACCTTTGTTATCCTCATCCCACCCTTACTTCCTCCTTCAAATCCTACCACTACTTCTGGCTAATAGATGAAGAGAGTTAAAAGCTTAAGAAAACCTAAAATGGCAGATGAGAGGCTCTGAGGGAAGACCAGGGTAGGAAATCCAACAAGTTCAAGCCACTGTTTTGTGCAGAGAATTATTCTATAGAACAAGGGAGAGGGGGAATGATAGTATGGAGTGCTAAGCAAAGAACAGACTAGGAAAATCTACCAGTTAGCCAAATGGAGATATGGGAAATTCAAAATGGACAAGATAAAGTCCATGAAATATTCTGGCAACTGAGTAATGCACAATTCCCCCCCCCCCCAAGACTGCTGGGAGCAATCAGCTTTTCAAAACTGCCTCAATTGGAAGGATTGGTGAGCCTCAGCTGGCACTGATTGTTATAACTTAGTTTTAAGTCCAACCATCTGGGGAACCCCTGTAGTTGTTGACCAGCAATCAACACCCAAATTTGGGCCAGCCTAATTTCCAGTTTTCTCACTGTTCAGATTGCCCTCTTTTGGATATGCTCTAGTTTGACAGTGTTCTTCCTAAAATGTTGTGCCATTAAAATGCAAATCTCCCTTGCAGGGCTGATGCATTAAGTCATTATCAGACATTAACATTTTTCTCAGGGAATTAGTTGATAACTGAGAACAGGTTGTTGTGGGTTTTTTTTTTCCTATCCTCTTAGTGGCATCCCTGATGCCCCTTCTTTTACCATGTGTGAAAATGAACATTGTCTGCTTCACAGTTTTGCAAAGAACAAGCCATTGCTTAAATGTAATAAGAAGAATAGTGCTTAAAGGAACCTTTAAATAAATCTTTTGGTAATTTAGAAAACTCTTTGGTGAGGATAAGAACTTCCCCTTAATCCTTTCTATAATTTGGGATTTTTAATCTTTCCAGTTTCTTAGAACAAAGTCCCCCTGTTGTCATCCTTAAGTATCCAAACCAGAAATTAGTGATAATGAAATCTGAAAGTAGAACCTAGGGCTATATTGAATAGATTCTGTTTTACTTTTTCTAACGACCTCTCCCCTGTCCATGTTATCCAAAGGCCCAGACAGAAGTGGTAATAGTCTGTGTTAGATTGTGACTGCCCAACATTTTCAAAGCTTCCTGCATCTTAGCACCTTGTTAACAGGCTTGCAGAGCCACTGAAGTCAATTCTTTTGGAAGTACAGGATTTGCTTTGAAGTCTGTAATATTATTAACACAAGTCCTGCAAATTGACATTATGACCAAGCATGCATAGCAGATTAGAGGCAGTTACCCTCATTCTAGGGAAGGGTTCTTTTTCTTTTAAGTGCAACATAATGGAATTTCAAGCCATTTAGAGTCAGAGATGAAATATATCAGACTTTTAATTTATGCAAAAACAACAGACGGTCTTCTAAGAGGCCAGAAAATGGATGGAACCCAGCCAATAAGCCCCCTGGCAGTGACATTCTCTTTGAGGGAATTTCAGTTGGGGCTCAGATCAGGAAAGATATTTTCTATAATCTCACATCAGCTATAAACATAGCAGAAAAAATTAAAGCCCATTTCTGTTCAATTCAACAAAGATCAATTAAGCACCTACTGCATTTAAGGCACTGCTAGGTACTAGGGATACAATGATGGAATAAGATCCAAGTGATATCCTCAAGGAGTTTGTATTTGAAAAGATGAGATTATATATACATCCAAATAAATCACAGTATAAGTCTGAATGGAAGTTAATAAATCTGAGAGACCAAACAGGGTGGCCCACGAAATCTGAGGGTATATCACTTTATTTGGAGGGATCAGGGATTTATTGATGTAAAAGATTAATATAGGAGACCCTCTGAGATGGGTCTTGAAAAAAGGAAAGGATTTTCATAGGCAGTTATATGAAAGAAATCTGTTCTAGAAAAGGGGATGGAGTGTGCAAATGAAAGCAAAATAATCTTGGGTAATGGTTTTTCGTTCCACTTGGTTACACTCCTTTGGGCTATACTACATCATGCCTCCAGGAACCTCATCATCTCTTATTTTTCATATGACAATCCAAACTCACCCAAAATCATCTTCAAGATTGTCACAGCCTTGGTACTCACACCCTCATCAGTACCCTTAGTACCCTTTACCTCTCTGATTGGATGGCTGGAGGGAGGAACAAAGAACTTCTCCTGAAACCTCCATTTAAAGAGGCCTGCCACATATGCCATCTCTTCATTTCCAACCTGGCTGTAATACTTCAAACTGTATTCTGTCATTCCCCTTTATAGCTTCTTTTTGTGTGTTGCTTTCCTCCCCATTAAATTGTAAGCTCCTTGAGGTGAAAGACCATCTTTTTCATATTTGTATCCCAGGTGTTTACTAGACACTTAATGCTAATTGAGTGAGTTACTAACATATAGAACAAGTGGAAAGAAGCAGTATGAAAGGCTGGAAAGGGAGAATGGAGACAGATACTGGAAAGCCTTAGTGCCATGATGATAGTCATACTTATTTAATAGTAAAGAATGAGTCATAGAAAGCTTCTGAGGGGGATAATTTGAGAGAGGCATCATGGTACGGTAGAAAGAATTCTGAATTTAGAGTAAAATGATTTGATTCGGAATCATAATTTTGACATATACTACTAGTGTGACCTCAGGGAAGTAAGTCAATTAGCCTCTCTGTGGTGTGGATATCTCAATGTGGCTTGAATGTGAGGGGCACGAAAGGACACACACATACATATATATTATATATATGCATATACACATATATATTATATATGCATATCTCTCTATATTTTTCCTCCCCCCACTTTCTCCAAAAGAGACTCCAATTTCTGTTAGGAGAGGATGCACTCATTATTTTTATTTCTATCATTATTATTATGCTTCTGAAGTTTCAGTTATACAACTATTTTTCCTACCAGCGTATCCAGCGTTTGAGACCGTCAGGGCTTACTTCAATTTCATTTTTCTTGGTTACCGACGACCAAGAGAGGATATGCCAATCGATTAATCACACTTCTAGGGCACACTGCAACATTTACAACATTACAACAAACCTTTTCTTTCCCAATTAATAGCCACACATTTCTTTTCCCTCCTTCTTAGTTTTTTGATGACTGCCTTCACTGGACAAGTTTGCCTGAATGATAAGGTTGGCTCCAATTGATCATAGCCTTATCTGTATTTCAGACACAGTTATGTCTCCCTTTTCAGATATCACAAGTCAGCCTCTTGCTTCCCTACTGGAGATTTCCAGATATAAGGGTGTCTCCAGAAAGAGTCTACTCCCTGATGTGCCAATATCTCTAAGCCAACTTAAATTAGGCCAACTATAGCACAACTAACTCTAGTACACGATGGAATAATATTGAAGGGAATATATCTATACCTACATATGTCTATGTAAATGTAGATTAAAATTCAATTTTCCATATTATATTAATAACATATTTGTATAAAATGTTAAAGTTTGCAAAGTTTTTCTCAACAACTCTGTTGGGTTAGTAGTGCAAGTACAATCTTCCCCATTTTAAAGATGAGATTATAAACTGAGATTGAGAGACAAAGTTCAGACCTATGATCACACAGCTAGTAAAGTGTCTGAGCTGATATTCAATTTCAGACGTCAGTTTAGAACTCTATTCATATTCGACTATGAGCTTCTCATTACATTGTGAACTCCTTCATGGCAAGGACTGACTTGACTTTTTTTGTATCACCAGTGCTTAATAATAATAGCCAATATTTATATAGTACCTACTATATGCCAGACATGGTGCTAAGTGTTTTACATATTGATTCTTACAACAACTCTTGGAAATAGGTGCTATTATTATATCCATTTTATAGATGAGGAAACTGAGGCAAAAAGAGGTCAAATGACTTGCCCAGAGTCAGGCAGTTAGTAAGTGTCGGAAGCTTGTTTTGAACTCAGGTCTTCATGACTCCCAATACTCTATCCACTGTGCTACCTGGTTGCCCTGTGATAAATGATTATTGACTGACTAACCATTCAATCACATATAACCATACCACATTTCCTGTGAATATATTAATCTCCAAAATAGATGGGTTCTCTTAAAAGAAAAAAATCTCTTTCTCTCTCTCTCTCTCTCTCTCTCTCTCTCTCTCTCTCTCTCTCTCTCTCTCTCTCTGTGCCCCACCACCCCAAAAAATTACTGAACCAAGGTTGTACATACTCTGGTCATGAACCTCTCCATGGTTTTGAACCTACCCAAACAGCCATGCTGCTGTTGGATGACATAGTGTTTGCAGTACACTTTTCTTAAGATGGTTTAGATGGAGCTCTCTCTCCCTCTCTCTCTCTCTCTCTCTCTCTCTCTCTCTCTCTCTCTCTCTCTGTGTGTGTGTGTGTGTGTGTCTGTGTGTGTGTGTGTGTCTGTGTAATGTACAACTCATATTTGGGCTGATACGATAATACTATTTTAATAGAAATGTGTTTCTCATAAATCAGTCATTTCCATTTTATAAAAGATTTAAATGATACTTCTTATTTTTATTTATTTTATTGGGATTGTTTTATATCCTAATACAGTAAAAGAGACAAAAGAAAGATCACTTGTCTCTGTGATCTTTAATCATTATTCAAATGGAATAGCATAGCCGCTTTTTTCCAATAAATGTTGGAGGATAAATGGCCAATGTCTGTTTTGCCAGAAAATCCATTTTTATGGCTTGGTCCTGATCCCAGTCCATTTGGTCAGGACAAGATTTTACTGCATATGTATTCATGAATATGCTAATACATTGACACATCTGATTTCTGTTTATACTTCTACTAGAAGGATAATAATTTGGTAATTTAAGTAAGACCTGGTGCTATCCACACAAGAACATTTTGACTAAGCCTATATAGGAGCACTGAATTCAAATAGACATGAATATTCAAATATGTTTTGTTTAATAGCTTCGATGGAGGTTAAATATCTTAATAAATTCCAGTCTATATTTTTTAAACATCTGTTTTCTGTATGACACAAAAAGTCACAGTATCAGAGACCTAGAGTTGGAATGGATTTCAGAAGCCATTTAGTCAAATGAAATCTTTTTATAAACGAGAACATAGATTTTATATGGGTTGCCTAAGGTCACCCAAGTAGTAAGTATGAAAGGTGGAATTTGAACCCAAGTCCTCTGACTCTAGTGTCTTTGTTTTCTCCACTCTATCACATTGTCTTCTTCTTTAGGCCAAAGTCTCTTCATTTGTAAAAATCCGATGGTTAGACAAAATGATCTTTTGGGTGTTATCCAGTTCTAAATCCTATGATCCTAAGTATAAATGGAGCAAGAATCTATGTCTATATCTAATTGTCCTCCCTTCTTTGACCATCAGCATGTTGTTTCATCTTTAGCCATACAATGTAGATATGTAGCTACAGTATTTTTTTAAATCGCATTTCCATCTCTCATTTAAAAAATGTTTAATTAGCTAATAATTTTAGGCAATATTTCATGACTTGGTCATATGCATGAAAAGGAGACAACCACACCTAAGCAAGTTCCTATTTTCCCAGGAACCCAAGCTTAATGGCAATGAGACCCTAGAGTGGCAATGTAGAAGCTCAATTTTTAGATGCTGGTATGAAGACTCATGTGTAACACAGGTTATGTGTTTCAGGGTTAAAGATATGAGAGTCAACTTATTCACAGTATTTGGTTTGAGTTATTTTTCTAGTAAAGGATTTCCATTGATTTTGCTGTAATTTCACTGAGTCACAGAATCTCAGAGTTGGAAAGGACTTTTTAGATCACTTTGGTGAAATGTTCTTGGACGGGAACCCTCTCTTCAACATCCTTTACAGTTGTTCACTCAGCTTCCACTTAAAGGACATCTAGGTGCTGAAGAACTTAAAAAAATGTTCCCTACTCAGATAGTCAATTCCACTTTTCTATACCTCTGATTATGGGAGAGGGGGATAATTCTATATTGAACTAAAATTTGCCTTTTTGTGTCTTACCTTGGGATAGGCCCTTGTTTTATCCTCTGAAATAGCTGATCAATGCACATAAACATGTACTGATGGCTAGAGAAATTGTGTGATTCTGCACTTGCCCATACAGTTAGGCTGCTAGCAGATGGCATAGTGTATGTCTATGTATACAGATACAGTATGGATACAGATTTGCACACTGCACACTTCTTCCAAATTAACTCCTCATGTATTTGGGGATATTCCCCAGGGTACAGTTATGCCCATGAAACCCATCAAGAATACCTTGCTAGTTTACTTAGGAGATGTGGAATAGTTTTAAGACCGTTGGACTTAAAGACAAGAAAATATAGACTTAACTCTGACCTCTGATACTTTACCAATTTGGTCAACTTTCCAACCTCTCTAAGCCTTATTTTCTTCATTTGTAAAATGGGATACCCATAGTACTTAACGCATAGGATTGTTGCAAAGGTTAAATTAAATCATATTTGTAAAGTATCTTGTAATCATTGAGAGGAAACATGTATAGTGTAGAGGTGTTAAAGACATGGCCTGTGGGCCACATTTGACCCATAACACTCCCAAGTGTGGCCTGAGCCAGATTAAAATATAATTGGGAAATATTTAACAAAACAAATAAAAATACAATGTTTTTGTTTATTCATTTTATTCATTTCTGACTCTTTGTGACCATATTTGGAGTTTTCTTGGCAAAGATATTGGAGAGGTTTGCCATTTTGCCCACCCAGTGATTGATTGCCCCTAAGATCCCCTAACCACTCAGTCACTTTGAGTCTGCTCAGCACTAACAATCAGATATAAAGGTAGAGACCCTGAGCTCTCTGCTCTCTATTGGGGTATGTATCCCACTGTACACTGGCAACACTGCCACCCATGCTTGTTTCTGAACTAAAAGGTTGGGTAGCTGCTTACTTGCATGTCTGTGAGTAATAAACTGTTTGACTTATGATCCTTTGTGTGCTTGTGTTCCTTCTCAGTACCTTACAATCTCTCACTGATACATTTTATAGACTTTAAAGCATTATAAAATGTCAGTTATTATAATAATTATCAGTATTATCATTGTTACTCATTACTTCTTAACCTAGTTGAGCATGAAATCAAAGCAGTGACTCAAGAAGATTATTGTGTGAGTGAGATTTTGTGGGATCTGTCTTCCAAAGAAACTCTGTCCTTACATTGGTTGTTGGTCAGTTCTTCTTTCCCTCGAATGAGTACATATGTCCTCCTACACAGTCCCCTGGGCATCTCTATCTTATATATTCTGTTTCTAAGAGAGTAGATTTCCCTTGCCAATCCCTACTTGTCTGTTCATCTCTGTGTGAGGATATAGGTATTTGGAGAGTCATCCTGACTTAGTAAAGCTACCAGAACTCTGAGTTCAGTGATGGAAGAGCCTTGGGTTAGTCTTTTTTTTGCCTCATGTCTGCATCTCAAAATCCTAAATATTTAACTACTATTAGAAGGATGAATCTCATGAGAAGCTGAACTTGGCACATTCATTATTAACTCTGCATTATTAGAATTGTTTGAGTTTTGAATCTGCCCTGGCTAACTTCATTCATTCCTTTAATAACTATTTATTCAGTATCCACTATCTTCAAAGTACTGTGAAAATACCTGCATTTTCAAAAAAGTCTGCATCTCCCTTGGGCTGTGCCTAGGGAACTAACTTAACAGGTTCACATTTTCTCTCCTCTTTTATTTGCTTCCTTGCTCCTTAGGAGAAAGTTGTCAGCAAGGAAGGTATCAACAGTCCTAAAGTTAGTCATTAAGGAAGAGGAATGAAGCCATAGTCATTAGCCTATGGGTGATTGGTTACTGGATGTATTTTATTTCTTCAAAATAAAATTTTATTGACATATTTTGTTTTTATATCCTCTATTTCTCAATGTGTCCATCCTCTTGCCTTCCCAGACAGCCATCCTTATTAAAAAGAAAATAAAAGAGAAAAAAAGAAACAGTTAAGCAAAACCAATGAACCTATTAAAAAAATCTTACATTTTCCTGTAGGCTTCTACCTTTATAGGTTCTCATCTCTACAAAAAAAGGGGAGGAAATGCCTTCGCATGTCTTTTCTTTGGGGACAAGTTTGGTTATTATAATTTCACAGCATTCAATTTCAATTGTTCTGTTGTTGTTCTTTCCATTTACCTTGGCATAGTTATTGTGTATATTGTTTTCCTAGTTCTGCTTGCTGAACTTTGCATCAGTTCATGTAAGTTTTCTCACACTTCTTGATGTTCATGATTTCTTGTAGTACATTAATATTCCATTACATTTAAGTAGCATGTCTTGTTGTTTATTGAGTTAAAAAATCTGACTAGAAAGTCCTATCAGCTCAATGCTACTGCATGACTGAGAACAAGAGACTTGGAACATGTTTTCTGGAGCCTCTATTTACACATCAAATATCTCTGACCAAGCAAAAAACAGTATAATTATCCATCATTGTTAGCCTTAGGTTCAGCATCTGGACTCTTTTTGTGCAAGGAATTTGCTTTAATTGAGCAAATAAGGAAAGAACTATTGCCAGTGCAGTGTTACAGATGTGTATTTGCTAAATTAGGGAAGATAGATGGATTCATGATTTCATCAGTTTAAGTTTTCCCTCAATTGAGGCAGATACCACCCTTCTCATCTTATGCTATCCTTGTCCTTGTTTTCTCATATGCTCTCCCTAGAGATTTCAGGGAAGACTGGGTACTAGTGTTCTTAATTATGCCATGAGTGAAAGCTATATATTCTGTAAAATGGGAAAATTATTTAAGAAGGGCAGGTAGAGACTAAATGTCCAAAGTAACAAAATGGATAGTCACAACACTGATGAAAATTGACAGAGAATCCCCTGCAGCATATAAAGAAATTCATCAATTCTATATGAAAAAAAAATTCTCAAGCATATAATAAAAAAGGATTAAAATTTTGAGTTTAACTTTAATTTTAATTATATGAGATAAATGCTTCATTGCTAGTTATCAAAGGCATACTAATGCACCAAAAGAAATTAAATGCATGTGAATTAGTTTGAAAATATTCCCCAGTCCCTGATACAACCCATGAAAGCAAAATGAAACAAAGTCATATTATTGAAATAGTAGATTAGTACACAGAGGTTCTCATTCCCCCAACTTCCTAGCAAGTCTGTTTTTGAAACAAGATCTCCCTTGAGGTTTCTCCATCCACTGAAACCATCAATGATCAGTGAGGTATAGACATCTTTGACTAGGAACTTGGCTTTCAAGTGACTGTTTTTTGCAACTCCTCTTCACAGGATCAAATTTAATAGAAATGTAGCATATACCTCTGCTGATAAATACATTTGCAAATTTTTGGTTACTCAGAGTGTTGGTTGATTTAAATGAAAACAAACCCAGAAGATTCCCTCTCTATGCTCTCTCCCTAAGGAATCTTGCTATGACCCCTTAAACCCCTGCCTGACAAAGTACAGCAACCATTTCAGGAAAGACATTATCTTTTATCAATTTTGAATCATGTCATGGTGCAGGATGAGAATGAACAGTGCTGTTGGATAGGCTGTGCTTACCAACTCTGGTGTTTCTGCCCCCACTGTTTCTGTTAGGCACTTTAAAATTAATTGAAATTAATATGCTTTTAAATTGACACCTGATGACTTAGCAGTACCAAACCACAGGTATAACTCTCTTAGGAAAAAGAGGAAATGGCTTGTTTTTTCATAAGCGTCTTTTTATAACCATTGTCCTCCTTGTGGATCAACATCCTTACAAACTGAAGGATTTCCTTCTTAAAGTGTCTTGCAGCTAGAGAGAAGAGTAATTATTTCAGCTTCATCAGTGAAAAGTTTTGATCAAGAAAGAGAAACATTTTTGATTCTTAATGCTTGCATTTGTCAAAGCTATTTTACAGAAGGTCAGGAAGGACTGAGAATCCTCTTGGTAACTAAGGAGGGGTCAGCAATTGATGGGATTAGGAAGAACCTTCAGGTGTTATTCTGTGCTATACAACAATGCACTGACTGACGAAGGAGTAAAGAAAAGAATCAATGAATGTTCTCTGAGAGGCTGATAGACAGAGCATGGTAATAATAACTCAAATATCTTTAATATGTTCACATTTAAAAAACACTTTGTATACCAACAACCCTGTGAGGTAGGTGGTAGATGTTACTCTTGCCATCGTACAGATGAAGAAACTGAGAATCAGGGAAATATATGGATTTGATCAATATCACATAGTAAATTTCGCAGCTTACATTTAAACCCAAATCTCTTGGCTCCAAGGTTTTTCTTACTACATCACACTACTTCTCTACCATGCTGGCACCAAATCCTCAACTGAACTCAAGGTCAAAAAATCCTTCGATTCTCTAAGCTTTCAAATTTGCTGCCAGTCTTGGTCCTACCGTAGGTGGTCCACCAAACTCTGAGCAATTGTCTGATTCCCTGCTATGAATAAGCATGTGGCAGGATTCAGTAATCACCAATGAGGTCATTGGTATGTAATACAATCATCAACACTGAGGCCATTGATGTGTAGTACTAATAGAAGAATTGGACAGATTTAAGCCTAGAAAAAAAATAATTGAGAATGGATCTGTCATATATCTTCACATCCTTGAATACTTGTCATGTGGCTGAGGGAATGCATTTATTCTGTTTGGTCTCAGATGGCAGAACTAAAAACAATGGCCTAATGTTACAAGAAAGGTAGGTTCAGATTGAATGTAAGGGAGAAAAAACAACTTCCTACAAATTAGTGATATACAGAAGTAGAATGAACTAAGACAGGAGGTAGTGGATTCTCTCCATACCATCATAAAAGGTCTTCAAGCAGAGATCATTTTTTGCCCATTTGTTGGGTATATTGTGGAGGGAGCTCCTGTTCATGTATAGATGGAACTAGGTGGCCTCTGAGATCTCTTCTGATTCTGAGATTCTGTGAGTCTATGAAGGCTAGTTCTATGGGAAATTCATTTGACATTCCACCATAGTCTGGGGACACATCTTTCTCATCAGTGGCAATGAAAATGATGCATGAAGATTCCTTGGAAGTGGGGCAAAGCAGAGAAATACTGCTGATCAATTTAGTAATTATGATAACTCCATAACTTTTTTATTTCTGTTTTGTATCTACATAGGAGAAAATTACACCTTGTATATCTGTTTGAATTAGAGATGGCACCTTAAGTCCCAAGTATTCTGAATGATAACAAAAGATTTCAAGTCCCATTCATATGCATGATGATTCATAACTTGAGAATTCTTAAGAACCTGAACCACATCTCCCTCCCCTCCCTCCAGACCCCTTCTTATCCCTTGTTGAAAGCAGTGAAGTATAGTAGAAAGAATATGGGATGTTGAATAAGAGGGTTTGAGTTTGCATCCTAGCTCTGCCACTTAAAACCTTTGTGATATTGAACAAGTCATTACTTCAGTTGCTCTTCTATAAAACTGAGGTTGGACTAGATGGCCTCTAAGTGTCCTAGCTCTAAATCTATGATCCTGTAAAATCAAGCTCCCTGATCCCTCACAAAATTAAACATATCCTTGGTCTAGTAGAATCTCCCCTAATATTAAAATGTCATTTGGATTCAATAATAAAAGAGTACACACTAAGGAAAGAGAGTGACAGAAAGCTTTGAGCTTGAATCCAGAAGTTGCCTTCAATCAATGGATGAAGGTGATGACTATAATCATGTTGGTCTCCTCAAGGCAAGATACATTAAGCAAAATAATAATAATAATAATAATAAAGGAATAGGCTATGACTGAATACATTAAGAGACTGATATTCTGAAATAAAAACTGAACAGTAAGAGCTCATTTAAGGCAATTCACACCTATGTAATAGCAGTTTTAATATATGCTTTCAGAATCATAAAATGAACCAGAAGAGATTTCAAAAGTATCCTCACCAAAAACCAAAACGATAATACAACATGAGCAGAATACACAGCCTATTTCCTGACGTTAGCTAAAAAAAAATGAAAACTTCATTATCAAAAAAGATAGAATTTAGAGGCATTGTCAGAGCATAGGATAAATAGGTCAAAAATCTTTAGAAATACTTGAAGAACAAGTAGACACCCTTTCAACAAGCCAAGCTGATAACAAATATAATTGGATTTATCAAATACAGCCTAAATTGGGTACTTCTGAATAAAGTCTATGAAATAGCCTAGATAAAAGAATTGAGTAAAAAGTCCCTCTATGGATAATAAGCACATGACCTCCCAAACAGTATGTTAACAAATTTGTTATTATTGTTCAGCTGTTTTTCAGGCATGTCCAACTCTTTGTGACTGCATTTGAGGTTTTCTTGGCAAAGACACTGCAGTGGTTTGCTGTTTCCTTTTCCAGCTCATTTGACAGATGAGAAAACTGAGGCAAACAGTGTCATAAGGCTAGTAAGTGTTTGAGGCCAGGTTTGAACACAGGAAGAAGAGTCCTGACTTCAGGCCCAGCACTCTACACTGTCACCATAAATGGATGTCATACACACTAGTTTGTGAAAATAACATGTTAGTTGTGATGGAAATTTGGAACCAGGCCTACTAGAAATTACAGAAAGCTTATACTTATATATCCTGAAATTGGTGATCAATGTAGTTTATAGTGATGATGATGATAAAGCTCATATTTACTCAGTACTTTAGATTTTGCAAAACACTTTACAAATTTTCTAGCAGTTTATCCTCACAGCAATCCTAGAAACTCACCAGTATATCGCCTTAGGCTATTAAAATGAGCACCTACTGGATACTCAGCCGGTCATTTCCTGGTGGCTAAAATTATATATCAGAAGCTATTTTTCATAGACTATCATAGTAAAAAATCACCATACTATGAATAATGACCTCAAAATATCTTTGAGGATTCATTCATTAAACAGTATTGAAACTGAGCCCTTATCACAGACTTAACTATTGCCCACATTTGCCCAGACATAAAATTGATCCATCCAAACCTAAAAACAAGGTTTTTATATATTTCATTATGCCAAATATTCATAATATTTTCTCCATGCTACATGGAATGAATACTTTTCAAAATGTAAAGATCAGCAGATGGTGTCAAAATCATGTGGCAGTAAAATCAGGTACCTGTTATTCCTGTCATCTCGTCTGCTTCTGGAGTTGTAATGAGAATGTTTTCAGTGATTCTAGAGAGCATGAGTTTATATCCTAATGACTTATTCAACTGCAAAAATCAATAGTTTTATAAATCTATGTGATAGCCTCTAGAACATTGAATAGAAAAGAATAATGGTAGGTTATTGGCTTGACTCAGAATTGTTTCTATTTGGAGCTCATTGAAAAGGATGAAAAAGACATAATAGTAACATCCCCTTCAAAGGCCAATCTATTAACCCTGCTTTTATTACTTCCCTATATTAAATTTTATCAAATTTAGAAACAGAAAGATGAGAACTTCATAGTTCTTTTAAAAATAACATGCTTGGCTCCAAATTAAACAATATTATTTTCCTGACCCATGTAGGACAATTATCAGAAATAGTTGTATTCCTATGCCCAAATGAGATGAAATAACAGAAATTGAAGTGTTACTTAAATCTAATCACCAAAACATAGAAGAACCAGAAGGCATTGAAAAAATCAACATTTAACAGACACTCAAAAGTGTTATTTAACAATGGAACCAATGTTGAGAATAATGCTGACATCTCCAAAGATTTTGAAAAGATTGGCATCCTTAGATTGGATTACTTTGAAGGGCTCTTTTTTTAATTTGATAGCATGGATTTAACTAATAAATAAACAATATCAAAAAGTTAGTATCTACTACAATCACAATGTATGAATATATTGTCCTGCAATGGCAGTGTATATAAAATCATTTTAAGATCTTCATGCAACTAACAGATGGATGGATAATAAAGCATTTAAATGCTTACTATGTGTTAAGCACTATGATAAATCATATATATACAAATATAAGAAAGATGCTACTTTCCCTTAAGGAGCTCACATACTAATGGTAGGCAGATGACATATGAAAGAGAGCTGGAAAGCAGAGGTGGGGATAGGGAGAAGTAAACTTATAGTGGCATCATTTTGAAATCATGACTAAGAAGTAAAGTAGAGGCTTGGTTCTGGGCAAAACAAAGTGAAAGCTCACCAATCAGAGTCTAGAGATTTCTATGTGCAGAATCCCAAAGTTCTAGTGGGACAGAGATGAATAGGATGATGATAATGGCCAAAGCATCATGGTTGAGAAATGGTAGCTGGGAATGTTTGGTTCATTAACAATCATAGGGAGAGAGGTGGAGCTAGATAAAAATACTCCAAAGGACAGGTATAAAATGCTACCATGGCACACATGGTTTAAGAAAATTATTGGAGACATGAAGAAAAGTATCATAAGAAATTTTTTTTCAACTTTTATTGCTAAAAATGTTTACAACATTTGTAAGAAAATTGTATTTTCTGAGGAGCAAAAAAGGGTATGGTATATAGAGGTGTTAAAGGTATAAAAGAGGTATAAAGAACAACTTATTACATATTTTCTTATTTTTATATATATCAACTACCCAAAGCACATTATCTTTGTGCATATGTGTGTACATGTGTGTGAAGCCTTTGACATCAACATCTAGCTCATTTGTTTAATAGAAAACTTCAACATGTTATTGACTATTAAACACACTATTAAAAAACACATGTACAATATGTCCTGGAAAATATGTTTATCTGAAATTCTTGATATCCTTAATAAAAAAGTAAAGGGTTAGTCAAAATGTTAAGACAATATCACAAGTCAAAGTAATGCAAAGAACAAAATAAACAATTTCATATCAATGAAAAATGATACTAAAGAGACTTGAGAAACAGCAAATTAGGGGGAGAGAGAACTGAAGAAGGAAGATATGGAAAATTTCTAGTCATCTATATAACTAGACGTCTCCATGGTCAAAATAACTCCAATGCAATGAAAGCTCAAGTTACTTCAAGACAAAATGTGTACAATTCAGATGATGAAGAGAAAGCAAATGAGGTAACTGAAACCCTTAGATTCCCCACAATACTGTTAGATGGCAGATGTGGATAAAACCTGTAATGGTTGGACAAAAGACTTTACAGAGACACATGAATTACTATCGAAACAGCTTCATAGCTTCCTCTCTGTTGAAAGCATGTTCTCCGCTTTCTGAACAGAAGGCAATACATATTTATGATCAAGTGATGACAGCACCAATGACCTTTCCAAATGCAGCCCAGTTGTGTGTTTATGCACCACATAGAAAATATTTGCAGCTTTATTGCTCAAAATATCTAAAACAACTTAGAAGAAAGCAGCGCATTTTCTTAGGAGCATAAATGGGGTGCTAGATAGTCCCAGGAAAATGAGGAACCTCTAATATAGTCAATGATTATTAGACAAGCCACATAAAAGTGCTATAATGTTATGCTATGTTTTTCATTAAGTCTCTTACTCAGTTCTGAACTCATAGCTTAGTTAAGTATTGCAGATATATAAAATATATCTGAGCATAGTCAGAATGCTAGAGGATTTTATGTCAACACGGAAAACTTTTCCCTTTAAAATATGCCCCTATTACAACAATGTCAAGAAGAATTGCTACTCAGTGTGGCACTTTTCTAGGAGATAGCTTAAACCTCCTGTTAGTCTCATACCAGAAAGTTGTACTAATCACTTGATGCACATACATGACTTTACATTATAGGTTTCCACTACTGCTAATTGGCATTGGTTTAAAAAGTAAATCAATGGACTATACAAGAATCAAAAATAATAAAAGTCAATTGCCTAGTATTTGATAAACCCGAAAACAACTTACTTAGGAAATTACTCCCTATTTGATAAGAATGCCTGAGAAAACTGAAAACCAATCTGGCAGGAATGATGCTTAGATCAACAATTCGTGCCATTTTCCATAATAAATTCAAAATGGACACAGTACTGAAACGTTAAAGATTATATTATTTAAAAAGAGAAATACTACATATTGCTCATATATACCTGAAGGAGATGACCAAACAAGGGATAAAAGTGATTATAAAAAATAAAATAGTAATTTTTATTGCATAATATTAAAGAGCTTTTGTACAAATAAAATTAATGCATCCAGAGTAAGAGAGAACACATTTGACTGGCAGCATATTTTTGTATTAAATTTATTGGATGAAGGTTTGATATCCAAGACATACAGAAAGTTAATATAAATATACCAGCCAAAATACTATGTTCCTTAATAGTTGAGTAGTCAAGCACATTAATATTTAGTTCTTAAAAGAATCACAAACTATTAACGTCCATGTGAAATAATACTTCAAATAACTAATAAAAAGAGAAGGAAAAAACCCTGTGAGGTTTTGCTTTATATGCTTCAGGTTGGCAATGAAAAAAATGCGAATAATTAATGTTGGAGGAGTTGGTGGAAGATAGGCACACTAATACATTGTTGGTACAGTTGTAGAGTATAATTATTCTGGGAACAATTTGGAATTATGCAATTAAAGTGATTATAATGGTATATTTTTTGACCCAGGATATTCTACTGCTGGTCATACACCCTAAGGAAGTCATTTTTAAAAAAGGCCCTATATGCATCAAAATATTTCTGGAAATATTTTTTGTGGTAATAGAGAACTGGAAACAAAGTAGATGCCCATTGATTGCAGAATAGTTTGGCATATGAATGTAATGGAATATGACTATGCTGTAAGAAATGACAAATATGATTACAGAAAAGTATGGAAAGACTTACCTTGAACTGATGGAAAGTGAAGAAGACAGGACCAAGTAAATAGTATACATGATGACTACAACAATGCACATGGAAAGAATAGTTAGTATAAAACAATTGAAAATGAATGTTGCAAAATTACAAAGAACAAACTTGATGCCAAAGAAGATATAAGAAAATACCCCCTGTTACTCTTTTGTGGAGGTGCTAGGGGTGTGCAAGTGTGGAGATACATGTTTTGCTAGATTCATTCTTTGCAGATCCCCCATTTATTATAATGGGGAAGGGAAGGGTGCACAGCAGACTGTCTAAGGAGGGGTGGTGAACCAGTCAAGGTTGAAACAGAGCAAGCCAAAGTTCCTGTGGTGATTAGGAATGGAATCATTTCTATCAATGGCTGTATCACTTCTATCCTGGGTGAAAAAAAAAATAAGGAAATAAATCCTAATCTTATTCATTTTCAGAAAGTTATAGTCATTGTATCTATCTGCATAACAGTTTTCATAACATGAAATATACAATAGTGTCAGGATAGCGACTTGTTTTCAGACCATTTCTATCTGAAACCCATGAGAAAAGATGAGTAATAACAACAACAAAGATAAGCATGGAAATAGTGTTTTAAAATTCCTAAAGTGTTTAATATACATTATCTTCTTCACTTCTTTTAGAAAGAATTTTAGAGTGGAAAGAGCATTGACCATTAACTCAGAAAGAGCTGGAATTGAATCCTGCTTCACACCCTTATTAACTATGTAATCCTGAGCAAGTCACTTAATTTCTTTTAAGTCTCCTTTTCTACATCTGTAAGAAGGGGATAATTACAGCACCTACATCATAGATTCATTGTATGGATGAAATCATCTAAAGTTAGTCAGTCTAATGGTAGCCATCTCTAGGGTAGGTGGAAGGAGGGAAGAAAAAAGAAAAAAAAAGAAATTTACATGATAATACTAAAGGAATAGCAAGTTATACAAAATAGAATTTCAGTTTTATGTGCAATCATCTTTTTGCTATGTTATGTTATGGAAATGCTTGTTTTATTCCATATATTAAAATTTTATATATATATATATATATATATATATATATGTATATATGTATATATATGTATATATACGTGTGTGTGTGTATTTTAAAGAGCCATTTATTAAATGCTTACTATGTGCCAGACACTGTTATTTACTAGGGATACAAGAAAATTCAAAAACAATCCCTGCCCTCGAGGAGTTCACGTTCTAACAACAAACACAAAATGAACTAAATGTGCATTCATGGTACATAGACATCTATAATCTCAGAGGGAAGGCACTAACAGCTAGGGGGACTGAGAAAGGTAGATGATGGAATCTGAAGGAAGCCAGGGAAAGTAAGAGGCAGAGGTTAGGAGGGAGGGCATTCCAGGCGTGGGGAATAGCCGGTGCAAAGGCTGAGATGAAAGATAAGAGTGTGAGTGGGAGGAAGCCCAAGTGAGCAATATAGCTGTAGAATGTGTTGGTGGTAAGTAAAAAGTATAAGAGGCCCAGAAAGATATGAAAGGGCCAGGTTTTAAGAGCTTTAAATACCAAATAAAAAATTATATTTAATCCTGCAGCTAATAGGATGTTCATTAGAGTCTGTCGAGCATCTTATGTGCCTGGGGATTGAGAGTGACATCATCAGACTTTAATTTGAAAAGATCAGTTTGGCAGCTGAATGGAAGTTGGATTGGAATGGAAAGACTTGAGGCTACAAGACCCATTAGAAGGCTATTGTAATAATGAAGGCAAGAAGTTTGGTAAGAACCTGAACTAGGATGGAGGCTATGTGAAAGGAGAAGATGTATATGGAAGAGATGTTGAAAAGGTAGACATAACAAGATCTGGAAACAAATTGGATATGTGGAATGAGGGAGAGTAAATTCAAGAATGACACTGAAATTGTCCATGGGAGGATTTCGACGCCCTCAGTAATGAATGATAGGGGAGTTGGGAAGAGGGAAGATTATGGGGTAAAAATAATCAGTCTTGTTTTACATGTGTTAAGCTTGAGATATCTCTGGGTTAAGCTCTTTGCAAACTCTAAGGTATTATAGGAAGATGAGCTATTAACATGATTCCCTTTTTACACAAGAGACTGTGAAAATGAGATTAAAAGTCAGAGAAAGATAAAACCAGGTCTTCTTAGTTCCTAGCTCAGCACTTTATCTCTCAGGTGCCTCTTGCACACCATGCTGCTTCACTTTGTTGTGAAAATTGATGGTGATAGAAATTCTGATTGTGCTTCACATGGCATGGATCCACTCATAGGCGGACAGATGGAATGCTGTGGTTCTCCAAAGTATGCAGGTTGTGATGATTTTGTGAGCCATGTTGCAAAGCACTTTAGCAATGTTATCTCATTGGATCTTCACAACAACTCTAGGTGGCAGGTGCTATTACTAGCCCATTTTACAGATGAGGAAACTGAGGCCTGCAGAGGTTAAGTGACTTGACCAGGGTCACACAGCATATTCGTGTTTAATTACTGGTATTTTCTCCACAAAAGTCCTCCTGGATTGCTTCTTTTCCGCTGTGCCAGCACAATGCAAGACCAGCTTATACCTTAGGGTATCTCTCCCAAGGGAGATAAAAGTGTTCAATGGCCTGCCACCCCTCAGTAGGTTACATTTTTCTCCTTCTTTCCTAATTGTGATGTAAAGAGGTCAGAGAGCACGCACATTCACATAGGTTTAAATCATCCTACTTCAATACACTAGCAGTTCACAAAACTCCTGAGTATGGACCAAACTATATTAAAATATAATTGGGAAATATTTAATAAAATAAATAAAAATACAATAAAAGAGATAATATTACATTTAAAAGCTAATCCAATATGTGAATTTCAGGGATCCTTATGCAGATTAGTGACACCTATTTCAATTTGAGTTCAACACCATTGCTCTAGAAGATCCCTGGTCTCAACGCATATACTCCAGTATTGCAAATCATAATCCATTCATCCATGTATTCTCATAGTGTGAGACTCTTGTCCAAATTCTTCCATAAGTAGTTCATTTGGGATCAGTGCATAGAGGGATGGCTGTTTTGTCTTTGACAGTCTCCAAGTGTCAATACAGCAGAAAAGTTGTCTTTCTTCCCCTGATCTTACTACAGGATTATAATAGCTCTCTTTCCCCCAAGCTTACATTCCTTGGGTGATGTATTTGCCACTATATCTTGCATGCAAGGAGTTGATAACATGCTGCAACCTGCCTCCACCCACTATTCTCCATTCCTTCACTCATCGGGTCACCTACAATTTGGATTCCTCAAAGATTACAGAATTCAATGATTTGTAGTCATAAAGCATCCTTGGGAGAATATTGGGGTTAAACAGATTAGTTTTTGTATGGAGTAGCAGCTTGGGGTTAGTAGAAGTATTGTGCATTTTTCAAATGGAATACAGCTTCCTCTATTCCTAGGCCTACACATGACTCATCCGTAATATCTGCAGGTTTATGTATTTTTTAACATATGGCCCAGAAACTTGATCCCAGGTTCAATCTTGAGACTTTTCAATAATTATACTGTTTATCTCATTCCCCAGGCAAGACTGATTAGTGATTCTGTCTCCATAAAGAGCGGAAAATGACCCTAAGCTCCTATGTAAGCACCAAGGCTAACAATACATCAAATAAAGAACAGGCTTTATTTTACCCCAAAGAAAATGAAGAAAACACACATCTGAGCTGATAAACAGTCACGACAGCTCTCTTATGGCCTCCAGTAGGCCTCTACCTCCTTCAGGGATATATGAAGTCACCCAAATATTCAGTATTATACCATATTTGAGACATCACAGAAAAGGAAAAATATTCAGAATCGTTACATCAAGAAATGTCTTTGCCCTCGTGAGCCTCATCTCCCCTATTCAATAAATTCTACTTGGCTATGAAATCACTTCATAAACTGGCTCATCCCTAACTTTACAATTTTCTTACACCTAACTGCCCTTCATGTACCCTGAGATCTATCTAGTGACACTGGCCTTCTTGTTCCTTGCATGTGACATTCTATCTCCAGACTCCTGGTGTTTTCACTGGCTATCCCCCATGCCTGGAATGTTCTCCCTCCTCATTTCCATCTCTTAGATTCCCTGACTTCTTCAAATCATGGCTATAGCCTCTCCTGCAAAAAGCCTTTCTTAATCCTCCTTAATCTTAGTGTCTTCCCCTCAAGACCACCCCCAATTTATTCTGTATATGTAGTGGTTTTTTTGGAGGGAGGAAGGCAGGGCATTTGGGGTTAAGTGACTTGCCCAAGGTCACACAGCTGATAAGTTTGTCAAGTGTCTGAGGTCGGATTTGAACTCAGATCCTCCTCACTCCAGGGCCAGTGCTCTATTCACTGCACCACCTAGCTGCCCCTTGTATCTTGTTTTAACACAGTTGTTTGCATGTTGTCTCCCTTATTAGACTATGAGCCATTTGTGACCAGAGACTGTTTTTCCCCTTTCCTTGTATTCTCAGCACTTACCACAAACAGTGCTTAATAAATGTTAATAAACTGTCTGACTTTGCCACTATGTCCAGAGAATGAATCCATGAGCTGAAGCCCAGCTTGATCTCCTTGAGTCTTGTGGGTCCCTGATGCATATGATTCCCTGTAAGTGCCACAATAGTGGAGAGTCAAGTGAGTTTATTTCCATTGACCTATAGTCTTTGTCTAACCAATTCCCTTCAGTCCTATCAACCTAATTCTTTACATTTCTCTCTTTCTTATTTCCAGTCATCCTAATGTCTGAGTGAAGTCCTAAGACAAGTCTAATGGCATAGGTCAGGCAGAGGGCTAGCCATACAATCAGCCATCTTCAAATATATTCAAGAAGGTCAGTGAGATCCAGGGCGAGTTGAATGCACACTTTATCAAGGAAATACCATCAGTGCTAGCGCAAAAAACATTACTCACGAGATAGCCTGGCTGTGCTACACATACCGAATGATTAACTCAATGGACCTAGGCTCAAGAGTCTTGGGGACTTCTGGCCATCGGTGGGAAGAACTTGATTGGCTCAGGATACTGAAGTGGCTGACTGGCACTCTTAATGCGAGAGCTAAGACCTGAGGAACCACCTAGCCCTTCCCTCAGGCTTCTGACCAAAAGAGCAGCGTCATGATCAATGGTGGTCCCGGGAAGATCTGCTTAGCTGAATTGATGCAATTTCCTCACTGAAGAGCCTTTAATGTGCTCTATCCTTCCCTTGTCATGGCTGAGGTTAGTGTGGATGCAATATTGATGCCTCCCTCCAAACATCTCTCTCTAGTTTGGCTGGCTCACTCGCTTCACTTGCATGCATGTTGGCAGTTCAAACCAGTTTTCCAAATGGGTGACCACACTATTACAACCCATTTTCAGGGTCTTGGGGATGACCTTGGCTTGGGGAAGTTGTCTTACTGCTCAAAACTATAGGTCTGGGGTCTTGTTTTCATTTAAAACAAATTGGTCAAGATAATAATAATAATAATAATGATAACTAATATTTATACAGAATTTACTATGTAGTAAGCAGTGTGCTCAGCACTTTACAGTTATTACCTAATTTTATCTCCATAGCAACCCAGGGTAGGGGGAGGTCTTGTTATTATCCCATTTTGGTAGGGTGTTTTGTTTGTTTTGTTTTTCAAAGCAATCAGGGTTAAGTGACTCGCGTCTAGGGCTGGATTTGAATTCAGGTCCTCCCGACTTCAGGGCAGGTGCTCTATCAACTGAGCCACCTAGCTGCCCCTATTATCATCCCATTTTAAAGATGAGGAAACTGAGACAAACAGAAGTTAAGTGACTTGCCCAGGGTCACATAGCTAATGAATATCTGATGCCATTTTTGTACTTGGGTCTTCCTGACTCCAGGCCCGGTGTTCTATCCACTGCATTACCCAGCTGCCACTATTAATTCTTAATAATGAAGGCAAAAACAGGGATAATCATAACATATTAATCCATCCATAAGTGTGGATCACATTCTCTCATCCAGGCAAACAGTTTCCCTGGGGAAGAATGGGCACAAACTTGCAGAAACCTAGTAGGAAGCTTATGAGTAAGAAAACCTATGTATCTGGGGTAATTCCTAACTCTGGACTGCAGACCTCCATGTCGCTGGCCTTCTTAAGAAACAGTCTGTGTCTGAAGCACCTGGTGGGCAGAGCCATTCCCTTTCTGGGCATCTCCACTCACCTGATGTCCTTTCTCAAGCTGAACTGCCAAGCATTCAAACTCCACTGAAGAGAGCGCAACCCTGATGGGCTGGCCACGTTGTTCCAGTATCAAATGTATGTTTGCCTAAAAGGCTATTTTACAGAGACCTCACAGAGGGCAGGTGCTCACATGGTAGCCAGAAGAAGTGATACAAGGACATAGTCAAGGTCTCTCTGAAGAACTTTGGAATACATTGTGGGACATGAGAGACACTGGCACAGGACCACCTAGCATGGCATGCCTGTATCAACAAAGGCATTGTGCTTTATGAGCAAAGCAGAATTGCAGTAGCTCAAAGGACATGTGTGAAGCACAAATTTAGAGACATCTCTACTAAAGATGTTCATATGGACCATTTGAGCCCAACCTGTGGTAGAGCCTTGAGCTTGTATTGTTGGATCAGCCACAGTTGGACACACTGTACCTTGGCTCCAACATAGTGATGTCATTTTGTTCCTCTTTAAGCACAAAGGATAACAACTAGTATGTATGTATATGTATATACGCATGTATAGATGCAAATCTATGAATTTACATACATGTCACATCGATATGTCAAGGAACTGATTTTGTTAGTATGGGAATTCCCACCACAAGTATGCAGAATATAACATGTCAACAACGTAAAGTCTCAGAAGTTTACTCACTATCATGCACAGCAATGAGAAGCTGGATTCGAACCTTGACCTTCCTTCACAGCATTTCATCTCCTTTCCCCATGCCTTTACATGGACTGTGACACACGTATGAATTATTCTTTCTTTTCAACTCTACCTCCAGGAAGTTATATCTTCATTCAAGGCTCAGCTCAAGGGCCATTTTTCATGAGTCCTTCCCTAATGTCTGCAGTTTTTAGCACCAACCACATTCCCCCTCCCCCTAAAAGAAACTCGCTCATATTGATTTTGTATTTATTTACATGTGTGCATGTTATCTCTCCCGCACCCCCAGCCCCTGCAGGAGAATGTAAGCTTCTTGAGGGCAGACTTTTATCTTTTTTCCTCTGTATTCCTAGTGCCAAGCATAGCACCTGACATTTTGTAGGTGCTCTAGCACGTGTCTGTTGAGTTGAAATTAATTGGATTCTGGACTCGATGTTCAGTGCTCATTACACTTTATCTTATATAAACCATGCATGTGTGCACATGCATATGTGTATGTGTGTGTGTGTGTGTGCAAATGTGTGCGTGTGTGTGATTTTCTGCCTTCGTTCAGGTTATGAACTCTTATTTCATTGATTAGCATACCATACAACGGCAGCTTAATTCAGCTTACCAGATTCTCTCTTCAGATATGCTTTACTTAAAGTAAGAACAGAATGGACTTTTTCAGCTTTCTGCATCTACACTCCTTTCTGCTTTGTGCCTCATCGGGCACAGCTTTATGTGCTTTCTCTTTGTAGAGCAAAAATAAAGGAACAGAACATTATTATTATATTTTTCATAAACACCTTGAATGCGCATTTATCGCTACTGATTACACTTGATGGTGAATACAAATGTGACTCTTTTTAAAAAAAGAACGTTGGAGATTTTACCCACAAATCACACCCAGCCTAGATGCTAACAAAAGAAAAAAGTGAGGAGATGCCTGTGATCCAGTCATACATTTATCTAGTAGTAGAAACGAATACCCCATTTTCCAAGATGCCTTTATCTAATGGCTTTAATGGATAGCTAGCTTCATGGCTTGGCAAAGAAGCTGAGCTCTGTGATGCAGGAAACCTGTTCTGACAATATAACCTTAAGATTTAAAAATAGCTTTCTCATTCTGATGCTCTTTACCCAGTTGCTATGTTTGTTTCTCCATCTGTATACTCTTACTCTGCTCTCAGTGGACAAGGGCTTTGTTAATAATCGTAGTTCAAATTTCTGGAGCACCTTAAAATTTACAAAGTACTTTTCTCACAACCACCCTTCAAGGGAGGCAAAACAAGGCTCTCCCTTCCCCACTCCCGCCTTGTGCCTGGACCTGTGATTTCACTGGAAAAGAGAGTTCCTGGTATAGAAGCCAAGGGAGATAAACAGCGGATGGCTACTTTAGGACAATTTCTATATAATTTTTGGGGGGAGGGGAAGCAATCAGGGTTAAATCACTTGCCCAGGGTCACACAGCTCGTGAATATCTGAGGCTGGATTTGAACTCAGGTCCTCCTGACTCCAGGCAGGTTGTCTATCCACTGTGTCACCTAGCTACCCCTTATCTCCATATCATGTTACCAATAGGCTTAGCTTTTTCTTCCTCTGACTAGAGCTCCAACTCTCATTCTTTAGACTTTGGGCTCTGATAGATAAACTTTCACGTTCTCCAGTCATTGTTTCAAGCCCAGCACAACACTTTTCAGCCATCTCCATACCATGCCACCAGCAGCTCTAGCCTTCTTCTCCTCTGCTGGGAACTCAAGACTCCCACCTCTGCAACCACCACACCCATCTCTCCAACTCTAGATTCAGGTATTCTTTCCCTCTTAGAATGTAAGTACCTTGAGTGCAAGGAATGTATTGCTTGCTTTTATTTTTATCCTCAGGACTCAGCACATTATAACTCTTAATAAATGTCTCTCATTCATTCATCGATTCAGATCTATAATTTATAGCTTTGAGAGTTGCCTAGGAGCTTGAGAAGTTGAATGACTTCCCAATGATCACATGGCTTATGAATATGAAGCAGGACCAGAGTTCAAACCTTTCTGAGCCCAAGGACAGATCTCTATTAGAAAAGCTTCTCTGTATAAAGCTTATTTTCCTTCATTTTACTAATGAGAAAACTGAGTGGCAAAGAATTGAAGCATCAAATTCAGGGTCACGCAGGACTCAAATCCACATCTAAATCTGATGCTCTTTTCCGCCATTGACTACAATTGTTCATAATGTTATGCCCTCAACTGGGGCTCCCTAGTTTGGGACCAAACCTTGATCTATTTAATCAAGCTTTGAATCCTAAATGGATCCATTTCTGATTTAATTGCTGAAGCCATAATCCCCCTCTCCTCTCAAAATGACTCATGGAGAATTTTACCAGGAATGGGGTATGGATGAAATTCCAAGAACCCCACTACACCCCTGTACTGACAGTCTCCTTTTGTAAAAGCCCTAAATCTTCAGGAAAACCTAAAGCAACTCTCCATTAGGAACAGGTTCCAGACTAATTCCCCATCCCCATCCTTATATGACCATCCCTATTTTAAAATATACATATACATTTACATATACATATACATATACATATACATATACATATACATATACATATACATTGATGTTGCCTTTTATTATTCTTACCACTCTTATCAGTTGGGAGCTAGCTCTAGGATATTTTTCCTTCTGTTGCAGTGACATTACTTCCTATTTCACAGTTCTTTGCTCCATTCCTTACCACCATCCCCAGGGACTTTAATATGCACATCATTATCCCATTTAACAATTTGACCCTCACATTTCCTCATCAAACTCAAGGATCTCCTTTTCCAACCCACTTCAATGACATAACAAATGGTCATACATTATACCTTTTTGCTTCTACTATCTTTATCATTAAAATTCTACTTTCTTATTAAACTTCCTAACTTTTCATCATTTATCCTTTCCTACTCTTTGCTTTGACCTCATTGTAATCCCCCAGGGCTTGGACGCACACTCCTCTGTTCTCTAAAATTTCACCAAACTGTTCATTTCTAACCTCATCTTAAGATTCCACCCTCCAAAATTAAGGGGTGAGAGAGGAATATATTGGGAGAAGGAGAAAGGGAGAGATAGAATAGGGTAAATTATCTCACATGAAAGAGGTAAGAAAAAGCTGTCACAATGGAGGGGAAGAGGGGGGGAGGTGAAAGGGAATGAGTCAACCTTACTCTCATCAGATTTGCCTTAAGGAAGGAATAACATACACATTCAAATGGGTATCTTACCTTACAGGAAAGTGGGGGGGTGCAGAGAATAAGAGAGGAGGGATGATTGGATGGAGGGCAGGTTGGGGGAGGGGTAGTCAGAAGCAAACACTTTTGAAATGGGACAGGGTCAAAAGAGAAAATAGAATAAATGGGGGGAGGGAGAGGATGGAGGGAAATATAGTTAGTCTTTCACAATATGACTGTTATGGAAATGTTTTGCGTAACTATACATATATAACCTATATTGAATTACTTGCCTTCTCAATGAGTGTGGAGTGGGGAGGGAAGAAAGGAGAGAATCTGGAACTCAAAATTTTAAAAACATGTTAAAAATTGTTTTTACGTGGAACTGGGAAATAAGATATACAGGCAATGGGGTACAGAAATCTAGCCCTACAAGAAAGTAAGGGGGAAGGCGATAAGGGGGGATGATAGAAGGGAGGGCAGACTGGGGGGAAAGTTAATCAGAATGCATGCCATCTTGTGGTGGGGGGTAGGGGAGAGATTGGAAGAACATTTGGAACTCAAAATCTTGTGGAAATGAATGTTGAATACTAAAAATGAATAAATTTTTACAAAAGGAAAAAAGATTCCACCCTCCACATCCCCCCTATTCTAGCCAAGTAGAGTGTTCTTTGTCCCTCAAACACATTCTGGAACATCCCTCCATTGTGTATTTGCTCATATCCTCAAAATTCCTTTTGTTGTTGAATTACTACCCTCTTTTTAAAAGTCCAATTCAAAGGCACTTAATTTTCCCTTTATTTGTAACAATATTCTTTCTTGGACTTTGTATAGGGCTTTATTTTTCAACTTTCTAACTCACTCATCTAATTTTGCATGCCTTAGCTATTTGCTTCCAATTAGAATAAGAACCTCATGAAATAATTGACCCTGTAATATATCCACATCTTTTTATCTAGTGTCTATAACTGTTCTCTGCACATACAAATGATTAATTAATATTTGATGACTGAATAATACTATTTTGAATACTAAAGTCACAGAACTGTTGTAAAGAAGGTACGTTGTAAAGTGGTATAAAATGTAAGCTGTTATAATTATTATTGGAGATATGATTCATGAATCAGTAAGTACTTACTAATTACCTGCTATTTCTTATATATTCAAGGGAAAGAAAAAGAGGATTGAGTGAATAAATAATAAGAAGCATTTAAATATAAGTTATATGCCAGTTATTTTCCTGGGTACTAGAGAAGAAAAAAATCAAGATTATCTCTGCTCTCAGGGAGCTTATGTTCTAAAGGAAGACAAATATATAGAGAAGTGGTAAACAAGAGGGTTATTTTGATCAGAGATATCATAGGGATGATGCATGCAGACTTGGGTAATTGATTTATGTGCCCTTTCCGAGAATAGTAATATTCATTACTCCACATTCCACAGCTAGAGATACAGTGTGTGTGTGTGTTTGTGTGTGTGTGTGTGTGTGTGTGTGTGTGTGTGTGTGTGTGTAGGGAGGGAGGAGGAGAAGAGTCTATACAAGTAGTGATACGCTGTGAAGATAGTCTGAGAGCAGTGTAATGGACATGACTTGAGGCAGACATGGTGAATTCTCACTAATCAAAATAGATCTTGCCCTGAATTTATTTTTCCTACTAGAGAAAGAAAAAGAGATTAAAAAATTGTAGTAGAGTTGCATATCTATGTACATTCTTTTTAGATCCAATTAATAGTCAATTGTCCTTGTACATTCTTTGTTTTTCATAGGTCACATTAACAGATGGGCTGTTTATATAGAATTTGACTTAGACAGAAAAAAGAGTGAAGACTTGGTTTATTATCAACTGTACAATTTGCACCTGGGAATGAGAAAGTATTTCTAGGGGAATCTAAGCAGATCTCCCATCTGGTGTCACCAAAAAGTGCTTGAAGTGTCCTGCTGAGCTTACAAGGTTTAACAGCAAAGGGTGATTACACCCTACTGAGGAAAAATGACGTGACTGGGACAAATGTAGATTGGATTATAAAATGGAGACAGAGGATTTCAGCTATTCTCTTTATATGCAGATAAAATTGTCTGAAATTCCTCATATTTCAGGGTAGCTTGTAAGTGAAAGTACTTCATAATGGTTTGGGATATTTTCAGTTGAGGGGATAGTAGGGGGAGTAGTCAAACAAAGTATGGAGTCAGGAAATATCAAGGAATTATTCCTCCCATGCCTGATAATAACTAATAATACTCCTTATAACAATATCCCTTAAGGACACGGACAAGGTAAAGATCATTGAGAAGACGAAAGACAGGGTGATAAAGAAATTGGAGATAAAGCTATGAGAATTAGTTAAAGGGATTAGGAATGTTTCACCTGGAGAAGCGAAGACTTGGGAGCACATGGTCACTGCTTTCAAATACAAGGGTCGTCATGAGGAAGAGTAAATAAACTTATTCTATTTGACCTAGAGAGAGCAATACCTAGTAGGTAGAAGTCACAGATAGACACATTTTAAATTAATGTAAGGAATAAACATTTTTAAAATTTGAATTGCTCAAAAGCGAATTAGGATATTAGAGGTCTTCCAATGAATATTGGATTACTAATTGCCAGGGATATTGTACAGGGAATTTCTGGTCAAGGTTTGCATTGGAGTATTTTGAAATCCCTTTAAACTCTTAGAGAGGGTGGTTGCATGATTTTTAATAGGAAGCCAGACATGTATATGTGTGTGTGTGTGTGTATACATACATATATATATATATATGTATATATATATATATACATATATATATATATTTGGGAGATTTTAGACTATTCTAGAAAATTTATAAAAGGCTTACTTTCCCTGCCTTGCTCCTACCGCACTTCTGTTCTCTATTTATTATATATACTTTTTCATATATAGCTCATTTATTCAATATTTTGCTTAGTAGTTATATGTGTATCCAGCCTCATGAATTCTTGCTTTTTTTACCTTCTTAGAGTCTTATACATACTATGATCATCAAGTTAAATAATTCTTAAGCCACCACTAAAACAAACACACATTCCCAATACAAGAAGTGTATGAATAATTTCTCCATTCCTCCTGAATGGTAACAGATCCTCTCTGTTCCCATCCCAAGAAAAAGTGACCTTTCTTTGTTCATGCTTGGCAGACCTAGCATTCTCACACACTGAGTAGTTGCGCCCTGTCAATGATAGACATATGACTCAGCAGCACAGAGGCATTAACTTAGGATTGGTGAATTTTACCAGGTAGTTTCTCAATGGGCTACATCCTTCTAGCAGCCAAGATATGCCCTTTGTAAATGAATAAAGGACGATTACATCCTACTGAGCAAATACACTGTAAGTGAACAAACACACTGTACTTTCTCACTGCCTCTGTATCCATTTCTGTGAGCTCTACTGAACTCATATGAGTTCTCTGTTTTCTCAAAACAAGAGAGATAAAATGCTGGCACAACAGTTACAAGAGGAAACTGAACAAAATCAGTGGGAGATAGTAGAGAAAGTACATGCCTTGCCTTGCTTTTTCTCAATCCTTATCCTTCCTGACCTCTCTGTAGCCTTCTTCTTTATGATCTCTTCTTTATAATCCCCTCTTCTTTATAATCTCTTCTCTCTAGTTTTTTTTGTTTATTCCTGATTCTCCTCCTACTTTTCTTATTCTTCCTCAATCTTCTTTATTAGATCTTCATCTGGGTCATGCCCACCAACTGGGATCTCTCAAGGCTCTGTCCTGGGCTTTCTCTCTCTTTTTTTGTCTCACTCTAAACAATTTCACTTGGTCATCTTATCAGCTCACGTAGATTTAATTATCATCTCTGTGCAAATGATTTTCAGATCTGTTTGTCTAACCTTCTTCTTTCTCCTGAACGCCAGTCTTATATCTTCAGCAGCCTGTAGATATCTTAAACACATGTCCAAATCTGAACTCATTCTCTTTTCCATGAACCTCCTCCCCTTATAACTTCACCATTACTGGTGGAGGTAGGACTGCACCAAGGGTGGGGAACCTGGGACCTCGAGGCCACATGTGGTCCTTTAGGTCCTTAAGTGCATCTCTTTGCCTTATAATCATACTGGGGAAATAAGATCAACACATATGAAACAATTATGAAATAGCCCAACTGGTAACAATTGTGGACCAAAATTTGTTGCTACAGGCAAGGAATAATAGAGATGATTTGATAAACTAAGAATAAACTAGAGTAGCCTTGGAAAGCTAAATAGAAGAGATGAGATTAACCTGGGGCACTGAAGTACCTGGGGAAAAAAGATATAGACAGAGGTGGAAGAAGAGCAAGGACATTGAAGGAGGAGAAAATGAATACATAAAGGTATAAGGATGAGGGTGGAGCATGAAGCATGTGTAATATAGCCCAAAGAGAGAGGCTATGACAGGAGGTCACATGTAGGAAAGTACTGGGTTGTAATTCTGGATATTCAACCCTCCAGTCAAACTCTATGAGCACCATCATGAGGAGAAAGAACATTTGACTCGAAGTCAAGAGACCTGGGTTTGAATTCTGCCATTGAGAGTTACTAACCATGTGACTGTGGGCAAGTCACTCCCCTTCTCTCACTGTTTTCTCATCTAAAAATGGTGGATATAATATTGATATTATCAACCCCACAGGTTGATGAAAGCAAGGAAAGTATTGTAAACTATGTAGAGCCATGAAAATGCACATTATTTTTCTAACACCTAGCCCAGGGCTCTGTACTTAGCAAGCCTGTGATAAACATTTAGGGTATTGAATGCAGAAGAATGATTTATGAAAGGCCTTTAGTTAAAGAAATGGAAAAGAGAAGAAATCTAACATAGTGGATAGAGGGCCACCTTGTTGGCCTTTGAATCAGGAAGATGTGTGCTCAAATTCCTTCTTTGACAGATGTAGGGTGTGATTCTGGGCAAGACATTGAACCTCTCTGCACCACAGGTAACTCTAAAAATATGTGGGTGGCAGCTCTGCACTGATAGAAGGAATTTCTACACTGGGTGACCCCACCCCTTGATGAAATCCCAGGTACAGACTCCCCCTTCCCTTTCTATGCACCCCCCCAACAAAAAACCCAAACAGACAAAACTGCAGAAATGAAGGAGAAAAGAACTTTATTGTTACTTGTTGCAGGTTTTTCTGGTGATGAAAGAATAATTACTGTACTCTTGTTGAAACAAGCAATAACACAACAAGCAATAACGCCCATAAAGCCAGAATTAGCACATTTATTGGCCATTTCTTCTTCAGCTGTCCTTGCTCTCTGGGTGCCCTTATTTTCATCATAAGCAAGTGGTGTCACACTGCTCTTGCTTTCAGGTGTGTTTGGTGAGCAGCTGTTGGTAGAGTCTTGGATTACCCTATACCAAGAAGGAAGCTTTGTTATCCAATGAATATGCATTTTGAAACCTACACAGAGAGAGTAAGAAACAAAGTCAGGGGTGTGCTAGAGCCATTATAAGCTGGTCTTGGGGGCCAATTGTTAAGTTTTCATTGTGGATATGTACCATCTCAGAATTTATCAAATGCAATAAATTGAAGGCAGAGCCAACATAGCAGAGTAAAGGCAGAGACTCACCAGAGCTCTCCCCCAAACACGTCAAAATACCTTTAAATAATGACTCTAAACAAATTCTAGAGTGACAGGACCCACAAGAAGATTGAATGAAACAATCTTCTGGCCTAAGACAACTTAGAGGGTTGGTGGGAAAGTTCTGTTGCATCAGTGTGAGAGAGGAGTACAGTCCAGTACAGTGCACACCAGTGCAGACTGGATCCCAGAAAATCAGAGGCAGATCTCGGTGACTGAATCAGCGGGAGCAGTAGCAATTTCCAGATCTCTCAGCCCACAGATGGTAAAGTGATTGGATGGTGTCTCAGAAGGAGATTTATTTATTTATTTATTTATTT
>CM053625.1:244041018-244079710 GCA_028646595.1 Phalanger gymnotis
TTTTTTTTTTCATGCAACTAGAAAATAAGATGCACAGGCAATGGGGCATAGAGATTTATCTTGCCCTACAGGAAAGGAAGGGATAGGGGGATGGGAGGGGAATGGGGGGACGGAGGGGTGGGCAGACTGGGGAACAGGGCAACCAGAGTGTACGCCATCTTGGAGTGGGGGGGTGGAAATTGAGGAGAAAATCTGTAATTCAAATGCATGTGAAAATCAATGCTGAAAACTAAACACATTAAAAATAAATTAAAGGAAAAAAATTAGATTAGAGCAAGGGGAAGTTAGTGACTTCATGAGAAATCAAGATATTGTAAAACAGAGCCAAAGGAACGAAAAAATGGAAGATAATATAAAATATCTCATTGGAAAAACCACGGACCTAGAGAATAGATCCAGGAGAGATAATTTAAAAATTATTGGCCTACCTGAAAGCCATGGTTAAAAAAAAGAGCCTTAGACATCATCTTTCAAGAAATTATCAAGAACTTCTCTGATATTCTAGAGCCAGAAGGTAAAATAGAAATGGAAAGAATCCACAGATCGCCTCCTCAAAAAGATCCCAAAAAGAAAACTCCTAGGAATATTGTTGCCAAAGTCCAGAGTTCCCAGATCAAGGAGAAAATACTACAAGCAGCCAGAAAGAAACAATTTGAGTATTTGAAACACAATCAGGATAACACAAGATCTAGCAGCTTCTACATTAAGGGATTGAAGGGCTTGGAATATGATATTCTGGAGGTCAAAGGAGCTAGGATTAAAACCAAGAATCACCTACCCAGCAAAACTGAGTATCATGCTCCAAGGCAAAATATGGATTTTCAATAAAAATAGAGGACTTTCAAGCTTTCTCAGTGAAAAGACCAGAGCTGAATAGAAAATTTGACTTTCAAACACAAGAATCAAGAGAAACATGAAAAGGTGAACAAGAAGGAGAAATCATAATGTACTTACTAAAGTTCAACTGTTTCGCTTACATTCCTACATGGAAAGATGATGTGTGTAATTCATGAGGCCTTTCTCAGTAGTAGCATAGTTGAAGGGAATATACATATACATATATGGAGGGGACATGGTGAGTTGAATACAAAGGGATGCTATCTAAAAAAATAAAATAAAATTAATCGATGAGAGAGGAATATATTGAGAGAGGGAGAATGGGAGAGATAAAATGGGGTAAATTATCATACATAAAAGTGGCAAGAAAGAGCAGTTCTGTTGGAACGGAAGAGGGGGCAGGTGAGGGACAATGAATGAATCTTGCCCTCATCAGATTTGACTTGAGGAGGGAATAACATACACCCTTGATTGGGTATCTTACCCCACAGGAAAGTAGGGGGAAGGGGATAAAAAGGAGGGGATGTTAGAAGGGATGGCAGATGGGAGAGGAGGTGATCAAAAGCAAACACTTTTGAAAAGGGACAGGGTCAAGAGAGAAAATTGAATAAAGGGGGACAGGATAGGATGGAGGGAAATATAGTTAGTCTTTCACGATGTGAGTACTGTGGAAGGGTTTTACATAATGATACATGTGTGGCCTATATTGAATTACTTGCCTTCTTGGGGAGGGTGAGTGGGAAGAGAGGAGGGGAGCAAATCTGGAATTCAAAGTTTTATAAGCAGGTGCTCAAAAAAAGTTTTTTTTTTGCATGCAAATGAGAGATAAGATATATAGGGAATGGGGCATAGAAATCTATCCTGCCCTACAAGAAAGTAAGGGGGAAGGGGATTGGGGAGGGCTTGGGGTGACGGAAGGGAGGGCTGAGTGGGGAATGAGGCAATCAGAATATATGCCCTCTTGGAGTGGGGGGGAGGGTAGAAATGGGAAGAAAATTTGTAACTCAAAATCTTGTGGGAATCAATGTTGAAAACTAAAATATTAAATAATAAAATAATTGTTAAGAGAAAAAAAAGAATGGAAAGGGTAAAGCGAGAGAATGAGAGAGAGAGAGAGAGAGAGAGAGAGAGAGAGAGAGAGAGAGAGAAAGAAGGATAACGGGAAAAATAGGCTGGAGGGAATACATAGTTGTTAATTGTTATTGTGAAAAAATTTAAAGTGAATTTCTCAGATAAGGACTTCGTTTCTCAAACATAAGCAATTTTGACACAAAGTAATCAAAAGTATCTATAGTCATATGAAAAAAAAATCTCTAAATCACTGTTGATGAGAGAAATGCACATTAAAACAGCTCTGAGCTACTACCTCACACCTGTCAGAGTAGCTAATATGACAGAAAAGGAAAATGACAAATGTTGGAGGGAATGTGGGAAAACTAAAACATTAATGTACTGTTGGTGAAGCTGTATACTGATTCAACCATTCTAGAGAGCAATTTGGGACTATGTCCAAATGTCTATAAAACCATGCATACTCTTTGACCAAGCAATACCACTAATAGTTCTGTATCCAAAAGAGATTAAAAAAACCAAAAAGGAAACGCATTTATGTCTACAAAAATAACAGTTGCAGATCTTTTGTGGTAGCAAAGAATTGGAAATTGAGGGGATGCCTATCATTTGGGGAATGACTGAACAAGTTGTTGTATATGATTGTGACAGAATACCAATGTGCTTTAAGACGTGATAATCAGGGTGCTCTTAGAAAAAAAAAAACATGGAACGGCTTACATGAATTGATGCAAGGTTCAATGAGCAGAACTAGGAGAACATTGTACATAGTAACAGCAATATTGTATGATGATCAACTATGAATAAGTTAGTTATTCTCAGCAATGCAATGGTCCAAGACAGTTTTGTAGTATTTACGATGAAAGCTGCTGTCACCAAAAAAAAGAACTGATAGAGCTTTAATGCACATCAAAGATACTTTTTCTTTACTTCATTTATTTTTATTGTTTTTGTCTGTTTTCTTTCACAGAATGACTTACATAGCAATGTGTTTTGCATGACTACACATGTATAACCTCTGTCAAACTGATTGCCTTCTCAATGGAGGGGGGAGGTGAGGGAGGGAGAGAATTTGGAACTCAAAATTAAAAAAAACAATGATAAAATTGTTTTTTACATGTAATTAGGAAAAAATAAAATATTAAGTAAGATTTTTTTTTAAAAAAAGAAATCATCAAATGCTGCAAATCACGGTTTGATTTGTTGATTGTCCCCAGGCTTTAAAAAGTGATGAAGAAAATATTAGTGCCAATTAAACTTTTTAACATTTAATTTTTTGTTTTATTATTTATTGTTTATTCTCAATCACATGTAAACAGAAATTTCATCATTCATTTTCTAAAGTTTTGAATCCCAAATTCATTACCTTCTACCTTCTCCTTCCTCTGCCTTGAGAAAGCAGTTTTATACAGAGTGTACATGCACAGTCATGCAAAACATTTCCATATTAGCCTTGTGGTCATTCAGCTTCCAATTGAAGTCTTCTGTATCGTGTTGCCCATTATTTCATGGGACAGCCCATTCCACTATAGGTCATGTTTAATTATTGTTTGTGATGCTGGCATGTTTGCCATCATTAAATATTTGAAGGACTGCCTTATAAGAGAGGATTAAACTTGTGTTCCTTTGTCCCAAAGGGCAGAACAAAAAGTGCAAAAAGAAAAAGGCACAAAGGATAAAGGTGCAAAGAGACAGATTTTGGCTTGAGTGAAGGAAAACTTCTCAAGTTTTCTCTTCTCCAGACTAAATATCTCCCAGTTGGGGCCCAGAGCTCAGGAAGCTCAGCTATCTAAAGTTTTGTGGCAGTGAGAGAGAAAATGTAGCTGCCATTTTAGACATGGGCTGCTGGCTTATTAAAGAAAGGAACACATCATGTGTAGTAATACAGGGTTTGACTTGTGAATGCTGTCCCCCTGTCTGTCTAAGACATTTTCTTTGTGTTCCTCAAGTAGTAATTTTCTCCCACTTGCAGTGCTGGACTTCTTACTTATGTTCTATCTGGACATATTTTGGGATGGAGATGGGCAGTGAGTAGAGAGTAGACAGTACTTAAGATTTGGCTAGAGTCCTTTAAAAATTTTTCTCCTTTTGGTCAAACTCCTACTTTGGGCATTATAGATCACGTAAAAGAAAAAGATGCGTGTTGCTCTTACCATGTGTGTAACTGTAGAGATACACACATTTACCCATATATTGTATTTACATGTATATTTACATGTCCAGACATGTACACACATATTTGCATATATAAACACATCTCTATATATTTTGTGTGTGTATATGTGTGTATATGTTATATATATGCATATATATAAACACGTGTGAATAGATCAGCTATAGTATATATTATATATGTATATATTTATATTAATTATACCATTTTATATCGAAGAAGTTGTCAAGATGTACAAGTACAATCTTGGATTCTCACAGGCTATACAGGCAAATCCTCACTGCTATTTACTAGCTGTGTAACCATGAGGAAGCCATTTTTTATCTCTGGGCTTCAGTTTCCCTATCTGTAAAATGATGGATTATAAGGGTGGCGAACCTGAAAACTTGAGGCCACATTTGTCCTTCTAGGTACTCAGGTGCAGCTTTTTGACTAAGTCCAAGTTTTACAGAACAAATCCTTTTATTAAGGGGATTCGTTCTGTGAAATTTTGATTCAGTAAAAGGACCTAGAGGGCCACATGTGGCTTTGAGCCTGCAGGTTCCCCAACCCTGCCAGGTTTTCCTGCAAAGTCCTTTCTAGCTTTAGCTTTCTAATACATTACAACCTTATAAGTTTTGTCAGATCTACCAAGATGAAAAGATTTCAGAGACAATTGTCTCTTGTCTCACCCAGCTGAGTGCATCTTTCTACTGAATAACTCTACTGTTTCTTCTCCTTTCTGCTGGGATTCTCCAAAGTTGCTCCTCATTCTGCTGTTTCTCTCAGCTGCCATCTGCTAGTCTTTGGCTTCTATTTGCTTCTAGGGATGGCATCAACAATTTAGTCAACAAGCCTTTATTGAGCGCTTACAATATGCAATATAAGCTAAGCACTGAGGATTCATATACAAGCAAAAAACCAAAAGATAGTTTTTCCCATTGAGAAGTTTACATTCTAATTTTTATTAGATAGCATTCTTTTCAATTTGATATCCCCAAAGGTCTTCTTTAGCTCTTCTATGATGCAGACACCCAACTAGTTCCATCTATCAAGATAGCTAGAAAAATTCTTTGTTTAAAGTCAACATTTTCAACTAACTCTTCTCCCTCATGTTTTGGATTGTCTCTGTTTAATTCTTCTCTGAGTTATAGTTAGAAAATTAATTTTAATTGCTATCATACTTAACCCTGACCCTGATCTAGGTAAATCACTTCCATGGACTCTGCTAAACAGAACTACAAATAGACTGGATGAAACCATAGTGAGGATAATCTTTTTCAGCCCCCATTGTCATGGCTCCTGTGTTCTTTTGCAAATCACAGGGATTGAATTAGGTTCAATAGACTGAAAAGGTTCAGCAATATTTTTTTTCTTCTTCCCACCAGCGTCCAAAAGTTCTGTGTTTCTTCACGTAGGGAAAAAATCCTAGAGGCTTACTACAAAAAGGTTTGCCAAAACATGATGAACTTCTTGGTCTCAGTAACTTATGAAATAAGGAACAATTTATGATCTATGCTGTTGAACAGAGGACCCAAATAGATGAAATGAATGTCTAATACAATTGATAATTTTCAGTTGTTCAAGTAAAATTTCAATAGTGATCCCATTTAGATCATAAATTCTTGATCTGGATGGGAAACAATAGGTTTATTTTAATATAATTGGTTTCCTTTGTAATACTAGATATTTTATTTTATACATTTAAAAAGATTTTTGGAGAGAAGTTCCATATTAGCTTGATGAAGTCTGTCAGGCTGTACCAGACTATCAAAGGAGTCCATGGGACAAAAAAAGCCAAGAACCCCCTGCTATGTGTGGTGAGACCCTCCAGATGTTACTATTTGTCCATAATATTGTTTTAATTGCATCAAGTCCCAAAAGTAATGAAGAGCTTCTTAAATTAGGTCTTTAATCTCTCAAAAGAATTTGGCCTAACTATACACAGGAAGAATAATTAAATAGACGAAGAATTCCTATTGTTCAGGCTGCGATAAGCACTTGGATGGAAAACCTAAAAAGCTGATATCTATATATCTTAAACCAGTACTGGAATTTGATCATGAATCAACCCTAAGATTGAACAGGAAGAGGAAAGTGGGTTATTTTGCCTTTGGGAAACCATAAGATTATTTTAATGACCCTAAGATTCTCCTTGAATCAAAAACATATCTTTTTAACACCATCATTCTTCAGGTAATATTATAGGAGGGTGCAAAATAGAATGCTAACCCATCAAGGAAAATGGAGTTAAAGATTACCCAAAGGCCAATGGAGAGGCTCATGTTGGGCATGGCTAGGCTGTAGAATATTACAAATAAGTAATTACATTGAAGAAGTAATATAAAATGTTGTCATCAGTGAAATGTATGCTCACAAAATAAGAGTGAATGCAAGATAACCAAGGGACTGCCAATATGTTCCTTTAGCATTCTAAGAATATCTTGAGAATGTGAGGAAGGTCTTCCTAGCACATTGGGTAATATAACATTCATGGGACTTTCACAGGACGGGAAAGCATAGGTCGGTTGTGAGCTGCATTTTTGGAGGGAATGTCCAAGTCAATGGGATCTCAAACACTTTGGAGTGTTAATATAATGGATTAAGCAAGCCAAGCTAAGTAGAATGCTCTGACAAGTACCCCTCTAAGTGAGACTGGTTTGGCTTACCAGTGAAGCTAAATACTGAATATGTACCAATTTGCAGATCTCTGCAAAGAACTCAGGCCATGGTTGAAATCTAAAATTGCATATACTGGGTTGGTGTTGTTGGTACTATTTTCCCTCCTTGCACTAGATATGGTATCTTCCCAAGTAAATGTCTGTCTCATTTTTCTTCAAATATATGAGCACTGTTATTAAAAACAAAACAAAATTTAAAAAATACAAGATTGGAAGTCAGAGGGCTATGGTCAAAGCTAACTGCAACTTTCTTCCCTGAATGACTTTGAGCAAGTCACTGACTTTTTCTGGGCCTTATTTTCTTCATCTATAAAATGAAGGGATTGAATGAGATAATTCTCAAGATCCTTTCCAGCACCTGATCCTCAGAACTTGTAGTGAGACAAGGGGGTAATCAGTAATAATAATTCCTGACATTTGTATGGCATTTTAATGTTTGCAAAGCACTTTACCTACATCATCTCATTTAAGCCTCACAGGAAGTGGGAGGGTAGGCACTATATTCTCCATTTGGAACATTAGGCAACTAAGGATCAGAAGGGTTAAGAAGCTTGCTTGCACAATGCTAGTGAATACCAGGCCAGGATTAAAAGCCCAACTCTTCTAACCAGTAGTCTTATACTGCACACTCTCCTTCAAAAAGATTGAAGGAGAGAAGTAAAGCTGTTAAACTTTTGCTAAACCAGTCTTGTGATAAATCTCAGCTGCAATGAAAAGGCGGGGGTGAGGTGGGGAAGGCTTAGTTTTTTTTGATAGGTTTTAGTTGAGTGATTTATTCTGCAGCCTCATGGTCCCAGAGCCTTCTTTGTTTTCTCTCTAACATTTTGTTTCTTTTCTTCCTTTCTTTCAGGGAAGTGATGACGACATGGTGGATAAGAACAAGTGTTGTACCCTCTGTAACATGTCTTTTACATCAGCAGTGGTGGCTGACTCACATTATCAAGGGAAAATCCATGCCAAACGGTTAAAACTGTTGCTAGGAGAACAAACCCCAGTAAAGGCCACAGGTAGGTCTATGAACGGTAACCATTAGGAGATGTTGGAAATAGAACAATGTGTACAGCTCATTAATTACACTCACTATTCAGAAGTACAATTGGTTGGAGCAGCAACCTTATTAAAAATAACAATAAATGGCTGGATAAGTAACCAAGTCAAGTAACCACTGTGATTCTTTCTTCTTGCTGTCATAACAACCTTAAAAAATTGCAGAAGTTCATTATATCATTTTGCTTTGTTTTGATTCATGGTTTCGCAGCCAAGATTAGCTCTCTTTTCACATCCTGGGAAGCAGCTTGTATCCTATAAGATATTGGGTGTTGGTAAGAATATTGGATTTGGAGTCAGAAGACCTCGGTTTGAATCCTGGCACATTTACTTAATTGGGAATCTTTAATTTTTAGATGTTCTTTGATGGCTATATATTTATAAATATACATACACATAGGCATGTATGCCTTAGCATATAATTAACATAATAGCCCCTGTTTGTGATTTACAGTGAGGCATATTTTATTTTGAATTTGGGAGTTACTACAGTTCTTCAAAAAATGTGAATTTGTTGATCATCTGTGTGACTTTGACACAGTCATAATAAGATTGGTTTATCTATTTTCTTATTTAAAAAATAAAATATTATTGAAACTTTATTTAGCTTTAATATAGCAGACATAATTGTGGACTTTCAATCCAATCCAGTGAGCCTTTATAAAACATCTACTTAATCAGCAAGGCATTGCTATGTGATGGGTATGAAAAGGCAAAAAAAATGGCCCCTGGTTTCAAGAAACTCACCTACTTGAGGAGGTATAACAGGTAAACAGACAAGAAGATGCATGATAATCTGAGGAAGAGGAGAACATTAGCTGCTACAGGCATTCATTAAGAAAGGCTTCCCATAAGAAATGACTCATGAGCTGAGTCTCAAAGGAAATCAGAAAGACCTGGGCAAAAATCCTACCACTGACACATACTATCAATCAACCAATCAATATATGTTTTTAGCACCCCAACTATGTTCCTAGCACTGTGCTAATGATACAAAAGTAGGCAAGAGATAGTTTCTGCCTTTAAGGAGTTCACAATCTCAAGGGATCTGCAGAATTCATTTAACTTCTCAATGCCTCAGGAAAACTGCCTAGTACTTTTCTACTAAGTTATAGAACTATGAATTGTAACACTTATATGTGTTGATCCTATCAGAAAGCAATAATTTAGCACCTAATATAATATACCAGGGGTGGGGAACCTGTAGCCTCAAGGGCCACATGTGGACCTCTAGTGTGGCCCTTTGACTGAATACAAACTTCATAGAACAAATCCCCTTAATAAAAGGATTTGTTCTCTTCTGGGAGCCAAGATGGCAGAGTAAACAGTAAGTTGCTCTCATCCTTCCTTGTTGACCTTGAAAAACCCAGAGAGTATTGCCCCAGGAAAAATCCTGGAATAATGGAGCCAGCAGAAGGACAGGGTATGACAGTCTTTTAGCTCTGGAGGCTAGGGAGATAAACGGGAAAGGTCCATCTTGCTGTGGCTGAAGGTGACCAGTCCAGGATGGGAGGCATCCAACCCCCACCTCAGTAGACCAGCAGGAGATCCTGAGCCCAAGGGTGGAGTAGCAGACAAGCTCCAACACCAGGCACACACCACCTCCAGCTCAGCATCAGATAAACTACCAGACCACTACAATATCCAACTGCTAGCACCTGAGGTGCCAGCACAGAAAATCAGTAACCAGGCCCATAGCCCCAAGCACAAGAAGTCTGGGACAGTGGCCCCTGGGCTCCAGAAGTAGAGATGAAATTTAAAAGCTGGAAAAAAGCAAGCAAGATGAGCAAGAAGACTAAAAAATTAAATGACCATAGAGAAATATCTTGGTGACAGGGAAGATCAAAACACAAATTCAGGAGAGGACAACATGGTCAATACACCCACGTCTGAAACTTCAAAGGGGAATGTGAACTGGTCTCATGCCCAAAAAGCCTTCTAAAAAGAGCTCAAGAAAGATTTTAAAAGTCAAATAAGAGAGGTAGAAGAAAAATTTAAAAATACAAATGACAAAATGGAAAAAAGTAAACTGAAGACAACAACTCCTTTAAAATAGAATTGGCTGAGTGGAAAAGGAGGTACAAAAGCTAACCGAAGAAAACAACTCATTAAAAATTAGAATTGGGCAAGTGGGAGCTAATGATTCTATGAGATAGCAAGAATCGGTCAAACAGAATTGAAAGAACGAAAAAATAGAAGAAAACATAAAATACGTTGTTGGAAAAACAACTGACATGGAAGATAGATCCAAGAGAGATAATTTAAGAATTATCGATTTACCTGAGAACAATGATTAAAAAAAGACCCTGGACAGCATCTTTCAAGAAATAACCAATGGAAATGGCCCTGAGGTCCTAGAACCAGAGGGTAAAATAGTTATCAAAAAATCCACCAATCACCTCCTGAAATAGATCCCAAATTGAAAATGCCAAGGAATATTGTAGCCGAATTCCTGAATTATCAGATCAAGAAGAAAATACAGCAAGCAGCCAGGAAGAAACAATTCAAATATCATGGAACCACAGCTAGGATTACACAAGACCTTGCAGCTTCTAAATTAAAAGATTGGAGGGCTAGGAATATGATATTTTGTAAGGCAAAGGAGCTTGGATTACAACCAAGGATCAACTATCCAGCAAAATTTAGCATAATCTTTCAGGGGAGGAGATAGATATTCAATGAAATCAGGGACTTCCAGACTTTCCTGATGAAAAGACTATAGCTCGATGGAAAATTTTCATCTTCAAACACAAGACTCAAGAGAGACATGAAAAGGTAAACAGGAAAGAGGAGAAAAACATGTTATTCAATAAGGACAAACTGTTTACATCCCCACATGGGAAGATGAGCTCTTGAGAACTATATCTTTATTACATCATATAGAAGGGAAATACATAGACAGAGGGGGTAGGTTTAAGTTAATTTTGATATGATGATAAAAAAACTTAAGTGCTGAAATAAGATTGTAATGGGAGAAGAGAAAAGGAGGAGGCAGAAAAGGGTAAATTACATCACATGAAGAAGCACAAAGACATACTACAGTAGAGGAAAAGAAGGGAAGATGATGAACATTGTTTGAATTTTACTCTCATTTGATTGATTCAAGGAGGAAATAACATTCTCAGTTAGGTATAAAAACTTAATTTGTCCTATAGGTATTTGGAGGGGAAAGGGGAAAGAAAAGGGAGAGAAGGGGATAGAAGGGAAGAAGTAGTAAGGGAAAAGGGAAAGAAAGGAGAGGGGGTGCTAGAAGGGAGGGCAGATTGAGGGAGCCAGCCATGAAAAGCAAAACTCTGGTGAGGAGGAAAAAGGAGAAAGGAGAAAGAAAAAGTTAAACAGATGGGCGATAGGATGGAGAGAAAGACACAAATATTAATCATAATTGTGAATGTGAATGGGATGAACTCTTTCATCAAATGGAAACAGATAACAGAATGGATTAAAAATCATAATCCTACAATATGTTGTTTATAAGAAACACATTTGAAACAGAAGGATACACACAGGGTGAAGGAAAAAAGGATAGGGTAGAATATATTATGCTTCAGCTGAAGTAAAAAAAAAGCAGGGGTAGCAATCTAGGTCTCTGACAAAGCAAAAGCAAAAGTACATCTAATTAAAAGAGATAAGGAAGGAAACTATATCCTGCTAAAAGGCACCATAGACAATGAAGCAACATCATTACTAAACATATATGCACCAAGTGATATAGCATCTAAATTCTTAGAGGAGAAGTTAAAGGAGTTACAGGAAAAAAATTGACAGCAAAACTATACTAGTGGTGGACCTTAACCTCACCCTCTCTGAGCTAGATAAATCTAACCACAAAATAAATAAGAAAGAAGTTAAGGAGGTGAAAAGAATTTTAGAAAAGTTAGATATGGTAGACCTTTGGAGGAAATTGAATGGGGATAGAAAGGAATATACCTTTTTCTCAGCAGTACATGGAACTTACACAAAATTTTACCAGGTACTAGGGCATAAAAACCTCACAATCAAATGCAGAAAGGCCAAAATAATAAATTCATCCTTTTTAGATCATGATGCAATAAAAATTATATGTAATAAAGAGCCATGGAAAGATAGACTAAAAATCAGCTGGAAACTACATAATCCAATTCTAAAGAATGAGTGGGTCAAACAACAAATCATGGAAAAAAAATCAATAACTTTATCCAAGAGAATGACAATAATGAGACAACATACCAAAACTTGTGGGATGCAGGAAAAGGGGAAATTTTATATCTTTACATGCTTACATGAATAAAATAGAGAAAGAGATCGATGAATTGGGATGCAACTAAAAAAGCAAGAAAAAGAACAAATTAAAAATCCCCAATTAAACACCAAATTAGAAACATTTAAAACCAAAGGAGAGATTAATAAAATTGAAACTAAAAAAAAACTATTGAACTAATAAATAAAACTAAAAGCTGGTTGTATGAAAAAACAATAAAATAGATAACCTTTGGTATCAAAAATGAAAAGGGTGAATTCACCACCAATGAAGAGAAAATTAAAACAATAATTAGGAACTGTTTTGCCCAACTGTATGCCCCTAAATTTTGCAATCTTAGATTAAGAGAAGAGGAAGTAAAATATTTAAATAGCCCTTTCTCAGAAAAAGAAATTTAACAAGCCATCAATGAACTCCCTAAGAAAAAATCTCCAGAACCAGATGGATTTACAAGTGACTTCTATCAAACATTTAAAGAACAATTAATTCCAATTCTATATAGACTATTTGGGAAAATAGGCAAAGAAGGAGTCCTACCAAATTCTTTTTATGACATAAATATAGTACTGATACCTAAACCAGGAAAAGTCAAAACAGAGGAAGAAAATTATAGACCAGTTTCTCTAATGAATACAGATGTAATAATTTTGAATAAGATATTGGCAAAAAGATTACCGCAACTTATCAACAACAATAATACACTATGAACAAGTAGGATTTATTCCAAGAATGCAAGGCTAGTTCAATATTAGGAAAATTCTCAGAATAATTGATCACATCAACAAAACTAGCAGAAACCATATGACTATCTCAATAGATGCCGAAAAAGCTTTTGATAAAATACAACACCCATTCCTATTAAAAACACTAGAGGTTGTGTTTGTCATATGTTGTCAAAGAGGATCGTGATATCAGGGAAATCATGACATGCATTGCAGTTGACTTTGATTTGAATGAAAGAGGGCTGTGCAAGGTCACCAGCCTCACTTTCTCTTCCAGAGCTATCTGGGTTCAGTGGCCTGATATTCACCAGGATGACTGGAGATGATCCAGGATGCATTGTGAGGCTCTAGCCCTTTCAGGCTAAGGTCTTTTCAGGTTCTCACTTTCAGTGAGGTAATTCCCGTTTAGTGAATAGGCATCTTTAAGAAGTTAATCAAAGAGGGCAGCTAGGTGCAGCAGTGAGTAGAGCACTGGCCCTAGAGTCAGCAGTACCTGAGTTCAAATCTGGCCTCAGACACTTGACATACTTACTATCTGTGTGACCTTGGGCAAGTCACTTAACACCAATTGCCTTCCCTTTTCCAAAAAAAAAAATCAAGACATGACCCCTTTAATCAAAACTCCAAAAAAAAAACACTAGAGAGTATAGGAATAAATGGAGTCTTCCTTAAAAGGATAAGTAGCATATGCCTAAAACCATCAACAAACATTATTTGTAATGGGGATAAGCTAGATACATTCCCAGTAAGATCAGAGGTGAAACAAGGATGTCCATTATCACCCCTACTATTCAATGCGGTACTATAAATGTTAGCTTTAGCAATAAGAGAAGAAAAAGAAATGGAAGGAATTAGAATAGACAAAGAAGAAACTAAGTTATCACTTTTTGCAGATGATATGATGATATACTTACAGAATCCTAGGCAATCAAGTAAAAAACTACTTGAAATAATAGATAAGTTTAACAAAGTTTCAGGATATAAAATTAACCCATATAAATCCTCAGCATTTCTATATGTTACTAACAAAGCCCGACAGCAAGAGATAGAAAGAGAAATTCCATTTAATGTTACTGTAGACATTATAAAATATTTGGGAGTCTATCTGTCAAAACAAACTCAGGAACTGTATGAACACAATTACAAAACACTTTTCACATGATCAGATCTAAATAACTGGAAAAACATCAGTTACTTGTGGGTAGGCCAAGCTAATATAATAAAAATGACAATTCTACCTAAATTAATTAATTATTCAGTGCCATACCAATCAAACTATCAAAAATTATTTTATAGAGCTCTGAAAAATAATAACAAAATTCATCTGGAAGAACAAAAGTCCAGAATATCAAGGGAATTAAATGAAAAGAAATGCTAGGGAAGGTGGCCTTGCTATACCAGATCTTAAATTGTATTAGAAAGCAGCAATCATCAAAACTACTTGGTACCCACTAAGAAATAAAGTGGTGGGTAAGTGGAATTGCTTAGATACACAAGACAGGTAGTCAATGACTGTAGTAATCTACTGCTTGATAAACCCAAAGACTCCATTTTCTGGTATAAGAACTCACTATTTGACAAAAACTGTTGGGAAAACTGGAAAATAGTATGACAGAAACTGGGAATAGACCAATATCTTACAGTGTATACCAAAATAAAATCCAAATTGGTACACAATTTAGATATAAAGGCTGATATTAAAAGCAAACTGGGAAAGGAAGGAATAGTTTACCTGTCAGATTTATGAAGAATGGAAGAATTTATGTCCAAACAAGAGATAGAGAACATTATGAAATGCAAAATGGATAATATTGATTATATTAAATTGAAAAGATTTTGTACAAGCAAAGCCAATGCAACAAAGATTAGGAGGGAAACAGAAAACTGGGAAAGGATTTTTATAATCAGTGCCTCTGATAAAGGCTTCATTTCTACAATATATAGGGAACTGAGTCAAATTTATAAGAATACAAGTCATTTCCCAATTGATAAATAGTCAAAGGATATGAACAGGTAATTTTCAAAGGAAGAAATTAAAGATATCTGTGATCATATAAAAATGCTCTAAATCACTACTGAGTAGAGAAATGCAAATGAAAACAACTCTTAGGCACCATATCACATCTCTGAGATTGACTAACATGACAAAAGAGGAAAAGTATAAATGCTGGAGAAGATGTGGGAAAATTGGAACACTAATGCATTGTTGGTGGAATTGTAAACTGATCCAACCATTTTGGAGAGCAATTTGGAACTATGTCCAAAAGACTATAAAAATGTGCATACTCTTTGAACCTGCAATACCACTTCTAGGACTATATCCCAAAGAGATCATACAAATGGGAAAAGAACTTACATGTACCAAAATATTTATAGCAGCTATTTTTGTGGTGGCAAAGAACTGGAAATTGAGAAGATGCCCATCAATTGGCGAAAGGTTTAACAAGTTGTGGTATATGAATGTAATGGAATACTACTGTGCTATAAGAAATGATGAGCAGGCAGACTTCAGAAAAACTTGGGAAGACTTATATGAACTGATGCTGAGTGAGGGGAGCAAAACCAGGAGAACATTGTACATAGTTACAGCTACATTGTGTATTGACTAGCTTTGACAGACTTGGCTCTTCTCAGCAATGCAAGGTTCTAAGATAATTCCAAAGGGCTCATGATAAAAAATGCTATCCACATCCAGAGAAATAATTATGGAGTGTGAATGCAGATTCAAGCATAGTATTTTCTCTCTCTCTTTTTTGTTTTGTGTTGTCCATTATTTCTTGTGATTCATTCCATTGGTTATAATTCTTCTTTGTGACATGACTAATGTGAAAATATTTTTAATGTAAATGTATATGTAGAGTCTATGTCAGATTGTATGCTGTCTGGGGGAGGGGAGAAGGGAGGAAAGGGAAGAAAATTTGAAACTCAAAAGCTTGTGGAGCTGAATGTTGTAAACTAAAAATAAACTTTTTTTAAAAAAAGAATTGGTTCTGTAAAACTTGGACTCAGTCAACAGGCCACACCCGAGGACCTAGAAGGCTACATGTGGCCTCAATGCTGCAGGTTCCCCACCTCTGATAGGCTTCTACTCAGTGCTAAGGATTCAAAGAACTGCCTCTATCCTCGATAAATGTACAGTTTAATGTGGAGGGAGTTCCCATATTAGGAGTTCTACAAACATCAAAAATCAGGGATCCGTTACATATTTACCATTTACCTAATTATAAGGAGTAGCTAATTATTGCCTGAGTGTTGTGGATCCAGACTCAGACAATCTGGGTTCAGATCTCAACTCTGCCTCTTATTACTTGAATAATCTTGGGTAATTCATTTCCGATCCATGCTTGGACCTTAGTGTTCCTGTCTTTAAAATTTGGCTTAGATTAAATGAAATCTATGGCTTCTTCTAGTTCTAAATTCTATAATTCTAGGTAAACTCTTGTCCAACTCTATGATTCTGTGAAATAGTGCTTTTGCTGCAGTATAATCAGAATAGAGGGAATTTGAACAAAGTGTAATTGTTTTGTGATCCTCTAAAGAGGTGGGAAATATTTCATAATTATTGCTAGTGGCAAGTTAGTTACCCTCACAGAGGAATTAAAGTTAAGCTTTGCATTCTACCTCATTGTCTAATGAGTTGTGCATAAATCATCTATATAATTAAATGGCCACTTAAAAGGAGGAAAAAAGAACATAGTTTTTTAGAGTCTAAGATACTGCTGGTCTTTTTTTCCTTACCAGTGCCTCTTTTAAGGAAGTCTTACCCTCTGCTGAGGCCAAACATGATAAATAGTTGTTAGCTGACCATGTCTGAAACTTTCTTGCCTCTGAGTCTTTTTTATTTGTTTGCTCGCTCATTAATTCTTTCATCTTTCCATTCATCTACCCATCCATTCATGCATTTATTCATTGTTTCCTTTAATCAACCAGTCAACAAACATTTATTAAATATCTAATATGTGGCACTAGGAGGCACTATGATAAATGTTGGGGATACAAAGAAAAAGAAAAAAAACAATGCAATGGGATGTGAAAAGTTCATTAGCATGACACGCGTGAAGGCTCATCGAAAGAAACCAAGAATAAGAATGAAACAATTTCTTTATACTACATTTTCATAATAATGATTTGGCTGAAGACTATTGTTTTTTCAAAGCTTGATGTAATATAGACTTCTATTGTATTGAGTATATGTAGTTTAGAAATGAACCCATCTTTGTTTTATAGGCACAGTTTGGATAATGGCTTAAGATAATATTAATAGTTTACGTTGCGACATCACTTTAAGTTTACAAAATGCTTTCTTCACAACCCTGTGAGATGATAGTACTAGTATAAGTATTAGTATCCCCATTTTACGGATGAGGACATCGAGGCTTGGAAAATTCAACATGTTACGATGAACATGTACCCATTTTATAAAGGCTGTATCTTGCTTCCCCAAAAGGTATCTTAGTATACACCAAAGAATCTATTCCAAAATAGACAATGGAAGACAATTATCACTTTAAGCATTTTCCTTGTATGTTTACCCAGCCCTTTTGTTTTCCATGGCTAAACTCAACAATTATGCTAAGCTTAGATTTTGGAAGTAGTGAGGGGATAAGATGAACAATGTCTTTGTTTATAGTCTCTATTAGCAAGTGCTAAAGTTATTATTTTTTTTAAATTTCACTTCATGACAAAAATAGTTCTCTGTGAATTTAAATACAACCTCAACACAACAAAATACCAGTTTGTTTTCATGAATTCAAACACCCTCAGAGCTAGAAAATGTCTCCAGGGTACTGTAGGAGTTGCTGTCAATAAACTAAGTTTTATTTGAATGTAGCTGAAACTCACAGTGCCCACACATATTCATCACCACAGAACAGGTTGGAGCACTCTACCTAGTGACTTGGCCATCCCATCTGTAGAGCTGTCCTTAGGTTTTGGCAAAGTTAGGGAATTGTCCTATCCCTGTACTCACATCATCTGGATAGCATTTGATCCTTCAGTCAACAAACATGTATTACATGCCACTAGTGCCAGACACTGTATTTAATAAGCACTGAGGATACAAAGAAAGGCAAAAAACAGTCCCTGCCCTCAAGAAGCTCTCAGTCTACTGGGGGAGACGGTATGAAAACAACTATATAGGAATAAGCTAGATACAGGATAAATTAGAGATGATCCACAAAGGGGAGGCACTAGCATTAAGTGGATGGGAAAGACTTCCTACAGAAAGTAGGATTTTAGCAGGGGCTTAAATGTGAATCTCTGATTCATCCCAGTGAAAAATGTTCAGGAATGGAGAAGATGAGTATTGTTTGAAGAATAGCAAGGATGCCAGTGTCATTCTATCAAAGAATATTTAGTAAGAAGACTGAAAAGGTTGGGGGAGGGGTGGAGAGGATATTATAAAGGGCTTTGAGTGCTAAACAGAGAATTTTTATATTGGATCCTGAAGGTATTAAGGAGCCACTGGAATTTCTTGAGAGTTGACCTGTACTTTAGGAAGATCACTTTGATGACTGAATGGAGGATGGAGTAGATCACCAGGGGAGAAAGGAAGATTGCAACTCTGCCATTTACCCTCATGAGAGTGCTAGCCTCTCTCATCCTCTGAGCCTTCCTGTTGGTCATCCTATAAAGCCAAAGCTAGGCTTGACTTCAGAGAAGGTGTTCCTAATGGGGCACAAAACTACAGCACTACCTCGCGGTCAGGAGGGAGCTCAAGAGATCCCAATGAGACCTCCCCGTTAGAGAGTAGTATAACTCTTGGGACTATGGTGAACTGGATGGCATCTTTGTTTGCCTCTGTATCCCTGTATTGTATATCTCCCCAGGAAAAAGGCTGTGCATTGGATCATACCGTGTATTGCATGCTTTTGGAGATTTTAGACATAATATAGAGGATTAGATTACAATGATGTAATTCCAAAAGAACAGTGATGACCGCTGCATGTGAGACATATTCTGAATCTTGCCTCATTCTTTTGGCCAAAGGTGATAGGATCATAGCAGTCAGAAGTCTTAGGACCCAGAAATTCTGTGTATAAGGCAAAGGGAGGTTCTATAATGCTCTGAGACCCAGAGAGCTACTGCTGCAGTGAGACAAGATGGGGGTGGGGAGTGGAACAGAGCTAGTGATGAGCACATGATGCCATAAATGGATTCTAAAAGGATTTCATTTCCACTGCCACCACTCTAATTCAGCTCTCATTTTTCTTGTCTGGTGTGTTGCAATAGCATCTTCACTAGTCTCCCAGGTTCCAAACTTGACCCCCCCATCTCCATTTTAGATATTATTGATATTATTTTCCCAGGGAATAATTCAGATCCTGTTACTTTCCTATACAAAAAAAGTAAAAAAATATGAAGAAGAAGTGGTTCCATGTTGTCTGCTTCATTGAGAATAGATACTTTAGGGGAAGCTAGGTGGCGAAGTGGATAGAGCTCTGGTCCTGAACTGGAGTCAAGAAGATAAGTCACTTCAGTGAGAGAGAGAGAGAGAGAGAGAGAGAGAGAGAGAAAGAGAGAGAGAGAGAGAGAGAGAGAGAGAGAGAGAGAGAGAGAGAGAGAGAGAGAAAGCCTGGTTCTACTTTACCTGGATGTGTTTATCTCTCCAAAACATAATCTTGGCTCAGGGAGTATTCCAAGAGTATGTTCCACTCTTTTCTGCCCCTGAGCCCTTACTAATGTTGTTCATCTTTTCATTCAACAATAAAATTTATTAAAAACCTACTGCTGTGGAAAATACCATGCTAAGTGCTGAGGGAAACACAAACAAATGTGGATGGACTATACTGTACATAGGGATTTTTTTTGGGGCAAAGATACTGGAGTGGTTTGCCATTTCTTTCTTCAGTGTACAAAGGCAAGCAGAGGTGAAATGACTTGCCCAGGGCTGGATTTGCACTCAGGTCTCCTGTCTCCAGGCCCTGCACTCTGCACCATGGCTCCACCTAGCTGACACAAACAGAACTCAGACACAATCTCTGCCTTCCTGAAACCTTACACCTTAGCCATTGCTCTGTCTGGAGCCCACTACATGTTGAAAAAATCTAACCATATTTAAGCACCCAACATAAGTATCAGTTTCTCTATACAAATCTTCTTGATTGCATGTGATCTAGTCTGACTGTGGGAACTTCTTTTCTACCTGCTTTATTGCATTTACCATTTTCTGACTTATTGTTAATGAATACTTGTCTCAGTCCTCTTTTATTAGATTATAAGAACTTTTAGGACAGGGACCTTGTCTTAGTCCTTTTTCATCTCATGTAATATCTTACATAGAGTCAATCAATCAACAAATATTTATTAACTGCTTACTACGTATTAGGCACTGTGCTATATGCTGTGTATAAAAGAAAGGCAAAAGCAGTCCCTTCCCCAAAGGAGCTGAGATTCTAATGGGGAGAGTAAATAACTATGTTTATGGAAAGAGTTGATGGAAATTTATCTTGGAGGGAAGAGACTAGCTTCAGGCTGAGATCTCTTATGGAAGGTAAAATTTGAACTGAGTTTGAAGAGCAATGTAGCTGCATTATAGCGTGTGTTGAGGGAAGCAATGGGTAAGAAGGGCTGGGTTAGATGCCAGACTGAGGATTTTCTATGTGATCCTAGGGGTAACAGGGGGGGGTCACTGGAGTTTATTAAGTGGAAGGCTTATATGGTGAGACCTGAACTTAAAGAAAATCACTTTGGCATCTAAGTGGGGGATTGATTACAGTGGAGGGAGACTTGAAGCAGACCAATTAGAAAGCTATTGCAATACACCACACATGAGGTGATGAGAACCTGTAAAAAAGTGGTGGTGGTGTGAATAGAGAGAACACTATTTGATACCCAATAAATACGCGTTGAATTGAAAGACATTCAGTCAGCATGCAGTGTTTATCTGCTCAGAACGGGAGGGTTGGGATAGGTTGCATGCTTTCTCTCATCTGTATACGCCCTTCTGAGGTTTCATGGGGCCTTTTCATCCCCTGACATCTCTTTCCCTTCAAGGTTGCTCTTCCTGTTAATTTAACCAAATTTCAACTAGATATAAAGTTAGGGTAGAAGGGTCCCATATAAGGTGACCATTCCTTTCTTGGTCTGCCCTGACTACACATTTCCTAGTGGACTAAAGCCCACCCACTATCCACTTGGACAAGCCACATAGGTTCAATATAAGAGCCAAGGATTGTGCAAAGACTAGATCTCCCTCTGTCCAAATGAAGTTTTCTTGATATAATGTGTAGGGCCCCATGGCATTTCCCTCCTTAAGGATTTCAACCTTTGCTGAGGTACTGTAGCTGCCTGAGTGGCTGCCAGGATTCTAAAAGACTCCAACTACAAAGCCCACATGATCTTCTATAAGTGTATATCAGTGTGACCTTGGGAAATAAGTCAATTGAGTGACTCACTAATTTGTCTAATCATTACTCGGTATTCATGGTATTAAAAGGTAAAGGAGGAGGAGAAGAGGAAGAAGAAGAAAGAGGAGGAGGAAAGGAAGGAAGGAGGAAAGGAAGGAAGGAGGGAAGGGAGGAAATGAATGAAGGGGGAAAGGAAGGAGGAGAGAAGGGAAGGAAGGAAAAGAATATTGAAAGGAAGGAAGGAAGGAGGGAAGGAAGGAGGAAAGAAAGGAAGGAAGGAGGGAGGAGAGGAGGGAAGGGGAAAGAGAGGAAAGGAAGGAGGAAAGGAAGATGGAAGAAAGGAAGGAGGGAAGGAAGGAAAGAAGGATGGAAGAAAGGAAGGAGGGAAGGAAGGAAAGGAAGAAGGAAAGGAAGAAAGGAAAGAAAATATTCAAACCTAACCAGATGAATTAAGTTTGTTGAGACAGGCATGTTTTTCTCTCTTAGCTACACTAGTCATAATGCGTGTCCACTAAAAAAGAAAGGCTCTTCAACTGAAGTAATCATGGGGTAGGCATAGTTTGAGTACAGATCACTGCTTTTCTGAGCTACTCCATCTGATGAGGGTGAACAATTGGAAGATGTGAATCAGCCCCTTCCCTCACACCCTGAAGCTGCTCTAGTTCAGCTGGACCTTCTCACAGTATTTGTTACTATTGTGTTTTCTCCTTCAGATTGATGCATGGTTACTAGGTCCTAAGAAAGGTTGGCAGATCTTAGGGAAAAAGGCTATCTGCTGATCCCTAAAATCCCATCAAAATCTGAGTTCTGTAATTCTATGATACTAGTTGTAAATCAAACATCAGAATCTGTTCTCTGAAAGGCAGGCTGATTTAATCTTCCTTGGGAACCTCTCATTAATCTTTGCAGATCATTATGCATCCACTCAGGGTTTTTCCTGGGCACATAAGAATCTGTCTTATGTCTCTTAAAGGATTCTCCACAGACAGTCAACAACATTTATTAAATGCTTAGTTTGTTTCGGACAGTCTGCTAAGCACTGAAGAGTCAAATAAAAGCAAAAAAAGGACAGTCTCTGACTTCAAAGAGCTTCTTTGGGGGAAGACAATACAAAAAATGGCTGAATAGGGGTTGGGGAGTGGGGTTAGAAGGTACTCAAACGAAGACTTGGTGGTAAGATCCAAGAGAGTCAGAAGTACACCCGAGAGAGGAATAAATCATAACCTGTTTGGATTTGTCCCCAAAATGGAGGCCCTGGAAGGAACACACCAATGAGAGAAGGGGGCTGGGATGGCAGAGGGATGTTTCAGAGTGAGAAGGACCCAGTTGCTGAGGAAAGTTTCAGAGTGAGAAGGACCTTGCAAACATAAAGGCTAAGAAAAATGACCTGTGGGATAGGTTTAGCAAAGTCAGTGAGATAAGACTACAGCTGGATGTCCTGTAGACAGTTTAACTAGAGTTAAAGCCTCCATTTTAGTGATCTCTACTTCCTTGCCCTCAGAAATTCAGACCTAGTCCTCATGAAAACTCACAGTCCAGCACTTAATTCCCAGAAAAAAAAAAAACATTGGATGTTATTCAGTGCAACATGCACTGAAATTAGGGCCCTTGGTGAAGCAGTGTCCTGCTGCTCATTCCCTTACTCCATTGTCAATATACCCACTATTATTCTTGCAGATTCTTTTGCTCTGCATCCCTCTCATCCTAGCTCTGTGATTCTTATAGCTCTCTGCAGGAGGTTTCCAGGGCCTGAAGGTCCTTAAGCTCCTAGCTTTGCTTTGGTGTGTCTCATCATTTACCAGTCTGTTTATACGGCCACTTCCCAAGGCTGATTCCATATTCCTCATAATTGTTCTCCCAGACATTTCATCTTGTTACATTATTTGACATGAACTCCTAGCTTTCTTTTATACTGCATGAGGGAGGGGAGATTCCCTTCACTAATAAAATCAAATTCCTAAACAAAAGCACACACACACACACACACACACACACACACACACTGTTCTCCCTGTAACTTTTACTCATTGATCCTAATTTTCCCTCCGGGTAAAATTAGTTGATTAAATCAAGTGCTGCATCCACTGTGTTGATTGATGGATGGATGGAGCCACATAGTAAATATTCAGATATCTGAAGATGGCTCTCGTTTCCTCTCATCCCCACCTCCGTCTTCTCTTACCCACCATCTTTCATTGGTTGCTTTAATGATGGGGTCTCTGCTTCACTCCCTTGGCTTCTTGTTCCTGTCTCAGAGAATTAGTATCTCATATGCGTATCTCTTATGAAGCTGATGGGCATGAGCACCTCTTGAATATTAACAATGATAAAAATGTGGGACAGCATGGTGTCATGGTAACAGAGCACTGTTCTAGGAGTTAGGAATCAGCTGACTTGGGTTCTAATCCCAGGCCTGCCACTAATGAGCTGTGTGATTTGGTACCAGTCATTTACCATATCTGGGCCTCAGTTTTCTCATTTGTAAAATAAGCCAGTTGGTTTAGGTAAAAACATGGAATCAGAATTCCAGAGCTGAAAGGAAACTTATTCATTTCATCAAGGAAGAAAATGAGCTTAGAAAAGTGAAGGAATTTATCTCATTTCCCAGGATCTCAAAGGTCCCTCCTTAATCAATGAGTCTATGAAAAAGGAAGGGATAAAGGTAACTAAATTCTGTTGAAATCCTGTTAGTACTTAGTTATGATTCACTGAATTTAAGCTTATGCCTTAAGGTTTTGTTTTGTTTTTCTTTCTTTTTTAAAAGAATTCTTCCTTTGAGAGCTAAATTCCAAACTCAGTCTTGTTTACCTGATGAAACCTGACAAAGGTCACAAACCAAAATATTCTGCCTTCAGACTGGTGATTTTTTTTCCTCCCTTTTGTACCTAGTGAACCCCTACAAATAAGATAATAGGAATAAGAATGAGACTGAAGTCTCATTCAAAACCCTGCAGAGCAATATAAGCTATCATGAGAACATCAAAGATACAGAATCTTTCAAAATAATATATTAGAATATTTCTTGGTGCAGATGTGTTTGTGAATTATTTAAGGTAAAAAAACTGCAGCCCCAGAGAAGCAGTGGGTATTCTCCACTTCTCACTCATTAATTATTAATAAAATTTTAAGATTAGACATACTCAAGCTGGTTAGGCATTATTTTTAGGATTAGCAAGATAATGCTTCTTCAATTTTCTGTGAGTCATATGCGGGCTCCTTTAAATAGATGCATTATCTTGAGCCAAAGAATAGTGTGTTAATAGCCATGAAGCCCCCTCACCCCCTGCCAAACATCCAGTTCTGTTTTCTGCCCAGTCAAATCTCAAGTTTGACCAGTACCCATGCTGAAATTCCCCTTTGTAAAGTCACTATAGCTTATGAACACCAGGGGATTGAAAAGTGACTAATATGTTGTATGCATGCATGGTAGATGGCTTATGAATGGAAATATTTATAGTTTTATTTCCCAAACAAGTTTCTTTATTGTTTATTTAATTTTCAGTTATATGAAGAAGCGGTTAGGATATTTCACTTTGGAAGCCTTGTGACACCTGACCTTCTGTTTTATTATGCAACTGTCTCTATCCTCCTTCAGTAATTTTTAAAAAAGCATTCTATAGCTTATCTTGGGTGTAGCTATAACAGTAATGATTCTGTGTCTGTTGTTTTTTTAATATCTGATAACATTACTATTAATTGAAAGTTCTAGCCTACAGCTTGTTAAAGTTGAAGAATTGCTCTGTGTATATTATCTCATTTGGTCTTCACAGAAATTCTGTAAAATAGATATTATTCCAGGAGTAACTTGCTTAGGGTTACACAATTAGTAAGCATCTTAGGTAGGGTTGGAAGTCAAGCATTCCTGACTTCAAGTGCAGCACTTCATTCGCTTTGCCAACTAGCTGCCTCTACTCAGTGAACTCCAGTGGCTCCCTATTATCCTCCAAATCAAATATAAGGTACTCAGTTTGTCATTTAAAGCCCTTCCTACCTTTCCAGATACCTTACACTTAACCCTGCCCTCCACTTACTCTATGAACTAGTTGAATCTGCCTTAATACTTCATGGCTACACCTTGTATTTAATTCCATGATTCAAGGCTCTCTCTGAGTCCATTGGTATAGGTACCCTCTGCACCCATGTAAACATCAGCCCTTCCAGTCCTACCAATAAGGCACTGACATTTTCAAGACATTGTTCTAGGTTTACTAGGGATACAAAGACACAATGAAAAATATTCAACACTGTAGCAGAGGGTCTTCATGAATTTCTGTGGCCAATTGTTCTGACAGTGAGCTTTTCTGAGCTTGACTAGAATGGCTTTCAGATAGTAGACATACACTCCATCACCAGGCCTCTACTTCAAGTGTTTCCATCTTGAGAGGACTTGATAGAGCTTTTGATTCTCTGTTAGACTCTTTGAAAACCTAGGATCACTGGGAGGCAGCATGGCGCAGTAGAAAAACAATCCCTATAGGCGACTGTGACCCAGTCACTTAACTTCCTTGGGGTCAGTTTCTTCATCTGTAAAATGTAAATCTGTAATCTATAAACTGTATATCTGTGATCATAGGAGCCTCCTCCATACAACAATGAGGTGTTTAGTGCATATGAATCAAAATTAATTAATTGTGGATGAATTTAAGTTAATTTTGTTTGGGGAGCTCTTTTCAGAATTTCAAAGCACCTTGAAGATTCTTGGAGGTTGCAAAGCTGGTTGGCTTGTCTGAAGTTGTTCTGTATCTGTGCACATGTCAACGTTGGATTATCAAAACAGTGATTGCTTACTCAAGAAGCAAGTCATTTAGAACTGTATGCCTGTCACTAAGACGACTAGGGAAAATATTTGATATGGCTTGATTGAGTTGGGAATTTATAAACGTGAAACCAATATTTTGAGATTGGTAGGAGCAGTGAACAATGAGAGAAAATGCCCATGTAAAGAAAGATGGAGTCTTGCACTGGTTATAGTCTGTGTAAATGTGTTTAATGTGCATTCCTCTTGTCCTGGAATCCTGTCAGACTTCAACTTATTTCCTTTCTCCTTTGCTGATAGAGCTGAGAGAGACAGAGGGAGCTTCAGATCTTCTCCATAAATTTTCATGCCAAGCACAAAATTGCTTATTTGAGTTCTATATTGAATTAATAAAGATCAGGGTATTCTGGATCTGTTTGAAAGTTACATAAATCCAAATTTTGCATAATGCATGCACTCAAAGTTCAAACAGTGATGCCCATTTGCATATAAGGTATTATATGCTACAGCGGTTCTATCAGCAGATGAGAGTTATTTGGGTTCTTCTAGGATAATCTCTCTAGATCCTTGTTCTGATGGGTGTAAATAATGTGTCTGTTTGTCAAACAGGCAGATCTATATGGTAATAAGATTATTTTTGTAAGACAAGATACATCCTACCGTATCCCCACCACCCCGACCAACCAATCCATCCTTTTCTGATGATATCTTTTGCCTACTCTAATGGTTAAAGAAAGTATCAGGTGTTTCTGGCATGGAGGAGCCCTGAAGACTCTGAGATCATTATCATTCCTCTTGCAGACTTCATTCTTTCCTTCTTGACCCTATAATATACCTAAAGTCCCATGTTCAAGGCCTTGGCATTATCTTTGATTTTTAGCTCTCCCTTACTTCTCATAGCTAATCATTTCTATTATCCCATCAATTCCACTTGTGCAACCAACACCTCTCATATTCTTCCCTTTCTAGTTTTCCTGCCATCATCCTTGTAGAAGTTAATACTACTAATCACCCAGACCAAAGCCTTCTAATTGGACTTCCCACCTCCAGTTGCTACTTAGTCTATTCTATCATTCATATGCTATCATTCATACACCAGCCAGAATATTCTTTCTTAGACATAGTTCTCACCTGGCTATTCTGCTAAAATCAAAACAAAATCAAAATACAAGTAAAACAAATAAACCTTCCATATTGCTTACCTGGACATTGAATTGATCAGACCCTTCCACACCCCTGCCTTTCTTGCCTTGTGCTATTTTGTTAACTATCTGCACTTCAACCAAACTGCTGTACTCTCTGTCCCCTGAGTGAATATGAACCTACCTGTTTCTGTCCCTTTAATCCTGATGTTCCCTTTGTCTGGAATGCCTTCCCTCCCTCTTATCTGCTGCTGGATTCCTACCCTTTAAAGCCCATCCTGGATAATGCCTTCTCTATGAAGCCTTTCTTTTTGTTTAAAGTTAATTTATTTTTAGTTTTCAATATTCACTTCCATAAGTTTTAAATTCTCTCCCCCTTCCTCCTCTTCCCCCTTCCCCAAGATGACATGCAATCCAATATAGGCTCTACATATACATTCCTATTAAACATATTTTCACATTAGTCACGTTGTATAGAAGAATTAGAATGAAAGGGAGTAAACATGAGAAAGAAAAACACAAAACAAAACAAAACAATAGTCTGCCTCACTCTTCATTTAGACTCTGTGTTTCTTCTTCTGCATGTGGATGGCATTTTCCATCATGAGTCTTTTGGAATTGTTTTAGGTCCTCACATTGCTGAGAAGAGCTAAATCTATCAAAGTCACACTTTCGCTGTTACTGTGTACAGTGTTCTCCTGATTCTGCTCACTTCACTCAGAATCAGTTCATATAGGTCTTTCCAGGTTTTTCTGAAGTCTGCCTGCTCACCATTTTTTATAGCACAAGATTATTCCATTACGTTCTCTATGAAGCCTTTCTTGAATCTCGTGTTTGAAAATGATCTTCTACCGCACCTTCTGTAACAGAATATACTTTATACCTATCATCTACAATTACTACTCCTGTTAGCTAGACAGCATTTATATAGTACTTTTTGGTTTGCAAAGCACTTTACAAATATTATCTTATCTTTACATCAGCTCTGGGAGGTATGTGTTATTATTATCCTCATTTTACAGAGGAGGAAACAGAGCTAAATAGAAGTTAAATGACTTGCCCAGGGTCACACAGCTATTCAGTGGCTGAGGTAAAATTTAAACTCAGGTCTTTCTGACTCCATTTCTCTAACCATTAGACTGCCTGGCTAATAGTAAAAGACTTCAGCTAGGCCCACAGAGACAGATGTATTATAGTATTCCTGTTGCTACTCAGGGGGTATCTTTGCTGTGAAACCAATTATTCAGTTTGGAATAAGGAGACTGGCCCATAAGATGAAGGGGTTCCCTTTTCTCATGTTTTTTGGCTCCTATTGGTATCCTAATAAACTTGTATTGTGCCTGCCACATAGTAGACATTTAATATGTGCTTGTTGATTGGTTAAATCCCCACTCTGGTGCTGGTAGGAATTGTTTTTTTATTTATTTTTTTAATTAGATTTTTTATTTTTAGTTTACAGCATTTAGTTTTACATGTTCTTGAGTTTCAAATTTCATTTTTTCCCTTCCTCCCCCCCCCCCCAAGATGGTACGCAGTCCAATAGAGATTCTACATAAACCTTCGCATTAAACTTGACAATAGTCAAGTTGCAAAGAAGAATTATGACCAACGGCACGAATCATGAGAGAGAAGAAACAAAACCAAAAGAAAGAAGAAAAAATAGAGCAAATAGTTTGCCTCAATCTGCATTCAGATTCCAAAGTTCTTTCTCTGGATGTAGCTTGCTTTTTCCATCATGAGCCCTTTGGAGCTGTCTTTGAGCCTTGTATTGCTGAGGAGAGCCAAGTCTATCAAAGTTAGTGATCACAGAATCAATATGTCTATGTATAATGTTCTCCTGGTTCTGCTCCCCTCTCTCAGCTTCAGATCATGTAGGTCTTCCCAGGTTATTATGAAGTCCGTATCTTCCCCATTTCTTATAGCAAGGAATTGTTTTAATTATGGCTCTTCTACAGGCCCTCCCCATAATGGGGGAGTAGCAAAGTACTCAGTGTACAGTAGGAGTTGGGTATAGGACAGTGATTTATTTATATTCACACAAGAAATGCTAAGAATAGAAGACCTACAATTGTGCATTAACAAAGTAGGATTCAATAACTCAGAGCTACTATTTCAATCTTCAGGGAGATTTATAATTAAACCCCACCAGAACATAAACCAGTTCAAGGACTGCTAGTTAGGCATTTTACATTTCACCTTGGATCTACACTGTCTAAACCTTTCCTCTTTGATAGAATGGCCAGGCTTGGGCCAATCCTTGCATCATGCTCAGCTAATGTAGAAGCTTTCCTTGCCTTCAGTCTGTTCCCGTTGCTGCCACAGTCAGTGACTCCTCTCATTGAACCTAGAACTTCTTGAATTCACAAGATCACCCTCAAGCCTGTACCTATCCACACTGAGAACTGTGTTCAGTCACCTACCCAGGAAAAGTGGAAATACCTGACAGGATCCCAGTTCACTAAGCTGAGTCCATGATTCATTTTGGGGTGGGTTGAAGGCTAAGGGGTTTGGAAAAGAGCTTTGCCCACCCTCCCTCCCAGTCAAAACAAAAACTTTAATGCAACCACGCAGGAGAGAGTCACAGCTGAGACAAGTGAATGGCAGGACTTTCCCTTTCATATGTTCACCAAGTCCCTTTGTATGTCAGACTCTTCTGGCTTCATAGCCAATGGCGCAGGGGGATTCCTCCTCATTTCTCAGTATAAACCCCTTAGCAATTAGTCACACATAATTGTAAATAGCCTACCTAAAGCTTACACATGATCTTCAGGAATTAGAAGTAATGACTGAGTATGGTCCATGATAGGGGGAAGGAGGATTAAAGGACGCCATAGCAAAGCCACCAATTTTTTCCTGATAATTCATCTGTTTGTGCTTGATCTCTTTCTACTAAATGAAGCTCCATGCAATTAGGTAATTAAATGTTTTACCACTCTTAATATCTAGCACAGTGCTCTGCAGAGTAGGTGCCAAATAAATGCTTGTGAAAAGTGAACAGACTCAGATAGCCTGACTGGTTAATATCTTGGATTTTATTTTTTACAAATAAATTATTTAAAACAATATATGATCTCTCCACATAAGCCATCCTCTGGTGCCTCATCCTTTAGACAGTTAATAATTTTATTTATTTATTAAGTGCCTACTATGTGCCAGGCACTGTGCCAAGCACTGGAGTACAAAGAAAGGTAACAGTCAGACTCTTCCCTCAAGGAACTCAAAATCTAATGAGGGAGACTGTGTTTGTTCTCTAAGGATAAGGCCTATCTACGTGTGGAGGGACTCAACACCAGAAAGGCAGCCAGCAGCTGAAGAATTTTAGTCACAACGAAGACAAGGCGTAAAGAGTTTTCACTTCACGGTGGTGGAGGAGAACTACCACCAAAGCAATCACTTGCCTTGGAAAGCGTTACAGTATAATCAATCTTATGTATGATTCATTGGGCCTGTTCAACTGGCTGAGCAGTTAGAGGTAAATGGAATCTCTTAGGCCTTCCAATATTCTAAGTCATTTGGGGCCTGACAGTCAGAGCATTCGATCAAGGTAACTATGTTTTCCTTTTAAATTTCAGGACAACAACAAGCGACAAGATGATGGTAAAGATTTTAATCAATGAGACTACTGGCATAAGCAATTTTTAACAATCTTTTCAATGACCATATGCTTATCTTTAATTTTTTGGTGATTGAATCACACAAAAAAGCTGTTGGTGTCAGCAGTTTTCATGATGTAGTTATGCTTCAAATCCAGAAATTCCTCTTCACCATACTTTTGACGGGGGCAGTTGTAGAGTGACAGATTAATCAGCTTTCTCTGGTTACTGGGACTCCCTCAGGCTCATCATAGGATAGAATTGTTATTGAGACTCTGTAAACAAAATGCTTAGCATAATTGAACTGTTCGGTCATTCAACAACCACCTATTAAGTGACTTGAGGTGGCATTGCACTAAATATCCAGGATATGCATTTTTGTACAGTATCGGTTTATGGAAAATGTGTCTAGTAAGCAAATGTTACTTTCTTTAGTATAAGGCATACCACCAGTTTCTCCTTCTCCTGTCTAATGCTAAATGTAAAATGTTTGCCAAATGAGAGACCCTTTATTCAAATAGGATTTGGGGTTTAAATGCTTTATGACATTTAAAATTTGAAAGTCTTGCTTGATACTGATACAGAATAACTTAAAATTCTCTTAGTGATTTCACGAACTCTATAGGTTCCATTATCATTTCTATGTAGATTATACCTATATCTTCGTAACCAACTCTAATCCTTAGTCTGTGCTTGAGACCTACATCGTCAGTTGCTTATTGGATATTTCCAAGTGGGTGTTCTCCATTTATCTCAAATTCAACATATCTGAGACAGATATCATGTTCTCTGCTCCCTTCCCCCAATCCTTCTATCTTTTTGACATTCTTGTTTCTGTCAGCATAATGCCTGCAACATAACAGAATATTATTCATTGATTGCTTGAATTGATTCTGTTGAGAGAACCATTACCTGTCCAGCACCCAGGTTCACAATCTAAGATTTATTTTTAAATTTTTACTCTCTCATCTTATCTCACTTGCCAATAGTCAACTAATTATTATTTCCATGACATCTCTCATATCCGTCCCACTCTCTCCACTTGTGCCACAATAACCCTAGGTCAAGCCCTCCTCAATTCACATCTAGACCATTACAGCAGTCCTCTCAGTGGTCTCCCCTCCTCAAGTCTCTACTCTCTCCAATCCATTCTACACATAGTTAGCAAAGGACTAGTCTTCATTTACAAGTCTGAACACATCTCTCTTGCTCAAAAATATTTAGTGCCTTCCATTGCCTATAGATTAAAATAAAAACTTTTCTGTTAGGCATTTAAATCTCTTCACAATACGGCTTTACAGATTTATCACATTACACTCCATGCCCTTTATGATCCAGTCAAATTGGGTTTGTTGCTCATATACCATGGTCATCTCCCCTCCCCGTGATTTCCGATAGGCCAGCCCTCAGGCTCACCTTCACCTCTGAAGTAGCCTAACTTCTTTCAAAGCTTAACTCAAGTGCCCCACCCCACTCCCAAGAATTTTTTCTAATCCCCCAAGAAATTAGTACCTCCCTCTAAAGTTACTTATTTACCTTATATACTTAAAGAATCAGATGAGATAACACGTAGAAAGTGCTTTACAATCCTTAAAGTCCAGTATGGATGTGAATATTCTGGTTATTATTAATAGTGTTTTCGCTATAGAACGTAAATCCCTTTAGGGCAGCTTTGCTTTGTTTTTATCTTTGTATTCCCAGTTCCTGGCACCTACTAAACTAGTAAGTGATTAACAAATGCTTGCTGACTGATTAGTAGATAAATCTTTAGGTCCGGCAGTCTAGCTGCCCCTAGCTAGATACTAAGAAAATGCAACATTTAGATGGGACACTTGTGTCCATTAATAACCTGAGAACAAACACTTGTCTTCATTTGGAGCCAGAAAGTATTTCTGAAAGATAAATTCTCATTCGGGGATTATAAGATTTAGAGCTTGAAGAAATCTTAGAGATCATCTGTTCAAATAATCTCATTTTTCACTCGTGGCCCAGAGGTACATGTCTGGTTAACAGAAGAGCTGGCATTTAAAGTCAGATTGCCATCCAGTGTTCTTCCTTCTACACGACCATCCTTTGTTAGACAACATTTTTAAGAGCTTTGGACTAGATGTCTAAAATACCATTCTCCCCATGAAACTACCCTGTTCAGTCATTTCAGTTGTGTCTGACACTTCCTAACTCCTCTTAGGGTTTTCTTGGCAAAGATACTGAAGTATTTTGCCATTTCCTTCTCCAGCTCATTTTACAGATGAGCAAATTGAGGTAAACAGGGTTACATGACTTGTCTAGGGTCACACAGCTAGTGAGTATCTGAGGCCAGATTTGACCTCAAGATGAGTCTTCCTGAGTCAAGGCTTGGCACTCTATTCACTGCCCTACCTACATACCTGAAACTAGACTGCAGAGCAGTAGAACATCTAGCATTTCATCCTTAGACCCCTGTGCCTTTGTTAGATTGAGCTCATGGGGCTATCAGCGGCTCAGGGGACAAGGACCTAGAGTCAGAGAAAATGAGGGAGACTCAGGGGGGAGCAGAGCAGTCAGTTTTCCAAACTGAAAAGTTTTTAGGAGTAAAGATTTTTGCACTGATTAGTAGAAAATGGTTACTGGACCCAAGAGCTTTTAGTACTAATCTTTAGGAAACACAAGACTAAGGGGAAGTCAATCTGCAATGTTTTTTTTGTTTCTTTTTCCCCACTCCATTCAACAAGACTTCTCACTATATTTCTTCTAGTTAATTATGCTGGGATTAGTGTGACCTGTAATCACTGGCATCTTCATTCTGCTTTCCTTTCAGAAGAGGAACTGAAGCAATAATTCTAGGATCTTTCTTTTTCAATTTAGTAGAAGGACTGAGAAGATCGATCAGGGAGGCCAGGCACTAACTTTGCTGCACGCCATTTGTGAACAAATCAGTTTATGGTGCATAATAGTTGGTTTATTGAAAACATTTATTAAGCACCTGATATATGCAAGGAATAGTATAGAGTTCAGTGAGGAGAGGAATGAGCTAGAAGTCAGTAAGACCTAGATTTAAGTACTGACTATAACATCTGTATACTGGGAGACCATGGGCAAGTCACTTGAATTCTCAGAGATTTCAGATAATTCTCTAGAACCATGAGTTGAAAATGAGCTGGTAACATGCATTTGTGGAGGCTGCACTATATGTTTCCTATCCCAATGAAATTATAACTCGGAAACACCCCTCCCTGCCCCCCCACGCCTCTCTCTGTCTCTGTCTCCGTCTCCCTGTCTGTCTCTGTCTCTCTGTCTCTCTCTGTGTCTGTCTCTCTCTGTGTGTTTCTCTCAATCTCCTAGCATTTCTCCTCTCTGTTTCTCAGTCTCTGGATCTATCTATCTCTGTCTTTCTTTGTCTCTGTCTCTCTGTCTCTCTGTCTCTCTGTCTCTCTCTGTCTCTCTCTCTCTCTCTCTCTCTCTCTCTCTCTCTCTCCCTCTGCCTCACGATCATTGAGTCATCAAGTCAGAGATTTGTAGGGGGAAGAAACCTCAGAGGTTATCTAGTCCAGCCTTCGTATTTTCCCCATAAGGAGACTGAAGTCCAGAGTTAAGTGATTTTGCCCAAGGTCACAACATAGTAAGTGAATAACACAAAATTTGACCACAGCTTTTCCTAATTCCAAATATATCACTTTTTCCACTATATTATGCTTCCTTTCAAGGCACTTCCAATCACAAAGAAATATTTCACAAATTAGAATATAGTTGTATAACCTATATTAGATTGCTTACTATCTCAGGGATGGGGGAGGGGAGAGGAGGAAGGATAGAATTTGGAATTTAAAATTTAAATAAAAAACTATAAATTTTAAAATTGTCTTTACATGTAATTAGATGAAATAAAATATTATTAAAAACAAATTAGAAGGTTGTTATGTATGGAGGAAATTTGAGAGAGGGATGAGAGATGTAGAAAGAGGGAAATCATGTTGAATTGAATAGAGTCAAGAAAGTCTTCTCATGGAGGTCATGGGTACTTGAACTAGATATCAGTAGATAGAAATGGCGAGGGTATGTGCTCCAGAGCCTGGGTTTGTCCAACCTGCATGAAGTGGGAGAAGGTAGATTGAGATCTGGAAAGGCTAGTAATACAGTTTGCAAAGCTACTAGAAAGTATAATATATAGCTATAAATCATCTCTAGCGAATTTGCCATGAATGAATACACAACACTATGAATGACTTCTCCCTAACAAGAAGACATTTTATGCTGTTTCATGGAGCTGCAGCAAATATCACTAATGCTACTAGCAAATGGAGTAAGGACTTCTAAGTGTAGCTCTCAGAACTGGTAAGATAGGGGTCTTCAGAAGAAGAGGGTACTTAAAAGCTTGAAGGAGTGATTACTATTTCACTGCCAACTGCTGAGATCACTTAACTGAAAAGACAAGACTGGGGTGAAAGGCCCACTCATGAATTCTCCCTATTAATTATGTCTTGATTGGTGTGAGCTGATAATCACTGATATCCTTAATTTGATTCTTAGTCAACAGTGATAAAGAGCCCATAATGCCTGACCTTTTTGTATCGGACATGTATCGGACAGAGAGAGAGAGAGAGGGAGAGAAAATGTGTGAATGAAAGATGTAAGTGTGAGGTGTGTGTGTGTGTGCATGTGTCTGTTTTTGTACGTGTACTTTCCAAGTTCCTTTCTAGTAAAATGAACTAATTCACAGGTAAGGGGGAAAAAGCACATGAAACCTTTAAATTTGATTGCCATAGCTGCCTAGTATTTAAGAATGTTTAATCATCTCAATGACAGAAGAGGACATAGGGTTGCAAGAATGTTGTGTTGACCAAATGGAAAAAAAAATTCTAAAAACAGATGGGTAGAACTGAAGTCATCTTATCCATCTCCTTGTCCCAAGGAAGGATTACCTTTAAGCCATTCTAGACAGAGGAAAATCCATTTTATTTAAGTGCACCCCAGTTCATTAATAACCTTCACATTCTACACACCTGTTTCAGAGCCAAGAAGCCTCAGAGGAATGGTAGAGTAGGGGAAAGAGTGGCAAACCTGGAGTCAGAAATACTGGTTTCGGCAGCTGACACTGTCATTTAGTAGTTATGTGGCTATGGATAAATCACCTAGCTATTCTGAGCCTCAGCCTCCTTAACTGAAGAAGGGAGATGATGATACTGATATCGCCTATCTCATAGGATTATTTCAAGTGTTATTTAAACTACAAAATGATGGATGGATGAATAAATGAATGGATGGATAGATAAACAGTCAATGAACTTTTATTAAGTGCTTATTGCATTCCAGGCACTATGCTAACTAGATAGATAGGTAGATAGATAGATAGATAGATAGATAGATAGATAGATAGATAGATAGATAGATAGATAGACAGACAGATAGATAGATTTCCAATCAGTTGCCAAGTCTTGCCAATTCATCCTCCAGAGCCTCTCTAACTTCCATTCCATCCTTTACTCTCCATAACTACCACCCTAGTTCAGGTCCTTAGGCAGCTGTGCAGCTAGGTGGCATAGTCAATAGAGTACTGGATCAGGAATCAGAAAGACATAAATTCAAATCTGACTTTGTGCCTTTACTAGATGTTTGACCCTGGGCAAGTCTCTTAACCACTACCTACTTCAGTTTCCACATCTGTAAAATGGGGATAGTAATAGCACTCACCTCCTAGGGTTGTTGTGAGTATAAAAAAGGACCTAACTTTTTTATATTTAATTTCTTTTCAATTTTCAACATTCATTTCCATAAGTTTTAAATTTTCTCCCCCTTTCTTCCTCCCTCCCTCCCCAAGACAGCATGCAGTTCAATATATGCTCTAACATAAATTCCTATTCAATACATTTTCACATTAGTCACGTTGCATAGAAAAATTATAATGAGTGAGAAAGAAAGCAAAACAAAAGAGAAGGGAGTCTGCTTCACTGCATTCCAACTCCATAGTTCTTTCTGTGGATGTGGATGGCATTTTCTGTCATTACTCCCTTGCAAAAGTTAGGATCTTGAGTTGCTGAGAAGGTCTAAGTCTATCAAAATCAGTCCTGGCACAGTGTGGCTGTGTCTGTGTCTGTGTATGATGTTCTCGTTTTCCTCACTTCAGTCAGGATCAGTTCATATAAGTCTTTCCAGGTTTTCCCAAGGTCCACCTGTTCATCATTTCTTATAGCACAATAGTATTCCATTACATTCATATACCACAACTTGTTCAGCCATTCCCCAATTGATGGGCATCTCCTTGATTTCCAGTTCTTGGCCACCACGAAAAGAGCTGCTATAAATATTTTTGTACATGTAGGATCTCTTCCCATTTTATGATCTCTTTGGGATATAGTCCTAGAAGTGATATTTCTGGGTCAAAGGATATGCACATTTTTATAGCCCTTTGGGCATAGTTCCAAATTTCTCATCAGAATGGTTGGATCAGCTCACAGCTCCCCAACAATGAATTGGTGTTCCGGCTTTTCCACATTTTCTCCAACATTATCACTTTCCTGTTTTGTCATGTTAGCTAATGTGGTAGGTGTGATATGGTACCTCAGAGTTGTTTTGATTTGTATCTCTTTAATCAATAATGATTTAAAGCATTTTTTCATATGACTATAAAGAGCTTTAATTTCTTCCTCTGAAAATTGCCTGTTCATATCTTTTGACCATTTATCAATTGGGGAATGGCTTGTATTCTTGTCAATTTGATTCAATTCTCTATATATTTTAGAAATTAGGCCTTTATCAGAGACACTGGTTATAAAAATTCTTTCCCAGTTTTCTGCTTCCCTCCTAATCTTGGTTGTATTGGCTTTGTCTCTGCAAAAACTTTTCAGTTTAATGTAATCAAAATTATCCATTTTGCATTTCATAATGTTCTTCATCTCTTGTTAGGTCATAAATTTCTCTATTCACCATAAATCTGACAGATAAACTATTCCTTGCTCCCCTAATTTGTTTAGAGTATCAGCCTTTATACCTAGATCATGTACCAATTTGGACTTTATTATGGTGTACAGTGTCAGACATTGGTCTGTGCCCAGCAGTTTTTGTCAAACAGTGAGTTCTCATCCTATAAGCTGGGGTCTTTGGGTTTATCAAGCAGTAGATTGTTATAATCATTGACTACTGTGGCTTGTGTGCCTAACCTATTCCACTGATCTGCTCCTCTATTTCTTAAGCCAGGACCAAGTGGTTTTTGTGATAGATGCTTTATAATACAATTTAAGACCTGGTATGGCTAGACCACCTTCCCTAGCATTTTTTTTATTAATTCCCTTGATATTGTGGACCCTTTGTTCTTCCAGATGAATTTTGTTATTATTTTTTCTAGCTCTTTAAAATAATTTTTGGTAGTTTGATTGGTATGGCCCTGAATAAGTAAATTAATTTGGCAGCATTGTCATTTTTAATTAGCTTGCCCTACCCATGAGAAAGTGATGTTTTTCCAATTATTCAGATCTAGCTTTATTCATGTGAAAAATATTTTGTAATTGTGTTCATATAGGCCCTGAGTTTGTCTTGGCAGGTAGACTCCCAAATACTTTATAATGTCTACCACAACTTAAATGGAATTTCTCTTTCCATCTCTTGCTATTGGGCTTTGTTAGTAATATATAGAAATGCCAATGATTTATGTGATCCTTATATGATTTTGTATCCTGCAACTTTGCTAAAGTTGTTTATTATTTCAAGTAGCTTTTTACTTGATTCTCTAAGTAAATCATCATATCGACTGCAAAGAGTGATAACTCTGGAATTTGGCGACAATATTCCTAGGAGATTTCTTTTGGGGATCTTTTTGAGGAGGCCATCTGTGGATTCTTTCAATTTCTATTTTACCCTCTGGCTCTAGAATATCAAGGCAGTTCTCCTTGATAATTTCTTGAAAGATGATATCTAGCCTCTTTTTTTTGATCATGGCTTTCAGGTAGGCCAATAATTTTTTTAAAATTATCTCTCCTGGATCTATTTTCCAGGTCAGTGCTTTTTCCAGTGAGATATTTCACATTGTCTTCTACTTTTTCATTCATTTAGTTCTATTTTATAATATCTTGATTTCTCATAAAGTCACTAGCTTCAACTTGCTCCAATCTAATTTGTAAGGTAGTATTTTCTTCA
>CM053625.1:244080210-244116468 GCA_028646595.1 Phalanger gymnotis
TGCTTCCCTCTGCCCCTTTGTGGGTTCTGTAGTTCTAGAATTGGTTCAGAGCCATTTTTTCATAGGTTTTTGGAGGGACTTGGAGGGGAGCTCACGCCAGTTACTGCTTTCCAGTCGCCATCTTGGCTCCGCCCCAAGAACGATAGTCTTATTATATACTTAGTAGTGATTGCTGGTGCTGGAAGGAAATGAAGAGATGTGGAAAGATTGCTGGGTTTGAAGTCAAAAGACCTAGGTTCTAATATAGGTTCAGCCACTGTCTGTGTGATCATTGACAAGTCCCTCGACCAACTTGGGCTTCAATTTCTCATCTGCAAAATGAGAGTGTTGGGTTAGATGACTATGAATTCTTTTTCTCGTCCTAAAATTTATAATGTTATAGTCAAAAACCTTTTTTAACTGAGGCAACAGAGTCTCATAGAAGGGAAGAGGGTTGCCCAAATTCAGCTGGTTGGTTGTGGAGACAAGAATTAAACTGAGGTCACCTGACTCTCAATGCTGTGTTCTTTTCATATGAGACCTTGTGTTTAAAACCCATCCATGGAACATCACAATTAGTTCTTCATCATATGAATATTTCATTCTCAATTTGAAGTCTTTGCAGAAGAAATTCTAGGAAAAAAACATAAAAGGGCCAGAAAGGTACAATTAGTCCACCATTAGAATATACATCCTAGGAGTGGGGAACCTGTGGCCTCCAGGCCCTGTGTGGCCTTCTAGGTCCTTTGAGTCAAAATTTTATAGAACAGAACCTTTTATTAAGAGAATTTGTTCTGTGCAATTTAGATTCAGTCAAACGGCCACACTTGAGGACCTTGAGAGCCACGTGTGGCCTCAAGGTCCAATGTCGCCCACCCCTTGGGGCGAGACTATCTACAAGATAGTTTTCAGGGAAGAATCAAAACAAAAATGTTTAAATAGTTTTAATTTGGCACTCCGAGTGAGGGGGAAATTACTGCATATTTGTATACATTACTTAATATAGAGACAACTAAAATTAGAAACATGCAACAAGTGATCTCTGACAATGAAACTGAACTAATCAAATATTACCCTTCTCCAGGGTATAATAAATTCTTCTTTCATCCTGTATATGTGTTTATTCATTCATTAATTCAATAAACTTTCATTAATCAACCACTACCTGACAGTCAGCATGGTAAGTGCTAAGTATACAAAGACAAAAAAAAATAGTTTCTGCCCTCAAGAGTTTTCATTCGATTGAGAGATGGGATGGAGGTCGGGAGAGGGCAGCATGTACACAGAAAAGTAAATATAATATTTCATGAATTTTTAGGAGCAAAGGGACTAGTAACTGAGGGGATCAAGATAGGCTTTGTTTAGGAAGTGACACCTACTGAAAGCCTTGAAAGAACCCAGGAGTCCTTCAACATGGAGGGGAAAAGGCAAAGCATCCCAGATTGCAAAGGCCTGGAGGCTAAAGATGGAATGCCCCAGTTTGGCTAGAACAATGAGTAAAGGAGAGTGATGTGCAGTAATTCTGGAAGTGTTGGCCAGAGTTTGACTATTTAGAGCTTTACACATTAAATAGAAAGACTTATTCATCCCAGAGACAAGCAAGGGGGAGCTACTGGGGCTTCCTGAGTGAAAAACTTTCTGGTACCAAAGTTTTCTGACTCTAAATGCGGTGAACAAACCAACAAATGGGTGTGTGGATGGATGAATCTATAAAGGAACAAATGTATGAACTGTATTTAACCCATCTCACCCTCACAACCCTGGGCTTCTCATAACTGTCCAATTCCCTTTCTCTCATGCCACATTATCTTTCTCTCCCCCTTTAAATCCCTGGTCAGTATCCAATGGGTTTACGTGTAAGAAGATACAGTAAAGAAAATCTGAACCCAGGTTTTGATGGAAGAGAGGAAACAGTCACAAAATACTCAGAAAGAAGAAAAATGAAATATTGAGCAGAATTATTTGAGTGAAGCCTAAAGTTTACAAACTCTTCGTAAGAGCCCTGTGATTAGATTATAAAAAAAAATATTTTTATCTTTGTTTTATAGGTGAGAAAACTAAGGTCAAGGAAAATTAAATGATTTGTTCAAAGTCACATGACGGGCAAGTGGCAGTGGGGATTTGAACACAGATCCTCTGATCTAAATAAAGTGCTCTCCTACTGCATCATTTTGCCTCTGTTATATAATACATTAGGCAAGATATGTTTTTTTTAAATGAATTAGCTATCACCTCATTTGATAGATGTTGAATTTTATATCATTCCTGGTAGTGTATGATATAAAAGATTGTGGTTCAGTTGTGTCTGACTCTTCATCACCCTATTTGGGATTTTCTTGAGAAAGATGCTGGAGTGGTTTGCCATTTCCTTCTCCAATTAATTTTGTAGATGAGGAAACTGAGGCAAACCAGATTAAGTGACTTGCCCAGAGTCACACAGCCAGTTAAGTGTCTGAAGCCAGATTTGAACTCATGAAGATGAATCTTCCTGACTTTACTGCACTCTATCCACTGTGCCACCTAGCTTCCTGGTTATATAGAAGGTATCAATTGATACAAATCAATTTATTTCATCTAAAAGATGATATTTAAAAGATGACAGGTTGGGGAGGGGTGTAGCCATGATTATGCTGTGACCCTTAGTTTGGAGGGGTCACTTTAGATCAAAGGTCTAATCATCAGCTCAGTAGGCTCAGAAATATCACCCTTTCAATTCACCCAGAGGTGTCCAGGCTTGATGATACAAATCTATGCTACCTAAACTAAACAGAGAATGAATTGTAAAGTAGGATATCAACTTGTTAGTTTAAAGTTAGAATTTCTCAAGCCTTTGCAGGGGACTGCTCTATCCTAGACAGTAGGTCCATTCAAGAAACCAAATTATAAAGGAGAAGATTGGTTGGTGATCAGTGAACCAGAGCAAAATATATTTTTAAAAGGATATTTTAGTCAAGCTCTTGAAAGCTGATGGATTTCCCTCCTCTAATCTAGGGATATCGTTTCTTAGACTGGCCTGCTGCTGCAGCTGCCTAATGTCCTATCTTTATGTTGCTTCTTATTAACTTCAATTTTAAAAGATAATACCTTCTGACCTTGTCTCTAAATTCCAGTGTATCCTATTTGAAAGTTTGTTTGTTTGTGTGTGCGCGTGTGTGTGTGTGTGCGTGCGTGCGTGCGTGCGTGAGCCTAGGAATAAGTAAATTTATTCTTCAAAACCACCAGTTCTTCTGATTGTGAACTTTGGATCTTTTCCTTCCATCATAGCACTTTTCTTCCACTTCTCTAATGTACTTTGCATCAATTATTATCTGTTATGCCTATTTGTACTTGTGTATTTTTACACCCCGTGACAATTATAAGCTTTGTAATAATAAGAGTTCACATGTTTATAAAACCTTCAGGTTCACACAGCAATTTATATACTTTATCTCCATTTAAAACTCACCTCACCTCTGTGAAGTAGAGATTTCAGGTGTTCTTATGCCCATTTTATAGATGAGCAAATGGATACAGAGAGATTAAGTGGTCATAAAGTTAGTTAAGTGACAGATTCAGGATTTGAAACCAGAGATCTGTCTCCTGACTCCAATTGTCAAAGTTAGTCCACAAAAGCTCTCATGGTATGATCTAGGGACCCCGGAGGTCCCTGAGAGCCTTTCAGCAGGGCCATAAAGTCAAAAGTACTTTCTTAATAACATCAACTCTTTTCATACCAAATAGAGGAAGTATTGCAAAATAAAACCTCATATTAAAAAGCTCTTGAAGAAGGGACTCAATAAATTTTAAGATTATAATAGGGTACAAAGAGCAACAAGTTTGAGAACCACTGCCCTGGACCATGTTTCCTCTATGAGGGCAGAGGATTTTATAAACTCCATGAGGATATAGTATATAAATTATTCAGCACAGCAAGTATTTAATAAGTATTTGTTAAATGAATCAATGAACAAATGAATGGTAGGTTGCATTCTGCTAGTATCACCTTCAAGATCCCAGTTGCACAAGATCAGACCACCATAAAACATCAAAAGAAACTTTTGATCAATATTTTTATTATTAATAGTAACCCTTCTGAACCATGGTATTCCAACAGTAGTTTTCTGCATTCCGAGATGAAATTACTTTGCTAAAAAGCCCTTAAGACAAAAATCAAGCAATAAAGTTGTTTTCTCACAGGCTCCTCACAAGTATTGTTTTGGTCCCAAAACTTCTGATCAGAAGGGATCTCTGGAAAGAGGGCAAAAAAATTGAGTTTACTCCCATCATACCAAGAGATATTTTCTAAGAAAATGTCCTTTGCTAAGTAATTACTTCTGTGTCAGGCATTTTATATAAAAGAGAAAGACCTAATTAAAAGTAATTTGTAAACTAGGTATGCTGATTAAGTGTTAATTGTGCTCTGGAATATAACAGTATTACTTCAGTTCTCAGCCTCTCTTTTAAGCAAACCCATATTTTATTGTTTTGGCAGCTGCATTCCACGCTGCAGAAACACATCGAAAGAAGTGGCAGCTATGTTGCAGTATGACTAAAGAGATCATGTGAAAATTTGCTTTTTGTCCTCAAGACATTTTGGATCTGAACTGAGTCCTGTTCAGAATGTGACAAATATTCAGGAGATGGGAAAGGGAAGCAAAAGGTCCTGTTTGCATGACCACTATTATCCCAAAGCCTTTGGAGAGACAGCCTAATGTGGGGGAAACGAGCCTTGAACTGTGAGTCAGGAGACCTGGGTTCAGCTCCCAGCTCCTCCCCTTATTAGACCCTCGGAAAATCTCTGAGCTGCTGCGGCTGACCTCAAAGGCTCCTTCTAGCTCAAAATTCTGTAACTTCACGATTTTAAAAGAATCATGAGAAATGGCCTTGGCCAGAAGCTAATGTCTTTGTTCTTGACTTTCCCTTTAAATTCATATTCTCTGGATCTAGACCAGATTGTAAGCACACAGACTGGGAATACTTTAGATCAATAACAGAAACTGTCCACATCTTGAAATGCTGTAGCTTGTAATAAATTCCTTATCAATTTATAAAAGAAACATCTACTCCTACGTATTCTGGCAATCCCTGCAAACTTTCTGCTCCCTGCCTCCTCCCCCCACCCCCACAACAAAACAAAACAAAAATTTACTTAAAGCATCAACTAGAAAAGTCATTTTTCAAAAGAGTCAGTCTCTCTCTTCTCTCATTCTTTCTTTCTCTTTCCTTTCCTCCTCTCATTTCCCCTCCTCTTGTCTCCTCTCTCTGTATCTCCTCTTCTTCTTCCTCCTCTTCCTCTTCTTCTTTCTTTCTCTCTCCATCTTTCTCTGTCTCTTTCTGTCTCTCTGTCTCTGCCTCTGCCCCACTCTCTCTCTCTCTCTCTCTCTCTCTCTCTCTCTCTCTCTCTCTCTCTCTCACACACACACACACACACACACACACACACACACAGAGAGAGAGAGAGAATAAAATCAACATACTTTCTTTTCTGTGACTTAGAACCATAGAATCACAAAATGTTATATCTGGAAGGGATTTTAGAATATTAAACCAAATAGAATGCTAGGATAGGAAGGAACCTTAGAATATGGACATAGAATGTTAGACCTAGAAAGCACCTCAGAAAGTAGAACATATGCTGACAGCTTGAAATGACTTTAGACAAAAGGTTCTTAGGTGGGGCTCTGTGTATCCTTGGATATATTTCAAGGATTCTATAAACTTGGATGGGAAAATATGCGTGTATTTTTTTTATTTCAATACAGTCATTTTCCTTTGCAATCCTACGTATTTGATTTTATAGAATTAAAAACATAATTCTGAGAAGGGATTCCATACGCTTCACCAGACTGCCAGATGGGGCTGTAACACAAAGACTAAGAACCTCTGCCTTAGATTATAGATACAGATTTGAACTGCATTTCATTTATTTTTTGTATAAGGAACTCACAGGTAAGGAAACTTCCTCCACCATTGCAAGTCAGAAGCTTCTCTTGCATTTTATAGTCTTAGAATGTTGCTTAGAGCAATGAGGAGTAAATAACTGGCTGAAGCTCACAAAGCCAGTCTGTCTCAAAGGTGGAACTTGAACCTAGGTCACTGTGGCTCCAAAGCCAGTTCTGCATCCATGAAGCCAATGCTGCCTTTCATGGAACATATAAGTTAATTAAATTCAATTCAACAATTATATGGTTAGAAAATGTCAAAGTTGAAAGGGAATTTAGGACACAAAAAATGAGTTAGAAGAAGAAATAATAGAATCCAAGTAGTTCATCATAGTGGAAAGAACATTGGACCTGGATTTAAGGGAGTACTGGATTCATATAACACCTCTGACTGTGGATGACCATGGGGCAAGTCACTCAATCAAAGATTCAGTTGTCTCACTTGTAAAATGGAGATAAGTTAGTATATCACAGACATCTTCCTAAACATTCCTCATACCCATTTTTCCTCAAACATCTTTCAATCATAGCTTTCCAGAGTGGTGACTAGTGTAAAAGAAACTTGGATTTATCCAAGTATTTTACTGGGAACCCATAACTTAAGCTAATGCCACGAAGATAAAGCTTGCTGCATAAAATTCATTACATGCATCCCACCTTTTCCTAAAAAAACAGAACTTCATATTCAGTAAAACATCCATCACTCCTCCCATCCCTGGCATCATTTTAAGCACCATTCTTCCTTTCCTTCTCCCCAAATGTCACTCAAATATCAGCCAATAAGTTGCTAATATCATTAATGTAATTAATATAATTTGCATACATTTGGCATAGCCTGGTCTAAACTTCAGTAGTTGGAGGGACTTCTCTGTCACCCTGGTAACAGCTCCATGGTGCTTGCTTGTCAGTGCTCCCTGCAGTTAGCCTGTTGAGGAGAAACTCTGGTTGAAGTTGTCTGTGTCATAACTACATCCCAGGGTGTTTATAAGGATCAAGTGATATAATGTACATAGGTCACTTTGCAAAACTTAAAGCTCTACAGAAATGGCACCTGTTATTATTATTTTATGTGACAATCTACGTTATCATTATTATTAATATCATTATCATTGATGGAGCGAGGTGGATGAAGCAGCAGACTTGGCAGACAGGAAGACCTGAGTGTGAATCCTGTCTCAGACACTTACTAGCTGTTTGACCTTAGGCAAGTCACTTAACCTTTATTTGCCTCAGTTTCACCATTTGGAAAATGGGGATAATAATGGTTCCTGTTTCCAGGGTTGTTGTGAGGACAAAATGAGGTAATATTTGTAAAGTGCTTTGCAAACCCGAAAGCACTATGTAAATACCATTATCATTATTATTGTGTTGTTGCTCTTGCTACTATTTTCATTATTATTAAACTGAAAAGGCCATTAGAGCATAGAAAATAGAACAAGAACTGGAGGAGATTTTATGATTGAAAGAGCAGCAAGGAGCCTTAGAAGAGAAAAGAAAAGGGAAATGGACCTTATAGATCATCTATTTCAGATCCATTTTTCAGAGAGGAAAACCGAGGCCATGTTGGGAAAGCAAATCATCCCCCTGGCTATAGCACTACTGAAAAATTTGTCCTCATTTTTTAAAGGATTTATTGAAGTCTCAGTTTTCTCTCTAATATATTCGGGCTGCAGCAGGTAGGTGTCTGAGACGAGAGAGCAGGGCTCATTCGCTAGAGGTTCTCTTTCTCGTTCTGTGTATTTCAAATAAAAATGAATCTTCATTCACTTCAATGTTGATTTCGAAATAAATCTTCCTTTTCAGAGTTTAGCAAAGGATGTTGCATCTTTCCTCCTGGGGGTGGCTTGTTCCTTAGATTGTCAGGTTTTTGCATAACTCTATGAAAACTCAGCTATCAATAAATTATGAGGCCTGGGTAACTGCCCAAATTCATTAAAGGGGGGGGGGGTTGGCAAAGATAATTGATGGATTAGTCCTAAGGAATTACAATGACAGCAAACTCTCTGTGGTCTCTGTCTCACTTGATGAACACATAACTAGGGTTACTAGCCATTAGGCCAGTCTTTTCTTTTAAGTGAATCCTTTGTAATCATAACATAATATTATTTTGTTAGGTCTGAAGGTCTTGGGTTGTTACATTTTCTACTGAGGAAGCAAGCAAATACTTATTAAGCACCTACGATGTGCCTGGAACTTTGCTAAGCATTTTGCAAATATTATTTCATATAGAACCCAGAGAGGTAGGTGCTTTATTATCCCCATTTCACAAGTTGAAGTATCTAAAGCAAACAGAGATTAAGAGACTTGCCAAGGATCACACAGCTGGCAAGTACCTGAGACTAGATTTGAACTCAGATCTTCCTGAATCCGGGTCCAACACTCTATTTACAGCCTAATGTAGCTTTAAGTGTTCACTCTTATTATCTGGCCTTAGCCAAAGAATTTAATCTCTCTGGGCCAGTCAGTTTCTTTGTCTGTTAAGTGATGGGCTTAGACTAGTTATTATCTTTTTTCCTGTTAAAAACTCCTTCAGCAGTCTGATAAAGCCTATGAATCCCCTTTTCATAATATTTTTAAAAAAATTCTTACATAAAGAAATGCTAAATTTCCACTAGAGGTTAGTAAAAGGAAAGATGTACCTTCCTCCTCTTCCAAGTTCATAGACCCCTTGAAATCGACCAACAGACTTTTGGGGGTGGGTCTGTGGACTCCAGGTTTTGAACCTCTGGACTAGATGATCTCTTCTAGATCTAAGAATACAATCCTATGGACTATTTTAGCTACACAACGTCCACTTAGGCAACTCCATCAAGCATTCTGAACCTCAGTCTCCTAGCTATGAACTAGAGATATGAACGCACTCTCTACCTCACTGAGTTTACTGAAGATCGAGTGAGATCATGTACAGAAGTGACTATTAAGGGCTATATAAATATGAGCTATTATTGTGCGTGACATTATTTTAATTAAGTAGCTGTGCTTCATATTCAGCTCTGAAGTTGCTATATTTGATCTTTGAGCACAGTGACTAATGTGGGGGTATCTTTCAAATTCAGGTGTTGGGAGGAAAATGTAGGCAATCGTGGCTTAATTAGAGCCGTTCTTTATGAATGTTTCCTCTTACAGAAACCCCTCTGAGTCCACTCAAGCCTCCCCACTCGGCCAGCACCCCAGGAGTGGCCATGTCTTCACCCCATCGTCGAAGAGATTCAGACAGATACTGTCAGCTCTGCGCAGCCTGGTTCAATAACCCTCTGATGGCCCAGCAACATTATGAAGGCAAAAAACACAAAAAGAATGCTGCCCGGGTGGATTTGTTAGAGCAACTGGGGAAGACGTTGGATCTGGGGGAGTTGAGAGGTAAGGGGGACAAATTATTTAGGAGCTGAAGGTGCCGGCTCTAAGACAATGGAGACTCAAGTCCTGAAGTTTCCTCCTCTGAATCTTTTCGGTCTCTGTGCTCTGCACACACAATACTAGGTCATAGCCAGCAGGTATATTGGCAGAAATGATCACTGACATCCCTGTGTTAGCTCGTGTGACCCTCCCCACAACCCTGTAAAGTGGGTCCTTCAGCTAGTATGATTCCCATTTTACATATGAGGCAAATAGGGCTCATAGAGCTTCAGTGACTTGATAATGCACACATTGACTTGTGTCAAAGGCTAGGTTTCAACTAAAGTATTCCCAATTCGAAGTCCAGAGCTTTATTCATTCATTACCTCACACTGCCTCTAGAGCAGAGGGTCTTAACTTGGCACCTTAACCTCGATTTTTTTTAACATTAGACAACTGTATATGACATATCTGTATAATAATAATAATACTGACATTTATATAGTGTTTAATACATGCCAGGCATTGTACTAAGTGATTTTCACAAATATTATCTCATTTGATCCTTCCTCACAACCCTGCAAGATAAATGCTTCTATCAACTCAATTTTACAGAAGAGGAAGCTGAGGGAAATAGAGGTTAAATGACTTCCCCAGGGTTGCACAGCTAGTAAGCGTCTGAGGTGGCATTTGAACTCATATCTTCTGATTTCAAGACTCAAACTCTGTTTACCATATCACCTAGCTGTGTCATCATATATGTATGTGCATATGTATACATATATAAACACATAAACATATACATGTGTTGTACATGTATGTGTATATACACACATAACTAATTTAGCACATTGGTATACATATAATATGTGTATATATATATGTATGGTGGTAAATATTGGATATGTATACACACACATATACTCTTTTCTTTGTAATCCTGTGTATTTTATTTTATGTACTTGAAAACATTATTCTGAGGAAGGGTCCATAAGCTTCCATAGACTGCCAAAGAATCCACAGCCACAAAACAGATTAAGAATCCATGCTCTTGCTAGAGGAATACTGAGCTGTGTAGAGAACAGTATTATAAAATAAGCAGTAGCTGCTTCCTTTTTCCAGACTCTGTTTAAAAATCACTCCCACTGTGTATTTTCATATGGAGGTGTGGTATTGTGAAAAGGGCATTTGTTTTGGAGCTCTGGTCTTGAGTCCTGATTCTGTCACTGACTGACCTTCACCAAGATGCTTAATCTTTCCGGGCTACAGGTCCCTTCCTCTGTGAAATGAGAGGTTCAGAGAAGGTGATTCCTAGTTCTATATTATATGACTTTCTCAAAGCCATTTAAACTGATCTTGGAGCTTTCTTGTAGGCCATTTCTTCAACATGTCTTGTGATTAAAAAAAAAACAACAACTTTAAGATATTATGTCATTACGCGTCCCTCTTAGCTAAGGGAAAACAAAGGGTTTAATATTTCAGAACAACAAATGATCCCTCTTCAAGTGCCTTGGGAGACTTATTATTGCTTTTCTTGGGGGACTGTCCTTACCATAAAGTTTATCCAAAATAGTGTAAGAGCCTCTCATAGCTGAAGGCCAAGCTGCACCTCCTTCTTCCTAGGATGAGCACAGTTTGTTAGGGGATTCCATCATGGCAGAGCACTGAAGGAGAAAAAGAGGGTTTTATTTATGTTTTCTGCCAGATATTATGACTTGAAGAAGAGTTATTCCTCGAGGAAATTCTCCTTCCCTGTTCTAAATGATTGGTGCTGCATCTTTTATGTACAGACACATATCTTAATGACTTGGGCATCTGAATTCTTTAGCATTTAAGCAGTCAGTCTTTTATATAAAAGACAAAAAGAATCCACCTTGACTTGATAACTCAATGTGACTCTGACTCAGTCGCACGTGGAATGTGATTAGCATCGAACAAACTGTCCTTGAAACTAACCTTCTTGCCGGCCATATGAAGCATCCTGATAATACGTGCTATATACACTCACTTAAAGTTTTATCATGATACACTGCCAAGTCCTATGAGCTGAGCACTTGGGTAGCCTGGTTTCTTTTAAAAATATTGATTATGTCATGATTGCTGGGAAATCTCCAATGGATTCATAACGATAGCCTGGAAAGGAATTAGAAGTTACTAAAAGAATAATGTGGTTGGGGGATCTTAGCTGTGATCCCCTTCAATGCTAGTGCCGTCCTTCTATTGATTTTTTCTAAATGATCCTGTATATAGCTTGTTGGTACGTAGTTGTTAGCATGCTGTCTCCTTCAATAGACGGTGAGCCTCTTGAGGACAGGGATTGTCTTTTGCCTTTCTTTATATCCTCGGCACTTTGCACATGGTATATAGTAGGCCCTTAATAACTGCTTATTGACTGATTCTCTCATCAAAAATGGGCAATGAATTTGGCAGGAGTGGGGAAGTGTAAAGATATCTGAAAGCTTACTTGGGATTCAACACTAGGCCTATATGTGGTGGGGGAAGGCTGGAGAATAAATGAGGGATGGGGTGGGGGTGGTGGAGAGCAGAATCTGCAAGTCACATTTAAGCTACTGTTGCTCTCCTACCCCACTGTCTTATAATGATTCATGGATCCCTTGAAGTGCTAAAATATTCTCTCCTCTGAAATATATATGTATATTTATATGATTATGTGTGTATATATTTCAGAGCACTATATATATTTCTATGAATATATTTGTGTGTATATATGAGAGAGTACTATATTTATATGTTATGTAATTATACGTGTACATATATAGATGCACACATACATCTGTGTATGTATATCAGCACATATGTGCATCTATACACAATATGCTCACATGTATATGTGTACAACACGTGCGTTTGTACACATGTTTGCATACATATATGTGCATCTATGTATGCACATATATGTACACACACAGAGTGTCCCAAATGTCTTAGTTTAGTTCTAAGCTATTTAACCTTAAAATTACGCTGGCTTTGGGGAAACCTTGTATGTAATCTGTCTTTCTTATTCTATATTTTTGGTCTTTATATTCTGTGTTTTTATTGGGTATAAACCTTTCTCGTGCTGGGGAGATGCTACTGTCATCAAGAGAAACAGGCCATTTATGGCAGGGTCTGAGTGAAGATGAGGAGTTCAGTTTAGACTTGTTGAGTTTGATGTTCTGCTGGGACACTGAGGTTGGAATGTTCAGGAGGCAGTTGAAAATGTGGGTCTGGAATTCAAGGGAGAGATACGAGAAGAATCTATAGATCGGAGAAGCAGATTTATAGAGCTGACGATTGAAGCCATGGGTGAAGACAAGGTCTCCAGTGCAGAGGGTGGAGACAGAGGAAAGAGAGGAAGGGTAAGGCTATCTCAAGAGAACTATGAGCCTTAAAAGCAAGGGTCAGGCAGGTGGAAAACAAAGTAGGGTATATAGCAGAGGCCCTTGGGGAAGAGAGTGCCATAACAAAAAGGAATGGGTGATCCTTGGTATGCTTCCTCAGAAAGACCAATAAGAATGATACTTGAGGAAAGATCATTGAATTTGACAGCTAAGCCATCATGAGGATTCCAAAGAATGGAGCTAGAAACCAGATTGTAGTGAGATGATGAATAAGTAGGTGGAAGAGAATGTTACTGTCATTCCTGTCCCCCTAATTGGACTGTCATTCAGTCTTTATTTCTTCAGTTTGTCCACAAGAATATAGTGAGAGACTATATCTACTGCATCTTCTATGACTTAGGTCATATAGATAATAAATCGCAGATCTAGGATTCAAACCCAAATTCCCAACTCCAAATATCAGATTCTCACTCTCCTGGAGTCATCAAATGGCAGGAAAAAATATAAATGCGTATATATGATATGTAGTCCTATATGTGTGTGTATATACATGTGTATATATGTACAGACACATATTATTTTATATCATAAATATGTAGCATAATGGAAGTTATATACATGGGCATATGACTATCATATCTCTCTCTATAGCTATATATGTCTTTTATACACACCATATATTAATTTTTTTCTTGCCTTCCCTTCCACGCCATATATGTGTGTAAATATATATGCATATATGTGTGTACATACACAGACACACACATATATGTTTGCATATAAATAGTGTTTTAATTGCTTGGGAAAAATAATCATGTTAAATTTCATTTTGTGACAACGGTGGTCATTCATTCTGTCAGCTGACACCAAACTGATTCAGAACAGATGATCTTAACCTCATGAAACTGGACTGAGCTAGATTCTCCAGCTTTAATTATCTCTCTGTCAGTTGAGTGGCAGACTTCAGGCCATACACATGTATTTCACTGCTGTTTCATTGTGTTTTTAATTTGGTGGTTTTAAAGAATGGATATTATTCTAAGATGTAGCTCTCAAATTGACTTCTGGAGATATTGCTGGGGTGCTGGGGTGAGTAAATCAAGCACGTCAAAGGTCATTCAAATCCACGATGAAACAGGCTCAGTAGCACTGAAATGTAAAGGAAAATGTGGCCCCAAATGGAAAATAACACCAAGCAAGAATGATAGATTATTGCTGTGTAATAGCCCAGTCAATTCTCAGAAAAAAAGAAAAGACTTTTAGAAGGACCTGGCAGTTGGAGAGGTTGCCAATGATACCTCTGCAATGAGACAGAGATTTCTTGAAGTTGGAAAATCAGCAAGAAGGACAATAAAAAACTAAACAAACAAAAAATCGAAACAGCTGCTGGCCTCAGTTATGAAGGAAACAAGGCCTCTCATAAGCCAGACAATACAAATACAGAAGCACTGAAGGTTGCAGAATAGGAAATTTTATTAATGAATCTCGCATTTTCATTCAAGAGTATACCAAAATCATTGACTAAATCCTGACATCTGGACATCTTCATCAGGCTGGAAAATACCACTGAAAAAGACATTTTTGGAATTTTTTTTTTACTTCAAGTTAGTCTGGAAGACATATTCATTGAAGAGAAGGATGAACTCTGATAAATATAAGGATATACTGGCAAACTTAGGGGCAGTTAGGTGGCACAGTGGATAGAACCCAGGGCCTGAATTCAGGAAGACCTCAGTTCAAATCTAGCCTAGGACTGTGTAACCCTGTTTGCCTTAATTTCTTCATCTGTAAAATGAGTTGGAGTTGGAATGGCAAACCATTCAGTATCTTTGTCAAGAAAACCCAGATTGGGTCACAACGAGTTGGAAATGACTGAAAGACACAAAGATAGGCATTCTATAATAATCAAAATTTTATAATTATAGAAATAGTGACATATAGAGAGAGAGAGAGAGAGAGAGAGAGAGAGAGAGAGAGAGAGAGAGAAAGAGAGAATTTTCCATGGGGTTTAAATTATGTGAGTTCTCAAGTCATTGAAGCAAATTTATCTGCATCCTTTATAGATTTGACTAGATAAAGCATTTATTAAGCACTTTCCATGTGTCAGGCACCATACAAACCACTGATAATGCAAGGAAAAGAACAGAAATCCCTTAAGGAGGTTAAATTCTACAAGGGGAGGATAACAAGGGCAAGGTGGAAAAGCAGTGTGAAGGGTTGGGGCAGGGAGAGGTTGGGAAGAGAAATGAGAGTGAGCTGAGTTAGAAGGGAACATGGTTGTCATGGGTACTTCCACAAATGGAGGTTGGGGAGGAACTCACCCAAGAGAGTAGGAGGCTGGTGAGTGGAGTCATTGTCAGTGTGAAGGAGCTGCTGGAGAAGAGTTGGTAAAGTCATAGGAGGCTGAGCCAGGTTAGCGGTTAAATACATTTCTTAACCTTTTTTAATCCTTATATGATTATAGAAATAACTATGATTCTATAATTGTAGAACTGTCTAAATGGAGATAGAATTGTCAGTCAGTCAATAAACATTTATTAAGCAACAACTGTGTGCTAGGCTCTGTGCTAAGTGTTGGGGATGGAAATATGAAAAAAGAAACAGATCCTGACCTCAAGAGGTTACAGTCTAAAGGGGAAGGCAAAACACAAAAAGGAGCTGAAAGGGGATGCGAGATGGAGAAAGTACATGACAAGGGGCCATGGTGGAGAAGTCAGTCAGAGAAGTCCTAAAGTAGTACAGCCAGGTGAGAAATGGTGACATGTCTGAGCTAAGCTCTCTCTTTAAATTGAGGTTTGAAGTTCATCGCCCCATCCTCCAATCAGAAAGGTAGAGGGTATTGATGAGGTGAGGCAGCTATGTTGCATGGTAGATGGAGCACTAGGCCTGGAGTTAGGAAAAGTAATTTCAAATCCAGCCTCAGACACTTAATAGCTGTATGACCCTGGACTAGCTGTATTAACCCTGTTTGCCTCAGTTTCCTCATCTGTAAAATGAACTGGAGAAGAAAATGGCAAACCACTCCAATATCTCTAAGAAAACCCCAGATGGGGTTGTGGAGAATTGGACATGACTGAAAAACAACTTAACCACAACCCCATTGATGAGGTGAGGCTAGAAAAACTGATGAGATCTTACTGATAAGGGCTTCCTGGAGCATGGGGTAGAATAATGAAACATGACCTTTTATCATGCCACATGTCACAGAAGGTTAAGAGATTTATACCGCTGCTAACCCAGCTCAACCCCCCTCTGCCCCCATGACTTTCCCACCTCTTCACCAGCAGCTCCTTCACCCTGACAAAGATTCCACTCACCAGCCTCCTACTCTCTTTGGTAAGTTCCTCCCCAGCCTCCATTTGGCGAAGTATCCATGGCAACCGTGTTCCCTTCTAACCCAACTCAGTCCCATTTCCCTTCCCAACCTCTCCACTCTTTAGACTGCTTTTCTACCTTGCCCCTCTTGTCTTCCCCTTATAGAATGTAACCTCTTTGAGGGAAGGGACTATTGTTCTTTTCATTTGTATTCTCAGTGCCTTGCACAGTGTCTGGCACGTGGCATGTACTTAATAAATGCTTTATCTAGTCGAATCTATAAAGGATGTAGATATATTTGCTTCAATGACCAGAGAGCTCACATAATTTAAACACCACTGAAAATTTATGGACTATACTCAAGGCTAGATTTTTTAAAATGGGCTGTTAATGTCCAGGTGTGCTTTCATAAAGAAGAATTAAAGAATATGTGTCAAAATCTTGCGAGCTCAATGCCAAATTGTATACAGATGCTTGCAGCAAAAGGAGGACTTATCGTATATTTTTAAAAGTTTAAAGATATAAAAAGTTTTAAGATTCATTGTATAAATCAATAAATGTAATTATTTTGCTTTATCTCAAGTAAATTGAATTTTAATAACTCACTTAACTCCTTCAGTCCTCAGTTTTCTTATCTGTAAAATGAGAGAATTAGACTAAACCTTGTTTAAACTCCCTGCCTTCAGAAAAGCTCTGATCCTGTGATTTGATGACCAGATTTTTCTGTGCACACTCCTATGTTACGGTCCCAGCTCAGTTAGAGATTGAATGATTCGTAATTGACTCTTAATGCTTCTATATTAAGTACCCAGCTAAGGCCTCTATACTGTTCCCAAAAGGCACCATTTCTAAAGGCATTGGCAGATAGACCTCCAGCTTTTGCTTGAATACATCTAGGGATGCTACTTTATGGTTTAATGGTTTAAAGAGATAAATAATTTATAAATAATTTTCATTTTAAATTTGCTTTTTTTGATAGACACAGTCTTTGGCCTCAAGGAGCACCTCTTCCTTCCCTCATAAACAGGAAGCTGGTAACACAGTGAGCCTGAAGTCAGGAAGACCTGAATTCAAATATGATCTCAGATACTTACTAATTGTGTGACCTTGGGCAAGTCATTTAACCTTTGTTTGCCTCAGTTTCTTCATCTGTAACATGGAAACAATACCAATATCTATTCGCAGGGTTGTGAGAATCAAATGAGATAATAATTGTAAAGCAGTTAGCACAGTGCCTGGCATATAGTAGGTGGTTAATAAACTGATTCCCTCTCCTTCCCTTTGTTTCTCTTCCTTATAAAGTGTGGTGCCTGCATCTTCTTAGAAAACTCAGTTCTATCCAACAAACTTTTATTAAATACCTACTAGGTGCGAAGCCCAGTGTTAAGCATAGGGGATACACTGGAATTTATGGTCTTCTGGGAGTTGTGAAGAAAATTATATAACATGTAGACAGATGAGTAAATACAAAGTATATTCAAAATAACATAAGGTAATGGGGCGGCTAGGTGGCATCATACTGATTAAGAGCACCAGACTTGGAGTCAGGAAGACCTGAGTTCAAATCCCGCCTTCAACACTTACTGGCTGTGTGACCTGGGCAAGTTACTTAATCTCTGTTTGCCTCAGTTTCCTCTTCTGTAGGATGGGGATAGAAAAACATCTCCCTCACAGGGTCATTGTGAAGATTAAATGAGACATCACACGTCCAGTGTTTTGTAAACCTTCAAGTGCTGATAGTAATAGCAATGATAATAATGATAACTTATTTCAAGAAGGAAAGAAAATTAACAACTCGGTGAAACAGCGCAAGACCTCTGTGATATTAAGGAGAAAAAAATCAGGACTTTCTGAACTAACCTATCATTGGCATGTTAAATGAGGTTGGCTAAAATATGTAGAAATAGACATAGTATGTTTCCTCTTGGATTGTACTGTAATTTGTGGTGGGAAGCAGTTGTGGAAAACCGAAGCTCCCCGTTGCTCCTTCCTCTTCCAGTACTAATTCAAAGTGGGGGAGAAGGCAAGGAAACAACCACCTCCTCCTAAATGTGAAATATAACACACACAAAAAGAAAAGTCACTGAATTATGGAATCATAAAATTCCCCAGGCCAGAAAGTACCTTGCAGGTCATCTCCCTAGCTTAAATCTATCTGATATATAAAACTCAGAGAGAATGCAATTTCTTATTTAGAAACATTGGAAGTAAAATGTAAAGTGTAAGTTAGGAGAATTCATCCAGGAGGAGACAGAGGGTTAATCTGACACATGCTAGAGTTCCTTTGGGAAAATGTCCTCCTCTTTAAACTTTGAATAAACTTTTTTTGTATGTTTGAAATAAAACTGCAATTAGTTGCTTGAACTCTCGGCTGTGTGTACAGAAGAATAGGACTCATCTTTTAGATTGAGAATGAATCCTAGAAACACGGAATGTCAGAGTTGGAAGGGACTAAATCTCTTTATTTCATGCTGGAGAGTGGGCCTTTGGTTTGAAGCAAAGTGACCTGAATTAAGGCATATAACTCGTTAGTGGTAAAGCTAGGAATAGATCCCCTGTTAAGGGCTCATCAGTGTTTTCCCCACATACTCACACTTTGAATTTGAACCACCAGGCGGCAGTAGGGAGCTCCCCACCCCCAATTGCGAGTACACCCTACAGGGGTCACAGTATTGAATTAGTGCTCTTACTTCTATCCCTTGGTTCAGCCTTGCTGTATGAGATAATGCTCTATGCTCAAATGAGATAACAATCATAAAGTCTGCAACACAGCCTGGAGCATAGTAGGTGCCATAGAAATACTTATTCCTTCGTCTTTGTGGGGCAATGTCTGGAGTTGTAGATTTGCAGATCTACTAAATTTGTACTTGATTCTGAGTCTACGCCCTCTGGTTAACGCTGCTTTTTTTGAACCTATATTTCAAAAGACCCTAATATAGCAGGTTTGGTCTTCCTGGAAATAGACATGCTACATACATCCTTTTTACTCTTAAAAAGAGTCAGTAATTTAATTAGTAATTCTTAATGGTCAGAAAACAAAATGCTTTGGCCCTCTCTACATCCATGTCCTTTACCCAATGCTTCCTGTAAAGGCAAAGCTGTGAGGTGTTATCATTCCACTAACCCCAGAGTACCACTTCACTAGTATGCCTAATAATAGAAAGAGTTGTAGCCCCTAGACGTTGAGAGTCTGCTGTGTACACTTCCAGGAAAGGCCTCCTCTAGGATCATATCATGGGATGGACATTCATTCTATCTATCTATCTATCTATCTATCTATCTATCTATCTATCTATCTATCTATCTATCTATCTATCTATCTATCATATATACCTATTGAGCACAGCAACTCAAGAAGGCAACCGTCCATTGGGTTAAGGAAAGGTTTCAATTTGCACCAAAGGAGAGGCTACCCACACTGAAGAAACTGTAGCTCTTTGAAGAAACTGCAACTCTTTGGGGGGGGAGGTAAAGTATTACACATACACACACACTGAATAGTTTTGAATTAATTAATTATATGCCATGACTAAGCCTATATACAATATCTGTTTTTCTTGAGGTAACAGACATGTTCTTGTAATGCAGGTACTGCCTTCATTAGATAATGATAAAATTGAGGATTTAAATTTGACAGAGATATTTTGGCACATTCCAAAGAAGACCAAACTAATAGTGAACACAGCAGGAACATAGTAGGTTGCATTTCTTCCATATCTAAAGCCTGATTTTGTATAGGCCTAATATGATTTTTTTTTAGTCGGAGGTTGTGAGCTGGTTGCTTATGTTCCTGAACTGTAGTCACCAGATATGAACATAAGCAACCAGCTTATTAGCTGTGAATTTTCCATCCAGTACTCTGGAAGTTGAAAGGGTATCAGGTTCACAGGATCTCCAAATGCCAGAGTCTAGATTGCAGGCATCTCAAAGAGCACAGAGAAGGGGGCAAAAATCAAGGACACTACTGTCACTGACCCTGGGACATAGAATTATCATCACCATCAAATTCTTTGCCATATGCTATTTCTTAGGACATCCAACACCTTCTTGGCACAGCCTACCACTAGGATCTTCCTCAAAATGAAGCTAGTAGGCTTGATGTAGATACCATCAACAGGGAAGAGGGCTGGTGCCCTCTTTGGTTATTGGCAGCAGATTCTGGTTATTTGCATAAAATATTTGGTTGTTGCACCTTTCTATTCCACAGATGAAATCTCTGCTTCCCTGACTTGAGATAACAAGATCTAGATAGAACTTCTTAACTATTTCTGTGTGGCATGGACCCATTTGCCAAACCCTGGTGAAGCCTATGGCCCCATTTTCAGAATATTATTTTTACACATATAAGATATTCAGGATTACAAAGGAAACAAGTTATATTAAAATATAGTTATAGTTCACAGACTTTAGGTTAAGAAACTTCTGGTCCTAGGTGGTTCAGAAGACAGAGCACTGGGGTTCCTGGAGTCCAGAAGACTTGAGTTCAAATCCAGTCTTGGACACCAGATGAATGATCATTTAATTTGTGCCTCATTTTACTCAATTGTAAAATGGAGACAATAATAGCACCTACTTTGCTTTCAGGATTTTTGTGAGGATGAAATGAGATATTTGTAAAATGCATATCATGGTGCCAGGCGCATAGTAGGCACTATATAAATGCTGCTGCTGTGTCTTCTGCCAGGGTTCCTTAAAGGGCACTGAGAAGGCCAATGCTGCACAAATTCAATAAGCCTGAGAATCAAGATTATAGAATTTAAAGTTAGAAATAGCTTTTACCTTTATCTTAGAGGTTATCTATTCTATTCCCCACCCCACTTCCTAGTCATTCAATAAGTATTTATTAAATGCCTACTGTATACCAAGACTGTGCTAAAAACTGGTTATATGAAGAAAGTCGAACAAAACCACCACCACCACAACAAACCTGTTCCTGCTCTCAAGGAGCTTACAGTCTAATGGACAAGAAGGTTAAGTAATGAGGGCCACAGAGCAAGTGTGACCCCCCTCCCCAATTCTCCTGACTCACTGAGGCTGGACTCTTTTCAATTCCTCACACTGACCTGATCACATACACAGCAGTGATTTCCAAATGATAAAGGCTTAAAATTACTGACCAATTAAATTCAATTGTATTATTCCTAAGAATTTAAATTAATACCATATTATCCTATTTCCATCCCTACCTAATAATGTCACATTTCTATTGAGCCCGAAGGTCCGTGGACTTCCTTTTCTCTAACAATCCTGTGAGATGTGGTACCAGTGAACAAGTTCCAGATGAAGAAGCTGCGGTTTAGGCTAAAACGACTTGCCGAAGGTCACTCACATACTGAGTGCCAAATCCAGGACTTGAACCTAAGTCTTCAAACCTCCAACGTTGCACTCTTTCCCTAATACCAAGGGTTTGCAATAATGTACTGTATGTATCTTCCATAGTTGAGATTCAGCAGAAAATAGGACCTTTAGAAAGATATAGTAATTATAGCACATAATCCTAAATTGAATAGCAGGAAAAGAGATGACAGAAGCAAATATTCCATTTAGCTTACACTTGGTTATTTTTATATGATTATTTTTAATGTGTTTTGACACCTCAGCTGGTACATATATATACTCACCCTGATCTTTACATCCTATATTTTGGGTAGCATAATTAAATTGCTTAAGTGACTTATGTGCCTGGCACATCTGGTACAGGTGCAGGTGGGACGGGGGCGGGGAGAGATGGTGGCATAGCACATATGAAGAGATGGTCCATACAAAATAATTGTTCACATATATTTTATTTGTGAAGATGGCCACTCTGGGGAAGCAGCTAGACTAACAGGAAGGCAAAACAAAATTTCAGCCCCATCATTATTTTAACTTCACTGCAACTCTGCCATCTTTGGGAGTTGTCTTGCCTGCAGGCAGTAAGGCAGACCAAATGGTCTTTTGAAGGCATCCAGGAATAGTACTTTAGAAACAAAATTTTTCCATTCAGAGAAATAAGACTGTAGTGCAGTATCCAATAATATCACACCTGGTGTACCATACCACATAGACACTATTGTAAAGATATGAATTTTGAAGTAAATACACTTAATACAATTATCATTTATAATAATGACTCCTTTAGGCAGAGTTTTAAAGTTTACAATTTTTTGTACCCTATTTTAACCTCCTTGGATCCACAAAACTCTAGGACAGATACACCTATCTTAATAATGTCTTCAATTTTAGGGAGAAGGAAAGTGGAGACTTAAAGTGAAGTGATTTCCCCTGGTTGTACGGTGAGTCAGTGGTAGAGTTGGAACTCAAATCCAGATGCTAAGTCCAACGATTTTTCCCATTTCTATTTGGTCTTAAATTCTAAATAAAATTAAAATAAAATTCTAAATAAACACTAATAAAATTTAAAAGGTCTTTTGCCCTATCCTAGAATAATTTTTCTTCCTAAAATTAAAATTACAATTTATAAGATTAGCTGGTCATGGTATATAAGGTCCCTTCTATCTTGAATTCCAATGATCTTATGATAAATACACACAGAAAAACAATAATACATGGTAAGTACATATAAAGGGCAGCTAAGTAGCATAGCAGATAGAGTGCTAGACCTGGAGTGAAGAAGACCTGAGTTCAAATCTCATTTCAGATATCTACTAGCTGGGCAAGCTAGTAGTTACTAGCAAGTCACTTAACCTTATTTGTCTCAGTTTCCTCATCTGTAAATAAGCTGGAGAAGGCAACTGCAAACCACTCCTGTGTCTCTGCCAAGAAAACCCAAAAATGAGATCACAATGTGTTGGCATGATTGAAATGACTGAACAACAACAATAAAGTACACATAAGAGATACTTACCTTATAGAGCAATGTCTAAGCCTGAGGAAAAACACTTTGCCACAAGTAAGGAGACGCGGAGGCAGGATTCAAATCTACATTATTTGAATCCAAATTCACCACTCTTTTCAGTTTGCCCTATTAGACTAGCATATCATAGCCAATCAATAAGCATTTATTATGGCACCTACTGTGTGCCAGGAGCTACTCAGGTGCTGCGGATACAAAAAGAAATGAAACAATATGTGCCTTTGAGGAAATTATATTGTATCTGCGGACCCAACTATATGGTTTTCATATAAATACACACTATATGGCACATTTATATACACATACACACACATATAGATGCATATGGACACACACACATACATTTTATGAAAACCACATCGTGTTTTTTGTATAAATATACACAAAATAAAAACAGGTTTATGTGAGAAGTAGCTAAGGGGATTAGCAAAGGCTTCATGGATAGTGAGAGGACTCAGGCTCCTTAAATGTAGGATGGCTTTTTATTTAAGTTTCATATTTTTTTCCTCCCTTCTCCCCCCTCCCCACTTCTGTCCTTATCCCATAACACAATATGTGCTGTCTCTGATAATAGAATTAAATGATAGAACCACAACTAGAACCCAGGCATCCTGACTACTCACCTTGCATTTTTTTTCCTCCGCACCATAGCACCGCAATACCTTATTTTAGTCATACTGTCATCAATAAAGGGCAAAGACCTCTCCTCCCCACTCCCATCCCCTTCTTCCACTTTTGTTTGCAAGAAGGAAGGCAACGTCATAGGAAGTTACTGAACAATTCATTTTCATCCTCCAAGCTCTGAGATTCATTGTTAGTATTGATTGAAGGTCTCCATTGTTCAATTTCAGCTGAAGCACCTGAGTCATTTTTCTTTAATGCGGAGCAGTGTTTGTTACAAGGTTCTATAGCACTATACGTCAATTCTGTCACTTCTAAATGGGGTGTTCTCTTAATACCCTACATCCATTCTATGAGGGAGCCTCCTGAAAATGCACAGATAGATAGAAAGATAAATAGATAGGTAGGTAGGTAGATAGATAGATTGATTGATTTATAAAATCAAGAGAAACTTGCCCTTTCATGGATGAGATTTTGAAATGGTTTATTCCCAAAAGGCCTGTATTCTCCCCTCACAGTGCTAATATTAATCATGGACTTTTCTGGTTTGTTTTACTATATCCATAGTTCAAAATCACTTTATAGATAGATGTGATCCTGAAATGCTGGCTATGAATTATATTTTTGTAAATTAAATAATATTTAAATGCATAAGCAGACATTGTTATAGAAGAAATTCTGTGGTAAATCCTTTTGCAGGGATATTAGTCACTCAGTAATCACCTATTTAATAAACTCAATTTGATTCAGCCAACATTTTGTTATGTTCCTACTATTGTCAATGTTCTGTGCTTAGGATACAAAAACATAAAGCAACATGGGCCTTGTCCTCAAGGAGATTACAGTCTAACGGGGATGGGGATGGCATACTGGTGGTACACAGTTGCACAAAATTGAATATGATAAGGCATCTGATGACATGGACCCGCTCACTTAGATGATTTTTCTCCAGGACCGATTGATGCCTTTTCCCATGCAGAGTCTATGAAGGAGGTGAAAAGAAGAATGTCCTCATATATAGCCTCAGTGAGGACTTGTCATCATTTCCCCATTTGCTAGACTTATTCCATGGAGATCAGCATAGGGATCTAGCATTAGATTGTAACCTCCCCAAGTGCAGGGACTGCCTTTTGACTCTTTTTATATTCCCTGGTGCTTGACACAGCACCAGGAACATTGCAGGCACTTAATATGTTCTGATTGATTGATTGATCAAAGTCACTTGCTAAGTAGACAGAGCTGGGGTTTCTTTCTCTACTTGTCTTTTGCTTTTCCTTTTCCTTTCCCTTTTAACCTTTTTGTTTAACCAATCTTTTACTTCTTCAAAGCTTTTGTTCCTCTAAAGCTCTTTTGCTTCACCACCCTTCCCGCCAATACGCTCTTCCACTCTTTCAGAACCACTTGCTTTGGGTGAAATTCAAGGGGAGAAAGAAGAGGAAGGTCAATTCTGGCCCATGTCTACCACCTTAGAGCTACTGTAGTGGAAAAAACATCGGATTTTCAAAACAAAAGATAGAGCTTCAAATCCTGGCTCTGTAACTCTGACCAAGGGCATTTTTTTTCTTCCTCCTTGACCCTCACTTTCCTCCTTTTTTATTTAACTATCAAATGGCATATTTAGCCAGTCACCTGATCTTATTTATCAAAAGAATTAGGAATTAGAAAGTCTCAAACCCACCCACCATCAGAGGGAGCTCTGGGGAAGTGCTAACTTTTAGGTGGTTCCCAGAGCGGGGACAGCCTTCTAGAAGTCCCCAAATCCATTTCTTTCTGATTGCCAATGTTCGTCTCATTAGTCTAAGGGTAAGTATGTTATTGTTGTTCAGTTGTTTCACTCGTGTCCTAATCTTTCTGATCCCATTTGAAGCTTTCTTGGCACAGATGCTGGAGTGATTTGCTATTTCCTTCTCCAGCTTATTTTACAGATGAGGAAACTGAGGCAAACTGGATTAAGTGACTTGCTCAAGGTCAAAGAACTAGTAAGGGTCTGAGGCCAGATTGGAACTCAGGAACATGAGTCTTTCTGAGCTCAGGCCCAGCATTTATCCACTGGTACCACCTAGCTGCCCTGTCACACAGCTAGTAAGCATCAGATCCAGGAGTACAAGCCAGGTTCGCAGTACTCTTCTCACCATGCCTAGTATCCCTGGCTAGAACTCTAAATGAAATTCTCCATAGAAACATTGTTATAAATAGTTCTAAAGTTCTATAATTGTATTTGAACTGCATGTCAGTTACTTCAATAATTCAAATATTGGTGATTCCATTAGTGGGAGTATGCCTTTGCCTGAGCCAGATTCAATTTTTTAGTGATTTAGGAGATAGTCTTTCCAAGCTGCTATGGTTTATTTATTTTTTTTAGAGTATTCTCTGTAGCCACCTTCCAGTGATGAATTTTTCTATACTTAGATAGGTCTAGAAGTAGACAAAAGATATACAAAAATCTCTGGATCCATAAGGAACCTTTCAAGCCTTAATGTATTATTAGAAATGAGTATTATTATTAATAATATTATTATAATTTATAAGTTTGTCAGTCTCTCAATAAGCATTTATTAAATAACTGCAACATTCAAGGCACTGTACTAGGCACTGAGGATACAAAAAGGAAATTGAAATTGCCCCTGTCTTCAAGAGTCAAATTTTATTGGGGGAAAATAGCACCTAAGGTATATTTGTATTCTTTCTGGGTAAAGTGATTGCGGATGCTAGCAGCTGGGAAGAACAGGAAATGCTTCACCTAGAAGTGATTTTTGTAACTGGGGGGTTCTAAACGGCAGTAGTGAGGAGGGAACATTTCCAGTTTGGTTGCCAGCCAGCACAAAGACATGAAGCCAGGACTGGATTCTCTTACATATGGAACATGAAGGAGCCTGGTTTATCTGGACTGCAGAATAAATGAAAGGAAATAAGGTACGAGACTAGAAAGGTAGTCTGGGGCAGGCTTGGGAAGACCTTTGAGTGCTAAACAGAGGAGTTTATATTTTAGGAGATATTGTTGAAGTTTGCTGAATAATGGAATGATATGGTTAGACTCGTGCTTTAGAAAATCTCTTTGGAAGTTATTTGAAGGTTGGAGTGGAGTGGGAGAAATTTGAGGAGGAGAGACCAATTAGGAAGCTATCTAACGATCTAAGGGCGAGGTCATGAATAGCTGAACTAAGGTGGTGGCAGCTTTAAGAGATATTTATCAAAGATATTAGTAAATATGGCTTTACTGCTACTTCTTATTTACATCCTGTGAACCAAGAATTTTTTATGTTTTTAAATGCATTAAAGCTTTATTTAAAAATATTTTTAAATAGTTCTTGGCACCCAGCTGTATGAAAACAGGAAGTAGGCCGACTGGGCCTATGGGCTGTAGTTTGCCAATCTCTACTTTAGAGGATTAGCCTAGGAACTGAACTTCTCTGTACTATACTATAACTATAGCAAAATTTGTTCCTGACAGGTATGAATATTCTTACAAGAAATTTCTGGAAGGAAAATGTTTCATAAGCTTATGACTGATGACATCAGGATTTTCATGCATAAATTTAGATCTAGAATTGGAAGAAAATTTTAATTCCATTTAGAAAATCCCCTCATTGTACAGAAAAGGAAACTGAGGCCCATGGAAATGATTTGTCCAAGAACACAGATAATTAGCATCTGATGTGGTATTGGAACACCATATTCTCTGATTCTAGAGCCAGTATACGACAGGTTTTTACAGTTTGGTTTGTTGTGGCAAATGAAATTTTGTGGGAAGACTTAAACATCAGCATCTAACTGCATACATTTCTGTAAGGAAAATATTTGCAAAGCATTTGGAGCATCTTTGCTGTTCCAAATCTTTTAAAAAATGTTTTTTTCACTATGTAGCAACTAAACTTTCAAAGGACTAACTCACGAATATATAAAAAATATTTTTAAGTGGTGTGGTGGTGTTTGGAGTAGGGGATATGAATCAAACTGTTTCCAACCATATTGTTTTACTGTGTCTTGTGAAGCCCAAACAAGTAACTGGCAAGCTACTTGCTAATTTGTGAGCAGTTAAATGAGGGGCTGCCTTTGAAATTTTTTTTCTTAAATAGCATTTTATTTTTCCCCTGTTACATGTCAAGAAAAATTTTAGCATCCATTTTGACAAGATTTTGAGTTCTAAATTTTTCTCCATACTTCTCTCCTCTCCCTTCTTCTGAAAATGGTAGGGAGTTTGACATAGCTTATACATGTGCTATCATATAAAAAATATTCCCATGTAGTCACAGTTGTGAGAAAAGAAACAGATCAAAAGAAAAAAAAATCTTGAGAAAGAATAAAGTAAATGAAGAAAATATGCTTCAATCTGCTTTCAGAATCCATCAGTTCTTTATCTGGATGTGGATAGCATTTTCCTTTGTGAGTCCTTTATACTTGTTTTACGTCAATGTGTTTCCGAGAAGAGCTGAGTCATTCATTGATCATCACACAATATTGCTGATACTGTGTATAATATTTTCCAGGTTCTGTTCATTTCAATTTGCATCAGTTCATATAAGTCTTTCTAGGTTTTTCTGAAATCTACCTGTTCATCATTTCTTACTGCACAATTGTATTTCATTACATTCATACAGCACAGCTTGTTCAGTCATTCCCCAAATGATGGACTTGCCCTCAATTTCCAATATTTTGCCACCACAAAAAAGGGCTACTATAAACATTTTTTCAGATGTAGGTCCTTTTCCCTTTCTTGTGATCTTTTTGGGATACAGACCTAGTAGTGGTATTGCTAGATCAAAAGGTATGCACAGTTTGGTTGCCCTTTGGGCCTAGTTCCAAATTGTTCTCCAGAATGGTTGGATCAGTTCATATCTCTACCAACAATGCATGAGTATCCCAATTTTCCCACATCTTCAGCATTTGTCGTTTTCCTTTCCTGTCATATTAGCCAATCTGATAGGTTCAGATTTATTTTAATTTACATTCTCTAATCAAAAATGATTTAGAACAATTCATCCTATGCCTATAGATAGCTTTGATTTCATCATCTTAAAACTGCCTGTTCATACCCTTTGACCATTCGTCAGTTGGAGAATGGCTTGTGCTCTTACACATTTGACTCAGTTCTTTACATATTTGAGAAAGGAGGCCTTTATCAGAGACACTTGCTGTAAAGATTGTTTCCCATCTTTCTGCTTTCCTTCTAATCTTGGTTGAATTGGTTTTGTTTGTATAAAAGATTTCTTTTAATTTAATACAATCAAAATGATCAATTTTCCATTTTGTAATGCTTTCTATCTCTTGTTTTGTCATGACTTTTTCCCTTCTCCATAGATCTGACAGGTAGACTATTCCTTTTCATATGGTGACATAATTTGCTTGTGGTGTCACCCTTTATGTCTAAATCATGCTAAAGTCTGTCATATCTAACTTTTCTCATATTCTATTTACTTCCTTAGTTTCTTTCTTGTTTGCTTTCGAATTTCATGGAATCATTGGATGTAGAAGAGGAAAGGAATTTAGAAATCATTTAATCCAATCTCATCATTTTAAATGAAGGAAGGAATTTTTTTTAAAAGGATTTAAAGGCTTTTGTTGTTGTTGTTCAGTCATGTCTGACTCTTTGTGACCCCATTTGAAGTTTTCTTGGCAAAGATACTGAAGTGGCTTGCCATGTCCTTCTCCAGCTAATTTTATAGATGAAGAAACTTAGGCCCACAAGGTTAAGGGATTAGCCCAAGGTCACAAGCTTAGTAAATGTCTGAGACCAATTTTGAACTCAGGATGATAAGCCTTCCTGACTCCAGGCCCAGTACTCTATCCACTGCACCATATAGCTGTGTAAAACACATAGGTGCTGGAGATTAACCTATTTTGAAGGTGCTCCTAGGAAGGTGCTCAATGGAAAGAAAAGAACAAGGAACAACACATAAAGGAGGCATCGACTGTAAGTCAGAGGAAAAGGCATAGGGGACCTTAAGGTGTAGGGGGAAAACAGATGGTGATGGTCTTTCTTAATGTTGTTTCAATTAATAAAACTATTGCTAAAACTGCATCCATATCTGAGATCAATCTCCGTGACAATGCCACCAAAGTCGTTGGTGAAGGGAACATTCTTTATTTGTATATTTAGTAGCTGTGACAGCTGAGGAGGCAGGGACTAAGCCCCTGCAGAAGCCAGTTACCAGAAAGCATTTCCACAAGCATTGTGCCCATCCTTTCCTGATGGTTTCAGAAGCTGGACTGGAAATAGGACCAGTGATCGGGAAGCCACTGTTTTCCTGAAGCTACTCCCAGTACTTTATGCCCTGGGTTATCTCCAGTACGGTTTGAGAGCAGATCATGGCAATGATTTGGTTCACCTGCCCACCTGGTACATACTAGCTCCTTTTTCTCACTTAGGCTTCTCTTCTCCTTCGGCTAGGTTGGTTTATCAGCTCCATCAGTTGATGTTGGTAATAGTAGAGATGCTTTGCATTTTTTCCACAAAATTTACTCTCCGTTATGATGTTTGTGGGGACCAGGCTACAAACAGAGCTTGTAATCCGTAGTTATGGGTGGGGGGAGAAGGATTAATGAAGCTCAGAGAGATTAATAAGTTGTTCGATATTAGGTCAATGACCTTGGCTACCGAAATAATGAAGAGAATCATAGAGGGCTCGGAACTGCTTGTCAGGACTGCAGTTTTTGCTGACCTTATGCCATACTGTTATTTCTGTTTTGGTATATGCTGAGCATTGAAATCTCTAAAATTGTAGTACACGTCACTTCATGAGGGTCTTTCTATGGATACAACACAAGTATACATGGGGAAAAAACCCACTGGGGGAACTTCCTTAGTGTATTCCCCTCTCCTCTATTAGGACCAATTTAAGAATATTGGCCCACAAACCTAGATTGTCTCTACTGGCTGGCTTATGATTGACCTCAGAGCTGAGGACAGCCTGGTCCACTTGTCAACTATTGCCTTTCTGTACTACAGATCAGTTGTCCCATCATGCCGATTGTGGCAACAGTAGGCAACAGAGCTGGGACTCCAATATAGAACCTCTGCCATCGAATCTATTGCTCATAACACTCTACCACAGCCAGCTCAAGTTTCTGTTCTAACTATGCCCAAACCTGACGTTTGCCAAACAATCCTTGAAAGAAATACTTCCATTTGAAAATGTCTAGCAATAGAACTCCAAACATCTTTAGACTGGCACAGCTCCTCCTTATCTAAAATTTATTTATGAAAACAGCATCTCATTTTGGAAATTTATAGGTGTACTTCAGACCTGCATTAAGAAGGAAAGAAAATTGAAAAATTTGAGTTTGGCAAGTGTTTATAGAGTCTGATGAGCGCTAACTGTTAGACTTAGGTAGGTAATGGATAGATGATGCAGTGGCACAACCATTTCAGGGATGCCAGCTGACAATGTGTTAGATGCTTTTAAGTAAATCATCTTACTTTAATATTTTAGGAGCGAGAGACTTAATCCCTCTCCATTTGTAGTTATGTGTAGAAAGTATTTGTCAGAGATCACAGGCTTAATCCCTGGGTGGGCCAGCTAGCTTTGTGCTATTCTGAGCCCCATGAATTACCTCCCTACCCCTTGCCAGCTCTCTCACAAAGACATACTTTTATTTACAAGAGAGAGCCCATTTCTGGCAAAGAAAAGCTCATGATCTCATGTTCCCAGCATGATCTGTAGATATTTGGGTCAATGCATTTTATACCACATATAGGATTTGCCTTAATAGAGCAACTAATCTGGATGCTTATCTTTCTGAAGGAAGAAGAGGCTGAGTATGTCTTAGGATTGGTGGTAGGGGTTGATGAATTGGTGCCCATGCCATACAGGATGGTCGCTTTTTTCATGATAGCACAGTATTTATCAATCAGGGTCCCCTGGGGATGTGGGGAACCTGTGAACTAGCACATCAGGTGAAGCGCGCTTTCCTTTGTGGCCTGAGTAGATTCTGGGTAAGGGACTATACTCGTACTCATCCATGCTCCTTCATACCATTATCTGATAAACATACATCTAGATTAGTTTCTCTAGTAAGATAAACAGGAGGACATAGAGGTACATTAACAAAAAGCCACTCAGAAACATCAGGTTCTGGAATATGTTGTTCTACTACACATGGGTCTTCCCTAGCGTGCTCTCTGGGGAGAACTCTTTAACATGAGCATAATGGGTCAGCCTACAATTAACACTAACCCAGAATTTCTGGTTTCCCCTACTTTTATGTGCTACTTATCAATTCTGTTTAGTCTGGTATCCTTAGCTCAGTCAATCAATAGTAAGCATTTATTAATTGCCTCCTATGTGCCAGGCACTGTGTAAGTATTGAAGATGCAAAGAAAGGCAAAAGACAGTCCCAGTTCCTGAAGGCTACTTGCACAATCTGTTACCTTCTTTATTGACACACGAATTGTCCTGCCTTTCTGATTAAGACAATGGTCACAAAATATGCCTGTTTATGACTTCCCCTACCACCCCAAATCTCAAAACCAAACTGAGCTGAGGTAGACCCAGGCTTGTGAATGAGGTCTGCGGATAGTTAGCTATTGGTACTTGCTCTGGTAAAATAAAGGCTGCATAGCAATTTACAGAGAACTCATCTAGCTTCAAGTTTTGAAAGTACAAAAGGATGATTCCTGGTCAGAATCACTATTTTCTTCTAGAATGAAAACACAAGAGAGAAGCTATATTCTATAGTTCACATTTAATTGGATGTATGCGTACGTGTATGCATGTGCATGGTCTAACAGCCTAGGGCATCTGCCTTGTGGAAATGGGAAGACATTCTAAAGCCCCATAAAAATGCACACCTGCATCTTCTGGATTAGCGTCCAATATTACAGTACAGGTAATTCAGAAAGGGCTTTGTAGCTTCTAAATCTCACTCCTCGCCAACCTACACAGTCATTTTGGAAAAGTAAAACTCAGGCATTCAGTCAGTGGCTCAAATCAAAAGCTACTTGCCTTCTTATAAGTACTTTCTACTTCATGACAAACTGTGAAGCTCAAACAATCACATTTCATAAATAGAAAATTATCCATCTCTCTTATGTATTGCGGCATATATGTGTAAATTATGCATATACATTGGATCTTTTTTTCTGGAAAATTCAAATCCTAATAAACTTCCACATATAAAGTGCTTGAGACACTTTACTCACAAGGATGCTGTGAAGCAGATAGTATAAGGGCCCTTAGCCATTTTACAGATGGGGAAAGTGAAGCTCAGACTTGCGATATTGTTTTATTTCTCTTGAGCATGTACCTAGTCTAATTCTTAAAACAAAGGCCAATGTGACTCTTACTGTGCACTGGGGGTTCTTTAACCCACCAGGAGCACCCTACTCAGTCTAAGACTTAGCCTATGTGACCCAGGTGAACTGACAAGATGCTGATTTTCCACCTTCAGTAGATAGGGTTTCTTTAGCTCTGATGTTGATAGTTGGGTCTAATCCATCCACACATCTTGGGTCCCATGATAACAGCAACATACCTGTGGTCAAGTTTGCAGGTGTAATCTATAGCACTGGGACAGAAAAGACCTGTGTGGTCCAGATGGTTCTTGATCTCATCCCATTAAACCAATTAAAAGCACTGCTGAATGCCCCCAAACATTCTATCCTTCCAATTCCTCAGACACAACCTTAACTGTGTAAGTATGGAGCTTCCAGGCTTCTCGATACAGTGGGGATGTGAGATGGACTGTACCATACCAGACTTACTGAATGTTTGGTCTACTTTGTTCTACATTGTTGATGGCCTTTCACAACATATGTGGCCGAAGAATATGGGTGGGGCATACAGGCACTCTCTCAGCTCACATTACCATGAGCCCTTCCTATTCTCTTCAGTTATGTATGGGGTGTGGACCAGGTTCCCCATTGTCTTTCTGATTAAATGTAAACTTCTATTTGTCATTTAAAGTATTTAACGACCTGACATTTTCCTATCTTCCAGTTTTCTTTTTTAAATTTTTTTTTAGTGAATAAAAATTTATTTCCTTTTCCTCCCATCCCCTACTCACTTAAAAGAAATAATAATAAAAAGAAAAACCAATTTCCTATAACATCCATGCGTTTTTGTCCTTTAGTTGTTCTCAGTTGTGTCTGACTCATTGTGTCATCATAAATATCATGCCCATGGCTTCCCTAAACTTCTTTGTGGTGATGATGATGATGATGATGATGATGGTGATGATAAGCATTATTTATGTTGTGGTTTTAAAGTTTGCCAATCACTTTTTTTTTGAATCCAGATTTCTTTTTAATAGATCCATTTAGTTCTGCACTTGTCTCCAGTCTGATTTCCAGACTCTTCTGGGAAGAGTAGTGTCTTCCATGCAATGATGATCATTCTCACATCTAGTCATACTCTACTCTGTGTATATCTGTGTGTATACAGACACACCCACATATACATATCTATTTGTGTATGTGCTAGATAAGTGGTCAAAGAATATGAACAAAAAGTTCTCTAAAGGATTGTGCACTATTAATAACTATAAGAAAGAATATTCAAAATCAGTAATAATAAGAGAGATACAAATCAAAACAATCCTGAGAATTTACCTCATACACTGAAAATTGGCACAGGTGACCAAAAAAATGGGAAAAGTCAATGTTGGAGGGTTGTGGGATGATGAAGACTTTAGCACAATCTTGGTGGAGCTGTGAATTAGTACAATTATTATGGAAAGTGTAAGAAACGCGGGGAGGAGTTTTGTTTCCACGGAGTTAAAAGTATTCCTCTTCCTCCCCCTCACCACCCCCCTCCCCTGTCAGCTTTAGCAGAAACCAGGCCTCTGGTTGGTCAAGTGAAAGGTTAGAAATATGCTTAAATGAGCCATTTGAGGAGGGATTGATGTAGGCAGTCAGGGGTTTGCATCTGACCAACGAGAGCCTGGCTCTACTGCCTTCGCTCCTCCACATCCACTGCTGAATGGAGATGGAGAAAATCATGTAACTGTTATGATTATGTTGCATGATTTCAACTGAGGCCCTACTGCTGCTAGGCAATCCTACTACACCTCCTTTGTCACTCACCATCCCACTCTCCACAGTAACTCTTTCAAACCTTTTCATCCATCCTTAAGTCTCCTATGGCTCTCCTTCTTCCTACTATCTCAGCTGAGAACCTTTCCTCATTTTTTTTAAATTTAATTTATTTAATATATTTAGTTTTCAGCATTGATTTTCATAAGAGTTTGAATTACGTATTTTCTCCCCATTTCTACCCTCTTGCCCACTCCAAGATGGCATATATTCTGGTTGCCCTATTCCCTAGTCAGCCCTCCCTTCTGTCACCCACTCTCCTCCCATCCCCCTTTCTCTTCTTCTCTTGTAGGACAAGATAAATTTCTACACCCCATTGCCTGTGTTTCTTATTTCCTAGTTGCATGCAAAAACCTTTTTTTGTTTGTTTTTGAACAACTGTTTTTAAAACTTTGAGTTCCAAATTCTCTCCCTTCATCCCTCCCTACCCGCCCTCCCTAAGAAGGCAAGCAATTCAACATAGGCCACATGCGTATCATTATATAAAACCCTTCTACAACACTCACATTGTGAAAGACTAACTATGTTTTGCTCCTTCCTAACCTATCCCCCTTTAATGAATTTTCTCCCTTGACCATGTCCCTTTTCAATAGTGTGTGTTTTTGATTGCCTCCTCCCCGCATCTGCCCTCCCTTCTATTGTCCCCCCTTTTTTTTAATCTTCTTTCCTATGGGGTAAGATACCCAAGTGAGTGTGTATGGTATTTCCTTCTCAGGTCAAATCTGATGAGAGCAAGATTTACTCATTCCTCCTCACCTGCCCCCTCTTCCCGTCCTACAGAACTGCTTTTTCTTGCCACTTTTATGCAAGATAATTTACCCCATTCTATCTTTCCATTTCTCCCTCTCTCAATATATTCCTCTCTTATCCCTTAATTTGATTTCATTTTTTTAGATATCATCCCTTCATATTCAACTCACCCTGTGCCCTCTGTCTATATATATAATACATATATATATACACACACACACATATATACATACATATATGTATATATATATACATACCTACATATATACATACATACAGATATATTATATACACACACACACATATATATATATGCATATTCCTTTCAGCTACTCTAATATTGAAGTCTCATGAATCATACACATCGTCTTTCTATGTAGGAATGTAAACAAAACAGTTCAACTTTAGTAAGTCCCTTATGATTTCCTTTCTTGTTTACCTTTTCATGCTTCTCTTGATTCTTTTGTTTGAAAGTTAAATTTTCTATTCAGTTCTGGTCTTTTCACTGAGAAAGCTTGAAAGTCCTCTATTTTATTAAAAATACATATTTTGCCTTGGAGCATGATGCTCAGTTTTGCTGTGTAGGTGATTCTTGGCTTTAATCCTAACTCTATTGACCTGCAGAATATTGTATTCTAAGCCCTTCGATCCCTTAAGGTAGAAGCTGCTAGATCCTGTGTTTTTCTGATTGTGTTTCCACAATACTCAAATTGTTTCTTTCTGGCTGCTTGCAATATTTTCCCCTTGACCTGGGAGCTCTGGAATTTGGTGACAATATTCCTAGGAGTTTTCTTTTTGGGATCTTTTTCAGGAAGCAATCGGTGGATTCTTTCAAGTTCTATTTTACCCTCTAGCTCTAGAACATCAGGGCAGTTCTCCTTGATGATTTCTTGAAAGATATTATCTAGGTTCTTTTTTTGATCATGGCTTTCAGGTAGTCCAATAATTTCTAAATTATCTCTCCCGGATCTATTCTCTAGGTCAGTGGTTTTTTCCAATGAGATATTTTACATTGCCTTCCATTTTTTCATTCCTTTGGTTCTGTTTTATAGTATCTTGATTTCTCATCAAGTCACTAGCTTCTACTTGCTCCTACCTAATTTTTAAGGT
>CM053625.1:244116968-244132600 GCA_028646595.1 Phalanger gymnotis
GTAACCAGAAGGCCGCAGAAAAACAAGATGGTATTTAACCAATTCATATTTACTGGCCTCAAGTCCTTGCTCGAACTCCTGGGTTCACACAGGTCGGCTCTGCTTCTGCAGCTCCTGCTTCGGCTTCTTTCAGCTTCAGCTGTAGTTGTCTCTTGGCTCACCTCTCCTCGAAGCCGAGGCTCTGGCGTTCTCAAGCCCTGCCTCAACGACCAGAGACCATTGGTTCCCGAGTTGGCCCCTCTTAAGTTATTAATCTACACCCACACAGGTTTCACACCTGATAGGGCTTTGGGCCTGGGGCTTAGCACTTAACAGCTGAAAGTACTTTCACTCAAAGTAAACAAAGTAAACAAAAGCCAAACTCCTCAAGTGCTAAGGAGCCCCTTTTGACTTACCAACACAGAGGGCATTCCATATATGGGGGAAAGGTTGTTTGAAACTAGATTGGAATATTATGAAAAGAGAAAATTGCTAACAGGCCTGTTTGACTGGAATATAGGATTCATGAGGTCAGGTAATATGAAATAAGAATGGAAAAGGAGGTGCTAGTCAGATGGTAGAGGGCCTTAAATACCCAGCTAAAAAGTTTGTGTTTGATCCCAGAAGCAATAGGGAGCCCCTGAAGGTAATTGAGCAGGGGATTAATCTGATTCGATATGTGATTTAGGAAGAATATTTTGGCAGCTGTATAAAGATTGCATGGGAGAGGCCAGAGTTTTGCACCATGTACATAAATGTGCTGTGGTGTGTGTACCACCTTAGATACTACTGGTGCCTATAATTCACTACAGGAAAACAACAGACCAGACCAGAGATACCTTGTTCTGCCAGTATTGCTAGTACTACTTTGTGCAACAATTTAGTAATCAACAGTAATTATGGTTCTTGGAGATCATAACCCAGAATTTGTATTTTACAAAGAGCTGCGCTTTTACAAAAAGTATGCACTCATCTAACACTTAAATAGTTATAAAAATGAATTATAGTCAATAAATGCTGTTTATGTTTTTACTATTTGCTAGGCACTATGCTAGGTGCTAAGGATGCACAGACAAAAATGAAGATAGTATCAGTCTAAATCAGGAGCTTATATTCTGCTGGAAAACAATTCCCATATGTATTCCTCCTAATACAACAATGTGTGTTGAACCAGAAGCTCCATGCATAGTGGAAACTCTGTGAAACAGAAAAATTGCTAGGTCACTTGTTAATACTGAATTTTCCCAAGTGCATCGATGACATTTTTTTAGAGCTTAGCATTTTTGAAGCTTTCCCCAGAGTCTGTCCTTGGCAAATTGAAATATGGGAAGTTTGGCCTTGGTGTCACTCTCCTTCTCCTTCTGCACCTTTGTGGTTTCCTTTTCCCACTATTCTTCTTTCTTCCAGGTACCTTTCCCTCTATCGGTGGCTGCCCTCAGCATTTCTAGACATTCATTTACCACCCTATTCTGAATCTAAGTCAATGTGACAACCCACCCAGGAGGATTTGTATTTAATATCTCGTCTCTAAAGACAGACTGAAAAATTTTAACCCCTTCCTATATGTGAAATTTCAGTCATTGGGTACTATGGTGTATCCTTTGCCTATGAGTATGTTTGGTGAGTATTTTGTGAGCAGAAGAACCTTCCTGGGACCCCTGAATCGTAGCCATTGTAAGTCACAGCCTACTTCTATAATGAGGGTATGGCAGATTCTATGTTATGGCCAGGTGTCAAAAAAGCTTTCTTGAGAACCAGGCCAAACTCCATACAAACCTCTCAGGTTACTCAAGGGCATTCACAGCTGTCCTTGAAACGATGCCGGCACCAAGATCAAAGTTGTCAAAGTAAGATGGGTCAGTTATAGTTGTAGTTTTCCCCTGTGGTACTACAGCAATCTTGGGGCCTTTGTATTCTTTTCATGTAGCCCTGGGGCAGTTTATGCTTTTTTTCTCAATATTCCTCTGATGGATGTAAAGGTTTGTTTTTTTTTTTCCTTTTGGCATGATAATAAGGCATTACACGTTAATGCTTTGTTCTGAGTCACTTTGTCCAGACCTCAGCTAGATTAGAAGGCCAGTATTTTATGAAATCGCCCATTTAGCAGGGTTGGCAGTCTTTAAAAGTCTGAGTCAGCCAGAATGTCATTAACTTTGATCCCATAGGCTGCATTTCCCCATGAGGACTCTTGCCCTTTATTATCTGTTTAAAACTGGTTCCATTTTGAAAATTACCTGAAGCTAATTTTATTTCTCTTTGTCATACTACTGTAGTGACCCCCATCCCCAGTACCACACCCTTCCCCTTCTCCCTTCCTCCTCCCAAACACTTAAGATTTTGGTAGTCAAATGTAGACTCAATACAAGAGTGAAAGAAATGTAGGTTCTGTATTTCACAAGTTCTGCCCATGCTTAAGACAGCTGCAAAGTTTTTCTGCTTGATTTCTTTTTAAAAATTTTTATGGATTTTTTTTTTGCTTTTGCATTACCTTCACTTCCCAATAGATCTCTACCTCCTTTCCCATTTAGAGAGATCTCTAGTTAGATATAAATTTATATGTATATGTATGTACATGTGTGTATGTGCGTGTGTGTGTGTGTGTATTCAGTAAAACTAAGAACACAGTATCAGCCAAGTCCAACAGTACATACCTATAGTTTCGGTGCCAGGCACTGTGCTAAACACTTTACAAATATTAACTCATTCAGTCCTTACAGAAATTTCAGTAGTTAGGTGGTGTAATTAAACCCATTTTACAGTTGAGGAAATTGAGGTTAACTGACTTGCCCAGGCTGACACAACTCCCGGCCCAGTGCTCTAACCAATGCACCACCCACTGCCTTGTTTTCCCTCTAAAGAGGTGAAGGAGATAGCTTCTCCTGTCTCTCCTTTGGGACCAATCTAGTTCCTTGTAATTTCACAGTATTCAGTTTTGTTTGCTTCATCATTATTGTTCTATTTACATTTATTTCAGTGACTGTTTTCCTGGTTCTGCTCATTTAACTTCACATTAGTTTATGTAAGTCTTCCCAAGTTTCTCTTCATTAATCATATTCATTGTTTCTTACGGTACAATAACATCCTGTTACATTCATGCACTGAAACTCTTTTACCCATTCCCCAAGTGAGGGGCATCCACTTTGTTTATGTTTCTTTGCTACTATAAAACACGTTGCTGTAAGTATTTGTGTCTACTTAGGACCTTTATTTTATTGTCAACCTTTCTAGGGCATGTGCCTAGTTAAGGGAGGATCTCTGGGTCGTAGAGGATAGGTATTTTAGTCACTTTCTTAGCATAATTCCAAAACATTTTCCCAAATGGTTGGTTCTTTGGTTTCTCAAAGTCACACTCACAAACATTCATTTTCAGAGCTCGAAGGGTCAGCATCCAAAAGCACTGAAATTAGAAAGAGGTAGAGGCCTCCCTCTGAAGGGAAGTATCTGTTGAAAAGATGAAAGATTTCCATTAAAACAACTGAACAAAACACCTGGCAAGAGGCATTTATGAACTCAGTGAAATTAAAATTGATCCAAACGTGCCAGCCCCTTCTGAATGATTCCTCAAGCCCCAAATCCCAAATGCCTGAGTTAATACGCCGTGATTGCCTGGGACAATATTTGAATGTCTTGTTGATTCATCAGGAAGTAGCTGACAATGCTTTCCATGGGTCCATCCCCTTTAACTATAGGCTTCTCTCGGCTCTTCCCATTCTTTTATTTTTTCCTTGGTTTTAAAGCTTTTTGAAACAGTATAACTATCTCCCAAGTTTGGGGGGTTTATTGCCCCTACAGAGTAATATGAGTCAGCTAAAGAAATGTGAAGGCAATGAAGATTGACCCGCTGTTTGCCCAAAAGACCAATTATGCGATCCTTTTGATTGTGTTTGTCAGGGCCAATTGAGCAACAGCATAAGGCATGAGAGTTTGGAGGCATGTGTTTGACATTAAAATCAGAGACATGGGGTTTTTAACAAACCCCAAATTCTTATACACTAGAATTCCCTCTGTGTCATGGAATCACTTTCTCCACAATAACCAGGCGCTGCATTGCAAGCCTCTTTCTCATAAGTGGGGTGGGGGTGGGGTGAGGAGCATTTCTATTTTTCTGAGAGATGCTTTTGTGTCCTTCAAACGTGGCCTGAGATATTGAGACCCCTAATAAATGGACAGCAAGCTTTTTCACCTATGTCTGTGTTGTCAGGTGTCTGAAACAAGCTAGGGGTCAATAAGAATCCCAGGTGATAAGAATTTGTTAATGCACAGCTACACTAGAAACCATTGCAGCAACTATAGAAAGTAAGATGAAAGGGAACTTATTTTTACCTTTTTCCTTTTTTGTATCGCTAGTACTTAGCACAGTGCCAGACACATAGTAAGCATTCATTTGGTGGTGGTGGTATTTGTTCTTCACTCTAGAACAGGGCTGTCCAAAATGTGGCCTGCAGGCCGCAGCCACAATGTGATTTATGTGCCTGCCTAGGAGCATAGAAGTTTACATAAATGCTTTAGTAAATGAAGCAGAGCTACCTAAGAGCTCTCACTAAAATGGCAAATCAAAATATATTCTCTACAGTTTCAATAAAAACCTAAGGTTGTACAGCCCTGTTCTAGAAGAAGACCAATGATATCAGGAGGGTGATGTCTTAAATTGCAGTCATCAAAACCCAAATAATCACCAAGTAAGGCTTGGACTGGGACCTATTAATGGCCAGTCAGTGAGAGCCAGAGTTGTTTAGGCATTCAACAACAATTGACTGACTGGCAGCCCAGTTGAAATATTAAATGTGAGAGGGTGTGTAGTGGAAAGAGAATTGGACCTGGAGGACGGAAGTCTGGGTTTTAATCCTGGTTTTGCCATTTCCTGATTGTGGGGCTTCAATTTATAGTATTCTTACTTACAAGGTCAAGGTGATCAAAGCACTTTGTAAACTTTAGAGTACTTTAGAAATGTAAGGAGTTGTTATTACTGAAGCAGGAAGTTACCTTAGAATTAAATTAACACAAACGCCTTATTGTCTGGTTGGAGAAACCAGGACCCAAAGAGGCAACAGACTTGTTAAAGGTCCCACTGCAAAGTTGGTGGCCCAGGTCTCCAAACTCTTAGTTCTCTGTGACTTCCATGACTTTTCCCTGGAACAAAATAATCAAAGAAAAAACTTTGCCCCTCTTTAGACAAGATTTGGATTCCAGTTCTGGCATATGAGAGACAAGAAAATGGGGAGGAGTGGGCAAAAGGCAGGGAAAGGCTTCTTTTAGGTGATAATTGAGTAGATATCAGATTATAGAAGTTAACACTAATGTTTAATCAGCCATTTACTCAATTATCACCTCAAATAAGAACTTAAAATGAGGTGACTCTGTTGAAGGAGAGGTAGGTTTGATTGATCATTAAGGGAAGGGGGGTTTGCAAGGAAAGCAGGCCTTAGATGAATTGTGAGAGTTAAATACTTTCAAAGAAGGTACTATAAAGGCACTGGAAGTATGGTGAAGGGGTGAGATTGAATGCACAGAGGTAGTAAAAGAAATGCTTACTGGAAGGCAAGAATCCAATGAAAGTTACCTATTTTCAGTTTTGAAAAGTACCCTGGTGATAGTAATGTATCAGGTGCCATTGAATATCATCTCCCGTGCTACTCTGCAGCACCTGAATTTTAGTGCCCCAAAGTCATGTCTAAGCAGAAAGTTCAGAAATTCTGTAGAGTCTATGTCCGGTTCTCCATCAAAGCTCTCTTCTGATTCTTAGCATGCCATTGAGGTGATCTTGGGCACCCAAAGACAAGGGGTGTGGATACAAACCCTGGCAGACTCTCCTAAACTGGAAGGCCTTCCAGTAGATACTCAACTGAAAAATATGCTTCTACTATCTGAGGATCAATCAATTAACCAAACTGTAAGCTTTTTCTAAGTCCCTAGAATGTGTCAGGCAATGGACTCAATACTGGGGATACAAGTACAGTAAATGAAACAACTGCTACTCACAAAGAATTTGTATTCTAATGGGGGAGACTATGTGTGTGTGTTTGTATGTGTATGTGTGTGCGGGTGTATATAGAATGTATGTGTATTCATGTCTGTATATATATGCATATATATACATACACACACATATATACATATACATATACACATATATACAGGGTGTCCATAAAGTCTATGTGCAATTTAAAATAGTTGTAAATTGTAAATTGCACTCAGACTTTATGGACACCTTATGTGATGGATTACAGAAGGATTTTATATACTATATATAAAGATAATAAATATAGATACATATGTATATAGTTATGTATTTGTTTTATTTCATATAATATAATAATATATTTGTATACAGATATATATTTATATAGTCATATACATATTTATATAGTTACTATATCTATGAGTGTGTATGTGTGTGTTATCTCTTGTGGATTGTACAGAGATTATATATACGATATAAAAAGAAAATAAATGTATATACCTATTTATATAGTTACTATATCTATATGTATATGTGTATATCTATCTATCTGTCTATCATGGACTAATTAATATAGATGCATATTTAGTTATATTATATATATTTATAGCCATATACATATTTATATAGGTACTATATCTATGTGTGTATCTCTCATGGATTACACAGAGATTACATATGCTATATATAAAGATAATAAATGTGTATGCATATAGTTACTATAGCTATATGTGTATGTATGTATATATATATCATGGACTAGAAAGAGATTATATATATTATATAGAGAGATAATAAATATAGATACATATTAATATACTTATGTATTTATTATATAGCATGTACTTATATATAGGTATATATTTATATAGTCATATACATATTTATATAGTTACTATATCTATGTATGTGTGTGTATCTCATGGATTGTAGAGAGATTGTATATTCTATATATAAAGATAATAAATTATATATATTTATATAGTTACTATATCTATATATGTGTGTGTGTATACACACACATATACATATCATGGATTATAGAGAGATAATATATTCTATATATAAAGATAATAAATGTATATACATATTTATATAGTTACTATATCTATACTATAGAGATAATATAAACACATACATATATGTATACCCATACATGCACACATTATATATTATGTATGTGCATGTGTACAAGTCTATGTATAATCAGGGAGGAAGGACATTAGTAGTTGAGGGAAACAGGACATTTTTCCCATATAATGGAGTGCTTGAGCTGAGTTGAGGAGGGGGTGCAGTGCTTCCAGGCTTGAGGATAGCCAGACACAGTGATGAAGGGTGGTGGGTTTGTCATGTATGAGGCATGGAAAGAAGGTGAAACTTAGCACAGTCTGGCACATAGTAGGTACTTGATAACTGTTTATTGACTGTTTATTGACAGTTTGGCTAGAGTATAGAGTATGGCAGTGAGAATAATTGGAATAAGTGGAAAGAGAGATTGGAGCTAGTTGGTGAAGGGCATTAAAAACTAACCGGAGGAGATGATTACATCTAGATTCAAATATAAAATATTCTACTTGGCAGGTTGAACCCATCACTAGCAGAGTAATATCAGTCAGCTGAAAATATAATCTTCTCCATTTTATCCGCTGCAAGTATATTCTGCAGTCTGGCTACGATGGCCAACTTGCTGTTCTTTGAAGGCGACACTTCATCTCTCAAAAACTTGTCTTTCTACTGGCTGCCCCCATCCTTGGAATATTCTTACACTTCTGTTTCTGGGCTACCCAGGATTCCTTCAAGACTCAGGTAGACTCCAGACTTCTGTTGCAGGTCTTTCTTCCTCGTACCTCTGCTCCCACTGCTTGTGTCATCCCTCTGACATTCATTTAAAAAGTAAATAAATAAGCAAACAAATGAACGAATTAATAAATATACACATATATAATATGATAATATACGTATATAAATATATTTATTTTTTTGATTTTGCATGTACATATTGATATCATGTCTCCCTCATTAGAATATGAGGTCCTTGAATGCAATGGCCAGCAATGGCTTAATAATTGCTTGTTGACTGCCTTGGTTTTGATCAATAAGAACAAGCTAGCTGAGTGCAGAGAAGCTCATTAGTGGAAGATTTGGCATCAGATAATGGATTTTTTTTTGGACACAGCAGCTCATGAAAACATCTATAAAGGCAATGAGGGGTTGCCATCTGCATTGTTGGAGTTTATACCAGCAATCCTTGAAATAAGTACGTATATTTTATGTTCAGAAGAGTATAGAGAACACTAATTTCAAAGGATCAGTGAGAATGGTCATTTGGTCAAAGGGACTTTATTAGTCTCTCGAAGCAAGCTGACCAGAGGCTACATGGGAATAGCAAAGAATCCAAAGTGATAAAAGTGAGGGACAGGGTATGAGATTAAATGTGAAAAACAGTTCTCTTGAGTCATTGAGGTAAGAAAAGCTTTTCTTTTTCTATTTTTTGGAAGTGTGTTTACCCATTTACATTTAATGTTTATTTATCTTAAGTCAGATATCGTAATACATTTCTTAACCAACTTCATGGAAACTATGTGTGTTATTGTTCAACGCAGACTTGGGAGGGGCGCATAGGAATTTCTGGCAGAGGAGAGAGAGCTATTAAATGAGATAGCTACTAAATGGCTTTATTTTTTCAGAACATGATTTCTGGTGGAGGCTTAGAGAAGGAATATATTCAGCAGTACTTCTCTAGGCAAAGGAGTCAGCAACAGTCATGACTAGCTAAGGTTAGGGCAGAGAGGGAGAGACTGATATTGAAGCCTAGTTTACCAATAAAAAAAAAAAAAGGAAAGCCACTCCTCTGAGAGGAGAGACCGAAAAACATTTATCGTCTACTTTGTACCAGGCACTATGCTAAGTGTTGAGGATACAAAAAGAGGCGAAAAGTCCCTGCCCAGAAGGAGCTCACAATCTAGTGGAAGAGGCAAGTAACAACAACAAAATACACATATATACAAAGCAAGCTATATAGTAGATAAATAGGAAATAATTAGCAGAGAGAAAGCATTTAGAACAAAGAGGGATTGAGAAAGGCTTCTGATAAAAGATGAGATTTTAGTTGGAACTTAAAGGAAGCCAGGGAGCTCAGTATTCAGAACATGGCACAGGGGACAGTGAGAGAAAATGAAAGGAGGGAATAGATGGAGGGTCTAAGGCTAGAGAGAAAGTCACACTTACAGGGAGCTGAAAAGAAATCAGAATGACTGACCCCTGCCTGATTAGCACATCACTGAAATACCAGAAAAAGAACCAAAGATGGAACTTTCAGAGCCTAATCATTAAGTAAGTGAAGGCATCTACCATGGAGTTGGAAGCCCTGGAATTAAGTCCTGTCTTAATTATAAGATAGCTGCATGAGCCTGTATATGCAACTTCCTCACCAGTAAAGTGTCATTCAATCATTTCTGACTCACTGTGACCTAGTTCTGGGGTTTCTCGGCAAAGATGAGGAAACTGAGGCAAATAGCGTTAAATCACTTGCCCAGAGTCACACAGCTAGTAAATGTCTGAGGCCAGATTTGAACCCGAAGATGAGTCTTCCTGATTTTAAAGCCAGTGCTCTATCCACTACACCACCCAACTGCTACGTAAAGTGAGGTGAATGATATAGAAAACTCTGTTTTATTCTTTTCTCTCACTTTTTATTTATTTCTTTTGCTTTTTTACATTATATTCTGGTAATATATCTCCCTCCTCTTCTGTATCCAGTTGGACCTTCCTCATAACACAGATTTTAAAAGAAAAAGCAGGGGTGGGGGGTGGGGAAAACAGAAAAAACAAATAATGTATTGACCATGACTAACAATATAATAAAACATTCCATACTCATTTAGTCTACCCATCCTCTGCCCTATAATGAATGTAAGAAAGCACAGTTTCTAAACTCTTCCTGTGAGATATTTTCAATAAATCTCCATAAACTTATTTCTTCCCCTTGTTTTTTGTTCACCGAATTCAATTAGATTCTTCGTTTAGAAGGGAAAAACTGCTGTAACAGCTGTATAAAATTAGCCTGTCTTACTATCATAATTTATTATTTGTTGAACCTCAACAGTGCACTCAGTACTATATAAGGAAAAAATATCACCCACTATTCTCTATCTTCCTTCCAGGTGCTTAAAGTGAATAAGGAAGTCAAAACAATTCAGACATAAAACAACAACTTGGAAAGTGCTTAAAATTCACAGGTGTAAGGTTTTTCCTCCACTTAGAAGCAATAGAAACATGCTAAGATGGAAGAAGAGCATTTCTTTATCATTTGAATTATAATGCTTTTCAATGTTAGGGATGACATTACTACAGAGTCATTTGTCTTTGTCTTTTAACTTGGGCAAAGGTAGCTAGCTGATGCTCATTCCTATGTATCTTTTCTACCTTGTGCCCCACAGCATTGGCTAGAGGTGAACTTAAATGACCCTTTGTCATCCAAAGGGAGTTGGGTCAACATCTCTGAGCAATGTCATAGAAAGAGGCCTGGATTTGGAATCAGGACATTTGGCTCTATGACTTACTAGCTGTGTGATGCTGCACAAATGACTCCCACTCAGAGTTTCAGTTTCCTCCCCTGTAAAATAGGTATAGAGAATCCCTGCCTTTCCCACCTCATAGAGTTATTGTGAGAATCAAAGCTAAGATGACCATGTGAAAGCCTTTTGTGAACTATAAGGTGATACATTAACCTCTCTCACTATCTTGATCATCCTGTTTTGTATGCCTTCTAGTTTATGTCTTCCATGAAATGTGGTACCCAGAACTGAACATCATAGTCTATATGTGGACTTACTAGCACATATTCATGTTTTTTTAATTGTTATCATATGACTATTACTATTATAGGAGGCAGCATGGTTAAGTGACAGGATCAACATTCTGTGGTTCAAGGGGCAAATGTGGCCTGCCCTCATACTTTCTCATGGCCCACGAGCTGATTGCGGTCAGCTTGTGGGCCATACAGAAGCTGGCAGTGGGCTAGATTTGGCCCTTGGGCTATAGTTTGTTAACTCCTAATCTACTGAAGAATATGTAGATGTTAGATTCGGAAGACTTAGGTCAGAATCTTGATGGTGCATGTACTAGTCTTTGTGACCTGGGGTGAGTCACTTGAAGGCAGTAGAGGAGGAATCTCTATTCATCCCAGTTCCTCAGGTATAAAATTAAGGAGTTGAACTAGATAGTTTCTAAGGTAATTTCCAACTCTAAATCTTTGACTCTATGCTCCTTATACCTACCATATTTTCATACACTGTGACCCTTTGTTCTTCCCATTCTCCCACTCTGTCAACCTCGACCTGGCCTCAATTTCTTTCCTACCCAATCTTCACTCATTGTCACCCATTGCAATAAATAGCCCTCTCAACTCTTCAATCTTTTCTTCATTAGATCCTTTGCTAATCTGCTAACCATTGATTATACCACATGCCTCTTCTATTGCTTCTCCAAAGTCACTGACCATTTCTGGAGGAAATCACAGAATCCTGCTGACTGGATCAATTATAAACCTAGCCTAACCTAGGCTGTCCCTGCTGCTCTCCAGTCTCTTGCTCCCTTATCTTATCACCATTTATCCCTTTTCAAACCTTAGTGCTGAAGCACTTCCACCATCCAAATCCTCCACTCCTACTTAGGTGCTGCTGAATGGTGCTGGAGGAAGAATTATGACCATGCAGACCAGGTACATTATAAAGTCGTATTATTCTACTTCAGCTTGGCCCTCACTGCAGCAAGGCAATCCTTTTTATACGTTTTATTTGATTTCCTATCTTGCTGCCCCAAACAGGACCAAACGAGATACTTTTCTGAAACTCTTCTCTCCTTAAAATTTTTGCTTACCTCCACTGCCCTCTCAGCTGAAGACTTTGCCTTTTATGTTAGAGAGAAAATTGAACTCCCTCTTTCTCCCTAATCTTCATCTCTAAACTCCTTGACATCACTCCACCACTCTCTGCTCCTTTCCTCCTTCTCTGACAATAAGGTGGCCCTTCTCCTCGCCAGTATTCTTACATGTACCCTTGATCCTCTCCCATCCCATCCTCCAGCAGACTATCATCATTGTTATCCATCCCCCATCTTGAATTTTCAACTTCTCTTTTTCTATAAGTTCCTTACCTACTACCTTCAAATGTATCCAGGATATATGCTGAACCTACAGTGCTAGGTGCTATAGGGGATGTGAAGCTGAGTATGACTTGGACTCTGCTCTTAAAGAGCTTATAATCTTGTATCTGGTGGTAGAATGTGGGAGTAAGGCAGATAAATATGATATAATATAAAACAAAATCGAATACTCTTTCTTAGGTCCCTCATCTGTATAATGGGGATAATAATAGTACCTGCCTCTCAGAATTTTTGTGAGAAACCTTAAAGTGCTACATACATGCTCACTATTCTTATTATTCAGTCTTTATGCCATGCCACCTCTCAAAAATTATATTATTATTATTATTATTATCTGTGGGTATCAGGAAAGGCTTCATGGAAGGAGGAACATTTGAGATGAACTGTGGGGGATAGGCAGGGTATTGCTAAGCAGTCATAGGGACATTTTAGGCAGAAAGACCACCCTTTAAAGATGCTAAGGGAATGAAGTAGAATATATAACAAGGAATCTGATTTGTCTAGGCAATGAGACTCAGAGGAGAAATAGCAGTAGGGTAGGGATAAAGATCATCAATTTAGACCAGCAAGGAACCCTAGATATTGTCTAACAATTCAGGGATGGGGAACCTATGGCCACAAAGCTACATATGGCCTTCTAGGTCCTCGAGTGTGGCCTTTTGACCAAGTCCAAGTTTTACAGAACAAATACTTTTATTAAGGGGATTGTTCTGTGACATTTGGATTCAATCAAAGGGCCCCACCCACATGTAGCCTCATGGCCGCAGGTTCCCTGTCCCTGAATCCAATCTTTTCATTCTAAAGAAGAGGAAACTGAGCTCCAAAGAGATGAAATAACTTCTCCAATGTCATGTGGCTGTTAGTTTCAGAATTCCATCCTGTTGAAACTGTGTCCAGTGGTCCTTCCACTGCGCCATGTTGTCAGGCACTTTGTTTTAGTGATACTATGTATTTACTATCTCAAGAGTATTTAAAGCTCCAGAGAAAATTGAAGGCACTGCCAAGCACTGAACCCTAGGTGTTCTAGGAGCAATTGACTCTGATGGGGGAGATATTTTCAGCAGAGGTTCTTTCACATATCTTCAGACCATATAAGTATCCTACTACCTTGTAAGACTTAGGAGTTTTATGCTTGGTCTTAGAAACTTTGTTCATTTGGCATCTACACAGACAATGACTAACCCCTGTGCTTCCAGATTAAGCTTTTATTTCCTTCATGGTGAATTACAAATCATAGCAATTGGTCATTGAAAAGGAACTGCTAGATGATTTATCAATTCCAAACACCCTCAAACTTTCCACCAGGATTTTCTTGCTTCTTTTCGGCAGTTTATAAATTATAAACTGCTTCCATGTGCAAAGCTGTAAAAGAAGCAAGTAGGTTGCCTTAGAGTCTGGAGACATTGACTCAAATCTGGGTGCTGCCTCCGCTTCCCCAGTGATTTGGGGGAGAATCACTTCTGTTCTCTGACCCTCAGCTTCCTTCTATTTGAAATGATCGAGCTTGACGCTATCATCTCTATGATCTCACTTTTATCCCTATGATTCTGTGAGTATATTTCAATATGGTAACATGGAAAGAACTCTGGCCTTGGAGTCCAGAAGCACTTGGCCTCAAATTGAATCTCTGACATTCTCTAGTTGTGTAACTATGGGTATGCCAGTTAAAATTCTCCATGCCTCACATGTAAAATGAAAATAGATATAGTACCTGCCTCATAGGGTTTTTGTGCAAATCAAATTAAGAGTCAGTGTGTGTGTGGGGGGGGGAAGATATGGAATATCTCCTTATTAAAAATCAATGCAAGTTTTTGCATCAATGTGACTAATATCCAAAATCTATAAAGCAGTTTATCTGTTATAATCTTAGTGAATGAGGGCAGCCATTCATCGATCCATTTAACTAGCCAACAAATGTTTATTAAGCATCTACTATATTAGGCACTGAAGAAAGTACAAACTTCAGATAAACTAACACAATCACTGCACTCATGGACTTTATAGTATAGTAGAGAGAGAAGACATAGCTACCAAGGATGAACAAATCTGAATATTGCTTTGGGTCCCCTTTGCCGCTTTTAAACTTTCCTCTCCCACCATCACACTGAAACATTTTCTCCTTTGAGGTTTTTTCTATTCAAATTTATTACCCAGTCCAGAACCTTGTGGCTGTTATCTACTGACATTCAAGACGTTCCCTCTGCTTGCACCACTCAGACATCTTTCCCACTAGTTCCTCCTTCATTCATGTCCCTGATGAAGTGGTAGCCTTTCTGCTTGCCAAGGCAGACTCTTCTTGATTTTATCCCCTCTCATCTTTTCTAGCAGGTTGTCCCATTATCATATCACATCTCTTCAATTTTTGATCTCTCCCTATCTACTTGTTCCTTACCTTCTGTCTGGAAATATGTCCATACCTCCATCCTTAAAATATGTTTTTAAAACTTACTTAGTACAACTATCTCTACTAGCTATTGTCCAATATTTCTCCTTTTTTTCTCAGCTATACTCCTTAAGAAAGCTATCCACCAGAGGTGCTTCTACTTTTTATTTTCTCACTCATCTTTAATTCTTCTGCAATCAGACTTCTAGCCTCATTTTTGCGTGTATATGGGAGGGAAAAATGTAAGCCAAGGTCTTCTGCTAAGAGGGTGTGGGAAAGAGTATGGTGGTGGTGCTGCAGAAGGGGATAAAGAACGATAAAAAAACGTTTGGTATAGCCACTATGGTGAATGTGTGGATGTTATATCACCAATTAGATTATAAGCTGTGATAAACCTAAAGATTCCAGCTTCTGGGACAAGAACACACTATTTGACAAAAACTGCTGGGAAAACTGGTAAATAGTATGATGGAAGCTAGTCACAAACTAACATCTCACACCCCATAAAAAGATAAGGTCAAAATGGATACATATTTTAGACATAAAGGGTGATACCATAAGCAAATTAGGGGAGCATGGAAGAGTTCACCTGTCAGATATATGGAGAAGGGAAAAATTTATGACCAAACAAGAGGTAAAGAATGTTATGAGAAGATGGCGTCTGGGAAGCAGTGACTGGCGTAAGCTCCCCACCAAGTCCCTCCAAAAACCTATAAAACAATGGCTCTGAACCAATTCTAGAGCTGCAGAACCCACGAAGTGGCAGAGGGAAGCAGGGCCCCAGCCCAGGACAGCCTGGATGGTCTCTGGGTAAGGTCTGTCCCACACGGAGCTCCCAGCCCCCAGCTGAGGGGAGCGGAGCTGAACCCAGCGTGCACTGTGCGAACAGACCAGACGTGGACCTACCAGACCAGAAGACGAGCGGAGAGTGCCCTGGCATTCTGACGTACTGAGCTGTGGCATCTACCAGACCTCTCAACCCACAAAGAGCAAAGACATCAGAGAAGGTTAGTGGGAAAAGCTGCGTGACTGAGTTTGCGGTTCGGCCACTGCCCCTGGGGCAGCAGAGGTGGGGCAGCTTTAGAACTAGGGCTGCAGTTGCTTCTGGCCCCAGGCCCACCTGGTGGGAGGAATTAAGTGGCTGAT
>CM053625.1:244133100-244159451 GCA_028646595.1 Phalanger gymnotis
CCAGGTCAGTGGTTTTTCAAATCAGATATTTCACATTTTCTTCTATTTTTTCATTCTTTACATTTTGTTTTACTACTTCTTCATGCCTCATAGAGTCATTAGCTTCCACTTGCTCAATTCTAATGTTTAATGAGTTGCTGTCTTCATTTTGTTTTTGAGTCGCCTTTTCCAATTGGTTGATTTTACCTCTCAGGATGTCATTTTCTCTATTTAGATTCCAAATCTCCATAGCCATTTCACCAGTCTTATTTTTTAAGGACTTGATTTCATCAGTGGTTTTTTTCCCATTTTTTCTTTTAGCTCCCTAATTTGGTTTTTAAAATCCTCCTTTAGCTCTTCCAGTAATGCTTTTTGGGCTTAAGATCAGTTCACATTCCCTTTTGATGTATCAGATGTGGCTACAGTATCAATGCTATCCTCTTCCAAATTGGTATTTTGATCATGCCTGTCTCCATACAAACAATCAATGGTCCTGAGGATTGTCAATCTAGTTACTGGCTTTGTGTATTATAACCTTCAGTTTCCCAAGGTGTGGGGGATGGATCTGACTGCCTGATACTCTCTTCCCCTGGGGCTGCTCTCCAGCACTGTTGCTCTTCAGCAATGATCTTGGCTGTTTGTTGTCTGTGTTGTTGTCTGCCACTTTCCCTGGCTGTGCAAAGGCATGTCTGGGCTCCAGGTATTGCCCCCTGCTGGCTCTGCCCTGCTGGGACTCAGGAACTCCCACTGCTTGGCCACTGAAGCCCCACTTCTGTCTCCTCTATTCCAGCATTTTTCCCGAGGAATTCTCTGGGTTGGGGGTGGGGGGGAGGAGAGGGATTAGAGCTGTTTACCTGGCCATTATGTATCTTCGAAGAAATTATCAAGAAGATGTGTTTCTAACCTTTGGGCCACAAGCCTCAGGAGTTGATGTCTCATGGCTGGTGGCATTGCTCTGCTGCCTCTGGTCGCTCCTACAGACTCCTGTCCTGTGTTGTGAGGCCCGGGGAATCTCTGCCGGTTTCAGGGGCCCAGCTTTCTCCCAGCCTGGGTCGCTGGCTGGTTTTCGCAGCTGCTTCCACTTTGGTGCTGTCTAGTGCAACTCTGCACACTAAGGGCTCTCCCAGCCTACAGATCCATCCTGTCGACCTTTCAGACTCTCCTGGCTTGGAAATTTGCCCCACTCAGACTGCTAGTCTAACTCTCTCAAATCTGCTCAGATTCACTTTTTTTAGGTATCTGACAGAGCTTGTGGGAGAGCTCCAGTAAGACGCTGTTTTCACGTGACCATCTTGACTCTGCACCCCCACTCAGATTTAAACTTAATACAAAACTAATTGAGACAAGCGATGAAGGTGGGGAAGTAACTAGTAGTTGAATCACTTCTGTATTTTGGTATCCACACCTGGACTGTGCCTTATGAACTTGGAATCTCAAAAAGAATGTAACTTGGAAAAGAAAGTTCTTCCCTTGCCCCAAGGGCTAGACATGAGGAATGAAAATAGCCAAGCAGAAATATATCTAAAAGGTACTTATTCTGCAGAGATCTGTTCTCCTAAGACTTGGAATGATTGCCCTGTGGTCCTGCACTCCACAGCTAAGGGTAGAGTATATTCAGGTTGGGGTGTGCACTATGCTGTGGTGGTACCATGAACAATAATTCCCCCACTTCCCTTTTAAATGCTTTTCCTCTGGTTCTCTTCTGTTTCTGCCTTAAGAAAAAAAATCCCCCAGCCCCCTTTAAAACAAAGTCTAGACCATTTTTTGGAGTCTCTTCCAGTAGGTAAAGTGAACTTCTTCTCCCTTCTTCCCATCAGAGCTAATGATCATAGGATCCTTGATTTAGATACCAAAAAAAACCTTAGAGGTCTTTTGATTAGAATTTCACAACTTCACAAACTGAGTCCTAGAGAGGTCGTAACTTCCTCACGGTTATGTATGAGATGAAGTTTGGACATGGTTCTTCCTGAGTCCAGATCCAATTGCCTGGCTACCATGCCATGCTCATGTTGGGGAATTTAATTTAGTTCAAGTCAGCTCAGCAAACATTTTTAGGCACTAACCATCTACACCAATTCTGTTAGAAAGATTCCTATTTTAGACCCAGGGATACAAAGACAAAATAATAAATGGTGCCTGCTCTCAAGAAACCAAGATTTTCCTGGGGTATACAACATGGAAACAGGTGAAAGGTGCATAATTCTTTGAAAAGAGAAATAGCAATATCAAGTAGGGAAATCAGGAAATACTTCCCCTTTTGAAATGAATGAATGAATGGATAGATGGATAGATAAATAAATTAATGAGTGAATAAAATGAATGGATAGATGAACAAATAAATAGGTAGATATATAAATGATGAATAGATGGATACACAGGCAAACAAATAAATATACAGTCAATCAAACAAATATCTATTCTGGTATTGTTTTTCCAACTATCTAGAGGGAAAACAACTGAGAAGTTTTGCCTTAATTATTTGGCTTTACTTTGCCAGATTACTTCAAGATTTAAAATGATGGTTCTAAAACTTTTTCTAGCCTTGAAAAATGCCCTTTGTGATTAAGAGCATGCAGATGTAATCGGGGGGGGGGAAGTGGGGGAGGTGGGAGAGGGACTGGTCTATAAAGGCCACTCCTTAGACCATATATAGATGTTCTCTATCTGCTTTGAGTCAAGCCACGTAAAACCTTGGTAATCTATGGCTAACCATAATAGAGAATTATTCTAATTGGCTACAGGGCTGGAAGAACCAATAACTCAAGAGGTCCCAATCCTGAGTTGAATGTGCATACAGAAGGGATAACTCATCCATCCAGGCCATTGCAGTCACAATCACTCCCATCTACATGACTGTTTCTTATTAGTGTGCAGGCATTTCAAGGCCATTTGATACTCATAAGATTGATGCTCCAGGAAGGGAAGCCAGAAGCCCCTCTACAAGCTCAGTTAGTTCCATGTGAGAAGCCCCTGTGGTCATTATATTGGGGTAAAGAAAAGCTGTCCAATTCCATCCCTTGCTGAACCCACATCTTTCACCCTGGAAACTCCAGCCAAAGAAGGCCAACAGCCAAAAGCCTCTTCCTTTATCACATGACATATCCTACCTTCTTTCTGTTGTCATGGGGCAGAGGAAGAAGCAAAGAATCACTCAGGTTCTATAATACCATTCTTAAGTGCCACAAATATTTCTAGTCGTGGTCTACCACATCACTGAGAGCAGACAGTCTTCGTCCTCACAGACCCAAGCAACGATCCTCTTGTCCTGGCAGTCCCTGGAAATACATACATACACACACACATACATACATAGTATGCATGTATATATGTAGATATATACATGATATATAAATGTATTATAAAATCTCTGCCTTCAAGAAGCTATACATACATAAATACACATTCGTATATATGTAAAATTTAAGCTTATAAATTATACATGTAACTCGTTTCCCCAAATCCATTGGTATGAGATACTCTCCTTACTAGTGGAGATGAAGACCCTACATACACTCAGTGAGGGATAAGGCAGAGCTGGCAAGAGGCAAGAGCTACAGTTCTCAGTTAGTCCCTCTTTGGAACTCTAAGAGTTTCCTTTGAGTCCTTTTCAGGATTCTCCAAGTTAGAGTCTTGTTTAAGCATCAGGCTTCTAGCTTAAAGAGAGAAGCTGGAAGAGGCCAGTTCCACTTCAGATTGCTGAAGGAAAAAAAAAACTCTGAGAAGACATGAGAGGAACATGCAGTCTTCATTATGTCACTATTCTCAGCTTGCTACTCCTCGAGAGCTACTTTGGAGAGTTTCCTCTTAAGTGAGACCCAGGATGCTCTCTCTTGGTTAAGCTGAGTTACCTGGCTCCTGATGGAAAAGCTCCTTTACTTTTTATTGTCTGGTATATATTCCCCCGTGTATAACTTCTTTGATTTCTATTTTACTATGATTCAGACAGAGGTTTCTTTGCTATTCTCTATGCATGTATGTTCATTACGGAACTGGTATTAGGTGGGGAAGGCATCAAACCTTGGGTGTGGAGCTTGGGATCCTCCTGTCCCCGCAAATGACAAAGTGATCAAAAGTTAGCTGGAATCCAATTGTATACCCTGGGTGAAAGGGAATAGATAGATATGCTTCTAGCCCGGTACCCTCTGTCTAAGAGAAGAACAAAGCATAGCTTTAAGCCACAAACTCCTGCTTCCTCTCCTGGCAGGAATGAAAGTCTATTTGGAGAAAGGCAAGAGAGAAGAGACTACAGCTATCTATCCTGCCTCCCTTTGAGCCACACAAGGACAGTCCTCCTTGCCACATGTGGACCTCCTTACACATGTGGGACCCACTCCATTCCTAATTATGTGTGTATATGTATGTATGTATATGTATATATGTATGTATGTGTATATATGTATGTATATGTGTGTATATGTATGTATGTGTGGATATATGTATGTGTATATATGTGTGTATATACCTACATATACATATGTGTGTTATATGTATATGTGTAGACACACACATACACACACACACATAGGCTTCATGAAGACAGAGATCGTTTTTGTCTTGGTATCTCCAGTACATAGCCCAGCACTTGGCACATAGCAGGTCTCTAGTAATTGCTTATTGATTGATAGTGATCGTCTGCTCTAAATTACTCAATTTATAGATAAGCAGAGATCCCAAAAAGATCAGTGACAATATCAGGACTTGAACTCAGGTCCTCCGCCCCCAAATCCAAGACTCTTTGCACTAATTAATGTTAATTGCTTATCTTAATTTTCATTTCCCAGAGTGAAACTAAATAAGGGAGAAAACATATACAGCTTGTATGAAGATATTATTTCAGGTCTACACTAGTAATATATTCTAAAGAATAAGCTCCATGAATGCAGGGAACATATAATAAGTACATTTTGTATCTTCCCCAGTACTTAGCCCAGGGCTATATTCATAGTATATCTTTCATAAATGCGGAAGGAAGGAAGGAAGGAAGGAAAGAAGGAAGGAAGGAAGGAAGGAAGGAAGGAAGGAAGGAAGGAAGGAAGGAAGGAAGGAAGGAAGGAAGGAAGGAAGGAAGGAAGGAAGGAAAGGAGGGAAGGAGGGGGGAGGATGGAAGGAAGGAAGGGAGGGAGGGGGGAGGATTGAAGGAAGGAAGGAAGGAAAGAAGAAAGAAAGGAAGGAAGGAAAGAAGGGGAAAAGGGAGAGAGGGAGAAAATGTTGGATAAATGTTTATCTTTCTCAGACAAAATCATAATTGTTCTGAAGGACCCGGACAGTTGTCTCAATTGTCTACCCCACATGGCCACTAAAAGAGGCATTTCCCTCCAAACAACCAATAATAAAAAGCCTTAGTGAGCTCAGGCTCTCCAATCCAGTTTCAAATTTTCACATTAACCAAATGAGATGGGCACCCAGATTTAAAAATAATAAAAGATCATTGAAACTCTTTATGAAGTATGAAAGGGCATTCTGTCAACACAAACCAGAGTCCTTTGGAAAGATATTTAAAACACAGCTTCATCTTTTTTGCCTGGAGTATTGGGAAGACATTGGGAGATATATCGGGTGTCAAGGCAAAGTATTTAATCTTGCCTGTTTCCCAGGCAGTCCCTGGGACAGAATTGTTTGTGGGTTTTTAGCCTCTTCTAGCATGGATGTGGAAGATAGATACTAAAAGCTCCTAGGGGAGTGCTCTGCTGCAGATGCAGATCAACGCCTCATTTTTTCTTTTGTACCAGACACAGATGGCACATGGAGATGGATTGGGGGTGGGGGTAGGGATGAGGCTAGCCATTAGGGAAAGAAGGATACTGAATCTTATAAGAACTTTTACTAATTTTTTCCTTTTTTTCTATGCAACCCAATTGATATTTAGAAATATCTTTAAACTGTTCTCTTTGGAAATCAGATTCTTTTTGGCAGATCAGTTTGGATCAGATTATGCAAAACAGATGTCCATCAGAAAGAAGGAGGGAAAGTTAGTGGAGAATTTTAATTTTGGCATTCTATTTTCCCTAAAACTTGCCTTTTGAAGTCAGAATAAAAAAAGGGTTGCCTGACCTATTTATGATTTTTCAAAGGTAAACAAACAGTGAAATAATTTTTCCTTATCAAGGACTTTTAAAAATAGGCTTCTCTTTGAATCATTTATTTGTAATACATAACACCAAAGCATAGAGTGTATCATACCCTGTCTTCTATTGGGCTTACCTATACTGTCATTTTGTTTGAGGTTAAGTATAGTTTGTATCCCTAAATAGGGTGTAAACACCACAAAGTTAGGGACCCCTCACCATCTCCTCTTTTGTGTTCCCTATAGCCCTTAGTACAAAGTTTCTTGAGGACAAGGAATATTTTGTATTTATCTTTGTGTTCTCAATACCTAGCATAATACCTTACATTCAGGAAGCATTTAATAAACATTAATTGTATTGAATTGAGCACTTAGCTAGGTGCTCTATAGAACACAAACATGAATAAAATAGAACTCCCTTTTCTCAAGAAACTTATAAAGTAGTAAGGGAGAAAAGATGTATATAAACAAAAAAATCTCCATGCTAGTCTTTGAGAGCTGGGCCTTAGAGATGGTTGGGTGAAGTAATAAGCCTTTATTATGGCACATTAAAAAAACAGCAAAAAAACAAAAAAAATCACATAAGGGAAAACTCAGGGCATAAAATAAAACACCTTTGGAAAAGGAGAGAAGAGGGATACAAGAGAAAGTATGTCACTGAGCCTCAATTACTGGGAGGGTCAAGTCACACACTGAATGAAATGTCTGGGAGTGTCAGGGGTGATAGGCAATGATGCTTCAGAGTAACCGCCTTCAAGCTTGACATAGCCAGCTTCATGAAACTTTCCTTCATTACTTGGTTGAAATTGTGTTCCTGTCCCTCTCCAGGCAGTGAAGATCATGGCTTATATTGGGAAGGAAAGTAGATTTTTCAAGCGACAGTTAATTGGTTTTCTATCTTGACGGTATAAGTCAAAGAGATACCAGATATGGGCTGGGGGAAGCCAGAGAGACCTGGAAACAAATAGGGAATAAAAACGTGGAGGAAATGGAAGTTTCTACAAAAGCACAGACGGAAACAGGTTTGCTCAAGTGAGCCTTATGGATCTCAGAGAAACCTCCCAAAGCAAAAAATTAAAAAAAAAAACTATCACTCCTAATTTGTCTCCTAGTTTTTAGGCCCGTGTCTCTTTCCTCTTTAATCCACTTTATCCACTAAAGAATACATAACACCTACTATGAGATAAAGACCTAGATGCTTTCAGTGTGCTGAGCACATTACAAATATTATCTCATTAAACAACACTCGGAGGTAGTACTATTATTACCACTATTTTATAGTTGAGGAAGATGAGTCAAACAGAAGTTAAGTGACTTTCCCAAGGTCACACAGTTATTAAGTTTCTAGGGTTGGATTTGAACTCAGGTCTTCCTGACTCTATGCTCATTGCTCTACTACTGCCAGGCTCAATCTTTCTAATGTAGAAATCTGATTGTCATTCACTATTCAAAAAGTTCAGTGATTCTCTATTGTCTTCCAAACAAAATACAAACTCTCGCGGGACACCCCAATATGTGAGCAGGGTGAAAAGGAGAAATGAGAACCACAGAAGCTGGGGGAAGAAAGAACATTAAGAACCATTGTGGATCAACGTCATCAGATGCTACAGAGACAACAGGAAAAGGTTTTTGATTGGGGGGGTGGGAGGATTGTGAACTCTGAGGAATTTCGGTACTAGAGTGGGAACAGAAGTCATTGCAAGAGGTTGATGAGTGATGTGGGTGGTGAAGAAGAGAGAGTACTGCATTTAGATTATTTTTTTAGAAAATATCAATGTAGAGAAGAAACGGGATAACTCCTTGGGGAAAAGGTGGGCTTAGGAAGGAAGGTTTAGTTCTGTTTAGGCTAAAAATAACATATTTGTAAGAAAGATATGGGGAAGATTAATGGTTGTTGGACCAAGATCTCAAGGGAGGGAGATCAAGGGTACAATCAGAAAAGTTACAGCTTAGTCAAAAGTCAGTATTCATTAAAATTTACTGAACTAAACCTCTCCATAATTTTCTGTAGCATTGTAGTTTCATTTGTATCTCCTGTTTTCTGAAACAAACAAAAACATGATACATATTAATAATAGCTCACATTTCTATAAAGCTTTAAGGTTTACAGAACACTTTCCTCAAAATAGCATTATGAGGCTAGCGGTGCAAGAATACTCATTTGACAGATAAGAAAACCAAGTCATCAAAGTGGCAAAAAAAAGACTTGACCAGAGTCACACAGCTTGTATGTATTAGGCAGAACCTGGACTAAAACTCAGGTCTCCTGATTTTGAGACCAACTCTCTTCCCCATGATGCATTTGTGCTGAGGTCCCAGAAATCATATTGATTTTGCAGGATATTATCTGATTTAAAGCTGCACATAGGAAAAATTTTGTTCAATATAAGGGGGAAACCCTCCTAATGATTACAGCTATCCAAAGAAGAATGAGCTTCCTTGGGAGTTAGCAACACCTCCCTCAGTAGAGATCTGCAAACAGGCTAGATGCCAAATTCTCATGAATGTTGAAGTGTTAAAGTGAAAACCCAAATTGAAAAAAATATGAGAGTCTCCAGGATTGCTTAAATGTTGGGCTCAGCTACTTCAGGCCAAATTACCTTATTCTTGATAAGGGAAATAAAAGCAAATGCTCACAACTTTATTTTTTCCTAAAATTTGGGGAATCAGGCTGATGATTTAGGGAATGTGCTTATGGTCTCAGGAGCAATATCAATAACCTGTCATTGTATATTTATTATATATTTTTCAGGAAGCCCTAGTATGTCTTCCTGCCTACTATGGCCTGCAAATGATACTTATTCATATTTTATGGCCTTCCCTCCTCTGATTCCAAAAATCATTAAGGCATTCCCTAAATGAATTGATTTATCTCTTATGTGGAACCATCTATGAGGAGCATCTACTATCCTCTTTGATGAAACAAACAAATAGTTTATATAGTACCCTAAAGTTTCTAAAGCATTTTCTCCACAATTCTATGACATAGACAGTGCTGACATAATCATCCTCATTTTACAGATGAGGGAAAAAGTTCAGAGAGGATGCATGATTTACCTCTGTTTTTGCAGCTAGTATGGCCAGCCAGGTGGCATAGTGGATAGAGTTGCCAGCCTGAAATGAGGAAGACTCATCTTTGTGAGTTAAAATCTGGCCTCAGACACTTACTAGCTGTGTGATTCTGGGAAAGTTACTTAATGCTGTTTGCCTCAGTTTCCTCATCTGTAAAATGAGCTGGAGAAGAAAATGGCAAACCATTCCAGTATCTTTGCCAAGAAACCCCTAATGGGGTCACAAAGAGTCAGACATAATTGAACAACAAAGTACAGGTAGAAAATGTTGGTTTTACACTTTGGACCCAGGTTTCCTCTTTCCAAGTCCAGTGCTCTGTCTGCTATGCCACTGTGTTTCTCAAAAATCAGAGTCTCAGGCCTGTAGAATATTTCAGAGAGCATTTGGTCTAATATGTGTGTGAACAGGAATCTCCACTTCAGCAGCTATGATAATTTGGCATCCAGCCTCTATCTGAAGACCTCTAGTGACAGGATTGCTACTATTTCCCAAGGAAATCCATTCCACTTTAGACAGTTCCAATCTCTAGGAGGGCTTTTTTTTTTTTACTTTATTTTCTTTACATTGAACCCAAATTTTCCTCTCTACAGTTCCACATACTCTGACCTCTGGGACCAAGAAGAGGTTAAATCTCTTTTCTTCATGATATTTGTTCAATTATTTTAAAATATCTATTGTGTTCCCCTTGAGTCTTTCTTTTCTAGGCTTAACATTCCTTCAACTATTCTCTGTAGAGCAAGGTGCCTCATCATCCTGGTTGCTTTTCTCTGGACACATTTTAGCTTAACATTAGCCTGCCTAAAATATGGCTCATATAACTGTATATATTACTTCCAATGTCGTATGACCAGGGCAAAAATCAATGGGATTATCACTTTTCTTATTTTTTAGAACTGTTCTATTACTTCAGACTAGGATCATACTAGCTTCTTTAACCTTGTATTCATGAATTTGTTTTTAAATATATACATATGTTGTATATATATTTAATTTAATAATATATATAGATATTTAAAAAGCCAAATATAGCTGTATTAAAATTTTACTTCAATTTAATTGGTATCTTTTGTAATCCTATGTATTTCATTTCATATGTTTAAAAATATTATTAAAGGGGTCCATAGGCTTCCTTAGAGTACCAAAGAGCAACATGACCCCAAAAGGTTAAGAAACCCAGCTCTATAAGAATAGCTAGAGGCAGCCCCTTAAAGAAACCACTAGTAGCATGGCTGGTAGAGAATCAAATTTTCTACTCAGTCCCCTGTACTAGAACCCAAACTGACACTTCCTCCCCATAAAGCCTATAACAAAACCATAGTGGCTGTCACTGGGAAAGTTGGCCATGACAGTGCAGAAACACCTAGCTCTGAGGTCTCCTTCTAGCAGGCCACTAGGGAGAAGGAGAGGGGAAGTTTCCACTTCTTCCCACACTAATCGGTGTCAGATTCAGTGCTACGTGTCAGAAGAACCATAATAGAAAACTAAAAAATGTGGTTTGTAACCACCCCTCCTACAGTTTGGGTAGGTGAAAGGCTCTCGTTTGAATTGTTGTGTCCATTTAGGAGTACAGAAATTTCAGAAGGCCATTGCCAAGCTGGAATGCCTTCTGAGTAGGGTGACCAAGAAAATGAAAAGTCTGGAGAACAGTCGCTATTCAGGGATCAATTGAAGGGGCTAGAGATATTTAACCTACTGTCACAAAAAGAATGCTATGGGAACATGATCATTGCCTTCAAATATTTAAAAGACAGTCATGTTCTAGGGGGTTTAGACTTCTCCTTGGTCCCAGAAACTCCCGGGAGGGAATAATGGGATAAAATTACAGGAACGCAAAATACCTCAATTTAATTCCAATTTAATAGCAACAAAAATGTAAGGAAATATTTCCTAACCATAAGAACTACTCCAAAAAAAAAAAACTACTCCAAAACTGAATGGGCTGCCTCATAAGATAATGAGTTCCTCATCAACTAAAGACACTGGCTGGATGTTCTTTTGTTGGGGATTTTGGAGTTTGGAAAAGGGACAACTAATTAGGCTAAGACACGATTATTGTCTTCCTATGCTCATAGGCATTTCCTTTTCAGCTCTAACATTCTTAGATTCTATCAGAAAGAAGGCACAGCCCCATTTAACATCAGAAATAATTTACTTTCCATCAGTACTACTCTGATTTGTAACAAACACAACTAATTTGATATTACTCAGAACAATGACCATTCTATAAAATATACGTTCTATGGTGTAATGAAACGTATTTGCCACTTACTTTCTGAGGGACCTTGAATATATCAGATGCTTTGACTCTTCTTTTCCTTATTTGTAAAATCAAGACAGTAATATCTGTCTATTCTCCCTCATACATTTATTATGGGGATCAAATGACATGATGTATTGAAATGCTTTAAGAGTTTGGATCAATATTAGCTATTATAATCATTATCATTCAGAGTAAAATTATCTGTTGTCTGGGAATATGTTGGAGCAGTGTTTTTACATAAATTGATATTTATCTGGGATAACCCATTGCAGTATAAATCCAGAGATGCAACACATTTATAGGTGCCATGCTCCAGATGGAGATAATTAATAGTCACATATTAATGCAGCTGAAATGTGTGTACCACAACTCTGTGGTCAGAAAGCCAGGCAATCTGACTTCCACTGTGACTGACATGCTCTGCCCATCATTTTGCCTCAGATAGATTTCCAACATTTGGATGGAATATTTTTGCATTTATGCTAAAATGAAACAGCGTAGTCAAATAAGCTATTACATGGTCCATTAAAACGACTTTTAAGTGACTCTCTGTAGCAAAGGATTTCACAGCTTTAGCATTTCCAGAAGAAGCTTGTCAATTAAGCACAGGCCACTTCTCTCCGACCTCTGAGAAAAAGGCAGATGTTGCTGCAGAGGCTTCTTGAAGATGATAATTGTGTTTGTGTCATAAGGAGAATAGGAGGGATTGTCACAGTGGCAGTGACAATCTGGGGAATGATAATTCTGGGGAAATAGAGGGGGTGAATTTTTCATGAAAATTTAATAATATGGGAAAGTGTGGTCAACAAATGACTCCATTGCATTTTGGATATAGAAATCTTGCTGGACTTGTACCAGAGAGATCCTGGGCCTCTGGGTCATGAGATATTAAAGGCTGAAAAGAGGCCTGAACTCTTCTCATATCCCCAGTAGCAGCTTTTGGATCAGCTGCTGCCTCTGGTCCAAAACAGGATGGTTTATGCTATCTAACCTGTAATGGGGATTAGTTGGTAATTCTGAATAACTCTTTTTTCCCTCAATTAATAGCATTTTATTTTTTTCCAATTATATGTAAAGATAATTTTCAATGTTCAGTTTTATAGGATTTTAAGTTACAATTTTTTTCTCCCTCTCTCCCCACTCTTCTCCCCAAGATGACGAACAATCTGATATAGTCTATACACATACAATCATATTAAACATATTTCCACATTAGTCATGTTGTGAAAGAAGAATCAGAACAAAATGGAAGAACCACAAGAAAGAAAAAAAACAAAAAATGGAGAAAATACTATGCTTCAATCTACATTCAGACTCTGTAGTTCTTTCTCTGGATGTGGATAGCATTTTCCATCATGAGTCTTTTGGAGTTGTCTTAGATCATTGTAATGTTGAATAGACTTAAGCCTATCAAAGCTGATCATCATACAATGTTGCTGAGAAGAGCTAAGTCTAACATGCAGTCATCACACAATGTTGCTCTTATTGTGTACGATGTTCTCCTGGTTCTGCTCACTTCACTCAGCTTCAGGTCATACAAGTCTTTCTAGGTTTTTCTGAAATCCACTTGCTAACCATTTCTTATGGAACAATAGTATTTCATTACATTCATATACACAACTGGTTCGACCATTTCCCAATCGATAGGCATCTCCTCAATTTCCAATTCTTGGCCACCACAAAAAGAGGTGCAATAAATATTTTTGTACATGTGAGTCCTTTTCCCTTTTTTATAATCTCTTTGTGATACACGTCTAGTAGTAGTATTGTTGGATCAAAGGGTATACACAGTTTTATAGCTCTTTGGGCATAGTTCCAAATTGCTTTCCAGAATGGTTAGATCAGTTTACAACTCCACCAACGATGTATCAGTGTTCCAATTTTCCCACATCTTCTCCAACATTTCTCATTTTACTTTTCTACCATATTAGCAAATTTGACAGGTGTGATTTGGTGCCTCAGAGTTGTTTCAATTTGAATTTTTCTAATCAATAATGATTTAGAGAATTTTCTTCATATGACTATAGAGAGCTTTAATTTCTTCGTCTGAAAACTGCCTGTTCATGTCCTGTGACCATTTATCAATTGATTCTTACTCTCAGCTTTGTGGGGGAGTTTTGAAAAACAGTGATTTTGCATACAGAGTAAGGAGCTTGGGCAGTATTATAGAATGATATGTTTAGAAAAGGAAGGGACCTAATAGGTCTTGTGGTCCAAACTAAATATTTTACAGATTAAAAAACAAACAAAAAACCTGAGGCTGTGATAAGCAAAACTGAGATTCCAACCAAAGGCTCTCCTGAGTACAAGTCCAGCAAGATTTCTATGATAGCACGTGCTCATATGTTACCCCGAGAACATCTTATCCCATAGCGTTTTACAGAAGATTTGGTCCAACCCTACCTCTGTGAGTATGTGTTTGTGTTTCCCTCTATTTTGTCACTGTAAGCCATGGGAGACATAGATCTTTATGTTGCTAGGAAAGCATAAATGTCTGGTAGAGTCACACAAGTGTATTGGTGGGTGAGAGGAGACTTTGAAACTAGTTTAAGTTGCCAGGTTACTAGTGGAGAGGGAGTGGTGGCCAAAGAGCAACACTATTATTAAAAGTCTAAAGCTAGAGTAGCATTGTGGAGCAGTAATGAGAGCGGATAACAGAAGTTCAGAGATAGAAGGGCTCTGAGTGGTCATCTAGTCTGGGGCTTCCTAAACATTTTTCATCTCCTATCCCTTTTCATGTTTTGGCAGCATTCATTGGCATTTTGTGGCATGATGGTACGCGCGGGGCAAAGTGTGTATACTTTGTGCTCAGAACCAAGACTGCAGTGAAGTTGCTTGATGCAACATGGGCAAACACTACCAGAAACACCTCGGATTCATTACATTTGATTTTTAATTAATTTTTGGTCATTGTGCATTCAAACACCTTTTACTGTCGCCAATTTTTTTTTTGCAACCCCATACGGGGTTACAACCCAGTTTAGGAAGCACTGATCTAGTCTAGCCTATGTCTGAACAAGTCTCCCATCTATAGCTTCCTCAACAAATGGTCATATAGCCTGTGCCAAAAATATATCTATTTTGGAAGAACTTATTACCTCCTAGGGCGGGTCATTTATTTAACTTTTGAATAACTCTGTTAGGAGGGTTTTTTTTTTCTTTTTCCTGATCAGATTTGAAATCTTCCTCTTTCCAAATTATTCTCCTTATTAAGAATTCTATCTTTAAGAGTAAAGCAAAAAAATAAAATTCCTCTTGCCCATAGCCCTTCTATTATATGAAGATAACTATTTTGCTCTTCATAAGCCTTCTTTTCTCCAGACTAAGCATTCCTGGTTTTTCAACTGATGGAATGATTTTAAAGCCATTCAACATGCTGGTCATCTTCTTCTGGACACCTTCTAGCTTGTCAAGATTTTCAAAAGTTGCGTCCAGAGTTGAATAGAATAATCCAAAAATTCTGTGATAGTAAATGGTACAAGTGGACTACCACTGTCATCATTCTGTGCAATATGCTTCTCTAGATGCAGTCCAAGATTACATCAAATTTTGGGGGCTGCCAAATTATACTATAGATTCATATTGAACCTGCAAGTCACTAAACCCCTATTTCCTTCTCCTGTGAATATCCATCTGGCCACAACTTCTTCCTTTGTTACATTTATTAAGTTGATTTTGGGAACTCAAGAGTAAGGCTTCATATTTAATCAACTTCATCTTATTAGATTTTGCTAAATATTCTAACATTGGTTCTTTCTGCATTCTGACTCTACTATCTAACATGTTAGTCCCTCCCCCCTCCTACCCTAGGTCCTCCAGTTTTATGTCATCTTCAAATCTGATGAGAATACCATCTATACTTTTAACAATATCATTGATTTAAAAAAAATGCTAAATGGTATGGGGCCAAGGACAGATCTCTGTTGCATTCCATTAAATTTCTCCATTCATCTTGACCTTAACTCATCCTCATGATTCTTTTCATTTTTGTTTGAGGAACTAGTTTCTCCTGGCTGGTCAGAATCAGGTCTAGACTAAAAATTCCCACTATTTCTTCTATTTTTTGAATCATGAAATTGATATTGGTTCAAGGCAAGAAATTATTAGATGATTCAATTTTGGCAGGAGAGAATCCAGCAGCTGTCAAAATGATTGTAATCTGTCATTACTATATCATATCACTATGCCAGGATAATAATATTTCCCAAATTCCTCATCTGTTTTCTGCTTCTGTCAAATGTTCTGCATTCTCTCCTCCCCCCCTCTCCCTTTTTTTCAATAAGGTATACACTTTCAGAGACCTATTTGTATATGTGGATCATAGGTACCATCTGCATAAGTGTCAGTGGTACCTATGAGGTTACCCTTGTCTACTCTATTAGGATTTCTAATGTACCATGCTCAGTAACCATATTTTGTACATTGTTATACAGACATTTGAGGTCATGGTTTTATTTTTGCTTCCTTTCTTTGAATGTTCCTTTTTGCAAATTACTGCATATTTCTGCTTCTATTCTTCTGACATGTTAACCAATTTCTCTTTTATTTTAATTGGTAGTTTTGCATAATGACAGCTGGCTTTGTATTCCTTTTTTCAATTTAAAGCCCTTTTGATTAGATTTGCAAGACTTCAGGTAAATGTTTTCTTATTTTCCTTGTTATATGCACCCCAACCCTGGGCAGGAACTTGCCATTGCTACATTCTTAACTATATTACAAAAAACTAATTCCCATTATCAGATACCATCTTCTAAACCGTTTGTTCATTTCCAAAATCTACTTTTCCCTAGTGAAACCCTACCCTCACCTTATCTTCAGTAGACAGAAGGTATAAAAAACATTGCCTGTACCCCTAAGGTATTCAGTTTCTTTCCTGGACTTCATAATCTTGAGGGATGATGTTTAATTTTCTTATATCAATATAATTTATACTCATCAAATGAACAAATCATTCTGTTTGAGATGTCTCAAAAAGATCTTCATCATGACCTGAAGCCATACCCTGGGGCAACAAATCTCTCAGATTTGTCAGATTGACAAATAAGTGCCTTAATACCCTTCTTACCCCCAACAGCAATCCATAAAGTGATGCTATTTACCTCTTCTTCCTCTGACCCTTATTGTATGAACTTTCATCCTCATTCCTTGGAAAACAGGCAGCAAACTGTTGCTTCCTCTTTATTGGTTCTACTGAGAGAGGGATTTCTCTTGTTACTAGTGCTGAATATTCAGTGATCCTTAGTCCTTTTCTTTTCTGCGTCACATTCTTCTACCCTCTGATCTCCTAATACAGGTTAAAATTCCCTTCTATCTTTTCAGATCCATTTTCTTCTGTTTTTACCTGGAAATGCTTCTTTTTCAAAGAATAATTCAGTGTGTGACTCCCCTTTCCTTCTTTTTTATGAAGGATAATGACCTATATTTTGAGTATATGTAGCAGTTACTTGGCCATCTATGCAAATTATTGCAAAATTACCCTTGAACTCATCTTTGTTGGACCCAGGATCTTTAGCTCTTTTGTCCCATTCCCTTGGCAAGCAACTATGACAAATTTCCCATAAGATACCCCAGTGGGAGTCAAATATCAGTACCTCTAGCTTACAGTTCTTCCTTTGAGGTCTAAATGCTGCTCTACATTGTATCCTAGACTCAGCCTTCCCAGTGTGCTCAGCTCTTCTGCAGGGTCCACATCCTATTTGTTTCTAATAGGGAGGAATTACTAAGAAAGAGGTAGTCCTATCACACTGTTATTCTTAATACTTATGAATTTGAATGAGGTTTTTAAAAGAGAAATTTCCTTCCAAGGGCACCTGAAGGTAGATGAATACTCAATACATAGTCTAGTCCTTATTTATAGTCTCAAGGAAAACATGGGAAATGTACAAGCAACTACTTTGATTTCTATATAAATCTAGGCACGTTTCCCAGCCAGAAAGGATAACCAAATTAAAGTGTATTCATGCCATTTATGAGAGAAGCTGTTTCTCCTTTCATCCAAAAGAGGCAGACAACACATTTTCCCTTAAGTGGATCAATTGCAATCAAGCATCCCAGACAGACATTACTGAGTTGGTGTGTGTGTGTGTGTGTGTGTGTGTGTGTGTGTGTGTGTGTGTGTGTGTGTGTGTGTGTGTGTGTTATACATTGAGTGGAGAGCTGAATTAGGAGAAAAGAGACCTGGATTCCAATCCCACCACCTCAAACATTTACTGTCTGAATAATCATGTGATTTATCTATGTCTTATTTTATTTATCTATTAAATAGGAATGATGATAATTCTGGAAGTATCTGCTTTACAGGGTTGTTTTGAGAAGCTAATGAGATAGTGCATGTAAAATATGCTTTGTAAACTTTAAAACATTATGTAAATACCAATTTATAATTTTTCTGTTGATCCTCCAGTTGATTAGGGTATCTCTGAATGACTTACTCTGAGTATTTAAATATGGAAATATATAACCTGATTAGGTAATGCAACTCATTTGTGTTTGTTTGTTTTTCTATTTGAACCACAATGGACTTAGAAGGCTTAGAGTTAAGGCAAAAGTCAGGTATTCACAGATGTTTACTGTTAACACAGGTGTTCACTGTTAACTGTTAATTTACCAAGAAACTCATACACTGTGAGAACTGGAAAGGATTGCAGAAATAATTTAGTCCAGCTACTTTATTTTAGGGAGAAGGAAATTCAGAAAAAGAAAGTGAATTGCCCAGGAACACAGAGTGAATGATAAAATGGAACTAAAATCCTTATCTTCTGACTCTAAATCTGATGCATTTTTCACCATCCTATGTTACCTTTTGAAAAAAAAAACTGATTAATTCATTTTTGCCTTTGGTATGAATACTTAATTTTCCTAGATTTAGCAAAGAAATGGCAAAATTAAAAGGCTAGTGAACATCGAAGTTTTTAACTGATTTTTTTTCTTTTGGTTTGGGGGAATTTGTATTGATAAGTGAGATTTATTTATTTATTTATCTTAAACTAAACTTGGGCTTTAGATTCCTTATGTGTATAATGATATGTGTGTATGTGTGTATCTTTATGTGTGTATTGGATGGTCTCTATGGCCCTTTGGGACCAATTCTATGATACTATATTCTACAGGGAGATACAACATATATGCTTTTAAGTACGATTACCATCCCTATGCTGATGACTCTTAAATCCACAATGCCCTAATCTCCTCGCTGAACTACAATTCCACATTTCTACTTTCCTCTTAGCATCTTCATTATTTCAGTTCAATACCGAACCATCTCCTTTTCTAAAATTCTTCCCTTCTCCAAAGTTAATTGTTTACATGAAAATGACACTGCCATTTCCCCAGTCTCTCAGGTTTCATGATTCTTCATTCACCTTTGATTGTTCCCACTTCTTTCCTGTTTTCAATTGGTCTCCATTCTCCAAGTCTTTCCCTACTACAATCCATTCTTCACTGAGTTTATAGAGTGATCTTTCTAAAGCATAGGTCTTATCATGTCACCCCTTTATTTAATGAATTCTAGTGACCCCCTATTATTTCCAGGTTATACTTTGCTCCTCTCCATGTACTTTATAATCCAATCATGCTTGACCACCTTGATGACCCTTACATGACTCCTTCCTCCCCCAAATTTTGATTCATGTCTTTGGACTGAAGGTCTTCTGTACTGGAATGTTTTCGCTCCTCATCTCCAGAAACCTCTTAGCTTCTCTGACTTTCTTTAACATTCAGTTCAGATTCTGTCTTCTGTAGGAGGCCTTTTCTGATCCTTCCTTCTAAGATTACTTTGTGTGTCTCTTTCTGTCTCTTTCTCTCTGTCTGTGTCTCTCTTTCTCTGTATGTATATACGTGTACATATAATCTCTCTCTATATATATATATAGTATGTATGTGTGTATATATGTCTATATACACATACACACACAAACATATCCATACATATATACATATATCTATATCATATATACTTAGATATTAGTATTTCATATTTTGATTCTTGTATATATTTAGTTATTTGTATCCCCTCAGAACATGAACTGCTTCAGTGCAAGGACTATGCTTTTGTCTTTTTTGTATCCCTAGGATTCAGTACAGTTAGTAAAAGCTTAATAAATGCTTGTTGACTGACTAATTAGTTCCCGTCTTATTGATTACATGTAACTTCCCACATTTGTCACCTTCTAGCCATTCACATGGGGCCTTGCAATGGGAGTATTAACTGGATTATGACTCAAGAAGAGGAAAGTGGAAAGGGAGTTGCAGGGGTGACTGAAGGGTAGAAAATAGATGTCTTGCAATAAAATAACTGTCAAGAAGATGATCCAGGAGTAAAATGAAGGATGGCTGGAGCAGACCTAAGTAGAGCAGGCCATGTGAGGTGGTCACCAATGTGGAAGGGGAAAGGGATGAGGAGGAGAGGGAGTGTTTCTGAAGTAGAGCTTATTGAGTGGGGGAGGGGAGGGGTAACACCCATGCCTGCAGTTTAGAAAAATCATTTTGGTGGCAGTATAGAAAATGGATTAGAAAATGGAAACACTTAAGTCAGGAAGACAAAGATGATTATATAAGCTATAACAATAGGACTTGAAGTAAGGATTCCCAGGCAAGAGGATTTGAACCAAGATTGTGGCTATGAAAGTAGAAAGAAGGGAGCAGATGTTAGAGGTATTATGGAGATTGCAATGACAAAATTTGATATATGCTTGTATATATGGGGTGAGTTAGAATGAGGAGTCAAGAATCAGAGTCAAAACATGGATAATGGTACCTTTGAAAGTAATAGGGAAGTTCAGTGGAGAGATGAGAGATAATGAATTCTTTCTGGGCATGTTGAGTTTGATATGCTTGAGGGATATCCAGATTGAAATATACAGCTGTGGAGCTTAGGAGAGCATATGGTTGAGTATTTCAATCTGGGAGTCACCTGCATAGATAAGATCATTGAACTCATGGGGACTGATAAAGTGAGGAAGTTCAGAACAGGATTTCTTACTCTGAAGTCCACCAACGTCCAGGAAGTCCATGGATAGATTTAAGAGAGTCTTTGAACTAGTATGGGAAGGAATTACATCCTATTTTCTACTGACCCCTAACTGAAAAATGAATATTTCCTTCAATTGTTTTTTTATTTTTAATTTATGGAATAAAACAAACATTTCCATAACATAGTATAATAAAAAAGATGATTGCACATAAACCTGCAAATCTATTATATACAACTTGCTATTCCTTTTGAGTATATAATAAAATTATTATATAAATCTTTTCCCTTTTTTTCCTTCCTCCCTTCTGCCCTAGAGATGGTTACCATTAGACACAAATATGTATATATGTACATATATATATGTATGTATGCATATATGTGTATATATAGTATATATACATAAACCATTCTATATATATTTTCTATTTATTCTATTAATTTAATTATTTAAAAATATTATTCTAAGAAGAGGTCCATAAGTTTCACCAATCTTTCAACTGAGTTCATGACACAGAAAAGATTAAGGACCTCTGGTGTAGAGAGAAAAGAGAAAAGGGCCCAGGCCAGAGTTTGTGGGTATAGCCACAGTTACTGGATATCATATAGATTATGATTCCACAAAGGAAACTGAGAAAGAGCAATCAGACATGTAAAAGAAGAATCAGGGTAGAAAAGTGTCTCTCTGTCTCTCTGTGTCTGTCTGTCTCTCACGCGCGCGCACACACACACACACACACACACACACACACACGAAAAAGTATTATCCAGGAAAATCCAAGTTCCTTAGCCTAGCATTTAAGGCTTCCATGAATTGGATTCCACCTTCCTTTCCATCTTTTCATTATTCACATTATCCCCTTTTCTGCACTCAGTGTCTGGCCCAGTGTTCTGGGCTCTTAGCTTTCCCCCCAAATTGCCATGCTGTCTTCCACCTCCATGTCATATCAGGTACCCAAAATATACTTCCCCCTCTTCTCTATCTTTCAGAAACCTTTTCTTTAGTTCATCCTTTACCACTGGGGAACCATGAGAGTAGTCTTTGGTTCCTGGAGGCATCTTGCTTTGGAATAGACATAGCCAACAAAGGAAAAATCAACTCTCAATTCCCCTCTCTCTTCACATTCAGAGATGATATCTGCTGGTACAGCGGTAGATTATCAGGTGTTATTGGACCCCTTGTGTCTGAACCAAGCTATGTGGAGGCAGTGGTAGAGAAACACAGAAAGAGAAATACCCACAATGCCATTGGAGAAGGGAACCATGTGGTATAAGTTATGGGTGTACCTCAGCTCCCAGTTGCTGGAAGAATATAAAACTGTCTTGAGCTCCAGCCACCTGATGGATGAGAGAGGAATTCCTGAGTGGCAAGTTCCCCAAAACTTAGCCTCTTTGAGAAAGGGTGGTGGTGGTGGCATTTCCTGGACAGTGACAGTCTCACAGATAGAGAAGAGGAAACTCATGTGTCATCTGAAGCTGAAGAAGCAGATATGGAGTCCAAACAATATGAAGGGAACAAAATACCTGTGCTTTACCCTGTGCTGTTGCCCATAAGTTCTTTTGATGGTACATGTCTGACAGAAAACAGATTGCCTTTCTTACAGCTCCAAATGAATTTCCATTTTGGATGAGGGCTGGGAGTCCAAACCTGCAAGATAGATACCTTTATGGGTCTCTGAGATGAAAGCAGGATTCCATGAAAGTCTGGAGCCACTTATCCAGCAACCTCAATGATGTTTTCCTCTAAGGAAATCTAAGCAATAAGAGCAGTGCCATAAAAGTTTGTTTACCTTTCAAAAGGAATCAAGACACAGGATATTGCTATGAAACTGAAAATCTGTAGACCCTGAGGATACAGTAGGACTCAAGAAGGGGAGAAACTGTATCGACCATTTGTGAAGCTTATTTAGGAAGTGCTTAGCATAGTGTCTGATACATAGTTGGCGCTATGTAAATCCTCATTCTCTTTTGTTTCACTTTTCGTTATGACGCATTTTGTCATATTGGATAAAGAGATGATTTCAAAGCCAGAAACACCTGGGTTAAAGTCTTGCCTCTGGCTCATAATGGTTATGTGATCCTTGACAGGCTGTGGTAACCTCTCTGTGCTCTGGGGAACTCTAAGATTCTCAGATGCAGAGAAAATGTCAACTTGCTTTGGTAGAAGGAGTTTTGTTTTTTTTTTTTTTAATGTGGGAGTTCTCTGAACTACTAGAATCACAGGCACAATCCTCATCCCTATTTATGTGTTACTGTAAAATCTTCATATGTGTTTTGCATTTTCTTTGGAATGGAATCAAGGCTGTCCTGTACCCTATATACATTATTACTTTGAGTCTTCCAATGAGATGTAAGGACCCATTTGCACATGTGTATAGACTGTGATACAAACTATATTCTAACCATATTCTGAGATATGCCCAAGGCAGCTCTTGGTGGGGACAATACAAACCAAAGAGAGTTTGCTCCCTGAATGCTACCTACCCCCAACCCCTGATTTCTGTCATTACTCAAAAAATGAAGGGGGTTGGGCATGACAGCCTCTAATGTCCCTTTCAGCTCAAAAACTATAATCCTATGCACTAGTTGCTGTGTTCTTGGGAAGAAAATAGCCAGACCCTATCAGAATTTGCCATGGCAGAGATGAAAACCACATAGTCTATTCTAACATAACCTAGCTATCTAGATTTGTGATTGCAACTGCAGAGAAAGGGTAGGTTAGGTCCAATGGATTAAATTGAATAAGGAGAATCAGTCTAAGAGGCATAGAAAATTGTTAATTTTGAATTGCTGAAGACATAATTCTAATGTGGAAGAAAAAAGAAGATTTATCTGAAGAGAGCATTGTGAATGCTCAGGGAACTCAGCCACCAAATTAGATTTTTTAAAGAGGCACGTACGTAAGAGAAAAGCAAAGACAGGTACAGAGATAAATACCATAGTGTATTATGGTTCTCTAAGAATAACAGTGTCTGACCCACTAAAGCTCAGGAAGGATTGAGACCAGATAAGAATGCTAGACAATAAAATAGATGTTTTAACTATATTGGGGAGACAGGGGAAGGAGCATCAAAGAAGGGATAGGCTTGCTGCTGCAGGGGTGGGTGTGTGTGAAAAAGAATGATGAATGTCAACTGACGTCTCAATTTTTATTTTATTGCTGTTTCCTCTGCCAAGGAGTATGATCTTTGGATTTGAAACCTTTGGATTTTGATACCCAAGATGAATGAGTTAAAGTAAGAGAGAACTTAGTTGACCTTGATGAGTTAAAATCACCTAGCCCAGATAGACTCTGTCCTCAGATGATGAAATAATGTCATTACTAAACCATTGTCTATGGAACTTAAAAGATTGAGGAGAACAGAAAAAAAAATATGTCATGACTAGAGAAAGATAAAGATATTTCTGATTTCCAGAACTTCAGACTTTATGATCGTGATCTTGACTTTAATTAGTATATGGGGGGGAGTCTAGAATTTTTCAATGGATAGTCTGTAAAGATCTAGAAAAGGAAGTGGTGATCACAAAGGGCCAGCAAGTTTTCATCAAAAACAGTCCATGGCAGCCTAATTTTATTTTCTCTTATGACAGGATGGCTAAACTAAAAGCATTTTAAGCGTCTACTATGTTCCAGGGCAGCGTTGGATGTGTAGTTTGTTTAAACCTTAGTAAAACGTTGAATCAAGTCTCTCACATTTGTTGAAAAGTCAATCCTTGGGCAAGACAGAATACAGATTTCAGCTAGGTCATGACAAGTGCAAATAATGAATTCTCCTGAAGCGGTTGCATGTATTGAATTTGTATTATTTGAAGTTATAATTATATAAATTATGGTAATTGGTTCCAGCACAATGGAAATATGCAATTTCAATTCAAATAATGCATTGACGGGGATGCGGGTGGGGGGTGGGGAAGGAATCATTATTCGCACTATTCAGGATTTATTTGTAGATAGAATCAGAATAGTTCAAAAGGCCAGACCAAGAAAATAATCATTAATGGTTCAATGTCACCTTTGCAGGAGATTGCCAGTGGAGTTTCCCAAGGACCTGTTTAACATGCTTATCAGTGCCTCTGATGGAGGCGCAAATGACATATCTATAAAATTTGTAGATAACCCAAAGCTGGGGGGGGGGGGCAGAATAGTAACATACTGTATCTCATCTGAAAAGACCTTGATGGGCTAAAATATTGATGGGAATTGAATTAAATGAAATTTAATAAAGAAATATAAAATATTAGATTTTTTCTTAAAAGAAAGATTTCACATGTATGAGATTAGATGAAGCATGGGAAGAAATGTTTTTTCTGAAAAAATTCTAATGGGTTTGGGGGGAGTGCAAACTCAGTATTAATCAATAGCATTATTTAGAAACAAAAAAAATATTCTGTTGTTAACTGAGGCAGCAGTAACAAGGTCGTAGTGACCTGTATTGCTCCCAGTCACTCAAACTCCTCATACTCTGGCAACCAATAGAGCCAATCCATTGTCAAATCTTGCCATGCCTATCTTTGTAACATCTCTCACATATGTCCTCCTCTTTTTAACTCTCATGGCCATCACCCATTTTGCTTCACACCTGCACTATTGTAAAAACCTTGTAATTTGTCTCCCTGCCTTATGTCTCTCCTCAATCTAATCCATCCTCTTCTCAGTTGCCAAGGTAGTTTTCATTAAGTACATCCCCAATGAGCTTCAGTGGCTCCCTCTTACTTCTAGGACCAAATACAAACCCCCATGTTTGGCACTTATAGCCCTGAATTCACAACCCTTTCCTACTTTGACAGTATTCTTGTACTTTAATTCCCTTCCTGAATTTTATGATGTAGCAATATTGGCCTATTTATTACTGAATCCTTCCACAGGACACATCTCCTGTTCTCAGTACCTTTGAACTGGCTGCCCCCCATGCTTACAATACTCTTCCCCTTCAATTCTGCTGTTTAACTCCCTTGGCTTCCTTTAAGGCAGCTTGAATTCTACCTTTTGCAGAAGGCCTTTCCTAGTCTCTTCAGCTGCCTTTCCTTCTCAAGTCATCTTTCACCTACCCCGTATATATGCTGTTGAGAAAATTGATTATTAAATGACAAATTGTTGGGGAGATCCCTGACTTTTCCTAAAACTTTACCTCACCTAGACTATCTTATCTAAGTGGAGTTGTTGCCTTACCCAACTAGAAAACCTAACAAAGAATTTAATCTAAGGTGAACTCTGGACCACTGTGTTCCACTCAAGGAGGTTTGGGCAGGGGGACAGATCCTTTGTCTAGACTGTACAAGGCCGGAGGTGATTTGGAAGTAAATGATGCAATCAAGGTCTGGTCCCCCAACCCCTCATTAGAATGGGTCCACATCTCATTATGATATTTATTCTCTTTCATTACTTGTTAACCAGTCAGAGTCGATTGTCAACCCACTCTTCCAAGTGTATGGAAGCATTGAGTAGGTTCCATGAGGGGTCTTTGGCATTTGAGAGTGTCATTGCCCCTTTTATTAATTATTTGCTAGCATGATTAATAAGATGATTAATTACCCAATAATTATATCACTCGAACTTTTTATGTGTCACGCTGCATGTGTACCCAATTAGTTGCATCTTCTCTCTCTGAATTACTATGTAAGCCCCAGGCAGAGCCCATATCTTTTTTCCTTCCTTCCTTCCTTCCTTCCTTCCTTCCTTCCTTCCTTCCTTTCTTTCTTTTTTTCTTTCTTTCTCTTCCTTCCCTCCTTCCTTCCCTCCCTCCTTCTTTCCTTCTTTCCTAGCTTTCTTCCTTTCTCTCTCTCTCTTTCTTTCTTTCTTTCTTCCTTCCTTCCTTCCTTCCTTCCTTCCTTCCTTCCTTCCTTCCTTTCTTCTTTCCTTCCTTTCTTTTTTCTTTCCTTCTTTCTCTCCTCCCCTCCCTCTCTTGCTTCTTCCTTCCTTCCTTCCTTCCTTTCCTTCTTTCTTTCCTTCTTTCTTTCTTTCCTTTTTTCTTTCTTTCTTTCTTTCTTTCTTTCTTTCTTTCTTTCTT
>CM053625.1:244159951-244186644 GCA_028646595.1 Phalanger gymnotis
GTGTCAAGGGAGAAAATTCAATAAAGGGGGATTGGTAGTAAGAAGCAAAATATAGTTAGTCTTTCACAACATGAGTATCGTGGAAGGGTTACACATAATGATATGCGTGTGGCCCGTGTTGAATTGCTTGACTTCTTAGGGAGGGAGGATAGGTTGGAAGGGAAGAGGGGAGAGAATTTGGAACTCAAAGTTTTAAAAACAGATGTTCAAAAACAAAAAAAAGGTTTTGCATGCAAGTAGAAAATAAGATACACAGGCAATGGGGCATAGAAATTTATCTTGCCCTACAAGAAAGGAGTGGAAAAGGGGATGGGAAGGGAGTGGTGTGACAGAAGGGAGGGCAGACTGGGGAATAGGGCAACCAGAATATATACCATCTTGGAGTGGGGGGGAGGGTAGAAATGGGGAGAAAATTTGTAATTCAAACTCTTGTGAAAATCAATGCTGAAAACTAAATATATTAAATAATAATAAAAAATTTAAAAAAAGAATTTCAATGATAATAAATGCTTTTGAGCTTCTGGGAAGAAATGGACTTTCCAAATTCAAGGTGATTAGTTGTACTGATTACCTAAAATCACAATTATACTTCTCTAATACTTCAATATATCTGTGAAATGTCAGCAGACAGAGGTTAAGTGACTTGCCCAAGATCACACAACTAGTAAAATACAGCCGGATTTTAATTTTGGTCGTCTTGACTCCAGGCCCAGTACTCTATCCACTGCACCATTTAGCTGCCTACTTTGAGATCCCAAGGTCACCACCAAGACATGGGGACCCCCTAGAAGAAGCCTAAATGTAGGAATAATGGTATTAATTACAATAGCAGCTGACATTCCCTTCGCATTTTTTGTCTTCCAAAGTGCTATCCTCACAACAACCTTGTAATGCAGGTCAGGTACATATTTGATGTTCCCATTTTACACATGAAGAAACTGAGATTTTGACAAGCAAAGAGACTTTGCCCACAGTCATATGAGAAGGCCAAAGGCAGATCTCACGAGGAGGAGATGAAGGTCCCGTGGAGAGAGGGCACTCACAGACATGGCTGGTACTCTCCTGATCCCTTCTGTAGCTTCTCAGGTGCACCATATAGTACTTCCCATTTATGTTCTGTAGCTCTGCAATAAAATGCCTAATATTTATGGCTGTGCCCTCTTTCTGGCTTCAGAGGCAGGAGCAATATAATGGAAAGTAACTACGCAGACAAACCATTAGATTTGTTGCTATTCTTTAAAGTGCCCATTTTAAGCATAGCTATTTATGCCTTTTAGCCTGCCTAGCTGTCACTGGTTATGCAGAGGCCCTTGCTTAGTCTACAGGCAGTCCAGGAAGGCCCTCTGTCCTCAGCAGTTGCCATTTATTATGATAAGAATGTTGAGGAAATTCACAGGGAAGGGAGCCCACAACTACTTTGAGCATATGCTGATTCTGAGCATGAAAGAAGGTTCCATAAGAGTGCCAGCTATGGTGGCTGTGATTTCTTATGGTACCTACATTTGATCTTCACAATCATTTAGAACTATATATATGTATATATATATATATATATATATATATATATATATATATATATATATATATATGTATATTCCAAAGGGTAAGGGGAATGCAAGCAAGGTTCTTCCTTGTGAAATAATATTTCTTAGCAATCTCACCCCCTATTATTTTGAGGCTTGTAATATGATAGAAAGAGAACTAGATTTGCAGTCAGAAAACTGCCAGGCATCACCCGCAACTCAACAGAACAATATTAAACCTCTCTGAAAGGCTCAGAATACCACACCAAGTCTAAATGTCTCCGTGCTCAGTTTCTCTGTGAATTTCCCTTTATATGAATTCCTTTAGAGATATGAGAGTTCATATTTACCATGATAAACTCAAGCTGATATCCACTATCCTTTTGGGGTGAACCAGACTTAAAATCCACCTTTATTTTGGTGGCTTGTGATATGATAGAAAGAGAATAGTTTTATAGTCAAAAGACCCCAGATCAAGCTGGACAAGGGTTCTTAATGTGAGCTCAATGTACTTTTGGAGATTTTTTTTTAAATATGTTGGTAGCAATTTCATTATAATTGGTTTCCTTTGTAATCTCATATATTTTATTTTATTCATTTAAGAACATTGTTCTGAAAATGGGTCCATAGGTTTCACTAGGCTAACTGCCAAAGGCACTACATGACACTATAAAGATGAAGAACCCTTGAGTTAGAGGGTTGGGCTGAATCAAATTAGATGAAATTTAATAGGGAATACATGTAAAGTCTTTCCCTTGGGTTCAATTTCACAAGTATAAAACAGGGAAGCATGGCAAGGTAGCATTTTATTTTTTTCTTGTACTGAAGCTCAATATGGCTGAAGAAGTTGTGGTATATGGTTGTGATGAACACTACTGGGATATAAGAAATGATCGGCTTGATGATCTTAGAAGGGCATGGAAAGACTTGCATGAAATGGGGAAGAGCTACGTGAGCAGAACCTAGAGAATAATGTTTATAGTAACAATTAAACTGTTTTAAGAATAGTTTTGAACAACTAAGTCACTTTGACTTAGTTTATCATATACCTTTATAATAATAAATACACAAATTTAAAAATGATGGTCATATGAAGAAAGATGCTATCTGCATCTAGAGAAAGAACTGACAACAAGAAGTATGTATAGAATAATTTTACACATATTTATACCTATTTGTGTCTAATGGCAGCCATCTGTAGGGTGGGGCAGGGGGAAAGGAAGAAATAAAAGGAAAAAAAGAAATGTACATGATAACTTTACTATATATTTAAAATGAATACAAAGTTGTACATAACAGATTTGCAGTTGTAATCATCTTTTTTTATTATAGTATGTTATGGAAATGCTTGTTTTATTCCATAAATTAAAAATTAAATAAATTTTTAAAAACTTTTAAAAAATAAAAAGAAATTATAGTATAATATGACAGCCAAAAGAAGTAATTCAGTCTTAGCCTGGAATAAGAGGTGTGCTGTCCAGGGCTGGAGAAGTAATAACCTCCTTGTTCTAAACCCTAGCTAGATGACATCTGGTTTGTTCTGTTCAGTTCTAGGTACCACATTTTAGGGAGGCCACTGATAGTCTGAGGAGTATCCAAAGGAGGACCACAGGGATGGTAAAGGGCCTGAGTACATGTGGTATGACTGTTGGGGGAAAGGATCTATAGATGCTGACCCTGAAGAGAAGGCTGGGAAGTAGTGTTAACTGTCTTGAAATATTTGAAAGGCTGTCATGTGGAAAATGTATTTGGCCTGTTCAGCTTGAGGCTAGTGGAGAGAACCAAGGACATTGGATAGAAATTGTGAAGAGAACGCGCTTAGGCTAGATATGAGGAAAATGTTTCCTAACACTTCAAGCTGTTCAAAAAGCAAAATGGGTAGACTGAGGATGAGGGGGTGTCTTTCCATGTATCTTCCACTGAGGACCTAGCCAAATACTGAAGGCCTTTCCATAGTTTTGGTTTCTGTCTTTAACTATTTCATGGATTCTAGTGTAATGCTTAGGCTACCAATCTCTTATGGCTTGTTCTTTGCTATATTTCTACCTCAATCTTTTTTTTTTAAATCAGTGATGTCCTTGATGTTGTCTTTTATGCCACTTCTCATGTGAAAGTCATCATTGTAAACAACCTACAGACCACTTACCACTGACATATGTTCCTTTGGTGCCTTTTAGGTCACCACTAACTTTAATTGTTCTGAAATTATGTTGTTCTGTGATTGTTTTAATATAGCATCAAAGGGAAAATATTGATGTTAAAAAGATTAGGTTTCAGAGCAGGGAGTTGTTTGAGATTATTAAAAATGCCATGTTATTATTCATTCCTCCTCTGGCCTAGTCTTTGCCTCCTATTTTATTCTGGCCTAGATTTTTAGCCATATGAAGTTCTTAACCAAGATATACGTAATGATAAATTATCTCAATGGACTGCCCATCCAATTGCTCATCACAATCTGGGCAATGAATATTCATTTTCCTTCCACTTCTTTCTCTCCGCTATCGATGAATAGGCCAATATCCTATGAAACCAATAGAGAAAGTCCTGTGGCATTTCAGGATCTGATGCAACCAAGACAATTTTGTCATCGAACAGGACCACCTGGAGGATTTATTTTAGCAATAATTATTAATATTAATGTTAATATTTTTTCATGAAGATGGTACAGAACACATGGCCTCTGACAGACTGTGCCAATAGGAGCAGCGATTCAATTGCTTCTTGGTTGAATGCTGAGTTGTCAAAAAAATCAACAAAAGGTTGATTTTACTAGATTTTATTTAGTCAACTGTGATCGGATTGTTTTAGAGCCTCTATGACTTTCACAAACAGACTAATTGACTCTTCATTGCTCCAATCAATACATTAATGCTTACCTATCATTCAATCCAATAAACGTTTTTCAGTCTGTACTTCATACAATACCCTGGGCCAGAAGCTAAGAGACATAAAAAAGATGAATAAGATAGGATTCCTGTCCTCATGGTGGTCCTAGCTTAATGGAGAAGATATGTATACAAATAAATGTAATACAAATTACAGAGTGAAAAAGCAATAAAGTATGAGGTGTTAAATGACTTTAGAGGTAGAGGAGCTTGTTTCTGGTTGGAGGAATCAGGGAAGCATAGAGGAGATAAGAATGGACAGAATTAATGAGGCAGATCTGAGGGATGCGGCATCTCGGGAACAATCGCTTTCTGGCTGGAGGTAACGGCAAAAGCAAAGGCCACAAACTAGGAAATTTTAAGGAATGTTCAGCAAGTGGTCCAGTTTGTCTAGAGCTTATGGTGGCTGAAGTGGGATAATGGAAGATGAAATTGAGGTCAAACCATGGCAGGCCTTGAATGCCAAATGAAAGAGTTTGTTCTTTGTCCAGTAGGTAATAGGGAGCCACTGAAGATATTTAAAAAGAGTATATCTTATTTAGTTTTAATCTTTTCTAATACCTCGAACATAGAAGGCATTGAATCGACATCTATTGAATGAAGAAATGAATGAATAATCAGAATTATGCTTTAGGGAGTATAGCAGATGTGCACAGATGTTAGTCAATAAATAGTTATTAAAATAGTTCCTCCAATGTGTCAGGCACTGTGGTAAATTCCAGGGATACAAATAAAAATAAAAACAAAGATAATCCTTGCCCTCAAAGAGTTTACAATCTAATAAGGCGGGGTGGGGGGGAATGGCACACAAAAGGAAGCTGAAAAGTTGACAGGAACAGAATGAGAAAGAAGTTACTTGGCACAGGCATGATAGAAAGTTCCTAAGAAGACCAAAAGCAGTGTACCTGGTGGAAAAAGTAGGGAAAAACCTTACTGGGACCCCTCTTTAAGTAGAGTCTCTAGAGACTATGGCCTTGCCCTCCAGGAAGAGGGTCCAACCAGAGGAGTGGAGGGCGCTGATGACATGTGAGTACCAGGTAGATTCGATCTTGAATCATAATGCAGGTATATAGTTGTTGGAGGTTCTGTGAACTTCAGCCCAGGAGATTAGCTGGGAGACTTTTCAATGGTCTGAAGGGAAGGAAAACAAACGAACACTTTAGTTGTTGGAGTAGACAACTCTGTCTGACATTTGAACACAGGCTGTCAAGATCCACTGAAATGAACAACAAGCCATTTATTTGCCCCATATTATTATCTATGTTGTGTTTCTCTCACCCCTGTGAGTTATTCTCTTTCAGAAAAAAATTTAAATCATTATGTTAATTCTTAAAACATTGTAAGCTGGTTACGAATAAATGAAACCACCCTGAAAGCAGCAGCAGGAAGATAATGCTATGGACTGTGGTAAAGCTATATGAAGGGGTTCAGTTCAAACTGATATTTAAGAACAGGTCCAGACTAAGGCACCATGATTCAGTGGGATCTGCCTGGACTTGAAGTCAGGAAACATGGGTTCGGGTTTCCGCTCAACCATCAGTGTGACCCTGGGTAAGTCACTGACCCCTCAGGACCTCCTTAAATTTCTTCCTCTATCGAATGAAGATAATGATGTGCTAATTGACCATTCAGCAAGCATTTATTAAGCATTTACTGTATGCCCGGCATTTTGCTGAACTGGACACAATAAGAAAAAGCAAAAACAATGTCTGTCCTCAAGGAGCTTATATTCTAATGAGACAGCGTGGAGATAGACTGGTCCATAGAAGATACCCACAGAGTCAGAGGGAAGTAATCTAAAAGGGAAAGACCCTAGTAGTTGGGAAGACCCGGAAAGACCTTTCACAAGTGTTACTGCCTGACAGCCTACCCCACAGGCTTGTTGTGAAGAAAGCATTTCATCAACTGTCAAGTACCATGGAAATGTGAATTATCATTATTATGTAATATTGGTATAATTATTTTAATGGAATAATAGTGGATTTTAATATAATAATAATAGTAGCATTCCACACTTTATAATTTTTGGGGAGGGAAAGGTTTCGGTGGAAGGATGACAGATTGGGAGGCTTCCTATTGTCCCTCAAATGTATTGTGTGGGAAGTTGCTGAGTTTGCCAGCCCTGCCAGAGGCCTGTTAACTAAACAGTTGCCTCCTCTGAGTTGTAAACAGAAGATAGGTGGAGGATAGGTGACTGGGACCAGGATAACCTAACTGCAGTTTTGTGTTCACAGGTCTGAGGCGCAGTTACACGTGTAGCATCTGCCATGTCACCCTCAACTCCATAGAACAGTATCACGCCCACCTGAAAGGCTCCAAACACCAGACCAAGTATGTACTTTCCCCTCTTCAGTTCTTTTTTTTTTTTTGGATGAATTTCCATTTATCTGGATGCCTATAAAGACATATGTACTAGAGTTAATATCTCACTTGGCTGGTATTCTTATAACAAAGGAAGTGCATATCTTGAAATATAAATGTGCATCTCTATTAAAATGTGTGTCTTTGTGTAGAGAAGTTGGAAGGAGGAGGTTGGCAGTAGGAGAGAGAGAGGGTCAGAGGAAGGGTTCTTGTTTATTACTGTTGTAAAATGCAGCCAATGAAGGCACTTTTGCAAAGTACATGTACTGAAATAAGAAATTCTAACTCCAGGAGATGAGACTTTTCTGTGCTTAGATGTAATTTTTTTAGGCTTCTATTATTCTTCGAAACAAAGTCCTACCTGAATGCCTCACCCAAATTCTCATCGTAATATGGAGGGGGGTTGGCATTCTTAATGGGCTACACATACCCTTTTGGGTAGGCTTTGAGATCAAGCGCAGTATCTGACTGTGTGTCTCATCCAAGGACTAAGCTGTGTGGGAGTAAAGCCCATCACACTAAGGTTGCACGATAGGTGATGCTTTTCTTTACCCACAAGAAATGAAATTGTCTACTAGAGGTGTGAAAGAGTCCATGTTGTTGAAGAGAACACCTACATCAAAGAAATCAGAGATCTTTTAACTGTTGACATGACATTCGTCTAAGAGAACGATTGAACTCTTATACAGGGTTGAGAAGATTAAACCTTTCAAAGGACTGAAACTTAACGTAGTATTCCTTTATGTGATCTTAATGGACATTTACCAATATTCAAATCTAGTTTTCAGCAAATTAGTAAGTGAGCGTGGGCAACACTCTGCTAGGTACTTTGTAGGGAGAGGGATTCACAGATGAATAGGAGACTGCAAGCTGCTTAAAAAATTTAGTAGGGGAAGGTAAGGACACAAATAACTATAGTACAAAATAGAGTATGATAAGTTCAAGGAAAAGATATAATGTGCTTTGAGAGTTTAGAAGAGAGAGGGCTCATTCCTACCTGAAGGAACAAAGGAAGACTTCACAGCATGTGTAACCTTGGAGGTGGGCCTTTAAGTAAGGTCAAATATAGTTTTAATAAAGAGACATATAGGTATAGCATGAACAAATATTGGAAACTATTAATGAGTCCAGGGACCAGTGAGTAGTCCACTGTGGTTGGGGCATAGGGGATTCATGAAGAGTCATAGTATGAAATAGGCTGAAAAGTTAGAATTCAGATTCTGGAGTCCCTTGAATGCCAGGCTGAGGAGCTTGAGCATAACATGTTAGTCAGTGAAGAATCATTAGGGTTTTACTCGTTGAAGGTTTTTGGATTGAAGTGGTCATTTTTCAGCCTCATCTACTAGCATTGTGCCTCTTTTATGTTTGGTACTTAATAAATTATTCTTGATTTATTGAGTGGTGGTCAAAGGCATGTACTAGAAATGTTACTTTGGCAGCTTTACCAAAGGGGCATTGAGGATAGGAGATAAGTTACCAGCCTATTGAAATAGCCCAGACAAGAGGTAGTGAGACTTGAATAAGTGTGTCATCATTGTGAGTGGAGAGGAGGAGACAACTTTGACTCCTATTTCAGAAGACAAACAGCACTTGGCAGCTGATTGAACGTGAATAGTGGGAAAAGGAGAAGTCTAAGACACCACTGACATTTTTACTGAGATGACTAGGAGAATGATGGTGCCCTTAGCAATAAAAGGGGAATGAGGAGATTTGGGGAATAGATGATGGAGGTGACTCTTAATAGCAGGAAAGAAAAACCCAGTGAGGAATGCAAAGGAGGCCTAAGCTAAGGAGTAAAACATGTCCTAACAGTTCTGCAATGCAAAGCTAAGGTGCCTTGGACAAAGAGATGGTGAGATATCGGGGAAAGTATGATGGGTCTTAAGGAGATCACCATGACACTCATACAGACATAGAAGAGAAAATAACCTAAGAAAGCATGTTACTGATTCAGAATTAGGGGGATGGGGAGAGCGTGGCTAGACAAGCATTTATTTGAAAAAGATCTTGGGATCTTAATGGATGGTTAATTCAATATGCTTCAGTAGTGTGACATGGCAGTTAAGGAAAGCTAATGTGAGCTCAAACTATATGAAAAGAGGCTTAATGGCTGGAAAGGGGAAGGTTATAGTCTTGCTGTACTCTGTTTCAGTCAGACCATATCTAGAGTTTTGGATTGATTTCTGAGTATTCAAATGCTAGGAAGGATATTGAAAAGATGTAGCACATGCAAGGAGAGGCAGGGTAGGAAGGGCCCTGTAGAGCTTGCTCTCTGAGGATCTGCTGAAATGTTGGGAGCTATTTTGCCTAGAGAAAAGAAAATTTAGAAGTGACATGGTTATCAGTTAGAAGTATTTAAAGGGCTCTTATGTGGAAGAGGGATTACAATGACTGATTAGTTTCGGAAAGCCTCATTAAGAGCAATAGGTGGAAGAAGCAAAGAACTAGGTTCTGGATTGATTTAAGAGAAACAAAACTTCCTGAAAATTTCGTTTCAAAGTCTAATTGCAAATCTTGGTAATTGGTGAGCTCTTTTATACTAGAGGTCTTTAATGGAAATTCAAATGAAAATTTTCTGTGGTTGCTTCATCAGGGGATTGTATTTCATGTATGAGTTTGAATGTATTAATTCTGAGATCCCTTCCATATCTTGATGCAATTTTTTTCTCTCTCCTACCCGTATATTATGTATAGACTTACCCTGGGTTTGCCCTGCACCCTATTTTCTCTACACTCTCAATGAAATCATCAGTTCCCATGGCTTCATTTGTAATCTGTGAGCAGATGACTTCCAAATCTATGTAGCTAGCCCTTGTCTCTCTCCCATTTTCCAGTTCTACATTTCCATTTTCCTGCTGGACATCTTATTCAATTTGGTGTCTCATTGGAACCTCAAAGTCAATGTGTCTAAAAGAAAAATAATTATCTTCCACCGAAAACCATCCTTCTTCCTAATGGCTTTATTCTCTCAAGGACACTACCATTCTTCTCATCCAGGTTCCCAACCTAAGAACCATCAACTTTTTTCACTGAGCCCCTACATCCAATCAGTTTCCAAATACTGTTGCTTCTACTTAAACATCTCTCAGATCCATCCCATCCATCCCATCTCTCTGCTCACACTACAGCCACCCTTGTCCTGGCCTTTATTACCTCTGGCCTAGATTATCCCAATGGCCTCCTAATCCATTTCTCCACATCTAATCTTCTGCTTCTCCAATCTACTCTCCACAGCTGCAAAAGTGATATTACTAAAGTGCTGACATGACTTTTCTTTTTGCCATTTAAAGCCCTTCACTATCTGACTCCAATCTCTCTTTACATGCTAATTATAGTCTATTTCCCAGATATACTGGGCTGTAGCCAAATGGGCTTCCTTGTTGCTTCCCAACCTTTTATTTTGTACCTCTTCAGCTTTGTACATACTGTCCCCTATATCTAGAAATTTTCTCTTTCTACATTAAAATATGAGCTCCCCAAGGGCAGGGACCAAGTTTTTGTCTTGCTTTGTATCCCCAGCACTTAGCACAGTGCCTGATTATTAACATAGTAACAGTTTAATAAATGCTTGTTGACTTATTCAGTCACCTACCTCTGCCTTTTAGAATCCTTACCTTCTTTAAAGGTATTCAAGCCCCATCTCTCTAAGCGATTGCCTCAGTTATTAGTTCTACCCTCTTCCCTTAATCACTTTGTATTCATTTCATAAATACTGTACATTTACTTTTTGTAAACATATTGCAACCCCTCTATAGAATATAATTTTCTTGTGGTCAGGAACTGTCATGCTTTTATTCCTGTATTGGAAGGCTGTTCCTGATATCTCTTCCCACTCTCAAACTGATTCTGCGAGTCAGGTTTGGAAGGGACCTCATTGTCTATTATAACCTATTTATTGTTGTTGAGTCATTTCAGTCATGTCCTATTCTTCTAAGTGTTTTGCCATTTCCTTCTCCGGCTCATTTTACAAATGAGGAAACTGAGGCAAACAGGGTTAAGTGACTTGCCCAGGGTCACACAGCTAGGAAGTGTCTGAGGTTGGATTTGAACTTGGGTTGGGCACTCTATCCACTGTATCACCTAGCTGCCAAGTGTAACCCATGCATACATACGTACATATATATATGTGTGTGTGTGTGTACATACTATATATATATATATGTATATAATGCATATATATATATGAGCTACTATATTTGGTAAGTGTTCATCCAGCTGCTGCTTGAAGAGTTCTAATGAGAGAGAAGTAGTACTTTTTAAAGCAACCCATTTTTGCTTTTGATAGCTCTAATTATTAAATCAAAGCTAATGAAGATGATCATAGTGATGATAATAGCTAGCATTTTTATGGCACCTACTACATCCCAGTCATTATGTTAAATGCTTTACAAATATGACCTCATCTGATCCTCATAACAACCCTGGGAGGCAGACACTATTACTATTTCCATTTTACAGCTGGGAAAACTGAGGCAGACAGAGCCTAAGTCACACAGTAAGTCTCTGAAGCTAGATTTGAACTCACATCTTCTGCCTCTGGGCCCAGCTTTCTAGCCACTGTACCACCTAGCTGCCTTTTCTTGATTAATTGAGAATATGTTTGTAAACCACGTAGCCCAGTTCTTGCTCTCTCCCTCTCCCCTTTGTAGCTTCTGCCCATTGCTGTTGTTCTAAGTTCCAGGGCTGAACGTAACAACCCTAAACTCTCTTTCTGGGGACAGCCTTGCAACTACTTGAAGCTGACTATAGCCATACTCCCTCCCTTCCCACCAATGTCTTCTTCTCTAACCTGAACATCCCTTTTTCTTTCACCTTGTTCTCAGATGATATGAACATGCCTCACCTGGTCACTGTTCTCTACATGCTCTCCAGTTTATCAAATTCTTTGCTGAAATTTGGTCCTCAGAACTGAATGTAAAACTCTAGATGTGGCTCCTTCCCCTTCTCCTCTCAACTTCTGTGAATGACCATAAAGGTGGGAAGAAGGGCAAGCAGTCTTTGGTTATCCCTCACATCGTAACATAGAGACCAGATACTCCTCCTTCTCTGGATGCCCAGGACCTTTTGTGTGTATGCCACTATCATAACAAAGAGAGCAGTCACACCAGGCCTTCACCATACTGGGCCTCAGTGTCCTCATCTGTAAAATGAGAGGCCTAGACCAGATGACCTTTGAAAACCCTTTTAGCTCTGAAACTCAAGACCTTTTTGTTTTGACAAAGGAGACCCAGGCATGAGACTCATCCAAGGTCACACACACACACACACACACACACCTGCTCAATGGCAGAATTGGGTTGGGTCTTCAACCCTCCTGCCTTCTGGCCAGGTTCTTTTTCTACAGTACCATGCCAGGAATCCAACAGACTTTGGCTGCTTCTAAGTCCTTTAGCAGATGTCATCAACAGCATAATGGCACCCGAGCTTCTCTCTACCATTAACCCGCAGAAGAAACATTAAAGATCTAATGACATTAAAGGTTTACAAATGCAAATGTTCACACTGCTATGGAAAGCAATTACCTATTAGCAGTTTTTCTGGGACTTCCAGGCCATCTACTCTGTCAATTAGTACTAATGATTAAAATGAAATTTAAAGGGACATGAATCCATACCATACATTAATGGATGATTCTATCCTAATATACTTAAATTTGAGCTTTGGGAACCCTTCTAGGCCTAAGTATTTTATATTAGCTAGAACGAGAGGGTATAAAAGCTGTCATTAGTTACTTTGATACTTCAGGTGGTTGAAAATGACTCACAAGTGTCCAGGAGGATAAATCAAGTTGACAAGCCAACGAGTAGTCCTTTCCAAATTTGCTTCTGCCCCTGAGTTGAAAACTTAAATGAATCCATCTTTTTTTGTCGTTTTCCCAAGCCTCCAGAAAAGGTCTCATATTATTCATTCCCATATTAAATGTGTTCATTTATTTCTTATGTACTTGAATGGTTGCACAGATAGAATGAGTTTTAGGCCTCGTCTCAATGTGTGCCAGATACTTTGGAACACAATGTAGGCTTTGGAGATAGCCATGAATTATCTAAGGGATGAAAAATCTTAAATAAGGCACTTCCATAAGGCATGCCAATAAGTCAGAGAGAAAAAGAGCCTTCCTGATTCTTGGCTGGCAAAGGCAACTTAGGAGGCACAAGAAATTATATTATCTCAAAAGGAGATAAATACTACCCTGAAGGCTGAAGGAGATAAATCCCTCTTTTTGAACTTTCAACTTAATAATAACCCTTTGCATTTATATAATGCTTTGAACTTTATAATACATGTTATCCATCTTTTATCTTATTTAATCCTCATAACTATTGTGAGGTGGGCAGAACAGGTTTTCTTCCCTTCGCCATTTTATAGACGAGTAAACAGGTCCAAGATGGGCTAAATGCCTCCAAATTGTAGAATGATGGGACTGGAAGAAGCTTTCAAGACCATTTATCCCAATTTTTCCCCAGAATCTGAGAGAAGGAATGACAGGGTCACACAGTTAGGTCCTCTAATTCCAAACTGAAAATTCTTTCCACTACCCCATGATACCTTTTGATTCCAGACCAAGAATATTAACAACCAGATAGTTTTGTGGCTTTTGTTCTTTTTTTTCTCTGTCATGTGTAAGCTTCTTTTTTGAATACAGAAAGAATCCATTATCAGTGAATTAACCTGAAGTGACTGCTTGGAAATAATAAGCTTCCCACTGAAAAAAAGATATCACTGCCTATAGTAGATATAAGTGCCTATAATTTGCCAGGTTCTATGCTGTGCCGGGGATACAAATGCAAATAATAATCCCTATTCTCAAGGAATTCACAGTCTAATGAGGGAGACAGCATACAACTATGTACGAGATAATAAGATGTACATATAATAAATTGGAGTTGATCAACAGGGGAAAGGCTCTAATACTAAGAAGGACTGGGAAAGGCTTCTTGTAGAAGGTGGAACTTAGCTGGGCCTTGAAGATGGTCAGGAAGGGCAAGAAATGGAGATGAGGAAGGAGAGTATTCCTAGCATGGGCAGCCAACAGTGAAAACTTCTGTGTTCTAGGACTCAGCTTCATCCTCTGTGAAACCAGGGAGTTGATCTATAATCCCCAAGCCCACTTCCAGCTCTAAGTATATGATTTTGTGATCCTTTTAGACTGTCAGCTCCTTGGGAAGGTCAAATACTACTTTGCAATGTACTTCAGCATAGTGAGAGAAAAGGAAATAGAGCAGGGAGAGAATGTGGAAGCTAACATATGTGGGTCATTCAGATATTTTTCTGTAGACTCTCCCAAATGAAGCAAGGAATGGTCAGTGCATCTGCACTGCCCTGTGGAGCTCCAGGTACCCGGTGCACTCAAGAACTAAGCGGTAAGGCAAAGGGTGGTGGTGTTAGTATGGGGCAGATATCCATGGTTTCTACAGATGGTTGGGTCAGGAGGCTGGTGAGGTTTGTGACCATGTGGATATCAGGGATCCAGAAGTTGGAGGGCCTTGTTATTTCCCTTATTTGTTGTGGTTTATATGCCTTTTCTAACCCCTCTTAATTCTAGTGTCTTCACTTTATTATTTATTATATTATCATATTATAATTTATTATTTACTTTATCCTATATATACCTTGTTTGTACATTCTTGTTTACAGGTGGTCTTCCCCTTAGATTGTGAGCTCCTGAAGGCCAGGAATGTCTTTTCCCTCTTTTTGTATCCCCAGTACTTAGTACAGTGCCCAGCATATAGTAGGCACTTAATAAATGTCTATTGATTGTGTCTTCTTCCTTTTGGAAGAGTGTCAAGGGGGTCATGATATGTGTCCCAGAGTTTCTGGATTTGTATGCCACCTGTTTTACCCAATAGACTAAAGGCTAATATATCTGCAATAGAGTATTCATAATAAGATTAGAATCAGGGCATCCTGAACCTCTAATAACATTATTTGAGGTATTGAAGGATGTGCATAGGGCCAGGATAAAGTAGCTATCAGAAATGGCTGCTGCATAGTTTAGCAAGTATTTATTAAGTACTTAGTGTATGCCACGTTCTGTGCAATGTAGGCATTCCCTTGGTGAACTTATAATCTAACGAGAGCAATACGATAATGTGGAATCCAAATTCAGACTTTGATTCCAGCTATTCTTTGCTCAGATCCAGCTGTAACAACACAGTGCAGAGGGTTATCTACCTCTCTGCCATTTTGCTTACAGGAGCAGGCTGTTGGCAAATAGTTGGAGAAAGGATAAGACCATATATGCTGGTTTATGAAAGGAAAGGATTCTTAGATGCCACATTGAGGAATTTATGCCTTCAACAAAGATCCTGAATAAAACAAAGATCCTGAATAAAAATAAAATAATGGGATAATGTAAAGTAGAAGATAATAATTCAGAGATTAGTTGTTTTTTTCTTTTTTAGAGAAACCAAGAAATAATAAAAATTATAAATGTAGTACATTTTGTACTTTATGTAAGCAGTTCTTACCAGGTATAAACAAGAATTTTAAAGTACCCTCACCTTAAAATCATGCAACAATATATTGCTAATGCAGGACAGTCATTACTTATAATTGCATGTCTAAGCCTTGATTAGACAAAATACCATATGAAATTTTAAAAAAGTTAAAATCTGAAGAAGGAAAAAAATAACCTCAGATCCTTGAACATTTTCAGGTAATTCAAACTCCATGAATTGTAAGTAATAATGAGACAGATGACAAAAACTATAAAAGGGAAATGGGCAAACTTAGAATGGAATTCTGAAATTTTCTGAATTATCTGGCATGAATCCAAATAGCAGGCCAAATATATAAAAACAGAGTAACTAAGAAAAACTAATATCTTCTATAACCATAATAAATTAACATAATTTCTACAGCATTTTACAGAAATTATAAAAAATTAATTTATGACCTGTACATAGCAGAAATTATGGTGGCCATTGCTATAATAAGAACTATAGGAGGAAAGGTAGAGTCATCAAAGCATATGAGGAAGTAGATGGCAGGGAAGGAACAAGAATTTATTAACAGCCCTTTTTATTTGCTTGGCACTGTATTAGGAACTTTACAAATATCTTATTTGATCCTCACAACAACCCTGGGAGGTAGGTGCTATTATGAGCCCCACATTATGGTTGAAGAAACTGAAACAGAGAATAAATGACTCATCCAGGGTCACACAGCTAAGTGTTAAGTAATAATTATTGCCTGAAACACTTTACAATGGCCCTTGAATTACTGGTAAGGCACTTTACTAGCTTCTTCTCAGTTGTAAACCCAACCTCTCAACCCCAGTTCCCTCTTAATAAATGGAAAAAAAGAAAACTTGAGCAGATCCTAGTATAGATCAATTACATGTTTATATTCTTTATGTAAAATATTCAGAGCTTGTATTAAAACAAAAGCTACGAACACTTAAGAGAAAAAAATATAATAGTTGGGGCAGCTAGGTGGTACAGTGAATAGAGCATGGGCCCTGGAGCCAGGAGGACCTGAGTTCAAATCCAGCTTCAGACACTTGACACATCTACTAGCTGTGTGACCTTGGGCAAGTCACTTAACCCCAATTGCCCCCCCCTCCAAAATATACATGTATATATATATAATATGTATATTAGTTGAGGAGCAAAAGGGCATGCCAATAAGTCCTCAGAGTATGAAGAGTAATGTTTTCAAGAACGATTTGAAGCTATGCCCAAAGGGCTAAACTATGCATACCAGTTGACCAAGCAATACCACTACTAGTGTATATCTCAAAAAAATCAAAGAAAAGGAAAAATGATCTATATCTACAAAAATATTTGTAGTAGCTCTTTTTGTGATGGCAAAGAATTAGAAATTGAGGGGATGCCTATCAATTGGAGAATGGTTAAACCAGTTGTAGTATGATTTTGATAGAATAGTATTGTACTATAAGCAATGATGAGCAAAATGGTGTCAGAAAAAAACAGGGAAGACCTAGATGAACTAATACAAAGTGAAGTGAGCAGAAGCAAAAGAACATGTTACACAGTAACAACGATGTTGTAATGATGATCAACTGAAAGACTTAGTAACTGTGATAAAGAAAATGATCCTGAACAATTCCGAACATGATGAAAAGATGTTGTCTACTGCCAGGGATACAACTAGTAGTAAACTCTGAGTAGATTAAAGCAACCTTTTTTTTCATTTTCTTTTTGTTTCTTGCTTTTTTCTTTTTTGGTTTTTGTTTTGCAGCATGGCTAATATGGCAATGTTTTGCATCGATGAATAATTGATATTATATTGCTTGTCTTCTCAATGGCTGGAGGAGAGGTGGGAAGGAGAGAGTTTGGAACTCAGAAAAGAAAATTTAATGAATGTTTAAAATAAATAAATTTTACAGAAGAAAACAGTTCTCCATGTAAAACATGGCACCAACTCAATAATTTTAAAAATGCTCCATATAAAACTGTTTTTCAGGGAGAAAATTTAAGTCCATTATGTTTCCTCCTAGTCTTAAAATTCATTATCATCTACCTGGAATCTGTCTTGGTGTTAGGTATGAATTATAAGTTAAAGAGTCAACTGAAACATCTTATTAACCACTTGATTGGTTACAAGCTCCTTGGAAACACTCAATATTAATTTGCAATGTGGAACAGAAGGATATGAATCAGAGAGTGGGATATGAAAGAGAACATGTATGTAAATCTGGGTATGTGAATGTCAGTAAGCTCTGTGCATCCACCAAAACCCAAATTCATTAGTTTCTTGGAATATGTTTCCAGTAATATCAAGATCTGATACAGACTCAATAAGAGTAAAAATCTTAATGCAAGCTAAGGAAAGAAAAAAACTGAAAATTTTGAGCCTAAATGTTGAGGTTACATTAAACCAGTAGACAAAGGCAATACCTACAAATACTTTGACATTCTCTAGGCACAACACATTGAGAGCAAAGATATCAAAGAGATGACTGTGCTTAAAAATATTAAGAAAATTACTGGCAACCTGGAATAAAAACTGACCGAGGACACATTTGAAATAATTAACACCAATACAATACCCATTTTAATGCAAAACTTTGAAATCAAAAAGTAAGCTGACAAAACCTAGTACAATATCAACAAATCACAGGGCCCTTCACATTAAGGGAGACTCTAGAAGGATTGAAATTTCCCTGCAAAAAATGAAAACAAGGATTTGATAGATATTTTCAGAGCACAAGAATAACAGGTCAAAAACCTGCAGAAATACTCTTGGAACAAGCAGCCATCAGTTCATCAAACAATAACGAAGACTCATGACAGGTACAGGCCTCCAGATATGTTGAATGCAAAGAACAGGTTAAACCTGTGAAAAAACTAAGATCCAAGATAAGAATTAAAAGGCCTTTCATGGGCAATATCTATATGAACTCAGCCAACAATATGTTTACAAAGAAGTTTCAAACAAATGACTGAGTGAGTCATCAGGATCTGCCAGTAGAAATGGGGAGTGGGGCTGGGACGGCAGTTCAGGAGTAGTTCATTGCCATAACATATCATAGAAGAGTCAATCTTAAGGAAACTGGATTCAGTGATCAATGTAAATTATACAAAGAATTAGTAGAAGCTGTGTAACACATCATTTCAGGCTACAAAAAAAGCCCATAATGAATGGGTATTATGACAGAATCTGATGGCTAGAACTGTACATCATAAATTCACAATCTTTCATGGACTGACAGATGGGTTTTCATACTACAAATACAGACCTCACAATATCTTTGAGAATTCAGCAAATAAACAATACCATTAACACAGAGTAAACTGCTGCTCACACCGTTGCCCAGGTATAACATTGGTTCATATGGACTTAGGAACGATGTCTTCAATAGACTGTGCCATTCCAAATACTCATAATCTCCAAGTTTGCTAGAATGAAAAAAAAAAGCTTTCAAAAAATAAGTGCCTGGTTAGAAGATCAAAACTACATAGCAACAGCAAGAGGCATTTGTTTCTGTCATCCTACCTGCTGCTGGAGTTGTACCAAGGACAGTTTTAATGAGCCTACAGAGGATGAGTATACATCCTCATACTTTTATTCAACTACAAAAATCAGTTATTTAACTCACCTTTGCAATAGTCCACAGCACATTAAATACAAAAGACTAACAATGAGATATTGATTTGTCCATGTGCTGTTTCTATCTGTACTCCATGGAAAGGACAAGAAAATTAAAATAAAAGGATTATCGATGATAGTTTATATTTATGTAATGCTTTCATCTCATTTGATTTTATTTGTTCCTCACAACAACCTTCATGACATCATCTGATATAATTAATTTGATTTTCATTTAACAGAGGAAGAACTGAATCTCTCAGAGGTTAAGTGAATTACTCAAGGTCACACAGCTAACAGTAAATGGAGGATTCAGGACTTGAATATAGATCTTGTGATTCTATTAGAACCATTAGACACAGTCTTTTACCTTTCTTTGTATCCCCAGCCCTTAGCACAGTGCCTGGCACAAAGCAGGCACTTAATAAATGTTTATTGAATGACTGACTTTCTTTGAAAAAATTGGATTTGTGTACATTTACCCATTTATATGATACTGTTAAATGTTTTTGAATCATTTGGATGAAGGGATAGATAATATGCTTTTCTGATTTGCTGGAAGGATGTTGCTGAGGCAAAGAGCTAACACATTGTATGGAAGAATTGAGATCCAAAAAGATCTTAGTTGGTAAGAAGGACTGAAGATGAAATTAAAATTAGAAAAAAAAAAGTTTTACATTTGGTTTCAAATTATGACTTGCCCAAGGGCAAGATGAAGGAAACATGTAGAAAACAGATTAGCCTTGTTCTGATTTGCTCTTGCATAGCAGAACCAGGAGCAGTGGGTAGAAGTTCCAAATGGGGCAGATTTTGGCTTGATATGGGACACAATTACCATCAATTAGAATTTTCCAAAGATTAAATGACCCATACATGAAGGTAATGACTTACCTTTTGCAGGAAATAACCTAGCTAAGTTCGGATGTTCATTCGTTGGACATGTTGTATGCAGGATTCCTGCGCAGGTATGAATTGCATTAGATGACCTCAGAACTCCCATACTGTTCTGAGATTTTATGTTTTGTTTTGTTTTGCTTCACTAATGCGCAGGGGAAGGGGGGGGTTGGGAGTAAGTTTTATTGTCTTTTTCATGCATCTCACTACTGTACTGTATCCTATATGGAGCATCTAGGGGATACATTGTAATTACTGCATGTAAATAGATTAGGTACTTTGTGGTCTTGAGATGATCCAAATTGGGAGCATTTCCTTTCTTTCTTTATTAGTTCTAGAGTTACACATAGCGTTCTTTAGTGCCTTTCTGTCTTTTTTTTTATTTCTGTAATCTCTCATTCTTTGTTTCTTTCTTTGTAAGGAGAAGGTTTGAGCCCTTAATCATTACATTTCCTTATTTTAAATTCGTGTGAGAATTCTGCTTTGTCTCTGAAGTAATTCTAAATCTGATAATCTACATTTAATTGTGAATACAACTGAGAAGCTCTTTCTTTTTTGAGTATTTCACCTAGAGTAACTGGGTTGAAAGGGCATTGCTTCTAGTTTTAGGGCTGCTACTAACTCACTGTGATGTTTAGATTAAGTCCTTTCCCTTCTTTCGGTCTCTTCTTCCTCTTCTGAAAGAGAAGAGAATTAAAATAGATGATTTTAAAAATCTCTTTCAGATTTAAAATTATATTACATGAAGGGCTTTACTTACAATCATCGAAAGTATTCCACTTCATCAGTTGGTCCATAAGCATTTATTGAATACCTGCTCTGTGGCAGGCACTTTACTAAGTCAGTCAGTAAGCATTTATTAAGTGCCTTCTATATGTCAGGCATTGTGCTAAGTGCTGGGGATACAAAGAAATCCAAATAACAGTCCTTGTTCTCAAGGAGTTCACAGTCAAACAGGAGAGAACATGCAAACATTTATGTACAAACAAAGCATATAGAGGATAAATTTAGAGATAATCAATAGAGGGAAGGCACTAATATTAAGGGGAATCTGGAAAAGTTTCTCATAGAAGATGAGGTTTTAGCTGGGATTTGAAGGAAGTCACAGAGGGTGAATATGAGGAGGGAGAGCATTCCAGGCATGCAAAACAGCAAAAATATCCTGAGGTTCTAGTACTAGGAACAACACAGTGACCCATATCACTGGATGACAAAGTATGTTGAGGAGAATAGGGTGAAAGAAGACAAGAGTGATGGGGGGAGACCATATTGTGAAGGGCTTTGAATGACAAGCAGCGATCCTGAAGGTGACAAGGGGCCATTGCAACTTATTGAATGTGAGGGTGGGGAAGGTCACCTGATCAAATCTGCTCTTTAGTAAGATTAATTTGATATCTGAGTCGAAGATGGATTGGAGTTGGAAGAGCCTTGAGACAGAGAGATTAACCAGCAGGCTAATTGCAGTAATCCGGGTGTGAGGTGCTGAGGGCTTGTATGAGAGATAGCAGTGGTCAAAGGAGGGAAGCTGGTTATATGAGAGATATTAAAAAGGTATATTTGACAGTTCTTGGCATCAGATTGCATATGTGGTTGGATAAGAAAGAATGAAGAGTCAAAGATGATTCCTAGGTTGTAAGCCTAGATGATTAGGGGGATGCTGGTACTCTCAATAGTAAAGTTCAGGAGTGGGGAAGGCTTTGCAGAATAGATAATGAGAACAGTTTTGGCCATATGCCATTTAAGATGTCTATGGGACTTTTATCCTTAGATATTATTCCATGTTTAGATATTTAGTTAGAGATGTGAGTCAGAACATTATGAGAGAGATTCAGGCTGGATAAGTAGGTATGAGAATCATCACCACAGAGATGACAACTGAAACTATGGTATCTAATGAGATCACCAAGTGAAATAATATAGAAGAAGAAGAGAACTGGGCCCAAGAAAATTGATACTTACCTTTAATGGGCATGAAGATGACCTGGATGAAGATCCAACAAGAAGACTGTGAAGGAGTAGTCAGATAGGTAAGAAGAGAACCATGATTGAGTAGTGTAACAGAAACCTAGAGAGAAGAATGAGGCTATTAGAAATTGGCGTCCTTGATTTACAGAGGGGGAAACCAAGGTCCGTGGAAATGAAACAACTTGCTCAAGCTTATAGAGCTAGTGAAGGTCAGAGTTAGGCTCCAAAGACTCATTTCAATGCTATTTCTACCATACAGAGTAGTCTAGAAGTCTTTGACCTATCCATTGCCATTCCTGGAAGCAAAAGGCTTGCTATATAACCGGAGAAAAAGTAGTCGATCATTCCCACAAATTTGCTGCTAAATGGTTTGAAAATGGACTAACCATTTTCTGGTTAAGTACAACATCCATTGCTTAGAGTAGAAGCTTTCAGAGTGACCGTCGCCTAACACTAGAAGGTATGGTGTGTATCAGCCAAGCCAAACTGCATATTTTTATCCTCTGGATCTCAGAGCTACTGGATTGCCTGTCACTCCCTAGCTACATTCCTGGTGTTATTTTGATGGATTCTGACTACTAGCTACTAATCACTTTATAAAAGATTTTAATAAAAATGATAAAAGAAACATAAGCACATTAATGTAAAAACATTAGCATGCATAGAAGGACTTGAGACATTGTTTCAACGCCCTCTCCAATCTCTAAAGCAGGACAAATTCTGTTCAGATTTGTGTTCATAATCCCAAGCCCTGGCTATAGTCACTCTAAAGGTTTTGGAGTCAGAGGACAGTTGTTGTTATTCAGTTGTGCCTGACTCTTTGTGACCCCATTTGGGCTTTTATTGGCAAAGATATTGCAGGGGTTTTCCATTTCCTTCTCCAGCTCATTTTGCAGATGTGAAAACTGAGGTAAACAGGGTTAAGTGAATTCCTCGAGATCACATAGCTAGTAAGTGTCTGAGGTCAGATTTGAACTCAAAAAGATTAATCTTCCTGACTCCAGGACCAGCACTTTATCCACTGTGCCAGCTGGCTGTAAGGAATAGTCCTTTGGTCATAAACATCCTCATTCCCAGTAAAACTGGACCTGTATAATATATGGTTAACTTATGACTAGTTTGAAAAGTAGTATAGAAGCCAGGATGCCTCTCCTGATTACAGCTGTGCAGTCAACCAGGTCAGAAGGACTTCACCTCCAGGGTCTCAGTTATTCTGATGCTCAGGATAAAAAATTTCACTGGCATTGAGTCTGTCACGGCAACCCAGCTCTGAAATAGATAGAAAAGGAAATGCTCCAGAGAATATGCCCACGTAGCCCAGAATGGTTGTTATAAGGATTGCCTTCATCCTCAGCACAGGGTCCTGGGCTCCATTAAGTGTCTCTCAGACCTCTTCTTTTCTCTTCCAATATTTGAATGATATTGCCTGATTCCAAGCAACACTACTCTCCAAAAGTGATATGAATCTCGGAGAAGCCAATCAGGCAAATGAAGTCATTTCAGAACATTATTGCCCAAGTCAGGGCCAAAATGAGTTTCTGTAACAGCATCTTCCACTTTGGGCAGGTTTCCACTTAGGAAATGAGGGTGTAGGAGAAAGAGGAGAGGGCTCAGAATGAATATATCATCACTTTTCGCAAGTATAGACCAAAAATTCTGGGAAGAAGACATTAGGAAAGGTTCTCTTGGATGTTTTGACCTGTTTTTGTCCATAGAACTAGTGTATAACCTTCATAAATCCTTCATTTGAAAAAAGTGTAAAACTGTAAGCTTCACTCATTTCAATAATTCAGCAAACATTCGTTGAGCTTTTTCAAGTTTCCAGGCACTATGCTGGGAGTTAAAAATAAAAAAGGCATAGTTCTTGTCCAACACTTAGCACAGCACCTGGCAAGCGAGTGCTTACCAAATGCTTGTTGGCTGACTAAGTGCTTAGAGCTCAGTAAGAAGCATATGACGTGCATGTAGATTGCTGTGACACAAGCTAGAATGTGTGGGCCTGAGGTCAAACCAAGTGCTGTGGGCAGAGGAAGGGAGTGATCATGGAAGGCTTCGTGGAGCAGGTGGGATTTGAACTGAACCTTGAAGGGGTGCTGTTTTAAATCACAGATATGGTGGGAAGGGAATTCCACATATAGAGAATGGCTAGAGCAAAAGCCCTTATGGCAAAAAGCAAGGGATATATTCTAGGCAGCTAGATGGTGCAGCAGGTAGAGTGCCAGGCCTGGAGTCAGGAAGGTTTATCTTCCTGAGTTCATATCTGGCCTCAGACACTTACTAGCTATGTCACCCTGGTCAAATCACTTAACCCTATTTGCCTCAGTTCCCTCATCTGTAAAATGAGCTGGAGACACAAATGGTAGATCATTGTAGTATCTTTGCCTAAAAAAAGCCAAAATGGGGTCACAAAGACTCTGATATGAACAAAAATATGGTGTGTTCAGAAAACTTATTTGAGTTACGTGAAAGAATAGAAAGAGAGGTTGGAATCAGGTTCTAGAGAACCTTAAATCACAGGTAAAGAAATGCAGACTTCCTTCAGTAAGCAGCAGGGAAGCACTGAAGATTGTCAGATCTCCACACCGGGAAGATTGCTCTGAAATCATGTGAAGAACGGATTGGAGAAAGGAGAGACTGGAGGTGGAGAAAACCAGTTAGAAGGCTGTAATTCCAGGCTGGAGGTGAAAAGTGCTTACAGGAGCTGGGAGGACAAAAGACGAATGGAGGTAAGTGGATGGCTTGTGAGGTTGTAGAGACAGAACAGACCGTCCTTGGGAGCTGATTAGATTCAAGGAGTGAAAGAGAAGGAAGAGGCAAAAATGGTTTTTTGGGGTCTGAGTAACTGAAAGGATGATAGTACTTAAAATTTATGTTAAATTTTATTTGACAAAGCCAAAATAAATGTATTTAGATTTAATTAATTTAATGAATTATTTGATTTGAATTAAATACTTAAAATAAATGTATTTAAAATAGGGATGAAGGGCATGTTGGGGAGAAAGGAGTATGGGGACACATCACTTGCAGTCATACTTTTTTACGCTAGGGTCCCATGTTTTAGGTTCCCTTTGAGCCTCCCTCCTTCCCCAGGCATGTTTTCCCTTTGTAGACACCACAGAAACTTGCCATTCAGACATTCTATATGGGGGAAAAACAGACTAGATCTCTTATCATGGCTCCAAGTATTGACTGCTTTACTAGAAGACAGAACAAGACTCCCCTCAACCCCCCAGTTTCATTTCCCTCCTGGAGCACCGTGCTCCATCATTAACGTATACTCTGACTCTTTTAGCTTTACAAATACACTCACTCTTCTTATTCCAGACACATCTACACACATCCACATGCACATACACGTATATACACACACACTCCCCACTGGGAATTCAAGCTCCTTATACTCTTGCAGACACTATTTCTGATTTCACCTCATCTAATTTTATTCATTTTTATAAATACTGTCCCTAGTTCACATTCTCAAGGGTTACTGTAGTTTCTCCCAACCTATCTCTAACATGAACATCAAGGATGTATCTTTATACTTTATAAATAGGTACAGGTATCGGTAGCAGCTACTAGATGGGTGCCTCTGTGGCCTGAAACAGACAGGTATACCTTCTTTATCCAGCTTTCTTATGATTTAACAGTAAGAGAATTTCCTACCCTAGGCTTCATCTTTCCCCACTTCTCCTAGGTGGGGAATGGGTATATGTGAATCCACTAGAAGATCCTTAGAGATCAAACTTTCCCCATTGACCATTCATTCACAGAGTTTTCTTTGGTGTGAGTTTTTTGATGTCCAAATAGCATTTTATCTCAGCTAAAAATTGCCACCCCCTGCCATTTAGTACATTCACAGGATTTTTCCCCTTTTCCCAAGGCAACAGACATCTTCTCTCTCAACTCTTCCCTTGTTTTCTCATCTATTTCCACTTATGTTTTCTACCATAGATTCATCTTTTTTTTCTCTTTAATCCACAAACATTCTAGATAATTTCCTAGGTTCTACCCAACCCCCTTCCCCATTTCCTCTTCTTTTTTTAATAAACATTTATTTGTTTGTTTGGGAGGGCATTTGGGGTTAAGTGACTTGCCCAAGGTCACACAGCTAGTACAGACATGTTGAGTGTCTGAGGCCAGATTTGAACTCAGGTCCTCCTGACTCCAGGGCTAGTGCTCTACTCACTGTGCCACCTAGCTGCCCCCACCCCTTCCCCATTTCAAACTCATTGTCTTCATAGCTTCAAAAAGTGGGCTATACCACCCCTTTGGGGTTGTTGGACTGATGAGGAGGCAGTAGTAGCCTCCGGTGCAATTGAGATGTGTTGAATAAAAAAGGGGGACAGTGGAAGCATAAGGAAAGAAGAGAAGATAAGAAATTAAAAAAAATTCATACATGTTTCATCTGTTGTATAACAGAGTTAAAGTCATAGTGATTGCATTATTTTTTGCAATAAACACACAAAATGCAAGCTAGACTCAATCAGTGGTCAAGTCCACTGACATGTCTTAACAAGCATGTGTTGGCAGGAGAGCTTGTTGTACATTGTTGGGAAGTCCAGCATGCATCTGCAGGAATATATGGGTGTAATGATTTGTTTACAATGTAATACTATATGGTTACATGATGCAATATTGCATCTTCAAAATTTCAATGCAAAAAAACCCCACAAGTTTATGATAAATTATTAAATTTAAGATGCATCATTTAAAAATAGATATAGATATTCTGAAATGATGAAAACTTCACCAAAAAAAGTTAAAGAGGGGCAAAGCCAAGATGGCGGCTGGAAAGCAAGGACTAGTGTGAGCTCTCTGGCAAGTCCCTCCAAAAACCTATAAAAAATGGCTCTGAACCAATGCTGGAACTGCAGAACCCACAATATAGCATAGGGAAGCAGAGCTCTAGCACAGGACAGCCTGGATGGTCTCTAGGTAAGGTCTATCCTGCACAGAGCTGGGAGCAGAGGGGGGCAGAGCTGAGTGGAGTGGAGCCCAGTGTGGGCGGCAC
>CM053625.1:244187144-244206950 GCA_028646595.1 Phalanger gymnotis
GTCAAAGGAGAAAATTCAATAAAGGAGGATAGGTTAGGAAGAAGCAAAATGTAGTTAGTCTTTCACAACATGAGTGTTGTGGAAGGGTTATACATAATGATACGCATGTGGCCCATGTTGAAGTGCTTGACTTCTTAGGGAGGGTGAGTGGGAAGGGAAGAGGGGAGAGAATTTGGAACTCAAAGTTTTAAAAAATAGATGTTCAAAAACAAAAACAAAAAAGTTTTTGCATGCAACTAGAAAATAAGATACACAGGCAATGGGGCACAGAAATTTATCTTGCCATACAAGAAAGAAAGGGAAAAGGAGATGGGAGGGGAGTGGGGTGACGGAAGGGAGGGCTGACCGGGGAACAGCACAACCAGAATATACACCACCTTGGAGTGGTGGGGGAGGGTAGAAATGGGGAGAAAATTTGTAATCCATACTCCTATGAAAATCAATGCTGAAAACTAAATATATTTAAAAAAAAGTTAAAGGGTAAAAGAAAGTATATTTCCAAGGTGGCATTGAGTAACATTTTTTTCAAAGGGAGCAGTAGGCCAAATAAGTTTGGGAACCTCTGGTCTACTTCATCTTTGATATAGGACATCCACCCTTAATTTGTTGTTATTATTGCCAAAATTCTGTTACATAAAGATTTTGACAATCTTGGTAGACATTCTGCTCTCAATTTCTCCCATCTTCTTCTTGTTCCTGTAGGCTATTGTTTGCTTCCTTCCATCCATCCTTCATTCCTTCTTTCCTTCCTTCCATCCTTTCATTCTTCCTTCCTTCCATCCTTCCATTCTTCCTCCCCCCTTCCTTCCTTCCTTCCTTCCTTCCTTCCTTCCTTCCTTCCTTCCTTCCTTTCTTTCTTTCTTTCTTCCTTTCTTTCTTTCTTTCTTCCTTTCTTTCTTTCTTTCTCTTTCTTTCTTTCTTTCTTTCCTTCATTTTACCCCTTTTATCCTTTCTTTCTTCTCTCCTTCCTTTCTCCTTCCTTCTTCCTTTCTTTCATTAGCTTTCATTTTCTTTTACTTTAACATGACCTACTCTTCTCTTTCTTCTACTTCTTTCCTTTGGAAGAAAATAAGGAAAACAAACTCCCTGTAGCAAGTATGCATAATCAAGGAAAACAAATTCCCTTCATTGGCCACGTCCAAAAATTTACTTCTCCTTCTGTATGTTGAGTCCATCATCTCTTTGTTGGGTGGTGGATAACCTGCTTCATCACTTGTTTTCTGGAATCAAGACTGGTATTCATCAGAGTTCTTAAGTCTTTTAAATGTTCATCTACAATATTATGGTTTTTCTATAAATTGTTCTCTTGGTTCTGCTCACTTCCACTCTGCATCAATTTTCTTACAATACCAGCTAACATTTATTGAGTGCCTACTATGCGCCAGAAACTGTGCTAAGTGCTTTATAAATGTATCTCACTTAATCCTCACAGCAACCCGGGGAGGTAGGTGCTATGATTAGCAACATTTTGCAGATGAGCAATCCGACGTAAACACATTTAAGGGACTTGTCCAGGGTCTCCTTGCCAGTAAGTGTCCAAGGTCAGATTTGAACTCAGGGCTTCCTGACTCCAGACCTGGAGCTCTATTCACTTTGCCACCTAGTAAGTCTTCCCAGATTTTTCTGAAAATGTTCCTTTCATCATTTCTTACAGCACAGTAGTTTTATGTGAGTAGCTCAATTCTTGTCATCATCATACTTGGTGCAGTAGATAGAGTGCTGGACCTAGAGTCAGGAAGACCTGAGTCCAATCTTGGCCTCAGAAACTTACTAGTTGTGTATCCTTGGGCAAGTCACTTAACCTCTGTCTGCTTCAGGTTCCTTATCTGTAAAACAGAGATGATAGCACCTGCCTCCCAGAGTTGTGAGGCTCAGATGCAAAGCACTAGGGACAATATTTGTCGCATAGTAGGTACTACATAAATGCTAGCTATTCTTATTGCCACTGACATCATTATTGTTATTATAATTATCATTTCTCCATTTGGTCTGTCCTTTTAAAACAGTGGCTTGAAAACAAAAGCCTTGCCCACTAGAGTGAGAACTCACCTACCTCTTGCGTACCACTTTAAGAGAGTAAAAGAACATTAATTCAATCTTTTTTATTCCAGAACCTTATTTTGGTCACTAACAGCCACTTTCTTTTGAAAGTCCTGAACTTGATCTCATCTTGGCATAGAAGATCCAAGGTCAATATCTTGGCTCTCACTCTCAAAGTTTGGTCTTGTAGAGTGATGTTACCAAGATTTTCCACTCAGGCAGAAATAGTTCCATCTTTAGCAATGACCCAAGTACTGGGTTCCCTGGGCCCCACACTGAAAACTAAGGCCCAGAACATCCTCAAAGAGCTTCCATCTGATTTTGAGCAGTTGATTCCATAGATGTCTCTCCTGAGGCTCCCTTTTCACATTTGGAGGACAACTTCTGACAAATCAGTGATGAGGAGCTTCACCCCCAAAGTATGAGGTGGGTCCTATCCTGTATTTCTAGCCCAGATCACAGACTGTGACCTTAGTTTCCTGTCCTTTGTGTCTCCTCAAACTAGCCCCTTGGACCATACGCTTGTCCCCTCCTTTATTGTTTTAGTCTATCATACAGCTGGATGAAGATGGCCAGCAGACCAATGAGCGCAAAGGGAGCAAGACACTCTTCAATATAGCCTTGGAATTCATCATTTAGTCCAAAAGCCCTATGGAGATCACCTTCTGTCAGCCTAAAATGATTCTCAAAATCCTAAACTCCTAGTATTCCAGAAAGCTCCTCAACCACTTCCTGATGCTCAGTAAGGATGTTATCATGCCCTGTGCCTAATGAGAGTTTCTAAACATTTCTCCAAATAGCACTTCAAAGCATTGGTAATTTTCCAACCTAAGATTCTTCTCTGCCATTAAAGGCTCCATTCAAACCACTGGAACATCTCCAAGGTTATTTATGACAATGTGTTGTTGTTAAGTCATTTCAGTTGCGTATGACTCTCTGAGACCCCATTTGGAGTTTTCTTGGCAGAGATACCAGAGTGGTTTGCCATTTCCTTCTCCAGCTCATTTTAGAGATGAGAAAACTGAAGCAAACAGGGTTCAGTGACTTACCCAGGGTCACACAATTAGTTAATCTCTGAGGCCAGCTTCAAACTCAGTTTTTCCTTACTCCAGGCCCTGTGCTCTATCCACCGCACCACCCAGCTGCCCTATGACATAATCACCCAACTTTAATCAGTTACAAAGATTTTGGGCTGCATGATACATGACAGGTGTGACTACCTGAAATGACAGACTCATCACACTTCCCTGTAAATATATGTAGGTAAGGAGATAATGGCTGATCTCCATGAAGTCAGGAGGATTGGGAAATCAGGCAGTATGACTGGGCAGTTTTGTGGCTCTAAGACCTTAGCATTAAGTGTGTCAAATTCCCAGTATAGCTCCCCCAAGATCCCTACCAGCCTCAATAATCCATATTAAATGACTAAGCTAGAAGCATCTGCTCTCAGAGTTGAGAGCAAGCCTAGAGGTAGAGACTAGTGTCATCGTTAAAGGTCTCTCCAAAGCACGCTGCTCTCATTTATTTTATATGCTCTAGGCTCTCTTCATGTTGCTTCTACAGGAACATTCTCTTTTCATGTGGGGAGTATGAGCTTTGTCCTTCAGCAGAGGTATCTGGGTCACTGTCTTAGACTCTACAAACACGACATCTTTTTCTGAGGCTGGATAATTATGTGGAGCCTGACACACAATTATAAAGTAGAGGACTTATGTGTTTGGGTTCCTCTAGCCTTCAGGACCTTTTCTCTGAGTGTCCTTGAATTGGCCCTTGTGAAAGAGACTCCTCCTCATACCTCCCAACTGGTGGACCAATGGAATTAGAAAAGTAGCATATTTGGGGCATGGATGTCATTGGGTTTCTGAGAAAATTCACAAACTACCCCAAAGATTTGATTGAAGGGACCATGAGGCTTAAGGACTGGAAAGGAAATCAATTGCAGGACTTCAGACATAAGGGGGAAAATTGGTGCCAAATACCAGGTTCTATCTTCCTTGTAGGCATCTAGCCAGCATTGTAAATAGAGGACTGGATTTGGAGTCAGGAAGACCTGAATTTGAATCCTACCTCAGACACTACCTCTTTGTCCCTTGGCAAGTCATAATTTCTGCTATTCTCACTTTCTCATCTATAAAATGGGATACTAATAGTATTTAGCTCCCAGAGTGGTTGAGGATCAAGTGATATATGTAAAGCACTTTGTAAACCTTAAAGTAACATATACATATTAGTGAATATTATAATTACTTATATAATCTAAATAAGAGGGAGAGAAACATTTATGAAGCACTTACTATGTTCCAGGCACTTTACAAATGTTATCTCATCTAAAACTCGTAACAACCCTGAGAGCTAAGTGCTATCTATTATTCACATTTTACAGATGAAGAACCTAAAGCAAACAGAGGTTAGGTGACTTGCCCAGGGTCACACAGGTAATGTTTCTGAGGCCAAATTCGAACTCAGGTTTTCCTAACTCCAGGCCCAGTGCTCTATCCACTGAGCAACCTAGCTGCTCCTGGACTGAATGAATGCATCAAATACCCATATAAAAAATTCAGTAGAAATGCTAAGAGAAAAGCATCACAGAAACTCCAACTCCCCTCCTACTTCCTCTATTTTTAGTGGTCCTGTTTTTAGAGAAACTGTTCAATGAAGAGGTTGGTAGGGAAACTTATGGAGAAGAGTATTTGTAATTCACTTATAATAAAACAGAATTCCACATTGCTGCCGAAAAGGATTTTAAATTTTCTTTTAAGATCTACCTCTACTGAGTAAAATTCAGTGGCTCCCTATTGTTCAGTCATTTTTTTAGTTGTATCTGAATCTTTGTGATCCCTTTTAGGGTTTTCTTGGCAAAGATACTGGAGTGGTTTGCTATTTCTATCTCTAGCTTATTTTATAGATGAGACCAACAAGGTAAAGTGACTGACCCAGGATCAGAGGCCAGATTTGAACTCAGGTCTTCCTGGCTCCAGTCCTGGTACTCTATCCACTGCATCTCCTAGCTGCCTCTGGCTCACTATTACCTCTGACAAAATAAAAAAAAACAGAAAACAAAAACAATTCTGTTTGACTCTTAAAGCCCTCAAGAACTTGACCTCAACCTATCTTTCCAGCTTCATTATCTTTTGCTCCCCTCCCCACACACTCTATGCTCCAGTCAAACTGGTCTTCTCTTGGCTCCTCACACATGGCACTCCATCTTTATCTTTGCACTGCTCATTCCTCAGTCCTGAAATAAGCTCCCTTCCCCTACCCCTGCCTGGTAAAAATCCTTTCCCTTCTTCAAGACACAGCTCAAGCACAACCATTCTACATGTGGCTTTTCCTGAAATTCACAACTGCTCATGCCCACCTTTACCACCCACCTTGTATTTACTTCATATTTATCCCGCCCATGTTTACTTTGTATACATTTATGTACATGCACATCATCTTTGCTGAAAGCAAGAATTATTTGATTCTTTGGCTTTTTATTTCTAGCACCTAGCCCAGTGCCTGACACATAGTAGGTACTTAAGAAATCCATGTTGATTGATTCCTTAACTGTTTGTGTTCTAGCTCCCTAATATAATGTAAACACTTTGAAGGCAAAACAAACCCAATTGTTTCTTGTTTTTGAGTCCCCATCTCCCTGCACAATGTCTCAAATTTAGTGGGTGCCTAATATATATTCATTCAGCTGAATGTTTTGAAACTGCAAAACTGCAGAGAACTCAGAAATTTGCCGTTCAAATTTACTATGTGAGAGAGAATCTGATAAGGTTCTCATCTTGGCTCCCTGACAATGACATCATCACATGAGCACGAAGGAGAGGCACCAGAGACCATGGGCATTTTACAGCCCCCACGATATGCAGCAGCATAAAGTCCCCTGTCCCCTCTAGGGCTGCAGGTCTTAGCTCGATCCTCCGATTTGCTAAGTTTTAACACATAGTTTCTCTCTTCCTGCTCCACATCCATACAGATGCCACAGAAGTTCAAAGGTCCAGGCACTCTCTCAGACACACTACTTTTACTAAATCATTATCTCTCTCTTCCTCTCCTGTTCAGAGATTCATTCTTCCTGTTCCACTCTCCTAGGGTCTAGTAATTTCTCTCACCACATTTTCTAACATCACCATCAAGGGTATGGTCTAGGGAAGACCTGCCAGGTCTGACAGAGCACACAGATCATCTGTTAAAAGAAAGGGCATCCACATAACAGCAGCAGTGCCTTTTCCCACATGCTAAGGGCTTTCTTGGTTCAGTCTCTCTCTTCACTGCTAAACCAATGTTATTGAAAGGCAAGTGTGTGGTAGCCAGTCTTACTAGAAATCATATTCATTTTTTCTTCTCTTTAAATACTTCTTCAAAGATCCTCCCAGTTAGAAAGAACTCAACTCTCCCAGGCCTTAGTAGTAATGAAAGTTGTTATGATGGGGAAAAACATCACCTTATTGGCCAGTGTTCTATTGATGAACCTTCCTGAATTAAGCTGGGCTGTCACATTCAAATTTTCATTTTACTTTATTTATGTGCATGTTATATCCTGCCAGTAACAACTTCCTTGAGGGAAGTGGTTGTCTTTTGTTTTTGTTTAATGTGTATACCCGATTCTTAGCACAAGGCTTTAAACACAGTAGGCATGAAATGAATATTTGACAAATTGTTTAATTGACTCAGAGCATCAAAATCTAGAGACAGAGGAGATATCATATCATCTATGTATAATTCCCATGATTCTGCTGCTAGAATCATGGGATCCACTGAATCATGATAGGGTCCCAAAAGGGTCTGTCACTTGAATAAGTTCCATGTTATTGTTTTATTATTTTCAGTCAAGACCCCATTTGGGGTTTTCTTGACAAAAGTACTGGAGTGGTTTGCCATTTCCTTCTCCAGCTTACTTTACAGATGAGGAAACTGAGGTAAACAGGGTTGACTTGCCCAGGGTCACACAGCAAGTAGGTGTCTGAAGTATTTAATTCAGGTCCTCCTGACTCCACACTGTGCACTCTATCCACTGCATCACCTACCTATATTTACTATAATATTTACCATAGTATTTACAAAAGACTTATTGCCTTGCAGAAAATCATATAATGTCATAGTTGAGCCATTCTAGGGGAGACTTGGAAGTGAGAATGGGGGCATAATCCTAATCTAAGCAGAGATGTCGCTGTTCTTAATTAAGAGTCAGAGTCGATGTCTGAAATTTCCCATTGGATAGCAGGATGGATTTGAAGCAATAGCAATGTCTCAAAAGGAAGTCAAGTTGAAATTTGAGGCACAACTAAGTCATGAGCTACTGAGAGGTAAGATGGAGAGACTGGGAATCAAGGATTTGCTATTAAGAGCACTACACCAGCTGTGTAACCCTGAGCAAATAACATAGCTTTTTCAGGCTCAGTTTCTTGATCTGCAAGATGGGGGGATATGCTTGTACTACCTCCCCCCCCACAGAATTCTTTGAAGAAAATTATTTGCAAACTTAAGGTAGTATATAAATATGAAATAGCATAGCTATGTGGTGCAGTGGATAGAGTGCTGGGTCTGAAGTCAGGAAGACTTATCCTTCTGAGTTCAAACCCAGTCTCAGACACCTACTAGCTGTGTGACTTTGGGCAAGTCACTTCACCCTGTTTGCCTCAGTTTCCTCATCTGTAAAATGAGCTGGAGAAGGAAATGACAAACCACTCTAGTATCTTTGCCAAGAAAACACCAAATGGGGTCATGAAAAGTTGGACATGACTGAAAAAATGAGTGAACAACACCATAACCAATTACCAGGAGAATTAGAACTGGAACCTGAGTCTCCTGACCGTTACAGCATTCCTTCCACACCAGTACACTACCTTCTTAGTAGTGAATAGCCACTTATTAATTATACAGCCTACTAAATAATCTAGGCCAAAGAAATTAAAAAAGAGAAAGAACATTATGAGTTGGGGTCCTCATGTGTCTCAAGCATGAGACTAGAGGATGCTCAGGGAAGAGAGAAGACTAACAATTCTGGAATGAGCTCGATTCCTCCTCTTTGCCCTTGGAAAAAGGATGTATTCCCTGGAACGTTGCTCTGGACCTGTATCTCCGCCAACTTGTGCATTCTGCCTAACACTCTAATGGGAAAAATATGGTGAAGGGTCCCCAGGAAGTCAACTTTGGGAATTTCCCAAAAATGGCAAGTCTGTTCCATGCCAGAATGCTGAAGAAAGGAGAAAATGATTCTATTTTCAGTAGGCTTAATTTTTTTCCCTTAATTTATTTTTTAATAGCAGAAGAAAATCATTTTCTCTCTGGAACAGCCTTATGGATGTAATTTGAAACAAATTGGGCAGCACATTAGGGGGACCCTGAAGAAAGGAGCCTGTAATCTCTGCAGCATCAGGAAGAAGACACTCTAAATGCTACCAATTATATATGACCCTCACGTCTTCAGCTCACACCGCCCCCCAGGATACCCACTTTCTTCAGCTCTGAGATAAATGATTGCATTTCGTCAATCATCTGCAGGAAGCACCATGTACCCTGAAAACCATGGATTAAAATAAAGCATCCTGGGAAGATGAATTCCGCAGCATCTCCAATTCAGTTTTTTAAATTATTTCTCCTAACATTGGATGCTATGAGCAAGGTAGAAATTTTTTGTTACATTTTGATTATATGGTGCTTATTTATACTTTCTCCATTGTATTTTATGAATTTCCCCAGGCATTTAACCCATAAATCTTCTGTCTTCTCTGTTATTTTTGAAGTCTAGTCTCTTCATAATATAAGCACTAGCTAGCTAAACATAACATTTAGCTAGAAAGAACTAACTAATGTTGGACTTTACAAAGTAGAGAGCTCATTCAGTAATGAGGTTGTAGAAATGCCTCACTCCCATTGACCCCTCACTCCCCCTACAGCCAATTCCTGAAATGTTAATAATTACTGTTCTTTTACAGTACTAATTGAGTGATAACAATTTTGTAAACTTTTTCCTTTTCAGAGATCAATGATAACTCATTTACATAGTATTTCTTACATAATTTCCTCACAACTGCTCTGCGAGGTAGCTAAAATGAAATATTGTTGTCCCCATATAACAAATAAGGAAACTGATGTTTAAAGAGGTATAGTCACTTGTGATTACATAACTAGAAGGTGTTGAAGCCAAGCTTTGAACTCTGACTCTATATCCTGTGCTCTTTTCACTAGACAATACTCCCCAGACTTAAATTTATCCGGGTCTAATGTTAAGAATAGACAAAAAAAATCGTCAAAGTTCTCGTTTCAGCCAGAACATATTTTATAAAATGAACAGTGCGCACCAAAATAATTCAATTGCCCTAAATAGGTCTTCACAGCAGAGGAAATGTAAGGTTTTCTAGGGCTTACAGGTTCAAAAAAATCTCAGTCCATTTCATGCTGAGTGGTCAAGTACAAATCCAAATCTAGAAAGTCATCTTACATAAATGTTGGTGATATTTTAAGCTCAGAGACCAAATTAGCTCCAAGTCCTTTTGGTAGCCCCTGGTGCTATTATCTTTAGTCTCTAGGGATATAGAACAGTCTTTTCTCTCCTTCTTTAAGTGCTGTTCCTTGCAAAGACAACTAGCAGGATCCCATGTTCTATTTATTCTAACTTGATTTCCAAAACCATCGCTTCTGAATTCATTTCTATTCCAATAAAGGAATTTTGTAATACTATTAGGTGTAGGAGAGATTCAAGTGACTGATTTTCTCTTCTTTAGTTCAGAATACTCAAGCCCCAGAAAGTGAAAGGAAAACAATCGTACAATTGGTTAGAATTAGAAGATCTAAATGTCAGTACTAACTTTGGTACTTCTTAGCTGTGTGACTTATTAACTCCTTGAGTCTCATTTATTTTTGCCTATAAAATGAGTATAACAATACTTTTATTAATTCCCTTTTTCATAAGACATAAGTGATGAAATCAGTCAGGATTAAATGAGATAATGGATGTAAGGAAAATACTCTAATCATAGAACACTATAAATATTTTCAGTTGTGTCTGACTCTTCATGACCCCATTTGAGGTTTTCATGGCAAAGATGCTGGAATGGTTTGCCATTTCCTTCTCCAGCTCATTTTACAGGTGAGGAAACTGAGGCAAACAGGGTAAAGTGACTTGCCCAGAGTCACTTAGCTAGTATTTGAGGTTGGATTTGAACTCAGGTCCTTCTGCCTCTAGGCCACTGCACCACCTAGTTTCCCTACTATAATATATAACCTATTAATTAAACCATCAACCTCTATTTCCCACTTTTTCCTAAAATTAAGAATATAAATGGTCTCTATTTCTATGATTTCTATTTGAAGACTGCTAGAAAATGGCAGCCTTGTAATCCTTCAAGCGTTGCAACTGGAAAGGACAGACAAAGTCTATATAAAAGATTTGTCAGATCAATGATTTTAGAAAACCTTCTGGAAATATCAGCAAACCTCCTACCTGGGGAAGACATCTTTTGGAGCCCTTGAGCTTCCTAAATTACCTTCCTGAGCCTCAGATACAGAAAATGATAATGACGATGCATATGACATCATGATGTCACTATGGACTGTTTTTATAATGAAAGGGTTAGAAGGTGGATGGGGTCCAGTTGTCAGGGAAGAAGGCAGGATATAGGGCAGGGCTTGAGTGCATTCATCTGTGTCTTACACTCTATCTTAGCACCCTTCTCCCAGAGTTGTGCCTGGTGCATCTCCTATCCCTTTCACCAGTGATACCACTGCTCATGTTTCAGAAATCACTGGGTATGAATATTGGCATTTGAGAAGGTATAGAAGGACCAGTGACAAGACAAGAAAAGGACTTTGGAAATTGCCGCAATCTAAGAAGGAGGGAATATGAACAGTTGAAGCCCGAAGATAGGCACTGTTGATGGTAGCCCTAATTAGGGCATCTGCCTCTCTCTGACTCAGAAACTCCCTGCAGATAGTATAGCAAAGTTGATACAGTCTAGGATTGTATGTATATACATGCACATATATGCATTATACATGTGCATATTTGTGTTTATATCCATTTCTATCTACATACGTGTGTATGTGTACAGAGAGAGATAGCAATAGAGACAGAGACAAATAGAAGTTTTAAACCATCCAAAGAAGCATGGAAATTCATATGGCGGGTATGAGTAAGCTGCAATGTATAATTAATTAGAAATTATGCAGGACATGTGGAATAAGGGATATAATCACAGAAATGTTTAACTAGAACAAAATGAACTTGTCACATAAAAAGAGGAAAGAATAATTTCCAAACAGTCTGTGTCCTTTCTTGGTGTAAACACAATGGCTAGAGAGCTGGAGGATGGGCCCTCACTTTCTTGGTGGGCTATCTAGGATGGATTTTGTGTATCTTTGTGTACATGTGCATGGGAGTATGTGCCTAATTTGACGTTAAGTCTAAACCTTTTGCTTTATTTTTATTAAGAACTCATCAACAAGCATAGACATTTCAGTATGCAGAAAACAATACTGGGGAAAATATTGAAGACAAACAGAAGTCACACTGTCTAGTCAGGTACAGATGGGTTGCAACTTTTACCCACCTCATCCTGGACATATACAAACTTGTCATGACAAAACTTCACAGTTTCCTATGCAATCCTTAATATTTCTTTCTGCAAATTGAAATGTTTGTGTTTGTTGATGATGGATAGTTTTCTCTTAGCCCCTTATTCCGGAGCTATGAAGCTCATTATGTTGGAGAGATGGGCAACAAGAAAGCTAAAGGATACCTTGTTTCTCTCTCCGCATAACAGAGGGACTTAGGGTTTCTCGAGTAGCCACCCATTGCCTGGGCTGTTCCCCCAGCTTTCTGTAGGTGCATTCTTCCATGTCAAGCATCCCTAGGACACAAACATAACTTTCGTTTCAAGTTTCCTGAGGCACAAAATACAAATAAAGATAAATTGAAGTTATGATTCTTCTTTGCAAAGTCAGCAACAGATAGATACACTTTCCACAACCCCATCTGCTTCCTTCCTTATTTTCTGGGTCATGTCTACATTATAGGTTGTAGGCCTCTGGCAATCAGTGGTTGCAGGACCCTGTCAGTGAGAATGCCTAGGATACTTAGGCTTTAAGTAAAGAACACTTGCTCTTAGAATTTACTGTGGAATAATGATCTCTCTGTTGTCTTCTAAATAAAAACCTCATTAGTTATTCATGATAATTTAAATTTTATTGTACAGTATATAAGGAATGGATAATATGTCTATATAATTATGCTTTGCACTTATAGTTACAATATATTAATAGTATATATGTATATATATAAATATATACATACATACACATACACATTAACTAGAGGCAGAAATCTACTATGAAAATGAGACTCAAATTGTGTGACAGGTATTATAAAAGAATGATGACTACAGTCTCACATCTGACCAACTTGTGTTGAAAAGTATCTTAATCATTCTACTTCCTCCATTTCTTCTTGAAGCCCTTCATTCAGTCTGTGATTTAGTGGATGGATAAAGAATTATTAACTCCTACAGCATAACTCATAGACAAAAGGGAATAAGATTAACAGGTCAGATTGTTACAAAATGAACATCTTAATTGTCCTGAGGAGCTCTTTCAATTTTCCTTGTGAATACTTTTATTGTACCTTTGAAAGAGGATTAATCTCTTGATTAAAATATCTTGCCCATGTACACAATGGATCTTCAGCAATGAATAGCCTTTCTCTTCCCTACTACTCTGATAAGAGTGCTCATTTGTATGGAACAGTAATATTTACAACATTCTTTACATATATGTGATGCTCCTCCAACCATCCCATGGGGTACATAGTAAAGTATTGAGAGAGAGCGAGAGCGAGAGCGAGAGAGAGAGGGAGTCAGGTATCATAATGCAGAGGAAAATATTCCACATTTAGCATCAGAGCACCTCAGATCAAGTCTCACATCTGCTACTAACTTTCTGTGTGACCCTTTAAGGCAAATAACTTCACCTCTCTGGGCCTTAGTTTTCTCAAATGATGATCTGAACTAGATGATCTGAAAAGTCTGTTCCAGCGCCGAATCTCTGATACTATGGTCCTATATAACTTGCCCAACATTACATGACTAGAAAGTAGTGATTCTGAAACTAAAACACCAACCTTTCTGGTTACAATCTCGATGCACTTCCTAATAGCTGTAATGCAATGGAAAATGTCTTTGGTTTGGAATAATTTCAGTTTGAGCCCTTTCTTGCTCATTTATCACCTTTGTTATTTGGAGAAAGCCACAGGACCTCTCTGATGTATCAATCTGCAGGAATCTTAAAGTACCCACTATGGGCTATGTATACACTGTGATAGATACTAGTAATATGAAGACAAAGGTAAAAATATGTCCTTAAGGAGCTTACATTCAAGCAAGGGGAGACAGCATGTGGTTCGAGTAGATGTATACAAAATTGGCCCCCAGTGCTGAATGCTAGGAGGGATCAGGAAAGCGTCTGTATAAGTAGGTGGTACCTGAGTTGAGTCTTGGAGGAAATGAGAGATGGTAAGAAGCAGAGGTGAAAAAGGTGTGCATTCCATGCCAGGGGCAGGGAGGAAGGGGGAACCAGTGAAAATGCACAGAAATTGGAGGTACAAAAATACATTCTGAAGATCGTGAAGTGCTTCTGGTGACAAATAGAGGAGCATATATTTTGCTCTAGATGTCATAGGGAGCCCCTGGGGTTTATCAAGTAGGAGATTAACATATTCAGGCTTCTGATTTAGGAAAATCATTTTGAGAGGCATGTGAAAGATGAATTAGAATGTGGGAGAGATGATTACAGGAGTCCGTGTCTGAGGGGATGAAGTCCTGAACTATAGTGGTGGCTGTGGGATTGGAGAGAAGAGAAGATATATGAGATGTTGTAGAGGTAGGAACACCAAAAAACTCCACCACATCCTTTATAAAATTAGAAAAATAATGTCTTCACTATACCTCACAGTTATGAGAAGGAAAGCCATTAATATGTTGATGCCAGTTTTGAGGAGAATAGGGCTTATCTCATTAACCTCAGGCAAACTAGAACTACTCTTTTCTCTCTTCGGTGTTAACTATATTCTGATTTCTTTATACCCACAAGGGACTTAATATAGCATAAGTCAAGGCCAACCTTATATTAAAGCTGAATTGACAGGGAGTGGTAAAGAATGTTCTCAGGGGCTTACGAATGAGAGCTCCTTTTCAACTAATTGAAATTCCACAATCAGAGAGAGGTTAAAGTATAAATACCCCAAAGAGAAGTCACACATTGGCTTAATTTTAATTGAAGGTAGAAAGGATTGAAATATTTTAGGTAAATTGTTTCCCCTCTCAAGGTCTTTGTTATGTCACCAGTGAAATGAGAAGATTGAACTAGGTGATTTCTCAGGTTCCTTCTAGCTATAACCTTGACAGCTAAGAAAGGTGGCTAAGTGGGCAATAGTCCTGGACTCAGGAAGACCTGAGTTCAAATACTGATTCAGACCTTCATTAATTGTGTGTTCCTGGGCAAGTCACTAAACCTTACTTTTTCCTCTGTAAAATCTGGGTACAAATAGCACCTACTTCCAAGAGTTGTTGTGAGGATCAGCTGAGATAAACGGATATGTGCTGCTCTGCAAAGCTTAAATCACTGTACAAATGCTAGCTATTATTACTGCCATAATCTAATACATCATAGATCTATGATTAACCATCACAGAGAGCAGTCCATCTATAACTGAATTGCTGAGAGCTCTAGCCGTGGTACTGATTCAATGTCACCCCTCCCCCTTTCACAAAGACAGCTCACATTTCAAAATTTCATCTTCTAAATGCGTCATCATCTAAGTGATCTAAATGCATTGTGGCATGAGATTCTTTTCACCTTCGTTAACAAAAAAAGGAGTTCCAATAGTGAATGACATTCCCAACCTCTTTACATTATGCACATGCAAGGAAGTTGAGATATATCCTTTCTTTCACCTTGAACATATCCCCATAGATGGAGATATATTCTGTTGCTTTATTTAAGTGTGGCAAAGAAAAAAATAACTTGTCCAAGGAAGGAATACACCCAGGGCATATGTAAGGAATTATAATTTTTGGTCATCTTTAGAATCTATGGTTTCATCTGCATAATCAAATTCATTTTAAGGGATTTAAAAAATAAATGTCTACTGTCAGAGCTAGAAAGGACCTTGCAGACACTGTGGTCTAACCCATTTGTTTTACAAATGAGGAAACTTAGACCCAGAACGAAGGAGAAACTTAACAAAATTCACATTGCAAGTTAATGGGGGAGCCAGAACTTGAGCCAATGTTTCTCGATTCCCAGACTAATAAGTTTTGTTTCCAAATCATGAGTACCTATTTACTTGTACTAAAATAATTGTAAAAGGCTATATGCTAAAGGATCAAATTCAAATAGTATAGAAACATGAATATAAAATAAGTTCAGTTGAAGTCTGCAAGGCAATGGGTAGGAGAGTGGCCCTCCCCACTGGTCAGATAATTGAAATGAATTGAATTGGTCAGATATATTGAGGAAATTCACCAGCATAGTTTCTAGGGAGGCAGAGTTTGAGGTAAAGGAATAAGGGCTGGTTTTCAATCGTCTCAGCCTGGCCTGCTCTCTGCTCCAGTTTTCTAGCTTCCACCCTTGTCCTCTCCTACCTCAGGGCTTGCTCCATGATTCCGCATGGTCTCAGTTCCACTTGTTTTGCCTACTTTCTGTAATATGGGCAGCACCCAGTTGCTTCCATCTTCCCTGTTGACTTGGCAGGAGAAGCGTGGGGAACAATTGAAGTTCATGGTCTTTCTTTTATTCCTTCTTTCAGCATAGTGTTAGAGTAAAAGAAAGTTTCCTTAAGGTCAAAAAATACCAGGAACTTAAGGAACTCTGGGCAATGTCTGCACACCAGCATTCTCATCCCACCAAATCTCCATGGCAACATCCCTGAAAGGGGGGAGGATAACAAATAAAACATGGAATGATAAAAAGTATAGCTGTAAATAAGTAATGTAGCAGTCTCTTGTTCCTAGAACCTGACTAGAAGATGTGATAAGGCTGAATGGACATCAACCAGCAATTATTTTTCTCTGTTGGGTGCAGTATTTGTATGCTGTGTTAATACGTTAATTTCCAAAATTAGGCCCAGCAGGTGCATAGCCCCTTGCATGGTTTCAGGAGATAGCTCATATCCCTATGCTGACTCAGTTTTATTTTTAGAAAGCAATATAGAAAATTCCTCCATTAAAGTCCTCCTTTAGTGCCTCATAACATTGTGGAGATGACCCTGGCCACTTAAAGGCCATGCCTATGGAATGGAAATTCTGACAGGCCCAACCAAGTTGGAAAGATTTTAGAAAGAACACAGAAGCCAGCTATGTCTGTTATCCCAGGACCAGGTTAGTTAAGAGAGAAGCTCGTCCTTACCGGAAGCTAGCCAAGGAAAACAACTCGTTATTATTTGTGTTCTGGAATTGAAATCAGAATAATGAAATCACAGACATTTGGCCAGAGGCCTAGCTAGCAAGCTTCGCACCTGAGGCAAGTTGTATGCTGCTCTCCCAGGGCAAGTAACAGGAAATATACTCTCAAATTCTGTTGAGGAGGCTAATGGGGCTTGGGTAGGAAATGAGATGATAAACTATCAGGGAAGGCACCTGTGCCATGGCCACCAGGAAGGGAAGTGTGTCATCTGCTGGCTTCTTATCATTACTACTAAACTAGTGTTTATATTGTGTTTCTGTGCTGCTGAAAGACTGTAAGTATTTTCAATCTCCTGATTATCTTTTAATTCTAGGACACAGTTCTGGGGGCCCTTATTTACATCTAGCTTTTTTTTCAAAATGTCAAGGTAAAGTAGAATATAAGCTCCTTGAGGGCAGGGACAATGCCTTATCCATCCTTGTACCTGATAGTACCCTAGCATAGTTCATTTTACATAGCAAGATCTTAACAAATGCCTTTAATTTATTTGAAATTAACCACATTTAATTTAATTCAATCATAACGTTAACCAATCATAAGCTTCCTTCTATTAGAATCACATTCTTGTAATTAAGGCAAGTTCCTTGAGTTACTTTTCCAATAAGAGTTTTTGAGTCTCCATTTAACAAAGATAGAGTCAGTGTTTCTAAAGTTACTCAATTAATGGCTTAGGTGTGTTCCAGATTTACTGCTGCTTTTGGATGGAGGTGGTTATCAGAGCACTAAATATTAACCATTCATTCATTCATTCAAGGACAGCTATGTGGCTCAGTGCTAGACCCAGAGATAGGAAGACTGAGTACAAATCTAGCCTCAGACATTTGCTAGCTGTGTGAACCTTGGCAAATTACTTAACCTATGTCTGCCTCATTTTTTTTATTTGCAAAATGGGGATAATAATATCATTTATCTACAGAGGTTGTTGTGAGAGTATGTGAGTTAATGTTTATAAATACCTTGTAAATCTTAAATCCGTGTTGAGTGCTAGCTACATCACCGTCATCATTTTAGTCCAGTAGACTAAGGGTCTACTCTATTCAAGGCAGTATCTTAGTCACTGCATCCCTGGGAAGAGTTACTTACTGTAACACTTTAAATATCTGTACTTTCTGTCAGTCCTACCAGTGCACACTCCTACCCCTTCATGACTTAGTGGATATTCTTCATGAATTTCTGTGAGCTAATTTTTCATCATGCTTTGGTCGATCTGGCAATGAGCCTCTCTAACCTGAGGAGCTCTCTCATCTTCTAGTCCAGTCTTTGGCTAGAAGGTGTACAGTCAGTCTATCACAGAGCCCATACCAAAGCTTCTCCAGCTTGATATGAACCCATGAGGTCATGCTCCAGTTGCATAGCCTTCAAGTACCCAGAATCATTTCCATTGCATTAAGGAACCAGTTAATAAAATATCAATTCTTTATGTCCTGCATCACTGCTGGGTGGTTGAAATTCAGTTGCCAAGGATGAGCCATTGCAGGAAGGTCCTGGGATGAAAGGAGGGTAATTAGGAGGGTGATGCCATGCTTGATGGTCACAAGTACACACAGACATGCCATTAGTCTCCAGTCCCATATGCTAATCCTCTCCAGGTTGGTAGAACCTACTAGACCATTCATTCTATTGGCATAACCTTTGAAATCGCAGCTAATTCTATTTTTTTTATTGGTCACAGCAACTTACAAAGCTCTTCTGCTAAGGTACAGAGGGGCTGTGATCTCTGTCAGTGCATGAACCCACACCAATAAAAATTACAGAGGCACAAAAGGTGTGTTTTTGATAAGTATTTATGCGTTTCAATGAAAAAAAGTCACAATCTTTTCTTCCAGGCAGTTTACATTGTAGTCAGGAGATTAGTGAGAGGCAGTGTGGTATGATAAAAACAAACAAACAAAAAAAACCACTGGGTTTGAAGTCAGGAGGCCTGGGTTCCAATTCTGCCTCTGCCACTTTTTAATTGTATAATTTTGTGTGTTAATTCCTCTCTTTCTGTCTCAGTTTCCTTTTTTTGTAAAATGATGGGACTGGACGAGATATCTAAGTCCTCTTCCAAATCTAAATGCTACAAGCTAAAATAGACTGATAAGTGCAAGAGAGCAAATTTTTAAAAGTGCCATGAGAACACAGATGGCCATATCACTGGCTGAGTAGCACCGACAATTCTCCAGTTGATCAGTTTCTCAGCCTGGACACTATGGTTGTTGAAATAAGCCATCTCCAGACATCTGGCTCACTAGCACGAAGTTAACAGTGATACACAGTTGGATTTTGTGACATCCCAGTTTTTTCAGTTTATCCCAGAGTGTGTTGTGAAATTTTAAAATAAAAATAATGTTAAACAATTTCAATTTTCAGCACATGTGTTTCCCCCTTTTAAAAAATTATTTCAAAGAACTATGGAGACTGAATGCAGATTGAGGCAAACTATTTGCTCTCCTTTTTTTCTTTTGTTTATTTTTCTCTCTTTTGTTTTTGTTTTTGCGTTTTTTTGGTTTTGTTTCTTCTTTCTCATGATTCATTCTATTGGTAATATTCTTCTTTACAACTTGACTATTGTGTAAATAAGTTCAATGTGAAGTTATATGTAGAAGATATATCGGATTCCAATGCCGTCTTGGGGAGGTGGTGGGGAAGAAAATCTGGAACTCAAAATCATGCGGAACTGAGTGTTGTAAACTAAAAATAAAAAATCTTAATAAAAAAAGAAAAAAAAATTCAAGAAAAGATTCTGATCTTGTTCTAAGGAAAAGGTATCCCCTATCTGATGCGATTGGAGTGCTTCTTGGAAAGTCCTCTGCCCTAGAACATCCAGCCCAATCAGGTGTCAAGGTACGTGAAACCTCTCCATTAGAGATTCACTCCTTTGAATTAAGTAGTCTTTTCTAAGCACTCTCTTTCAAACAGAAATTGTTCTGGCAGGGTTAAGAATATCATAAAGTTTTTGTATAATTGAGTACATAATATTATTTTCCACTGTGTCAGGAAGAGCTCCATGGAGAATATTGAATCAAGGAAAGAAGGGAGTAGTTTTGAAAGATGATGGTTGTTCAAGGGGGATAAGTTAAAGAAAGCTTTCAAACAAACCTTGCCTACCTCATGATTTTACCAATCTACCGCTGGGTAGTAGGGATAGTCAAAGATATCAAAGATATCTGAGGACCCCAAAGTTTACCCATCACTGCTGAACATACAGCATCTTAGATTCTTATGTGTTAAAGGCTTTGATCAGAAAGTAATACTTGTAGGTATTAGTTTTTTTTTCTTTTTTGCATCTATTTTATAACTTGTTTGAATGAAATTCTTTATAGTTTTCCTCTA